>JAGTTD010000021.1:4206533-4820059 GCA_018398585.1 Simmondsia chinensis | reverse complement strand
GAATCGAAGGCGATTTGCTTTATAAAAAGAAGAAATCAATGAACTTCTATGAAATGGTTTCATGGGGATTTAGGCAATTGTTTTGATCATGGGATATCATTGAGAAACAGGAATCCGTGTTATCAAAGGATTTCCTGCGATTATTTCTAATATGGAATGCGTCAATCATCCACTTTGGTATCTTATTGAATAAAAATGGTGATATTGTTCATCCATTGATCAAGAATTTCGATTTTTGGAAAGTATCATGATCATCCAATAAGAAGGCTTTCAATTTTTTCAAATGAACGATTTGAAGACCTATTGATTCTAACAACGGATTACAAAGTTGATCATTCGAACCTTTCAATTCATCAATGTGGATCTCAAACCTATGAAAGGGATATTCTCAAAACTCACAAAGAAAAAAGGAAGTGAGTTAGACAAAAAGAGAAGCAACTTGGACAAAAAAAGAAGTGACTTGGACAACAAGAAACGAAGTAAATTGACAAATCTTTTTTGTCAATAACCTCAGACCAATCAATCGAATATTGATTAATACATAATCTATCGAACACTACTTGAAAACGACTCTTCTGCTCAGAAATGAAATGTTCCAAATATTTCTGGAAATTATTGCTCTCATTGAACCATCTGTATCTATATGCATCAGGATCCCGATTCATGGATATCTTGGTTCAAGAAATAAAAATAAGAGGATCGAACCATTTCTTCTAACTCTTTTTCAAATTCGATAAATGTAGGTTGATCGTATATTTCATTATAGTTCTATGATTCAGGGTATCGTTTCCTATTTGATTCCTTTGAATTCCGTATTCAAAGTTGCGATTGGATCTATTCAATAAAAGAATCAATTCAATACGTTTCTTATGTAACCATATGTGCTATATTGGATTTGAATCATATTTCGGATCATTCTATATTGATTGACTGCCTCCATTATGTTGTTGCTAGCAAGTACCACTATTTTTTGTTTTGTATCTTCCAAATAATTCCCGTAGGAGATCCGAACCCATTTTTTTTTTATTTTATCCATTGATAAAAAGATTCATTCTCTTCATAAAAAATAGAAGGTAGAACCATTTAAGATTTCCTTTTCTATTCATCCTTGGAGTTGACTACCTCATTAAAGAATCATTTTTGCACCAATCCGTAGGAATCAATAGAAAAGGCAAATCCTTTATGATACACCAGATTCGGCTCGATTATTGATAAAGTGAATAGATCTGCCATTTCTTGAAATCTCTCTTTGGATTCAAAATCGTGGTGTAAAGTGTATCCCCCCCCCCCCCCCCCCCCCCCCCCCCCGGTCATGGGGTAGATGAAATAAATCAAAAAATGGATTTTTGTTCAAGAATGAAATCTTATTGGAACTGTGCATATCCAGTTCATCCTTCGTAACCATATCACATCCCAGATCTAATGAAATATGGTGAATTGAGATGGTAAATACGTAATTATCTTGAATATATTCACCATTTCTTTATTTTTCGATTGCCTGGAAGGGACAAAACAAACATCTTGTAATTTCTTCCACAATTTCTGATGTCTAGTGGACCTCTCAGTAGGATTTGAACCCAGTTCAAGTTCTGACCATCAGTTAGAGAAAAAAGAACTAATGCATCTTGTAGGATTCTCTAGAAGTTCTTCCATTTCTTCCGAAAGCAAATGAATAATCATCTGCTTCTCACGTTCCGCGCATAGCCGAGACATTGAGGAATATTCGGAAAGGTATTTTGGGAATATGTCTGATTCTATCTCTGTTCCTTCTGTTTGAAGAAAGGAAGGATCCTAAAGAATCGATCTATTTTTTTAGTTGTTGAATCTCTCTTTGATTAATCAATGTGTGACATTCCGAATCTGTAATACTAATGGAATCCAAACGATCTCTAGATTGATCTGAAGATCCTTTCAATTGACTAGAATCCGTTACTTGAACGAAACTAGATTTTGTGCAATCATATTGAATATTTGACGATACATTTCATACCTTGCTAAAAAGCCAATCCTTGTTTACCTACCACACACTGTCTAACCAAATCCAATTCTCTCTCGCTACGTTCCTTAAAAAATCCGATTCATGCGGATTCTTCCCCCAACTTACGAAGGGATCTTGGCGGAATTGCCACATATGAAATTGAGCACAATTTTGCAAAGAAATGGCCCACTTGTTTCTCGAGAAGAGATGGGAAACATGCTCAATATCATTTGATTGAATAGTTGACCCAGCCCCTTGTTGTTTGAAGAAACCCTCCACTTCAATTGGTATTTTTTCACGAAAAGCAGACATGAGATAACAAATCCAGTGCTTCACTAAGATTTTGAAAACTTGTCCTGAATTCAAGTTGATTATATTTTGTCTCTGCCTTAAAGAAAGACGATCAAACAATTCCCAATCATGGCCCTTGCAGATCGGATCATCCATATAATATACAAAAAGAAACTCAAGATATGTGATATCTTTCTCTTTGAATGAGATCTCAATTCCAGCGACGATTTCATTATATATCTTACAACTAGAATCCCTCTTTTTTCCGATCCAGTTCCCCCACCACCGCGAACGCCAGTTAGATTCAGGCATGATACAATTTTTAGTTATTGGATGAACCCAAGCACTCTCTTTCGGATCCAGGAAACAACTCTCAGAGATCTTTTTTTTCCTTTTGGAAGATAGAGAAGCGAAACAATCAGCCTATTGATATTGGAAGACCCAAAGGATTCTTCCAATGTTGTATCATTTCTGGGTCCAATGGAATTCATAGGTATAGGAAGAAGTCATATTAAATTGAGATTTTTTCTTTCGACCATATTTCGATTGTTAATATGATATACAAGGACCGCTACTAAAAAGAGTACTACACCTTTGATCGTGAAATATTGATTGCATGTTGAACCCTGCGAATTGCGTGAAAGTAGGATACTCCAAATTCGGGGGTCAAAGAGTTTTATAAAACGTTCTTGGTAGGAAAAAATTTGCGAATGAAAGATCCCACTAAATTAAATTGGATCCATGAATCTAAGAAATAGTGAGAATTCTTGATCTCTCTCAATTCGAAAATCCAGGATTTGAATTGATGTCCTTTCATTGATTCCTCCTAAATTGCATTGATTTATCCTAAAGATTTCATTTCAATTGGAATTTGGCTATTCACCATGTACAAGGATCCCCACTAAGCATCCATGGCTGAATTGTTAAAGTGCCCAACTCATAATTGGCGAATTCGTAGGTTCAATTCCTATTGGATGCACACCAATGGGACCCTCCAATAAGTCTATTGGAATTGGCTCTGTATCAATGGAATCTAATCATCCATACATAAAAAATTGGTGTGGTATATTCATATCATAACATATGAACAGTACGAACTAGCATTCTTATTGAGACTAGAACTCATAGGGAAGTAAATATATTTTTAGATGGAATCAAAGATGCAGTATTTATAGACAAAAGTATTCCGTTATTGGGGAAAAATCAATATACTTCTAATGTCGAATTAGGATCAACTAGGACATAAATAAAGCATTGGATAGAACTCTTCTTTGGTGTCAAGGTAATAGCTATGAATAGTCTTCAACTCCCAGGAAAGGGTGGAAGAATGGGACCTATTATGGGACACACAAAGCATTACAGACGTATGATCATTACGCTTCAACTGGGTTATTCTATTCCACATCTTAGAAAGAAAAGAACTTAAATCAAAATACTTAATAGCATGGCAATACATTTATACAAAACTTCTACCTCGAGCACACACAATGAAGCCGAAGACAATCAAGTGAAATCCAATCCACGAAATAATTTGATCTATGGACAGTGTTGTTGGGGTAAAAGTCATAATGCCTGAGGAATTATTACCGCAAGGCATAGAGGGGGAGGTCATAAGTGTCAGTACCGTAAAATAGATTTTCGACAGAATGAAAAGGACATAGATGGTACAATCGTAACCATAGAATATGAACCTAATCGAAATGCATACATTTGTCTCATACACTTTGGAGATGGTGAGAAGAGATATATTTTACATCCCAGAGGTGCTATAACTAGAGATACCATTGTTTCTGGTACAGAAGTTCCTATTAAAATGGGAAATTCCCTACCTTTGAGTGCGGTTTGAACTATTGATTTACGTAATTGGAAGTAACCAATTAGGTTTACGATGAAACCTAGAAATCGATCACTGATCCAATTTGGTACCTCTACAGGATAGACCTCAACCGAAAACTGAAGAGTAACGGCAGCATGTGATTGAGTTCAATAGTTCCTCATATAAAATTATTGACTTTGGAGATATAGTAATATGGAGAAGACAAAATTGTTTCAAGCACCGACAGAACCGGAAGCGCCCTCCTTCGTTCAAACAAAGAGAGGAGGACGGGTGATTCACATTTCATTTGATGGTCAGAGGCAAACTGAAAGATAAGCACTGGGAATTCTAAAGATTCCCCGGAGAAAAATAGAGATGTCTTTTATGTTACCCATAATATATATATATGTGGAAGTATCGACGTAATTTCATAGAGTCATTCGGTTTGAATGCTACATGAAGAACATAAGCAAGGTGACGGAATGGGAAGACCTAGGATGTAGAAGATCATAACACGAGTGATTCAGCAGATTTAGATTCCTATATATCCACTCATGTGGTACTTTATTGTACGATAGATATAAGATCCATCTGTTTTGTATAGACATTATCATCTACATCCAGAAAGCTGTATGCTTTGGAAGAAGCTTGTAAAGTTTGGGAAGGGGTTTTGATTGATCAAAAAGAAGAATCTACTTCAATCAATATGCCCTTACGCACGGCCATACATAACATAGAAATCACACTTGGAATGGGTGGACAATTAGCTAGAGTTGCGGGTGCTGTAGCGAAACTGATTGCAAAAGAAGGGAAGTCGGCCACATTAAAATTACCTTCGGGGGAGGTCCGTTTGATATCCAAATATTGCTCATCAATAGTCAGACAAGTGGGGAATGTTGGAGTGAACCAGAAAAGTTTGGGTAGAGCCGGATCTAAGCGTTGGCTAGGTAAGCATCCTATAGTAAGACGAGTAGTTATGAACCTTGTAGACCATCCCCATGGGGGTGGTGAAAGAAGGGCCCCAATTGGTAGAAAAAACTCCAAAACCCCTTGGGGTTGTCCTGCACTTGGAAGAAGAAGTAGAAAAAGGAATGAATATAGTGATAATTTTATTATTCGTCGCCATAGTAAATAGGAGAGAAAATAGAATTAGTTTCTTCGTCTTTACAACTTTACAAAACAAACAAGAAAAAGGATTAATTAACTGTGACATGTTCACTAAAAAAAATTCTTTTGTAGTGAATCATTTATTAAGAAAATTTGATAAGCTTAACAAAAGGATTGCAACAAAATTACAAAATGGGCGAATGGCGAGAATTGAACCCGAGCATGGTGGATTCACAATCCACTGCCTTGATCCACTTGGCTACATCCGTCCTTTCCTATTTACTTTTAAATTATTAAATTGTAATTAATCATCTTTTTTTATTAATTTTTTTTATTAAAAAACCTGATTAGTAAAAGAGCAATACTGATACCCTTGACAGAACAAGAAATTGGTTATTGCTCCTTTACTTTCAATAACCCGACTAGATTAAGATCAAAATTTATCCATTTGTAGATGGCGCTTCAATACGTAACTTTATGTAACTTTCATACGTAAAGTTATGAGCATTATGTTCATACGTAACTTTCATACCAAGGTTAGCACGGTTAATGATATCAGCCCAAGTATTAATTACACGACCTTGACTATCAACTATTGATTGGTTGAAATTGAAACCGTTTAGATTGAAAGCTATAGTGCTAATATCCAAAGCAGTAAACCAGATACCTACTACAGGCCAAACAGCAAAGAAGAAGTGTAAAGAACGAAAATTGTTGAAACTAGCATATTGGAAGATATCTCGACCAAAATAACTATGAGCAGCTATGATATTATAAGTTTCTTCCTCTTCACCGAATCTGTAACCTTCATTAGCAGATTCATTTTTTGTGGTTTCCCTAACCAAACTAGAAGTTACCAAGGAACCATGCATAGCACTGAATAAGGAGCTACTGAATACACCAGCTACACCTAACATATGAAATAGGTGCATAAGGATATTGTGCTCAGCATGGAATACAATCATGAAGTTGAAAGTACCAGAAACTCCTAGAGACATACCATTAGAAAAGCTTCCTTGACCAATCGGGTAGATCAAGAAAACAGCAGTCGCAGCTACAACCGGAGCTGAATATGCAACAGCAATCCAAGGGAGCATACCCAGATGGAAACCAAGTTCCCACTCATGACCCATGTAACAAACTACACCAAATTAAAAAGTGTAGAACAATTAGCTCATAAGGATGACAGTTATATAACCATTCATCAACAGATGCCGCTTCCTATTTCGGATAAAAGTGCAAACCTATGGCTGCTGAAGTAGGAATAATGGCCTCAGAAATTATATTGTTCCCATAGAGTAGAAATCCAAAAACAGGTTCACGAATACCATCAATATCTACTGAAGGAGCAGCAATGAAGGCTATAATAAATACAGAATTTGCTGTCAATAGGGCAGGGATCATCAAAACACCAAACCATCCAATGTAAAGGCGGTTTTCAGTGCTGGTTATCCAATTACAGAAGCGACCCCATAGGCTTTCGCTTTCGTGTCTCTCTAAAATAGCGGTCATGGTAAAATCTTATTTTATTTAATTGAATCATCAGTGACTCTCAAGCACACGAATTCTCTACAATCTATAAATAGATAAGTGAAGGCTTGTTATTCAATAGCATAATATGACTTATATGCATGTGTTAACCAATAACGATCTGGATTCATCCAAATTTTTTGTGAATGGATGAAGTGAGTGAGTTAAAAAAATAGATATAAAGCAGTACATATGATTTCGATATAAAAAAATGGGTTGCCCGGGATTCGAACCCGGAACTAGTGGGATGGAGTAGATAATTTCCTTGTTCGTTAAAAGAAAAACCCCTCCCCAAGCCGTGCTTGCATTTTTAATTGCACACAGCTTTTCCTATGTATACATCTAAAACTCATTTGCTTTCCGAGATGGAACTCTAAGAAAGTGGAATACTCAGTTGATTCATTACTGCATAAACATTTCAAAATAGAAATGAATGATTTTTTTTTTTTTTTTTTTTTTGTTATCTCTTCATTTAGGTTATATAGAATTTTAATTTCATTTCGATATTTAAATGGTTTCATAAACAATCCAATCATTCATGATTAGCCAAATCATGGATGCAAATAATATCCAAATACCAAACACGTCTTCTATATAACTTCTGTGAAATGGAAAAATCTCTTGATAAGATCATAGAAAGAACTTTTTCTTCCTCCGTAAAAAATTCTTCTAAAAAATCTGAACCTCATTTTTTCAAAAAAGCATGTACTGTGCTTTGGTGTTTACGAGCCCAAGTTCTAACACAAGAAAGTCACAATATATACTATATTCAATACAGACTCTTTTTTCTTGAAGATTCGCTGTAATAATGAAAAAATATTTCTACATATACGTCCAAATTTTTCAATAATATCAGAATCCGATAAATCGGCCCAGACCGGCTTATTGGGATGTCCTAATACTTTACAAAATTTAGTTTTAGTAAATGATCTAATCATTGGAATAATTAGAACTATAGTATCGAACTTCTTAATAGGCTTATCCATTATAAACGAATTTGCTAACATTTGACTATGTACCACTGAAAGATTGAGTCGCACATTTGAAAGAAAACCCATAAAGTCGAGGGAATTTTTTGATAATTGATTGATATAGATTCTTCTTGGTTTGAGACTGCACGGAAAAATGGCATTGCCAGAAATTGACAAGGTAATATTTTCATTTATTCATCAAATGAAATGTCCCTTTTGAAACTAGAATTGATTTTCCCTGATACCTAACATAGTGCATGAAAGGATCCTTGCAGAGCCGTAAGACAACAGGAAAATCCTTAGTAAAGACTTTTACAAGATTTTCTAGCTTTCCTTAGAAATAGCTTTGCCCAAGAAGGGCTCCTAAAGATGTTGATCGTAAATGAGAGGATTGGTTGTGGGAAAAAAACAAAGGGAGATTCGTATTCCCATATATGGGAGTTATATAAGAACAAGAATGATCTTTGATTCCCCTTTGAAAAAAATAGAAATGAATATATTTGAAGTAATAATACTATTCCAATTATGATACTTGTAAAGAAAGAATCGTAATAAATAATTGGAAGAGGCATCTTTCACCCAGGATCGAAGAGTTCGAACCAAGACTTCCATATAGACGGGGTAAGGTATCCGTATATCTAATATATAATTTATATGTGAGAATTTATCCTCTAAAAAAGGAAATATTGAATGAATTGATCGTAAATTATGAAATTTTACCATTTCTTTTCCTGGTAGGGAAGATATTAATCGTAGGGAAAATGGAATTTCCACAATCACTGCGAATCCCTCTGATATCATTTGAGAATACAAATTCTTCTTCTGTCCAAAAAAATTCATTTTGACTAGAATCATTAGCAGAAAAAATCAAATGATTCTATTGATACATTCGAGTAATTAAGCGTTTCACAATTAGGAAACTATATATTTCCTGTCATAACTCACATTTTCCAACAAAATATTTCTATTTAAGCCATGATCATACGCAAATACATAAATATAGTCCTAAAAGATAAGTGGATATAAAAGCCATGTTTCCAAGACCTATCTAGTTTTAAATATCTTTGGAATTTCTCCATTTCATTTAAAGTACTTAAATACAAAGTAGAGAGTCTCTTGAATTATCAAATGATACATAGAGCAATACAATCAAAACAAGGTAATATAGCAAAAAATAATAGATACCTAGGACACATATAAATTCATCAATGGATTCTCTATCTTTTTTTCATCTAATTGGTTTATTTTGTTAAAGGATAACAAGATGGTTAGAAATCTTTTATTTTGTCAACCCAATCCCTCTTTTGATTTTGGAAAATTTTATTTATCAATATATTGTTTCTTCTACACATTCATCTTCATTTCCTAATGGAAAATGACTAATCTAATTGTTAGGATTCACTAAATAAATCAATAATCCACTCATGGGAGATGCCTTCCCGCATCGGGCACTAATATAATTTTAACATCGGATTAAATTGAGTAATCATTCAAATTAAGAAGAGAAGCTTGTTGCTTTTTCTTTCCTACACTACAATTAGAGCCATAGGGCTCGATCCATTTATTCTATTGACTCAACTTTTAATTTATTTCGTTCCAAGAATACAAACAAACTTTTGTATCGATTTCGTAGGAATGAAATATTCTTTGAATTCTCCATTGATATGACATGCTCTTTTTTCCAATTCAATTCCTTTCAGGATCAGTCGTGGTCTTCCAAACTCTACCGATGGTATGGACGAATCCCTTGCTTCATCCAACTGTGTAAAAAATTCTAGCAGCACTTAAAAGCCGAGTACTGTACCGTTGAGTTTGCAACCCCCATAAAGATATGTAGATACAATTGGATTCAAAATAAAGAAATAGGATTGTAAGTGTATAAGTCAATCAGAACATTGAATTAGAAAAAATCGAAAAGGAAGTTTCAAATTTTAGAATCAATTCCGAACGTAAAAACAGATAAGATGACAATATAAGAAATCATCAGATAAAAAAACACCCTTTATCTTGATATTTTAAACGTTATATTTTCCATTTTCTAATCCAAATTTTAAAATTTTTGTATAACAGCAAATTCAATTTTTTTTTTGATAATTGAGAGATTAATCATAAATCAAATTAAACATGAAACAAGACTTCCACACAAACAAAAACCAAATAGGAAGCAAAACGCTGCACGAACAACCCAAGACACCAAAGAACCCCCAAAAGAAAAAGACACAACAGGCAACAACACCAAAGCCCTGGAAAAAGGAACCAAAGGAGCAGCAACCCACCAAAAGCAACAGTCTACAACCCAGCACACCCCAACACCAAAAAGACCAACAAACCAACAGAGAACCAGCTCAACCCAACAAAGAGCACACAAGTAAGCTGCTCCCAAGAAGACCGAAACACAACCTGCTTCGCAGCACGAAACACGGAACAAACCAAAAAGCAACAACAACTCCTCTAGGGAAAACAAGGACTCCGAGCCCAAACTCCTTTTCTTTATCTTTCAGCTTCTTGTTTCTTTTAATAACCCTCTTTATCCCCTTCGTATTTTTCAGTAGTTTTTCTACCACCAAGCTCTGCACGTCCTTCCACCCAATGCCCACTGCCTGGCCAATCTCAAAAATCTTTTCAGCCTCCCTTTCAACCAACCTAGATCCTTCAGGTTCTGATTCTGATTCGGTGAAGTCACTATTTTCATTTATGATTGCAGCTTTCTTTAGACTTGGAGCTCCCTTCTTCTTCCCTTTCACTTTTGTTTCTCCTTTGCCCAATGACGCTTTCCTCAACACAGAATCTTCAATGACGTTAACATCATAGAGGTTCACAAAGCCTGGTGGGAATTCCTCCTCTGAACATATACCATCTGTTTCTTCGCCCCTAATATCTCCATTGGTGCTCCTACCAGCCATGCCATGCTCCTGCTCACCAACGTCTTCCCTATTGCTCCTGCCACCACAAGGACCTGTAGCATCATCAGCTAATGCATTATTGAAGCCAACACCCTCTTCCTCATTTATGTTTTGGTAACCCTGCGTCATTTCTTTTTCCCCCATCGCGGTCGGCAAGGGGGCCTCCCTCTCCCTTACTGATGCATTCTCGCTCTCTTTGACTATACTCAAGGACGGTGAATGCACCTTTTCTCCCATTCCCAGCAAAATACCTTGTTTGTTCTCATTAGCGGCATCACCCTTATCACTGGAGCATGCAACCCTGTCAGGCATGGAGGCTTCTCCAATACCACAGTCAGCCATATCCTCTTCATGATCCGCCACTACCCTACGAGTATTCCCACTCGCTATATTGTTAGGGACATCCTTGGGCTTAGCCTCGGCCTGGATTTGTGCATTGCGTGTAATGAAATCTTCCGTTTGGATCTGACCACCTTCCATGATGTGAATTGTATGTCTTCCTTAACCAACAATAAAGCTAGCCTTCTCATCTATACGATGCGGTGCCATAGTCTCCACGAAAATCTTCCCCACTTCCAAAGAGTCATGCCCATTACACCTATTGTCCACTGCAAGGACCCGGCCCCAGCTTTTGCCAATTTCAATAAAGTTTTTAGAATTCCAAGCATGTAACGGAACTCCATAGCATGAAAGCCATGCCTTTCTCTTAAAGGCTTTGATCATACTCTGTCCACTTCTTCACTTTCATAGACCATCTATTAATCCAGCCTCGGTTGTTTGACATCATCGAGTCCCTGACCTCAATGGACTCAAACGTGATAAGAAACGGCATCCCTCCCATATGTTGAACACCACACTCGAGTCCAGTATCCTCTTCAATACTTCTCTTCAGCAAACAAACTTCAATGTCACGCTCAGCTTTTCCTACAATGCTCCTCCTTAGCTTTTCTTTTTTCTCTTTGTCAGCTTGGCCGTGAAAGGTTTTCATGTCTAGGTGTTGACCCATCGTCCCCTTCTTCCCCTCCTCCCTTTTCTCCATATCACCTGAATCCTCACTGCCTTCCTATCAAACCTAGCGAACTTGACCAGTATTCCATTATCTCTGATCATCATTCCATTCATTTCCATAATAGCCCTCTCCCTTGCCTGCCAATCACTGAACTTTACAAAGCCAAAATAGAGACAATTATTCCTTCTTCTTCTCCGGGAGATAAATGTATTTGTAATTTCCCCGAAACATCTGAATAATTGACGCAACCAAGTAATATCCATGCGTCATGGTAGGAAATCAACAAATAAGTTTGCCATTCTTACTCCCAGTAATGGCCACGAATCGATAGATCAGGGGGATGCACCAGGAGAAGCTTGAGGAAGAGGTCGAAAGAGTAGGGTAACACCTCTGCTGAGGAGCCACTAGTTAGGAAAAATATCAGCCTTATTCAATCAATAAATATACGTGGAATAAGCAAAATTGATTCTCTTTTTTTTATTTCATTAATTGATTATTAAGTTGAAATTTTTTAAAAACCTCTGCCCTTTGTAAAATATCATAAAGAGCTCCTGTAAGTTGAATGCCCTTTTCAAGGAAATATAGAATGGCGGGAACATTGAAATAAGTTTGATTTTTTATTGGATCATAAAACCCGACTTTCTGAAGATCTCTTCCTTCTCTTCGAGACCGAACATCAATTGCAACGATTCGATAGACGGCTCATTAGGATAGATTAGATGACCAAATCCCTACTAGTAACGTATAGGAAGTTTTCTCCTCGTAGGCTCAAGAAAAAAATGATTCGAAGTATTCTATCTATATAGATAAAATTTTAATGGCAAACAGGTCCATAAAATCATCAAATCAATTAGACTAGAAATTAAGTCCTTTTTTTCTTTTTTCAGTTCCTAAAAAAATCATTTGTAACTCATTACTCAAGTTGAATAACTAATTTTCAAATAGCTCAAATGAGAATACTTTGGCATTTCATTTATTGAGTGGTCTGTAACCCATTTTTGTCTCATTTACAATTTATTGGAATTCTTCATACTGTGATCCGGTTGTTGAGACAAGAAAAATGGTTTTTCCTTGTTACAGAATCCTTTCTCTTTGCTTTGAATCATTGGGTTTAGACGTTACTTCGTTGATCTTTAATCCTTTCATTTCAACAAAATGGCAGCAACATACCTTTTTCTTTCTATCAAATAATCATACAAACGGTTGATTCCCGCATGATACACTTTTTATCGAAAAGCTTTTCTCAATTCCAATAAAATTTCCTTTTGAGTTTGAAACTTGCTCGACTTGGATCCTTTTGATTTCTCTATCAAAGATATAGTTATGAAGTCGTTCCAATTTATTAACTAATACTGACCCTAGATCCTTGCCTCTTAAGAAATGAATCAATACTTTCTACTCGAGCTTCGTCATGTACTATTTACATTACAACCCAACAAAAACGGGTTCTAGTGGAATAGAACAAAGGATGTTGAGCCAAGAGCACTTATTCAAAAATGATGGACATAAGAATCCACAACGGATCATGTCCTTCAAGTCGCACGTTGCTTTCTACCACGTTGTTTCAAATTATGTTTTACCATAGCATTCCTCAAATTTTGAACTGATATGCAATTGATTCAACTATAGAATCATGAACAGTCATTAGTAAAATCGGTATACAGAATATAGAAATATAGAACCCTATCTAGTCTCTATTGTTAATTAGAATTCCATAAAATTAGATATTCTATTATATATAAAAAAAACTATCTATATGCTAATATTTTATATTATTTACTATAATTTATAATTTTTAGTGGTATATTAGTTTTAATATAATATTTATCTTTTAATTTTTATAGTAAAAAATTAAATTAATTATAAATAGAATATTATGTTAATATTATTTCTATATATATATTATGGATTGATTATATAAATAGGTTAGGTGGTGATTTTTCCGAATAAATAGGCCTCAGCCAAAAATCGGCTTAACTCCATATTTTTTATTTGCCTAAATAAAAATGTTAAATTTCGAATGTAATTTAACATAAATAACACGTAACACAAATAAATGAGTTGTTTTTAATCTTCATCTTCAGGTAACTCGATAGAATAGATTCACTAAACTCAAACTTCCAAGAACTCATAATAAATTATTATAAATATTTGAAATTTTAAGCAAAGCAAATAGATATATCAAAATGCTAGAATGGATATATGATTGATAAAGACCATCTGACTTTTTTAATTCAAATTATCGTATGGTATGTAATCAATAATCCTATCACGCTTGGATTTAATAGATTTAGTTATATCTTCATATAATTTGAACCCAATCTGTTTATGAAAACATAAGATTTAGAGAAGAATTGAATTCTTAAAAATAAGAAACAAGAATATTATATTCTACAATATTACACTATAATGTAGAATATAAATTAATATAAGGACGGTTACTCAAAAAAAGAAATTTTTTTTTTATTGTTATGATAAAATGGATATGTTCTGGGAGGGAGGATTCGAACCTCCGAATAGCGGGACCAAAACCTGATGCCTTACCGCTTGGCCACACCCCACTTAGATTTCTATTCGATACTAATAAACACTAATATTGTTATTGATTGTTCGTCAATTCCAATTAAAATATATAAATAAGGAATCAATTAGACTGTATTGTTAGAATTCTGATTTGACACGTGTAGATATAGAATTAAACTTAATTTCTAATTTATTGATCATTACATATAATTCCATTAAGATATTGCACGAAAGTATGATTTCTTCTATTCTCCTTCAATTTTTAATTCAAGAATGGAAGGCTTTTTGATTGAATAAGCTCGAAAAAAAGAAAAAGGACTTTTGATATGCCTTGCTTTCTTCATTTTTCCCTTATATCAATAACTCAATCAAAATGTAATTATCTCCAACAACAAAATGCCCGTTATGCTTAATATCTTTAGTTTGATCTGTCTTAATTATGCCCTTTATTCGAGTAGTAGTTTTTTCTTCACCAAATTGCAGGAGGCCTATGCCTTTTTGAGTCCAATCGTTGATTTTATGCCGGTCATACCTGTGCTCTTTTTTCTCTTAGCCTTTGTTTGGCAAGCTGCTGCAAGTTTTCGATGAGATCTTTAATGTTGCCCTAATCTTGTACTAGAAAAATGAATCATTTATTTAAGAGAAAAAAATCAAATAGTAATAATTGATAAGATCAGATAAGTTTTATAGTATGAGCTTTCGATTCAAATATTGATTGAAATTATTGGATGGCCACAATAAATCTGGATCACCCTGTTTTCCTATTCGAAACATTTTTCAGTGAGCGAAAGACCTTATTGGGATCCTCCACAATATCAAGTGCGTATGAAATTTTTTTTGGATAATTGGATAACATAATAAAAAAACTTAGTCCATTTTACAAATGAATAATGAATTTCGGAAAATGAAAATTATTTTATATTTCTGGAAACCACTTCATTTTTTGGCGTCAAATAGTAGTATAAAAATAGAGAATCTATTCTCTTTTACCCAAAACTGATCTTGGAGATTGTGTAATGCTTACTCTCAAACTCTTTGTTTACACAGTAGTAATATTCTTTGTTTCTCTCTTCATTTTTGAATTCCTATCTAATGATCCAGAACGTAATCCTGGACAAGAAGAATAAAAAGGGAGTTTCCCTCTTGATTTGAAAAATTGTCTTAGAATTTTTTTCTCTATTATGCACACTTAACTATGGAAAAAAAAAAAAGATTGGATAAAACAAATTTGAAAGAAAAATAAATCAAAATCAAATACTAAGTCATCAACGGAAACAGAAAGAGAGGGATTCGAACCCTCAGTACAAATGAATCCTACAACGGATTAGCAATTTGGCTCTTTCGTCCACTCAGCCATAATAATAAAAGGATGGAAAAGCTTTTTTCCATTCTATCTATTATAATTTTTTTAGAATAAAAAATAAAATAGAATGTTAATTTCTAATAGAAATTTAGAATTTTTAGTTTTTTAATTAATTTAATATTAATGTAAAAATTATTTACTTAATAAATTATTTAATATATATATATATATATATATATATATATATATATACACACACACACACACACACACACAAGATATACCAATTGTATAACAAATACAAGTAAGTACAGGTTTTATATAAAATTGAAATTCTAATTAATTCGATTTAGTTAGATAAAGGATAAAGTAGAAAAGATTCAATATAATATATTTCATTATAATATTAAAGTAATGAATCTATTAATAAAATATATAAAATTTAATAAAAAGAACAATAACAATATAAATACTTCTTTAATTTCACCCGAAAAGGCTTTCTTTCCCATTTATTCCCACGGTCTGGCCTGGTCAATACCTCGTCAGGTCTTTTTTGTTTCACTAGATCATAGAAAATTTTTTTATCCAATTTAACAACAAATACAATTATTTGATAAAAAATAAAATAAGAAAATAGAAATATAAATTCGACAAAAATTCCATTTAGATACAATAATTCGTACTGTAGCGGGTATACTTTAGGGGTGAAAGTGTGATTTGTTCTATTAACCCTCAATAGTTAAGGGTATTAAAAATATTTTATAATATTCATCAAACAAAGCATTATTAACATGAAATATATATATTAACTTACATCAACTAAGTAATAGTACCAATACATCAATAATTGTAGAACCAGGAAATGCAATATAGTATCATCAAAATTTCATCAGATCATGAGTCGACAACTCAATACAAACAAAGATTATATATATATATATATATATATATGAAAAACAAACTAAACAGAGAAAGGGTTAAGGAAAAAAAAACATATCTTTGGGTTAAGGCACATGAGAACGCTCTCTTTAGAAAGGAAACGCCCTTCCTGCACGAGTATTGCTATTAAGCTTAAACGCGCTCCTTTCCCAGGATTCAACAACCTGCCGGACCTCTATCAGTGCAGCAATGAAAGATCCCCGAACTACAACTACCAAGCTCACTATTTTTTACAAGAATAGAGGGGATTGAAAGAATAAAATATTTCATATTGTTGTATCTTTTTCTCATCAAACACATATGCTTATATAGACATAAGTATGTATGTATAATAATTTTTTTTTTCTTTTGTAAAATGGCCGGTCAGTCTATATTAACCATCTTAATGCTTTTTCTTCAATGCTTAGAATATAACGGCTAGTAACCTTTGTTTCACATTAATGCTATATTGAAAGACTTTGATAACCTTTAATTTATGACAATTAGCAATTAAAGAAAAACTTATTTTATAAAAAATTATTTCACAATAATTAAATCATTAAAAATATATAATTTTCCAACAATCCCCCACATGATTTAAAAATTTTAGAACTTAGTGAGCATTGTATTCTGTTAATACATGTAGGTACCTTTCGGGTTTGAACCAACACTTAGTGCAAATGAGCTTCAACCTGAAGAAACCATAGTAGCATAAGAGCTTGAACCAGGTCCCTTGTAGCCAGGTCTAGACCCATCACACACACAAGATACAGGTAGTTGTAAAGTTCTATCGGTGGGGCGCGTTACGGTCATGCGCACGAAATTCTGTCTCATGAGTGTTATTAGGGAGTAGCCCATTTCCCACAGTGGCGACCCCACCACCACACTCACGTAGGTGAACCCTCCAAGGGTGATCTGTGATCAACATCCCGCTAATAATATGCCTTCAGGTTCATTTAGAGTTTAAAAACTCTTCCTTAAACATCACAGTAAAGAGCACCTCACCTTAGGAATGGGACCCGGGAATACCCCGCTATAAATAAAATAATTTGTGCTCTTTCAACCACCCATCAGTTTCGTTTGTACTCGTTGAACCTTATTCATGGGATCGCCATACCTCTGAGGACGGGTTTCCACCGTGGTGATTAATTTTATGGGCTTCTATCCCACTCCCCTCGATGATTGATTCTTCAAAGGCTCATTGGCCCTTTCATAAGCAGATCTGCATCATCATATTTTCTTTTTGACATCAATTTGACATTACTTGTTGCCTTCAACAAATGTTGTTCTGGCTTTATAGTAGAGCATGCTCTTCATCCTTCCGCTCAGTGAAATTTCAAAGTGTATTACACCATTGGTGAATATAATCATCTTTGTTCACCTGGATCAAACATCAATTAGAACGCTACGCCTTTCATAATATTATGAAAAACCACTTAAGTATATGACAGTTATAATGTCTTTCAAATATTCAGACAAGGCAATGCATTGCATATAACACAACTTTGTGGAGAATCACTTCAAGCAACACATAAATAAAGGCCGAAATGCGTTTTCCAAAAGCATTCCATCTTAATATCCAAAATATTTCATCCACAAGGCATCAATATATTAAGTGTTTTCCTTTCTTTTTTCTTTTTTTTTTTTTTTTCTTTTGGTGTTGCTTTCATATTTTTTTTTTTTTTTAGCCATTCAAGGCATTTTTTAAAAATGATCCATCTTTTCACTTAATAAATAATTTTAAACAAACGTCACATGGAAACATCGAATAGCCATTGCTCACAATGGTTCACATCAATATAGACCCGAGTTGAGCTCACAAAACTAACTCAGCCATCAAATCTAGTCATAAATTTTATTCCCAAAATATCATAACTTTTGATTCCAAAAACCAAATAACGATCTGGCAACATTATCTCGTACAATTAAAATCTGACCATTCATGTTTTTCTGTTTCCCTCCTTTTTTTTTAATTCCAAACTGAATTGATTATACCAAAGATATATCACTTGAGGTAAAACACTCTCAATGGTTTTTACTAAAATTTTGGGCAATTTACATGACCTAGAATCTAAGTGTTGGTTCATATAGTTTATTTGTTTCCATTTAATTTTCACCAAAAGTACAAGACTGAAGGACTGACCCCCATATGTTCCCAAACATGTCAAGAATCACTTGCAGATGGTGACTAGCTCGAGATGAACCATACAAATAGAGCAACTATTATTGCAATTGCATTTAAGCTGCATAATGCATGTAAATACACATGAAGACATAAATATAATATCAACAAATCATCACTGCATCGACCTTATCTTTTTTTTTTTTTTTAATCATTTCTCAAGCAAGGATAATAAAATAGTAATTAGAGGCTTTCTCAATATAATATATGCACACACCACTTAATATTCCAAACTATCAATCTCAACATTGAATAGCACGGAGACGACCGACCACTTGACCATAATACAATGCACATAGTGTCTTCCACTACATTGTTTATTTATTTGACAACACAACTTTATAGGGAGACAAGTGAATCCAATAATATTAACATGTAACTGCCCCCACAATTTCATAATCATATCAAAAAATCTATACATAAAAGTTAAACTTGCTTTAACTATGCAAATACATAAATAAAATATACATATTGCTCAACATATCATATATTTGTAATGAATCATACCTCCTTTTCATATAGTGCATAAAGTATTCAAATATAGACAGTGAGTGAAAGCCTCCAATGACTTTTTTGAGTAAACTCTTCAAAATTACTAACATGACATGTCATCGGCGAACATTCACTAACATCGTTACTGTCAAGCTGTCCTAAGATGATCTTATAAGAATAGTATTGGAATACATCAATAGATATAATTTTTTTTTCAAGGTTCCTCACATATAGAGGTAGCACCATTATTTACAATAGTGTATAAAACTAAAAAATGCAATCCCAATTTTCTTTCCTAGTATTAGAGATGCCTTAGTTCAACTACGGTCACAAATTTATACAAGTTAATAGAAATTAACAAGTACCATAATACTAAAAAAAAACCAAATGGATTATGATTTGATCAAGTGTAACATAAATCACGTAATTATCACTTCTTTTTATTTTAAGTTTACATATGTGCATAACAATTTGCTCAACAAAATCCAGCTTATGCCCATTGTTAATTTCATACAATAAAAATTTCCTTTCTAAGACTGTTAAAAATATTTTATAATATTCATCAAACAAAGCATTATTAACATGAAATATATATATATATATTAACTTACATCAACTAAAAAATAGTACCAATACATCAATAATTGTAGAACCAGAAAATGCAATATAGTATCATCAAAATTTCATCAGATCATGAATCGACAACTCAATACAAATAAAGATTATATATATATATGAAAAACAAACTAAACAGAGAAAGGGTCTAGGAAAAAAAACATATCTTTGGGTTGAGGCACGTGAGAACGCTCTCCTTAGAAAGGAAATGCCCCTTCTGTACGAGTATTGCTATTAAGCTTAAACGCGCTCCTTTCCCAGGATTCAACAACCCGTCGGACTTCTATCAGTGCAGCAATGAAAGATCCCTGAACTCTAACCACCAAGCACACTATTTTTTACAAGAATAGAGGGGATTGAAAGAATAAAATATTTCATATTGTTGTATCTTTTTCTCATCAAACACATATGCTTATATAGACATAAGTATGTATGTATAATAATGTCTTTTTTTTTCTTTTGCAAAATGGCCGGTCAGTCTATATTGACCATCTTAATGCTTTTTCTTCAATGCTTAGCATATAACGGCTAGTGACCTCCGTTTCACATTAATGCTATATTGAAAGACTTTGATAACCTTTAATTATGACAATTAGCAATTAAAGAAAAACTTATTTTATAAAAAATTATTTCACAATAAACAATTTTTAAATCATTAAAAATATATAATTTTCCAACAAAGGGGTCCTTCAATTTAATTCTTATTCCGATTAAAAACTTTATTTCTTAAAAGGAATTAATCCTTTACCTGTCAATGACACATTTGAGGAATATTATATATTCTTGTGATTTGTATCTAAAGGTCAATTAAAAATTGAAAAATTGGATTATGAAATTACGAAACATTATTTTTTTTTAATTGGATCAATACTTCCAATTGAATGAGTATGAATAAAGGATCCACGAATGAAGATAGAAAGGTGGATTTCTAATCGTGACTAAATCTTCAATTTTTGTTTTGTAGAGCGGAAATTGAAGCAAAATAGATACTAAATGATGGCTTTAGTTTACTGGAGGCATCAATCGACATATTAATTGTTTTAGCTCGGTGGAAACAAATGTTTTTCCTTAGGATTATTTTGAAATAGAAATAGAGAACGAAGTAATTAGAAAGATTGTTATAATCCCCTCTTCTAGAGGGATCATCTAGAAAGCGAGTTGTTTTGAATGCATTTAGAAAAAAGGCTAACATAGATGTTATGGCTCTACTTTTTTTTTTTGTAATTGTGTTCCCGTCTTAGATCTGGATCAAAGAATTTCTACATCTTCCATAAAGGAGCCGAATGAAACCAAAGTTTCTTGTTCTGTTTTGAATTACAGACGTTAAAAACGATAAATTGGCGTCAACTATAACCCATAGCCTTCCAAGCTAACGATGTGGGTTCGATTCCCGTAACCACTCCATTTTTCAATATTAAAATAAATTTTTTGTTAATATTTATTAATGTAATGTGCATCATTGAATTGAATATGCAATTCCCTAAATTTTATCATTTCACATACAATCCAATTATTTTTTTTCCGAACAAGAAATAGGACAGAGTCTTCTAAACCTTTTGTATAGGTTCAAATCCTATTAGACGCAATTTTTTTCCATATATTATATATCTATATCAAGAAAGTTATTTTAAATGATTTGAATCATAAATTTTTTGTTTATTTTTATTTAGATGATAAAATATGAATAAAATAAAATAAAAAAAAATTCAAAAATGAAACAATTCCTTTTATCTTAAGAAGGATCAATTTATTTATACTTGTTCCTAAAGTAGAAAGCGTTCCATCTGTTTTTGAATAGCTTCTTTTAAAAGGGCTTCTGCTTCCTCGATAAAGGTCTTGGTAGAAGATATAATTTCTTGGAACCGCAATTTTTTCAGTTTTAAGTAAGTACGTAACTTAACAAGAAATTTCCTTACCTGGACAATTTCTAATGAATATAGATAGCCATTCATTCCAGTATAAATAGTCATTATCTATTCTTCCACTGTGAGAGAGGCAGACTGGGGTTGTTTAAGCAATTCACGTAATTGTTGACCTCTTGCCAATTGATTCTGAGTAGCTTTATCCAGATCATAAGAAAATTGTGAAAAGGCTTCCAATTCTGCAAATTGTGCAAGTTCCAATTTTAATTTACCAACTACTTGTTTCATAGCTTTAATTTGAGCTGTGGATCCTACTTTGGAAACATAAATACCTACATTAATAGCTGGTCTGATTCCAGCATTGAAGAGATCGGCTGATAAGAATATTTGTCCATCTGTAATGGAAATTACATTAGTTGGAATATAAGCTGAAACATCTCCTGATTGGGTCTCAACTATTGGTAAGGAAGTCATACTTCCTTCACCTAAGTCAGAACTTAATTTAGTGGTTCTTTCCAAAAGCCGTGAATGCAAATAAAGATCTCCTGGATAAGCTTCAAAGCCAGGCGGTCTTCGTAATAGAAGAGACATTTGTCAATAAACTTGGGCTTGCTTGGAAAGATCATCATAAATTATTAAAGTGTGTCGGTCACGGTACATAAAAAATTCGGCTAGTGCTGCTCCTGTATAAGGAGCGAGGTATTGTAATGTGGCAGCGGAACCCGCCATTTTAGCTACCACAATAGTGTATTCCATCGCCTCCCTTTCCTGGAACATAGTCACTACCTATGCCACTGAAGATTCTTTTTGACCAATAGCTACATAAACTCATATTACATTTTGTCCTTGTTGATTGAGAATCGTATCCATAGCTACTGCTGTTTTACCAGTCTGTCTGTCCCCAATAATTAATTCTGGTTGACCACGTCCTATAGGGATCATTGAATCAATAGCAATAAGCCCCATTTGCAGAGGTTCATACACGGAACATCTTGAACTAATACCCGGAGCAGGAGATTCAATTAACCGAGATTCCGACGCTGAAATTTCACCTCTACCATCAATAGGTTTAGCAAGGGCATTTATAACACGACCCAAATAAGTCTCACTCACTGGTATTTGAGCAATTCTTCCTGTTGCTTTTATAAAACTTCCTTCTTGTATCATCAAATACAACACCAACATTATTTGATTCCAAATTCAAAGCAATGCCCATTGTCCCCTCTTCGAATTCTACTAATTCACCTGCCATTACTTCATCAAGACCATGAATACGAGCAATGCCGTCGCCTACTTGAAGTACGGTAGTAGTATTTACAATCTTTACTTTGATATTATATTGTTCAATACGTTCACGAATAATATTACTAATTTCGTATGCTCGAATGGTTACCGTGAGTCTTTTTTAATTCTTTTTTTGGAAACAAAAAAAATAATACCTAAAGTATAAACAGTATAAGGACTAATCCATTATTTCCTTCATCGCACCAAACACGCCAATATTAGCATTGATGGTACGTAAATGTAACTCGTTGTTCAAGCAACTATTCAGAGTTTCTAGAGCTCCTTGTAGGGCTTGTTGGAAAACCCGCTGTTGGACTTGATTAATCGCTTTTTGTTATTCAAAATGAATAGTTTCTTTTTTGTAATTTTCTAATTGTTCTAAAGTTTGATACCTTCAATTAATAAAATTCAATTTTCTCGTTCTATTTCAGAATATCCATCCACTCGAAACTGATCTGCTTCCATTTCTACTTTTCGTAAATGAGCCTGAGCTTTTTCCAGCTGTTCAATGGCTCTTCCGTGTAGTTCTTCTAAATTTCTAATAGTATTCAAAATCTTTCGTTTTCGATTATTTAATAAATAAATTAATGAAAGTAGATTATCTTTCCATTCATTTCCAAATTTTCATGATCCCTTCCCGAATCAAACTTGAATCTTTCAATTCATTTGGCTCTCACACTCAATTACTTCAAATTTTTTTATAGTGAATTTCCATATCTTTTTTTGAATGTAATGAACCTATCCTCTCATTTATGTTCATATTAAATTAAAAAAATTCAAACAAATTACTAATCCAAAACTAGAATATTCAAAAGACTCTGCTGACCAAACAAAAAATATGTAATTGTCAGCAAAGTTGCTTTTTTACTTCAAATCCAAAAATTTTTCTTACTTTATACGATGTGTAATATGTAGGTCACGGACTCGGCCTTTTGTTTGGTGTTTGTTTAATAAAAAAAGGATGAACATTTTTCCAATAAAAAATTCAAATCACTTTATCAACATGAGTGTTCTATATCGAAAAATTTCTAACTATTCATTTTAATTAATTTAATAAAACCATTTCGGTATTAACATTAGTGGTAGAAATAGTATTATGCTACGCCTAGACTTCAAACGGTTTAGTTTTAACCATGTTAATGATCCCGCATTATTGGTTAATAAAGAATCAAAGTATATTTACCAGCAAATCACGAAATGCTATGGTTCTTACATATGATTTTTTAATTTATTCAAAAGTAATTCGTGCGATCACTTGAATCTAGCCTATTCTTGAAATAAACAACTTACACACACTCCCTTTCCAAAAAAGATCAATACACCAATCACTACACTTAGATTTATTGGATTTGTTGCTAAAATATCGGTATTAAAACCGAAACTCCCGGTGGATGGCTAGTGACCCAAGGAAACGAAAGAATCGGTTACGTTTTTCATATGATCTCCTCTTATAGATAGGTTAAAAAAATCAAACAGAATTTCTTGTCATATTACTTCACCTCTTTCCTATTTCGAATTTATAAAATAAATTGAAAAAAAATCTATTTGGAAATAGATTTTTTTCAATTGGGATTTCCAATAAGAATAATACTTATTCAAATAGAATTAGGTACCAGGCCTCATGTCAATTGTGAAATACTTCGTTTGTTGCATTCAGGGGTGGGGGAAGGAAGAAAGGAAGCCGGTAACGCTAATTCCTTATCTGCAAATCAGTCCTTCCCATAAGTTATTTTCTCAACGAATAAGTAATTGTATAAAAAAATTTTCATATAATGCAAAAAAGTAAGTGTCAAGTCCAAACAAGACAATAAAAAAATACGTACACTTAGATTAAAAAAAATGGATTCGCAAATAAAAGAGCTAATGCTACAACCAGTCCATAAATTGTTAAAGCTTCCATAAAAGCCAAACTAAACAATAAAGTACCTCGGATTTTTTTCCTCTACCTCGGGCTGTCTCGCAATACCTTCTATAGTTTGACCCGCGGCAGTACCTTGACCAACTCCAGGTCCAATAGAAGCAAGCCCCACGGCCAACCCAGCATCAATAACGGAAGCAGCTAATAATATTTCATTAATAATATTTATGACTTAATTATTTCATTAATAATATTTCATTAATAATATTTATCTTATCAAAGTAACTAAGAACTATGAATTGAAATATTGAAATAATAATATAATTAGATCATCAGAAAGACTTCATCTTAATTAGTTCCCATTCGCGGAGTCTTTATAAATCCATACAACTTAAGTTTTTCCATTTTGTTTTTTTTTCTTTGAGTTCCTCGATCTTTTTCTTGATTTTATCTGTATATTCATTCAATTCATCGTTATAAAAGAAACGAAAGGACTTCCATTGGTATCCCCATCTAAATTCAAGCAGGTAAAATAAAATTTCATATTATTTTATATATAGCTAGTCAATATTTAATATCAAATATACATGTGTTTGCTCCATAATGTAAACCACCTATTCTATTGTATCTTATATTCAATCAATCGGATTTTAGAATCGTTCTACGAAACATCTAATCTACAAGAATTGACTTATAGATATTAGATTACATATACCTAGTAGAACCCCTTTTTCTTAACCAAACCTTTTTGTTTCTTTTTTTTTCCTTTTATTTTCCAATTCTATAATATCGTTTTTTCTATTACTCTAGACTGTATTTGTATATATGTTTGCTCCTTAAGTAGATTATCTTAAGCCATACATTGCCTTGGTCTAAGCCAAAAAATAGACTCTTTCGAAAACTAATCAATGATGTCCCTCCATAGATTCACCTATATAAACTGCGGCTAAAGTTGCAAAAATAAGAGCTTGAATATCAAACTTGTAAATAATCCAAGGAACATGACTGGTATAAGAACCACTCAAGGTACTAAAGAAACAAGAACAACAACTACTAATTCATCTGCTAATATTTTTCCAAAAAGTCAAAAACAAAGTGATAGAGGTTTTATGAAATCTTCTAAGATGTTAATGGGTAAAAGAATGGAGTTGGTTGAATGTATTTACCAAAATGACCTAATCCTTTTTTTGTAAGACCTGCATAGAGATATGCTACTGACATGAGAAAAGCTAATGCAACAATAGTATTTATATCATTCGTGGGTGTAGCTAACTTCCCATGGGGTAATTGTATGAGTTTCCAAGGTAAAAGTGCCCTTGACAATTACAAACAAAAATAAATAGAAACATAGTCCCAATAAAAGGAACCCAAGGGCAATATTCTTCTCCAATATGAGTTTTGCTCATGTCTCGAATGAATTCAAGGGCATATTCAAAGAAATTCTGACCGTCTGCCGGTGGTTTGTGGATTTCGAATAGCTATAGCAGCTGAACCTAATAAGATAGCAATTACAATCCAAGAAGTAATAAGTATTTGGTCGTGTATTAGGAAATCCCCTATTTGCCAATAGAAATGTTGGCCTACTACCACACTGGATATATCGTATAACCCTATGTGTGTCGATTGAATATGATAGAACATTCATATTGTCCTCTGACAGAAATATAACTTGAAAATAAATTATTTTGATTCAACTATCTCTTTCTCAACTTGTCTACTTGAATCTTCTATTTTGGATACAAACAAATCACATAATATCCACAGTTTTTTATGGTTTTTTTGAGATTCGAAAATAGTAATCAATTATTATTATTAGAAGTAATTTTATTTTTGTTATTATTATTATAAATCAAGGATTTCTTATATAGCTAGAATGACCCTCACAAATTGCAAATACTAATTTAGTAAGAATTAATGGGATTGAAGCTATAGCGTCATCGTTCGCCGGAATAGAAATATCTGTGAGATCAGGATCACAATTTGTATTGATTAAATAAATCGTTGGAATTCCCAAAGTAATACATTCTCGAAGGGCCATATATTCTTCTTGCTGATCAACAATGATTACAATATCAGGTAACCCTATCATATATTTAATCCCACCCGGATATATTTGCAAGTGAGATAGTTGTCTCTTCAACATGGCTGAATCTCTCTTCGGCAGAGGGGTGAGTCTCCCCGCCTTTTGTTCCATTCTCAGGTCCCTGAACTTATTAAGTCTCATTTCTGCAGTGGACCAATTCGTTAACATACCTCCAATCCACTTTTTATTAACATAATGACACCAAGCCCTTATTGCAGCCCATGCTACTAAATATTCTGCTTTATTGTTTGTCCCAATAATTAAATAAAGTTTTCCTTCACTTGCTGCATTAAAAACTAAATCACAAGCCTCTGATAAAAAATGAGCAGTTTTAGTATGATTATACCCATACATTTTGTAGAGATATAAGGTGACATTTAAGGATTCCATTTTCTAGTACCATGGCCAATATGAACTCCCGCTTCCATCATCTCTTCCAAATTGATGTTCCAATTGCTTCTATACATTTCTCCCCACACTTTCTCTTTTTTTACAAAAAAACAGAGTAAAAAGGAGATGAGGTATCCTAAAATAAATAATTGTTCCGACGGAACCTTCTGCAGATTGGCCATTAATACACAATCCAAACCATTAAGTCGTTTCTATTCTATTTGTTATTATCTTTATTACTAAAATTACTAACTTAAATTATTACTATATACTAAATAATAAATTAAATGGGCGTAACAAATATAGATAAGATAGGCGAAAGGATGAATCCGCTCTTAAAAATCACTAAAAAAATCCCATAAATTATTGTTTTGATATATCAGGAAAATTCTTTGAAAGACAAGAAGCAAATAATTCTCCGCGGTAAAACAAAGTATCTCTCATTTCCCCCTCGAATAGATTCTTCTTTTTGGTTTTCAAAGGAATGCTCTTATGTTGCCTTGAATGTTGTACTAATCCTTTGAATCTTGTATCAACGGGTATTATCCCCCTAGAGCAACATTTTCTTTTAGCCTTTTCAGCCAATCGATACGGCCTTGGAGAGTAGCTTTTGCTAAACTCGAGCAGTTTCTTGAAAACTCGCTTCGGATATAAAACTTTGAGTACTCAGAGATGCTTTTGTTATTCCCAATAAGATGGCTCGATAACAGATCGCTTCTTCCAAAGCAGGTCCCATTCTCACAACAATCCAATTAATTCTCCGGGTAAAAAAAACATTAGACATTCCATCTTTTGACACCAAAACTTTTGGTGTTATTTGACGTACAATAATTTCTATATGCCTATTATGAATCTGTACCCCCTGGGATTGATAAACTTTTTGGATATTATTAACCAAAGAGATACCACTTTGCACTAAAGTTAACGCAGCACCAATCAAGAATCCCCAAGGAATTCCAAGAATTCTTGTTATACGTTCGTTCCAACCATCAATCCTCTTTTCTAGATTCATTGGTATTGAATCAATCGAACGAACTTCTAAGACTTGTTCCACTTTTGGAAGGCCTTGCGTTATATCACCAAACCTTGATTTTTCAAATATAAATGTAACTAATGTATCCCCTTCGTAAACGATTTTCCCATAATGCCCATGAACAGTTGCTCCTGGGGCGGCCAAATAGGACTTAGCTGATCTTATTACTACGAGTCAATCTGAAAAATTAGAACTTGATCTGATTTTAAGCATCGTCCATTTTGGGCTATACATACATTCACACAAAGAAATTGTCAAAGACTAATTTTTGCAGATGTCTCTTCACAAAAATTGTAATGAAAAAAATACCAATTCAGTTTGAATGGATTCAAAATAATGTTACTGCATGGATTCAGATTATAAATTCTCCACTTTTCATCCATTAAATAATATTTAAGTACTTGAAAATTTGTTTGAAATTATCAAGTTATAAATAGTTAGTTATCAAGATCTGATTATGAGTTATTAAACAAAAAAATGAAAAAAATTTCACAATTGGAAGGGTTGTTCCTAAAGGGCCCAACAAATTTATAACCGGAATTGGGGGATTTTCTTTAATTGATTCTTTGTGATATGTTACACCATTGAATAGACCCATTCGAAAATAATTGGATGATGACAAAATTAGAAAAGGTTGGCACTCCTTATTTCTATTCAGCAATGTACGAGTAGTTCATTGATTTTGTCTAAATGGTTGTTGAAGTCTTGCCTTTGAATAAATGGAATAAAAGGGATTCATATTGGTACGATCTGATCCATTATTAGAAAAGAATCCTAAACCTAATGGATCATTCCTTTTTCCGATATACAAAATTGCGGATTTCACTAAATCAATCCTTAAGAAATCTCGAATCATACCACTTGTCCTTACTTCAACAAAAGAAGAGCAGGCCTCTTCGATAGAAAAACTTTTTTTGTCTTGGTCCCAATTCAATACAAAACAAGTCCAAACTAATTGAATACTTATGTCATAAAGTTCCCGACTGGGTTTGCCCTTTTCATAAAGGATATAATTTGACAACTTAAAGTTGCACATTATCCCTTTCCTGCAACAGATCCTGAGGGAACATTGTTGCTAAATTTATACCGTCCATTATTTCATATGTGACTACGGGTCGAACCAAAATAAAATACTTTTTCTGGGTAGGTGTGATACGTTGGACATAGATCCAATTTTTCGAATTTTTGGATTCCTTGGGATTTGTTTTTCCCCTTCCGGGTGGTATCAAAATTCCACTGTGTCGGGATATCTTCTCTGTCTCTCCAGGAAAATGGATATCTCCCGAACAAATTTTAAGTTCAATCTTTTTGTTTTCCTCTCCACACAGACCACTCCGCCTACTCGGATTCTTGTATTTAAAGTGATTTGTGTATCTACTCCAATAATACTATTTTCCTATACCATTATGGAAGAAGATCCGGGTAAGATATGCACTTTCTCGGGAATGAAAAAAAAAACCGATCTACTTTCATTTGCATTTGGTATTTTAGCCGAAATTCTTTAACTCCTCGATACTCAATCAAATCCTCTTTCTTGACAATTTAATGCAAATCTATAGTCCCATATTTTATAATTCTTAAACTTTTTCTTCGTTATCAAGGATCATCGAAATAACCAAAAATACTATATCTACGAAAAGTACTATTTATGGGTATTTCAACCGAGATACCTGAAGGTAGCATTAATTCTTTCTCTCGTACTTGGATCGATTGAAATGGAATGATGAATCTATTTCTTCATTTCTTTGCCAATAAATAAGAAGTCTTGGCAGGATATATGTGATTACAATGACCAGTACATACTATTCGATTAAGTTTTGAATAATTAGGAATCCTGTCCTCTTTTTGATTAGAAAGATCCGAACTAAATAATTTGTCTTTTACTTGATCATTAGTCGCAGAGGAGTTAGAAATATATCTTTGTTCGACAAAATGAACGTTCGTTTGATCTTGATCCTTGTGGAGCAAAATGGGGGCTAGACTAGATCTGTGTGGCCTTCCTAATAATATCCATAAATGACTTGTTTTTGGTAAGAAAGAAACATTACCATACGTAAATTCGGGTGCGTGACACACATCGGTACTCCAGTACATTTCTTCCTCTGAGTCCGAATAAATATGTTTTCAAAGCCGTTCTTTAAAATTCAAAGTAGAGGTTCTCGCACGAATTTCAGCAATCACTTGTTCTAATTCTGTATATTGATCATTTTGAACTAAAAGAAAACTTTTTGGTGGAATATTCGCATCATGTATAATATCTTCAATCTCAATAGTGACATACAATTCTATATAACATAGAAAGGCAGGATGACCATGACGTGTATGTGTGGGGTGACCCAAATTCTCATTGAATTTTAATTTTCCATTAGAAAGGGATCGTACATGTTCGGCAATACCCCCTGTGAATACTCCACCAGTATGAAAAGCTCTTAATGTTAGTTGAGTACTCGGTTCTCCAATGGATTGGCCCACACTAATACCTACAGCTTCTCCCAATTCGACTAAGTCACCATGAGTAGGACTCCGGCCATAACATAATCGACAGATCCAAGACAGACTCCTACAAGCAAAGGGAGTTCGAATAGATATTGGTTTTGTTCGAAAAGTTATAAATCGATTGACAAGTATAACCCCAATATCTTGATTTCTAGTAGCAATGCACCGCGGGCCTATATATATATATCGTCGGCTAATACACAACCAACTAATGCTTGGATAAAAATTATTTCTGGCATCATCCCATTTTGAGGACTCACAGAAATACCTCGGATGGTGCCACAATCTGTTCTACTTACAACAATATATTAAACTACTTCGACAAGTATGTGCGTGAGATATCCAGCATCTGATGTTCATACAGCCATATCCACAACTCCTTTATGGGCTCCGTAGCAAGAAATGATGTATTCTTTTAAATAGAGTCATTTGCGTAAATTACTTTGAATAGGTAAATCAATCATTTATCCTTGTGGATCCGACATTAGACACATTTCCTCTAGCCCCCAAAAAAGACATTATATGGACTAGATTATAAAAGTAAGTCATCCTAAAATTAGGATTCATTTCTTGTTGCAAATATTCACTTGTAACATACCATATCTCAATGGATTGACGTAATTTTTCTACCGCGTGTACATTCCCACAATGATGGTGTTTTTCCAAAATCAAACTTTGTTGTTCAGCATCTTAGACTAGCTATCCTTTAGAAGGTATTGTTAAAAGATCATCAATTCCTAATGAAGTGGATGTAATAGTGGCTTGCTGGAAACCCAGAGTTTTTACTTGATCCAGGATGTGTGATGTATATGCCATTCCAAAGTGATCTATTAACCTGCTAATAAGCCGTTTCATGGAAGTTCCATCTATTACTTTATTGTGAAAGACCAGATTGACCCGTTCTGCCATAAGTACCTCCATATTCCACTGAGTAGGATTCGACAATGAATGGGTTTGAGTTAGTGATTGGAAAACTTCCTTTTCTCGATCTTAATTCGCGTAGAAATTCAAGAACTATAATCCTAGTTGAACCCGAGAAGCCCGAATTCCACTAGGAACATTGAATTACTTAGCATAGGTATGGTATTATGAAGTACTATATGAGCAGGCTTGACAAAATCCTTGTATAGCTTCTTCAATTTCCCGATAAAGATAAATATGACCAATAGTAGTTCGAATATATATATAAAGAATTTCTTTCTTTACACTTCTTACTATTAGATAGTGTCCATAAATCTCATGATAGGTGCCCCAAGATTTATAATGAACTTCGATAGGAGCTTCTCTTGAAGTAATAACGCGTTGATCTAGTTGCCATCGGAGCCACAAAGGACTGTCTAAATTGATTCTTTTCTGACGACAAGCTCCAATTGCATCATAGGAATTACAAAAATAAGGTCTTTTTCCTATACTTATAGTTATTATCGTCAATTCTTTCATTTTGATAGTTTTTGCAATTCCATAAATTATATCTATTTGCACAAATATCTCGGCGATTCCCACTCGTTAATATATAGAGTCCAATAAGCATATCTTGAGTTGGTATGGAAATGGGATCCCCAATAGCTGGAGACAAAAGATTCATATGAAAAAACAAAAGTAAACGAGCCTCCGCTTGAGACTCCAAAGATAAAGGTACATGAACAGCCATTTGATCCGCACCAAAGTCTGAGTTGAATCCCTTACGAACTAATGGATGTAAACAAATAGCACGCCCTTCCACTAAAATGGGTTGGAATGCCTGTATGCCTAATCTATGCAGAGTAGGTGCTCTATTTAACAATAAAGGATGCCCCTGCATAACTTTCTAAAGTATTTCCCATACAATCGGTTCTTTTTCCCGAATTTGACTCTTAGCAAACCCTATGTTCAAAGCAAGATGTTGTCTAATTAAACCGCAAATTACAAATGTCTGGAAAAGCTCTATTGCAATTTCACGAGGCAATCCACATCGCTGTAATGAAAGTGAGGGACCTACGACAATTACAGAACGCCCGGAATAATCGACCCATTTACCAAGTAGAGTCTCACGAAATCTTCCCACTTTTCCTTCAATTACATCTTAAAATGACTAGTAAACTTTATTATAATTGTCCCTCATTGGTTGCCCGTGGATTCCGTTATCAAGAAGTGTATCTACGGCTTCTTGTACCAATTTTTCCTGACACATTACTAATTCCCCCGGCATAGATACACTTCCTGTTAATAGATTGATAAGAGTATTGTTCCGATAGATAACTCTTCTATAGAGTTCATTAATATCCGAACTCATTAATTTACCTCTATCTATCTGAATGATTGGTCTCAATTCGCGAGGAAGAGCCGGTAACAGACACAAAACCATCCATTCTGGTTCTATATTTGTTCGAATAAAATGTTTAGCTAATTCCATCCGTCTAACTAAAAAAATCCTTTCTTCTTCCCACTTTTTGATCTTCCCATTCATTCCCTATGGGTCCTTCTTCACCTAACTCTTTCCATTCTGCGAATGAATAATCTATAATAGTTTGCAAATCCAAATCGGCTAATTGTTCTCGGATGGCACCTACTCCAGTAGATATTTCTCGATTTCGAAATGTATCAAAGCCTTGGGTAGTAAAAAAAAAAAAAAAGAGGGATGCCATATTTCCATGATTGAATTTCATATTCGAATAAACCTCATAATCTTAAAAAAATAGGTCTTTTGGCTATGGGCCTAGCAAATGAAAAATTGAGATAGGATCCTATACTACAAGATCTCCCCCCTACAAAACTGGGCGTGAAAGTTTCCTCTCATCCGGCTCAAGTAGTTACAGCAAACAAATAAAGAAAGGAATTCTCGCTTTCAAATTCTACAAAATCCCCAAAACAAAAGATCTATTCCTTACCCAAGTTCCCATTAAAGACTAAGCACCATTTCTTTGATTCATTCTACATTTTATTTTTGGAATTCTTTATCCAATTGCAACAAAAAAAAAAAAAAAATTGAAATATGAAATTCTTGAGTAGTCTACCTCCCTTCCAATGTTACTCCTTCCAAGAAACATGTCAGAGTTGGGCCACCCCAATTGGATTGAATAGAATGACAGTTTATCATTCCGAATCTGTAAAATCAGAATTTCGATCAAATCACACATCGCAGTATACTAGGCCCTCTAATTCTTTAAGAGGTTTATCTAAAAAATTCATGATATAACTAGGAAGACATTTTCAAATACCACACATGGGTTACTGGACATGCTAATTTAATGCAGCCCATTTGATACCTTCGTATTCGAGAATCAACAAATTCGACTCCGCATTGTTCACAAAATTTCGGATCCTCTTTTTCATCTCCAATTACTCGATAATTTCCACAAGCACAAATTCCACTTTTTATAGGTCCAAAAATTCTATCACAAAATAATCCATCTTTTTTCTAGTTTATTGGTTTTGTAATGAAATGTATAGGGTTTTATCACCTTTCCAACTATCTCTCCAGTAGGTAGGATTTTAGTGGCCCAAGCACTTATTTGTTGAAGAGAAGCGGATCCAATTCGGAGTTGTTGATGTTTATACTGATCGATCTAGATCATAGAAGAAAATTTCTAATTCATTCCGATTAAGCTACCTTCCTATTAATGTGGAAATTCTTTTCAGATACAAGGAAATAATTCAGTTCCAGAGCCAAAGATCGTAGTTCTCAAACAAGCAATCGAAAAGATTCTGGAGCATCTTCGAGGTTAGGGATTATTCCTCCAATGATCATAGTAACAAGTACTTCCTGGCGATCTCTAATATGATCAGATTTATAAGTAAGCATCTCTTGTAAAATATGATCAACGCCAAATCCTTCTAGAGCCCAAACCTCCATTTCTCCTACCCGGTATCCTCCTTGCTTGGCCCTTCCTCTAAGGGGTTGTTGTGTAACAAGTGCATAATGTCCACTAGAATGTCCATGGATTTTATCATCAACATGATGAATTAATTTCAAGATATAAGGATTTCCTATTATAACAGGTTATTCAAAAGGGTCCCCCGTTCTTCCATCAAATATTCTACTCTTTCCCGGATACTCAGGTTCTAATACCCATGGATTTACCATTTGCTTACTGGCCTCATATAATTTAGAAAACACTAGTTTTCTTAAAGCCTCTTGTTCATATCTCTCATCAAAAGGTGCTATTCGATAATGTCTATCTAGCAGACCCCCTGCTAACCCAAGCGAACATTCAAATATCTGTCCTACATTCATTCGTGAAGGTGCTCCTAATGGGTTAAAGGCCATATCAACTAGTCTTCCATCTTGCAAATAAGGCATATCATGTCTAGGCAAAATTTTTGAAATGGTACCTTTATTTCCATGTCTTCCAGTGACTTTATCACCCACTTTGATTTCACGTTTCTGTGAAATATATACACTAATTGTTTCTGGATTATAACTAGAACCCCCCCTTTTTCTGGATCCATCTCACATCAATAACTCGACCCCTACCACCTATAGGTAGTTTTAGACAAGTGTCGTTTGAAGTGGATACCTGAATTCCAAGTATGGCTCTTAAAAATCTATCTTCCAGGGCATACAATAATTCTTTTTCCATCTGTAGCGTTAATTTACCTACCAAAATATCACATGTCTCTACCCATGGTCCCAGTCTCACAAATTCCATTTTTGTCTAAATTTGCGGAGTAAATGAGCTTCTAAATGTGGTATTTCGTTAGTGACCCTTTCGGGTCCTTGACTAGTCACATGAGTCTGAATTTCCATATTTCCATATGTGAAAAGAAGTATAAATATCCTCATATACAAGACGCTCACTAATGCGTACCACATCTTCAAAATTGTAACCTTCCCATGGCATATAAGCTACGAACATGTTTTTTTCCCAAAGCGAGTTCGCCACCAACTGTAGCGGCACCATCCGCTAAAATTTGTCCCTTTTTAATGCATTTACTCTGCTGAATCCAGAGTTTTTGATGCATACAAGTAGTTTTGTTGGAACGTTGATACATAACTAATGGAATGCTTAGAGTATCCCCCTTACCTCATAAAACGATCTTGTCAGTGTTGATATAAATGATCTTTCTCTCATGTTCGGCTATAGCGAGAACCCCTGAATCTAGAGCCGCTTGGCGTTCCAACCCAGTTCCAACAATGCACTTCTCAAACTGAGAAATGCGGAACTACTTGACGTTGCATATTAGAACTCATTAAAGCCCGATTCGCATCATTATGCTCGATAAAAGGAATGAGAGAAACTCCAATAGAAAAATATTGGAAGGTAAAAATACTTCGAAGATGAACCTGTTCCCATGCAATAGTCAGGAATTCTTGACGGTATCGAACTGGAACAACCTGTTCTTCCTGAATACCCCGATTCAAGGCCAAAGAATTGCCATATAGTATTCATTCTTAGGTGGTGATAAATAAAGCAACTATACCTTTTTTGATCTCTCAGAAATTTCATAAACTGGACTTTCTAGAGACCCCTAGGGGCCAATCCTCACATGAATTGCTAAGAATCCAATAAGTCCAACGTTGATTCCTTCCAACATGTCAATTGGGAAAATATGCCTGTAGTGACTAATACGCCCCCTCAATATGAACGAGGGAGACCAACGTGCAGATTGGCTTTGTGGTAGCGGAAGCGATCAGTAGCCAACCCTTTCGTGAACTATTTGTATCAATGGATTAGCTCGATCCAAAACTTGAGATAATGGGTGTAGCCCAAACAAAGATTCATAAGTAGTTGTTAATGGAGTTGAAGTTATCAAATTCTGAGTCACTATTAATTTATGCCTAAATGCTCCACATATGGTTCCTCGAACCATGTTTTCTAAACAAACTAGAGCCAATCCGAATTGAACTTGTAATAGATTCGCAATAGAACGAATACACTGATTTTTCAAATGATTCATATCATCAAGCGTACCCATTCCAAATTTCATTCCAATCAAATAATCAGAAGCTGCCAATATATCTCGCGGTAACAAATGTATTGTTTTGAGGTATATCAAGATTCAGTCTCCGGTTCATATATCGTCGACCAATCCTTCCTAATTCGCATCTTTATTGAAAGAATTTATTTTTTGTAATTCCTTGCATAAGGATTCAGAAAATATCGGGTCCCCACCTACACAAGCAAGTTGTTGATAAAACTCCAAAAATGGCATTTTCTTTTGACCCAATCTTTTTTTTCCCCTTCCCTTTATCATTAAGGAAAGACAAGAAAATTCCAGGATAGCAAACATTCTCTACAATTTCTCTGCCATTCGAACCCATAGCTAATAATAGAACTATAATAGATATTCTCTACTTCCTACTCACACGAGCCCATTTCCTTGTTTTTCTATCAATCTCTAATTCTGATCTTCCTCCCCAATCTGATATTATTGTGCCGATATAGACCGAAATTCCGTTATGGTCCAATTCTGACAGGTAATAAATATCAGGGCTTTGCAATATTTGATTAATTACAATTCTGTAAATTCCATTTATTATAAAGGTTTCCAGGGAATTCATTAGAGGAATGTTTCCAATAAAAATTGTTTGCTCTTGCATATCCCTATTGGTTTAATAAATTAATCCCGCGGATACATATAATTCAGAAGAATATATAAGTGATTCATATACAACATCCCTTTCTTTTCTCAAGGGTTCTACCAATTGATACGTTTCCACAAATAATTGAAATTCAATTTCTTGATCGCTATCTTCAATTTTTGGAAATTTATAAAGTTCGTCCGTCAAGCCCTGATCAATGAACCTAGAAAATCCTTCAAATTGTATCTTATTAAAACCAGGTATTGTAGACATTCCGTCATTTCCATACCGCAGTATTTGAAAAAAATTCCCCATTTATTGAAAATCACATTTTTGGCTCATTCTCATCGAATCAATAAATTGATCTAGCCCGATGGAATTTATACTATGTTTACTAAATCAAATAAAATTTTACCTAACTCCATCTATTCTATATATATAGACACATCATGTATGGAATGTATGAAATATGTATGAACGGAGAAATAAAGAGAATTTGCTACTCAAATTGGAATTTGTAACAGATACAAATGGAAATGAATTGCTAAAACATTCTTCGAAACGGAATTCTACTGCTTAGTTAGATTTATGGAATTTTGTGGAAAATATCAAAACAAAAAATGATTCCAATTTTACCATTATTATGATATTACATATTCCAATCCGATTGAATACTAGAAAAATAAACAGATTCTAAGTTTGATCTATTCGATGAGAGAAAGACAGAATAATCAGAAACTCTATATTGTTACTTTTTTTGTCACTTAACCTTTGTGGTAGATTACATTGTTAAAAAAAATTGTTAAAAATAAAAAAGGATTTGTCGAGAAAAGCGATACTTTTACCTATACCTATTTAATTTAGTATTATTAGATTAGAATTCATAAAATACGATTGTAAAATGGGTTGTATTTATTAAACATGAACACGTGCACATATAGTTATCTATATATTCCTATAGATTTGTCTCCCCTATTATTATTTTTATTGTATTGTCATTTTTTTATTCGGGACAGCACAGGCCATGTTCTATCAAAATATTTTCTATTCAATCAAATTCAATGAAAAATTGAACCATGATATTTTATGATAATTCGTTATCGGCATCATATATCATATATAGACAAGAGACATGATTCAATAGCTGTGCAATTTCTGTTCTGGTTCCAGGGTTTACATATACTCATAATTGTTGCTATAATTGAAATTGTGAAAAAGAAAAATGGAAATAAATTTTTTTTGAAAAGAATCAATACTGATTCATTATTATTTTCATTTTCTTATGTGATTAGAGAAATATAATTAGAAATCCAAATATAAAGTTTATGAATTCGCAATCAAGTCAACAGTTAATGGTTCCAATTTATCATGAATTTTTACTTTATGTGACTAAAACTTTATCAATAGAAAAGATGGATAGGGAAGCTTTTCGGTAGTGTGCGTTTTCAGATACTATACAATTAATGGAAGGAATGGATCCAATCAAAAAAAGGAAAGATTTCCTTTATTTAGGAAGGGGATTAAAGAAAAGGGAATTAAGATGCAAGTACAATAAAAAAAAGTTTAGTAATCTATCCCAAAGGGGTAATAATTTCATCTATTTTGTATCGTTTTGGCGGCATGGACAAGTGGTAAGGCGGAGGACTGCAAATCCTTTTTCCCTAGTTCAAATTCGAGGGTTGCCTGATTAATAAAACATACGAAATCCCCTATCGACTGATACAACTCACCAAATTATTCTCCAGCAGAAGGAAGAAGGGGAGGAAAAGGCCTCTTGATACGTGCTTGATTCTAAGTTTCTAGAGGTTGTGGAAAGTTCTTTTTGTAAATCCCTACATTTAGGATTCGAGGAAATATTAAGGATTATAAGAGTAGAGGGACTATTAAGACTTCTTAACTCCCTTCCACTACTAATAGAGTGTTTACTCACTGGGCCTTTAATTAGATTGAATAGTAGGGGGGAGGGGTCTAACTAAATTAGTAGTTAGTAATTAGGAAAAGGTGTAAGATGCTTTGTATACAAACTCACAAGAGTCTCTAAGTACTCAGGTATTCGATTAATATTCCCCTGGTGGTGAAATGGTAGACACGCGAGACTCAAAATCTCGTGCTAAACAACGTGGAGGTTCCTGTCCTCTTCAAGGCATAATGAATATTCATTGAATGAGCAATTCAATAAGAGATCTAGGATCGAATCGGTATATCAATACTGATTCGATCCGAGATCTTGGAATTGGAATAATTTCGACAGTGGATCACGAAATCTTAGTAATCCTCTCTATCTAATGAATGGGGGAGTCCATCCGTAACGTAACTTAGCAGATAAATTACATAGTCCATTTTAGCGTTTGGCAACTTACCCATTCAGTGACTTTGGCACTGTACATTCCCAAAATGGGTACTATCAGGTCGAGTAAATTCAATAATAGATGGCCTGTTGCCATTCCAGCCTTCCTTCTCCTTTTAGGGCCTATCCAAAAGAGAATCCAGTATTTCTTGGTCGTGAACATCTAAATGAGTGGGACAAACCGCCCCGTGGATATCTTTGCTTCGGAACAAAATAATTAGAATGAGGCTCGGTTAACTGGAATGTCTATTATCCATATAAGGTATTTTATTTAGTTATTCAGTCAAACCAACGATTCATTATTGAAGTAGATAGCAACAACCATTTCATCAAACATGCGTATTTTTTATTTTCCAATGAATTTCCATCTTTCATTTATGAAAATTTTTTGATGGGGTGAGTAATAGGCTCTAGTTGTTAGCTGTTCAAGAATTCTTGTTTAGGCAGCTCATACCATCCATACATAGTGTTTTGATCTAAGATTTCAATTCTTCCATGTTTCAGCAGTAGCATATTGTTCCATGGAGCTAAGGTCCGAAATATGGAAAAACTGGTGTTTTCACGACTCTACTACCTAGTCAATTCTGTTCCACTTAATCCCTCTTTCATGGCCACGTCAATCTTTTTGTGTCTTGCAATCAATTTATCAAAATTCTTCATATCAACATTTTTGCTTTATCTTTTTTGATTATTTTGGTGTTTACTCTTATGAACATTGAAATACCTAAGATTTGATATAAAATAAATAGTCCATCAACTTTTACATACAGACGAACTTGTTCAATAATCAATATCTCCCTTTTCATCAATTCTGTAAGAGTTAAATTTTTCTGAATCAGCATCATATCTGGACTCATTTCTCTCCTTTCAATGGAGGATATAGCAATTTCTCTTGGATTTTTCAATCCAAGCAAGAGACAATATACCTTGATATTATTGATCATTTTTTGATTCAAAGGATCATCCCATCTCAATTGGAAAAGCAAATACCTTTTCAGGAAGAAATCAAGTTATGTTTCTATACTGCTCTTGTATGTTTTTTTTTTTTTTTTTTTTTCTTCGTTTTTTTGTATTTGAGCCCATATAATCTTCTTCAAGTTCTTTTTGTTGGTTTGAGAGAACAAATTCATAATTTCCTTGGTTTTGGGAATCTGATTCAAGATCTCTTTGAACAAAGGGTTTTTTTTCTTCTTGATTTCTATTCTCTAATCCAAGATATTTTTTTTTATTTGATGATATTGATATAAAAGGATTCTTTTTTTGCTTTCTATTGATGATTTTATTTTCAATAAAAATTTCACTTACTTACATAAACATTAAAAAAAAGGAATTTAATTGGTATAACATACTGTTTTATTTTATACGTATTATAAAGTAAAACAAATTCAAGGAAGAACCAAAGTTCTAGATTCAATATGGGATGATTTAGTATTTCTTCATTCATTCCCATCCAATCAAAAAGTTTTGTTTTTTGATTGGATGGGTTGATTTCTTGATGAATTGGGAGATGAAAAAGATCTTTCTTATCCATTTTTTCAATAATTAAAGAATTTTTAATTTTTATCTTAGTATTTTTTTAATTATTGATACTGATATTGATCCAAGTCCCAATGTCAACTTTCTTTCTAAGACAAAAATTAAAAATTTTTCAATCAGAATATTCTGGATTTTTCTCCATATACATAATATCATCTTTTTTTCTAAATAATTAGTGATAGGGATATCCCCCACATATCAACTAATTTAGGGATATCCCCCACATATCAACTAATTTACGTTTATGTGTGTTGTAATTAGAAGTATAACAAAATTCTTGATGCTTGTTTACTTGGAATGTCGACATATAATTATATGAGTCATTCTCATCTCCATAATAAATGAATTTATATGATAGAAGATCATATCTATAGTTTTTTTGAAAGTTCACTTTTTTGATTTGGCAATAACAATAAGTAGGCTTCATGATCATTTTTATTTTCTTTTTTGTAATGAATTAATTGGTTTTTTTAATATGAATCTCTTTCGTTTAAATTTTTATTTTCACTCCTACCATTACCATGTTTGGTGACTCTATATTGCCATTTTGTGCTACTAATTGAGATCATTTTATTTGGGATAAATCGTATTGATAATGACTTTTTAGCCAGTTTTTTCTTTGATTCATTCCAAAATTTTTAAAGTTATAAGGCCTTAATTTGGAATGAATGATTCCTAATGTTCCAAAATATTTTTTTTATTTCATTCTTTAGAGATAAAGACATTCCGTGATATTGAAGTACAAATCTTAACTTGTACAAATTAATAACGTGGTTTTGTGATAATTTGTAAAATACATAAGCTTGTGACAAAAAGGATAAATCACAAAGAATCTTAGAATTTCTATTTATGTTACTACTAAAATATAAAAGTGATTTTTTTATAGTCGAAATAAACTTAACTATAATATGATTTATTTTTTCAATCCTTTATTGATTTGTTTCATGATTGTAATTGTATTTATCAATAAATTTTTTTTGTTGATGTGATTTACGTATTAATCAATTATTTCTTCTATTTAATATCTGACAAATATTTTTTGGTGATTCTAATCTTTTAGCACCATAACTTATTTATTTAGGACTAATATTTAGAGTTTGAAATCCGTTTTTTCTTGTTTTTTGTAATTCTTTCTATTTGATATCTGATTGTGCTTGTTCTATCAGTTAGATCTTTCATTTTTTTTCTTCTGTCAGTGAATAATTTGTCCAATTCATGAATCGGGTTTGAATGGATGATTCAAGAATTATCTGATTATTGATTCTAGGATCTTTTTCTTTTTTAATTTCACTTTCACTCGATTCTTCTTGCTATCTAAATACTAGAATTGGATTTTCATTTGAAAGTTTTTTTATTAATTTTTTTATAAATTGAAAACTTTTGATAATCCATTTTTTTGTTTTATTTGGGATCCTTAGAAACAATTTTGTTGTTTCTTTGAAAAGTCATAGAACTATAAAACAATTCTTTCTAAATTTTAGAATTTTTTTGTCGAGTTCTTTAAAAATTGGTTCAAAAAAGAAAGGTCGTTTTTGGGGAGAACCAAAAGGAAGGTAAGTTTCCATTTTCCAAACTGTTAGAAAACAAAAATCTTTTTTTTTTTTTTTTGTTCTTTCTTTTTTATTGGAGAAGGTTGTATCTTAGGTCTGTGCCAAGGTTTCAAACAGAAAGAAAATAGTATCTTTATCTAAATACGATTTGTTAACCAGTTTTTAGGAAATTCCGTTTTCAATAATTGAACACCATTATAAATGCAATTAATATGCATATCTCTATTCCACTCTTTTAAATCCTCAAACCATTCGGGAAGTTGGAATAGTAATAGACGGCTGATACTTTTAGCTATTATCAACAAAGGCAATAGAATATATTTTCTAAGGGTTACTAACATAAAACCTCTTATTACTTGAGCAAATAGAATGGTATCCCAGGCTTCCGCTATTTCTATTCGTGCTTTTTCTTTTCTTTTGGCCTCTTCTCTTTCATACTCCTCTTTTTTTATCACAAGTGGACTGTGTAGTTGAAGTAGCAGCTACCGAAGGTAACCCTAATCTTTTGTCTTTTAAAATTACTACCCCCAACATCCAAGTCGCATGATGATACACCTGACATAATGAAGATGATGTTTGATGGGCCTAATACTGCCAATAAACACATCAAACCTCCATACATCAAGGCCAAATTCGACGACATTTTGGTAAATAGAGTCTTAGTGGATAATGGTGCCGCCATCAGTGTCTTACCTTCATACATGTTGGGGGTTATTGGTAAATCTCGAGGTGGCTTGATTACTTCAAATATTGCAGTATGTGGCTTTTCTGGAGCTACTACTAAGTCTGAAGGGGTCATCCCAATTGAGTTAAAAGCTAGCAGCTTAAGCAAGCTGACAGCTTTCTTTGTAGTGGATACAACTTCGAGCTACAATGCTTTGCTTGGGATAGATTGGCTACAAGGCAATTATTGTACCCCATTCTCACTTCACCAGTTGTTAATCTTCTACTATAACAAATATGAGGTTTTTATGGCAAATAACAAGCTATTCATGGCTTACTCGAACTATGTTGAGGTAAACTTCTATAAGGATGACACGGAACCACTTGACATTAAAATGACCACTCCACAATCTGCCCAACACTAAGACATGGCAGAAATCCTTAACAGCCAACTCACTGAAGCTGAGGTTGATCAATTCGATGTGGAGTTAGAAGACTCTAACTTCTGGGGATACATGAGAACTCTTCTTGATGAAGGAGATCTCCAAGGATGAAGGAGATCTCCAAGGCGCTCCAGAAGTTTTTTGCGAAGGAGCCAAGACCTCCCATTAATGGCTCAAGAGGCAATTTCCTTAGTCATAGTAAAGCTCATGGCTTGGCATGTTGAGGATCCACTTCGGGCTGAGCAGCCATTCAATGGCTTCGAGGTCCCGATAGCATAAGAAATAGAGTTGAAGCTATCTAACTTAAGAGTAGCACTAGCTAAGATGGAGGATTTGAGGGCTGAAGTTCAAGACCCCCTCATTGAGATTAACTTGGGCTCAATAGAGGATCCAAGACCTACCTATCTCAACGCTATGCTTTCTAAGGAGTAGAGGGAGCAGTATTTGATCTTGCTTCGTGAGTTCAAGGACTACTCAAGCATAACAGCATCGAGGTAAAACACAAGAGGACTTCGAGCTCGAGCGCAAACCCACGAGCTTGAGCATAGTCCTAGAACTCCCCTGGAATTCATTTAAGATAAGTAAAAACAGTAAAAATAAAAGGTTCAAGCTAGAGAAGGCCTGCACCACACCATACCGCCGGCCGGCTCGGCAAGGCTGGAGGGCGCGCGGGCGTCTGGTATTCCAAGCCCACTCTTGGCCTCTCAAGACTTTACCAAGTACAAGGAAAAAGGGGTATATAAACTAAACCTCCCTCCACTATTCTTCCCATGTGGAATTCAGGCTTTTAATAAGAGAAACAAAATTGAAGCACACTACCCTAATAATCCAACACCATCTACTCGGTCTTGGATCTACTGTGTCATAACATTTTCGATTCCAAGGCTCTCCTCCAAAGTTCCAGCTTCTCATTCACATCTTCACAAGACTCCACCACCAACACTATGTTATCCATGAAAACCATGCACCAAAGCTCATTCCCTTGGATGTGACTAGTGAGTTCATCCAGAACAGAACAAAAAGAAACTCAAGGCAGATCCTTGGTATACTCCAACTGGAGGTTTCTTTAATAAGCAAGAGATTACTATTTCATAGAAGCTCATATCATCCCAATGCAAGTCAACTACATTAATCCCCATGTATATGTAAACAACATCAAAACCTAAACACTCCCCTTTTGACTCAATTATTATTACCTAACTTCGGGCATAGTTAGTAAAATACGCGTATAATTAACATATTAAACACGTATTTATGGCTGTTTAAAAAAGGTGTTTGGTGCTATTGATAATAACGCAGTAAAATATGCTTTTTTCTGTCTTTCATACAATACACATTTTATAACACATCCATAATTTTTCAAAAAAAAATCAGTTGAAAATAGTCATACTCATACCTAAATAAAGTATCAATATTCTATATTTTAATAAATTTGTCATTTCAACTTCGAAATCATTGGCTTAAACACTTTTTTACTATGTATTATGCTTCTTACTACCGCTATTATATGTAACACCATCAAATACAAGTCAAAATAGACAGAATTACATTCATTTTTACTCTATCAGTATTTTAGAAGGAGTTGTTATAGACATGATTGTGATTATACATAATTTTTTACAAGTCAACGAACTTTTGACCGAGTTTCTTATGTATAGAGCCGAATAATACATGAATGTATTAAACTCGATATAATTCTTGTACCATATTTTACTAACTATGACTAGAGGCGGTATCCCCAATTACATTATAACTGCTCCACCGATGATCGCATGGATAAGAATGGCAATAGGATTGGGCAAGAGGAATCAAATGAGTATTGGATGATCAAATTTGAAGCCAAGGTTGCCAAAATTAGAATTCTATAAAGGAGTCTTTGGGGTTTTCATACGATCAAATAGAATATTCTATTAAATACATCACATAATTGATTTTAATGGTATAATTAGTTATTAACATTTTTTTTCCTAAAGTTTGTCGAGATAACAGTAAAAATACATGACATAATTGATTTTAATGGTATAATTAGTTATTAACATTTTTTTTTCCTAAAGTTTGTCGAGATAACAGTAAAAATACATGACATAATTGATTTTAATGGTATAATTAGTTACTAACATTTTTTTAAAAACAATAAATTTAAAATTTAAAAAAAGTACAAAATTAAAAATTTGGAAAACAATTTTGAAAAAATAACTTTTAAAGAAGTTGAAAAACCAAAGTTAAAAAATATTACTACATTTTTTATAAATTTTATCATAAAATTATTTTTTCATAATTTGTTTCATTTTTTTAATTTTGTACGTCTTTCTTAATTTCAAATTTTTAATGTCCAAGGAATGTGTTATATTTAGTAACAAAGTTCGAGGGAGGAGTTGTGTGTAATAACAAAGTACAAGGGCCAAATTGAATGTGTATGGGGTGTATTGTATTTAATTACAAAGTTCGGGGGCTATTCTATAAAATTAAAAATGCAAGGAGCGAATTCTTTTTTTCAAGCTAAGGGTACAATGATCATCTTCAATGAGGACGAGGTGCCCTACATCAAAGAACAAACAAGTAATAGTTCAGCAATTAGAAAATTTGATCCTGACTGTTATAAATTTGAAGTTATTCCTCCTAACCCAATAAACCTAAGGATAGTTTAAATATCTTCAAATAATTTTTTTTTTTATAGTTTTAAATATCTTCAAATAATTTTTTTTTTTTTATAGTTTTAAATATCTTCAAACTAATTTTCTTTTCTTCTTTTTTTTAAGCGAGATCAAACTAATTTTCATCAATGGTTCGGGGGTACTTTTGATTAAATTAGAAGTTGAAAGTATAATAATTTGACCAATAGTTCATGGATGTCTTTAATGAAATTTAAAATTCAGAGGTTACTTTTATTTTAATCAATAGTTCAAATGATCTCGGTAAATATTGTACTTTTATTTTTTTGTGTATAAGAAAAAACTCTAATTATAGGTAGAAAATTATTTTAGAATTTTATTATTTTTTCCTAAACCTTAGTTGTAGACTTGCGGTACTATAGAAATAATATATTAACATTTACACGAAATAAAAATAATACATCTTTTTGCCCAAAAATAATAGATAAGTCTTTTTTTTCTTTCATTTTCCTTCCTATTCTCTCTCCTTTTTTCCCTCTTTTTATGGGTCTTATTCTAACTATTTTCATTGAAATCTCTATCTTCTTTTCCTTATTTATGAAAACTTTCCTATTTTTCTTTTACTTTTAAAAATTAGGGTTGCATTTCTTTGTAAAGGTGTTATTTCTTGAAATTTCAAAGTTTTTTGTTCAATTTTGAGTAGAGGTGGCCATGGGCCGGGCTGGGTTGGGCTGGGCCTGAGCCCAAGCCCACGGGCCCAGCCTTGGGTTGTGCCTGGGCCTGGGCCCCTTTTTTTAATAAATATAATATATATATATATATGTTGTGTGTGTGTGTAATATAACATACACGACAATCATAATATTATAAAATTATAAAAATATACAATCATTTTGACCAAAAAATAATTATAATTTATTGATAAATAATATAACACACAAATACAATACAACACAATCATAATTTCAAATATATTTTATAAAATAAAATGTAGCACAACTTGTTAAAAAATACAAGTATAATAATATAATAGTGTCATATAAAATTACAAATATATTTTATAAAAGAAAATATATTGTAAAAAATAGAATTATAACAATATAAATAAATTAGTCTAAACTTGCTGTGGTTGGTGTGGTACTTGCTATACTGGTTCTATGGTCGTCTTTTTCATCGCTTGATGAACCCAAGTTTAGTCAGTCTTGGTCTCTATCCAATGCAGCCATCCAATCCTTCAAGCATACCGACATTTCTAAGGTATCCGGTGCTATCTTCGCTCACTTTGATCCAAGCAATCTACCACCTGCACTAAAAGCAGACTCCGATGCTACTGTAGACACTAGTCACATTAGTATATCGCGTGCCATGGTGGAGTGCTCGGAATATTGGGTTTTTATTTGAACACTATCATTGCAAAATATCAAAATATGGATTCGTCTCTGGCGGGTTGAAGTCGAGCATAGGCGAACACATATACAAATTTAACTCATCATATGACATGGGACTTTGTTTGGTCTTTAATCGGTTCAACATATCCCATGCATATGATTTTCCTCGAGAAGAGGACGAAAAAGATGATGTGGATGAAACATTTCTATCAAATGGTAATTTTTGAGCATATACGAAAAATAAATTACATAAATTTTCAGCAACTTGAGCAACAAAAGGTGCTACATTAAAAGTTGGATTCATTTTTACCTAAAATATTTGAGCAAATAATTGCAAATCCGTAAGTTTACAAAGTGGATAAAAAACTGTGGCAACATAATATGCCAATGGTAATTCAAAATAATATTTTAAAAATTTTTCTATCATCGCGGAGCCGGAGCGTTGCAACACGGGGTTGAGGAGCTATCTATCATCCGAACAGCAATATCTATCGGTCTAGATATTGCTTGTGTAATGGTTGGATAATAACATCCAAAAAAAATGTCATAATCTCTTTAAAAATAGCAAAAGAATTTACAGATTTTATTAATTACATTCTAATCTGCATATTCTAATTAAAAGAACTTAGATCGGACTGATTTTGCTGTACAAATTGATTTAAGACACCTTTATATGGTGTGTTTCTTTCTAACATATCAACCGTGGATGACCACCTATTCTTTGTATCTAATTTAATTTTTTATAAACGATGTCATATGTCTTACAAAGATCTTTAAATTTTCTTTGCCTAATTCCAGGTGTCTTAATTGCTTTAGCTACTTCTCTTAAAGCCATAAGTGAAAGATCTATAAGTTGCAAACCCTCCATTACAATTAAATGCAGTACGTGGCAGATACAACGTAAATGAAAATATTTCTCATCTAACATGGGCCTCATATACCTAATTAATTGTTTAACACGTCATTGTTAGTAGTATTATTAAAAGTACTGTTGAAAATTTTGCGGTCTATCCCCCACTCACGGCATGCGTTCATAATGGCACCCGTGATTATATGAGCACTGTGGGGATATTCAAATAGGCAAAAATGAATTATTTATTTTTGAATAACATAGGAAGAATCAATCCAATGTGCTATTATGCACATGAAAAGTACATCGAATTTCGACTTCCATGTGTCTGATGTCAACGAGAACATGCTCGTGTTCTCCTTTAAAATATTGTGAAGGTCATTTTTCATATTTATAAATTCTCTAAATGCATCCCACTTCAAAGTGTTCCGAGGAACCCTTAGAGCGGCGGGGTTTACCACGGCTTTACAGTACCGGACAAATATAGGTTCTTTCTTGGTGGTAAACGGCCTTTCAGCCGAAATGACGTATCTCATTAATTCGCATATGTTAATTTCATTTATAAACTTAAAGCTAGCCAGGGCACTAGTCGCTTGCTGTATGAGAGTTTGTTGGGTTTTATCTACATTTAATTCAGGATGGCTTCTTTGTAGGTGTCTTTTTAAAGAATCAGTCCTACTATTAAGTGGATGACTGAAAACTTTTGGAAGATCATATAGAGTACAGTATGCTTTACCATGTTAACGATTTAGTGTAAAGTGTTCCCATACATCGCAAGTATTACGCCTACCACTGTCCGTAGAGGTGCGGGTTTCAGTTTCATCATTGTTGGGTGTGGTTCGGGTTCAAAACATCCTGTAACACCCGATTCAAGATAATCCTACTCATACAGGTATTCCTATTCCTAATTACAGGTGTCTATGTAGGGAGGTGACGGACCGGGTTCGAAAAAAGTACGTTCCTGGGTATTAAGCTCAACTCCTCTACCCATTCTAGGGAATTTAAGCGGTTAAGAAGAGCTAGAACTAGATCTACCAGCTTTAGATGAAGATGAATTATGTGCCATGATATTGTTAATTTATAATTATAAAATCCAAGTAAGAATGGAAATAAGGTAAATAAAAATGACAAAATGTTATTAGTATTTATAAGAAAAAAAAAAGTAATTTTTTTTTTAAATCTATCACCCAACGGCTCTTTGAGCCATTGGGTGGGTAATGTTGGGGGGCTTCTGTCCCCCAACTAACCGGGCCTAGACCGATTGGCCCGTTGGCCACCTCTAATTTTGAGGTAAAAAAACATGCAGGTATAATGTGGGTATGTTGCGGGGCATATCAATATGTGGATACGAGGCGGGTCCATGCAGGTACGGGGCGGGTATAAGCCTACACCCGTAACCGCCCCATACTCGTGATGGGTATTGACACATGTACCCTACCTGTACCGTTACCCGCCTCATCTATACCCGTACCCGCTCCAAACGGTGCGGGTATCCGTGGGTAACGAATTTTACCCGCCTCATTGCCATCCCTAAAACTATATATATAGGTGGTCATATAGCATGTATATAGGCCCTTTGGGCTTGGTCTTATATTCATGTAAAGCATTATTAATTTAATATAAATATGCAAGAGGACACCCTTCAATAGTTGGGTTACTCGTGACTTTACATGTATCAGAGCCAAACTAGCCCTCTTGTATTCTCCCTTTCAAAGGCAAACCCTAGCCACCCTAACGCTAACTACCGCTACCGTCACCTAGCCACGATGGTCGCCAAGGTTCACCACTTCTGTCATCGTCAACCTAATTTTCAATATCAAGCTTTTTTTGACATCCACACCGCCAATTTGAGAAGTTCAGGCGCATTAAATTTCATCGAGATTGAGGATATCAATGGTAAACTCATTTATGATTCGAAGCATTTGAACTTCATAGATAGCAAAATTGATTGATTTCATGCCAGTTTAATTGCAAATTTAACAACGGCAAAATCGAAGTTCGCGTTAAAATTCATCAAGATTGAGGGTCCCCGTGGCAAACCAATTCTTGATTTCATGCCAACATTCATCGATTTCCAGTTAATTGTAGGGGGAGAACGACAAGCAAAAGCTAACTATTAAATTTGCAATTAAATTTCGTTTTGTTGTAGAAATTGGTTGGGGATCTCAAACTGTTTTTGGAAGTAATTATCAAGGTCCATCGTCTATTGCTCCGGTGTTTCATCCTACGCCGCAACCTTGGCAATCCTACTTGGGCGCACTTCTCATGGTGTTAATACGTTCTGTAATCCACAAATTCATCCTGCAACTAATACTTATACTATTAGCTATTATTTTTATTCAGGATTTACGTCCTCTCAGTCTTTCCCTCAATCCTTTACTATTAACTCCAGTCCTATGCTTGATTCCCCTTGGATAATGAATAGAGGTGCGTCGTCTGATATTACTAATAACCCATGTCTTCTCACGTCTCTTACTCCTTATCACGGTGTTGATAAAATTTTGGTCGGTAATGCACTTCTTTACCGATTGCGAGGATTGTTTCTAGTTTCCTCACCATTCCTGTTGGTCGTTTTTATTTACTAATAGCATTGTTCTTGGTCTTTCCACCAATTTATTATCTGTTCGTCAATTTTACCAAGATAATCATTGTCTTTTACAATTTGACTTGAATGGTTTTTTCAATTAAGAATCCTAAGACGACATTTAACATAATTCATTGCATTTGTACAGGGGTCTCTTTTCTTAGTTCCTAGGTCGTCGTCCACTCATGTTTCACTTATTGCTTGTAAAATCACACCGTCACTTTGGCATCGCTATCTTGGTCATCCCAGTCAACCAATTTTGTCATCTTTAGTTAAACACAAATTCATTTCATGTTCCAATTTTACATCAAAGGCTAGTCTTTGTCATGCTTGTCAATTAGGCAAGCATAGTCGTCTACCATTTTAGAAGTCGGCATCAAGTACTTCTAAGCTTTTTGATATTGTTCATTCTGATGTATGGACATTTCCTCTTTTGAGTTTTAATGGCTATAAGTATTATTTGCTTCTTTTGGATGATTACTCTCATTACGTGTGGATTTATCCTATGTGCACCAAGTCTGAGGTGTTTGATCTATTTGTTCAATTTTGAAATCTCATTCTGAATCAGTTTGGAGCAGAGATTAAGCAATTAAAGTGTGATAATGGGACTGAATATATCAATTGCAATTTTAATGCTCGTTTTGCTGCACGGGGGATTCATAGCAATGTATCATGTCCACATACTTCCCAACAGAATGAGAAAGCCGAACGCATGCACAAGGCGGTAACATGATGTGTGCTCTTTTGTTTCAAGCTTGTTTGCCTTCAGAATTTTGGGTCGAGGCAGTTCTTGTTGCTGCTCACATCCTTAATCTCTTACCCACTACCGCAATTAAGAAAAAGATTCCCTTCCAACGTCTTTACAAGAAGAAGGCCATTTTTTATCAGTTAGCGTGTGTTTGGGTGTGCTTCCTATCCTAACTTGAGCGCCACGGCACCACATAAATTGGAACCTCAATCATCTTTATGTGTGTTTCTGGGCTATCCTTCTCATCATAAGGGATACAAATGTCTTGACTTGTCCACTAACAAAGTTATTATCTCTAGACATGTTATTTTGGATAAGACATATTTTTCATTTGCACGGCTAGGAACAACTTCTTAACATAACATGAAGAGGCATCTTGATGTGTTCCGCAGTCCACTAGATATCTCTCCATTCTCTAGCTCGCCAGCCCCTCCTGTTGCTCCGCCTTTCCCATCAACGGTGCAGCCGGCTGGGGCTCCTGTGGCATGCACGGCAGCACCTGTAGTGCCACCTATGCTGCCATTGCCTAGCCTGAGTATCTCAGACTACCCTAGACCCATTGTTATTCCTCTTCGGCTCCGCCTCATCCAATCTCTACTTCGCAACATCCTAATGTGACACACTTACAAGCTGGTATTGTTAAGCCTTTATTTAAACCTTCTATGCTTGCTCATTCAGTTTTGCCCAATACTGCATATTCTTATAAGCAGGCTCTTGGTGATAAAAACTGGCGTGGTGACTATGATTGATGAGTATAATGCCCTCCTACTTACGTGGACTCTTGTTCCACCACCTGATCATGCAAATGTTATTGGTTCGAGGTGGGTGTTTCGTCTTGCACAAACTCCCATAGGTGAAGTTGAACGTTACAAAGCCCGTTTGGTAGGTCAGGGCTTTACCCAAAGGTATATTGTTGATTATGATGAGACTTTTAGCCCTGTTGTCAAGCCTGCTAATGTTCGCACCCTTTTATCTATTGCTACTTCACGACGTTGGCCTATTCACCAACTTAATGTAAAGAATACTTTTCTGAAAGGATACTTGACTAAGGAAGTTAATATGAAACAACCACTGGGGTTTGTTGATTCTACATTTCTTGATTATGTATGCGAGCTTAATAAGGCATCGTATGGGCTTAAGCAGGCACCCTGTCCATGGCATAATCAATTTGCATCTTTTCTATTTCGGCTTAATTTCAATAGTTGCAAATCAGACTCGTCATTGTTCATACTGCGAAAAGGAGCGACATGGCCATATTACTCGTATATGTGGATGATATTGTTCTTACAGCTTCTTCATCTGCTTTGCTTCATGATTTGTTGGGTGCTTTACAGCATGAGTTTGATATGACAAACTTGGGCTGTCTCAACTATTTTCTTGGGATTTAAGTTACTCTTCGCATGGATTGTTTATTTCTCAAGCTAAGAATGCTCATGACTTACTTGAAAAGAGTGACATGCCACATCAACTATTTTCTTAAGATTTATGTTACTCACTCTTGGCATGGGTTGTTTCTTTCTCAAGCTAAGAATGCGCATGACTTACTTGATAAGAGTGGCATGCTTGAATGTAAACCTGTGGCAACACCGACGAATTCTAAATCCAAGCTCTCTAGTGAAGATGGTGCACCTATGTCTGATCCTTCTCTATATCGCAGTGTGGCTGGTGCATTAAAGTATCTCACTTTCACGTGTCCCAACATCTCTTATCCAGTTCAACAGGTGTGTCTTTTCATGCATGCTCCACGAAACTCTCGCTGGGTAGCTATCAAGCGCATTATTCGCTATATTAAAGGTACCTTGGATCATAGTTTGTTCATTTCCCCTTCTAGTACGAATCGGCTTATTACATATTCCGATGCTTGGACTAGATGTCCTGATACCCATGGCTCCACATCGAGTTTCTGTGTGTTTCTTGGTGATAATATCTTTTCATGGTCTTCGAAACAACAGTCGACCGTTTTGTATTCTTGTGCAGAGGCTGAATATTGTGCTGTGGCAAATGCTGTTTTAGAGTGTTGTTGGTTGCAATCTCTTTTGGGTGAATTTGGTATTTCTCATCCTAAAGCCACCTTGGTCTATTGTGATAACATTTCTACTACTTATTTGGCAAACAGACCATAAGTCCGTCTGTGGCAGGCTAAACTTCGGATGGCTTTGTACATCGGCAAACAACCCGTAAGTCCGAAATGATTCCGAACCCCTGCAGCAAGAAAGCCCACGGGTCCGCCTATGGCAAAAAAAACCGTAACCCGCGGCACAGCCCACGACAGGAAACAAACCCGTGGATCCATCCGCGGTGAATGAAAACTGTAAGCTCGTGGCACAACCCGCGGCAAGATACAAACCCCTAAATCTGTCCGCGGTGAACGAAAACCGTAAGCCCGTGGCATAGCCCGCGATTAGGGGTGTAAATGAACCAAGCGTTCGGTGAACTACTCGCGTCCTAAATCGATTAGGACTCGTTAAAGTTTGTTTTGGAGGCTCGAAGCTTATCGAGCCGAGTTCGAACGAGGGGGTGTTCGGCTCGTTAGTGTTCATGAACAGCTCGATAAGGACTCGATAAAAGCTCTATAAGGCACTCGTTAAAAGCTCGATAAAGGGCTTGATAAACTGCTCGATTAGTGTTCATTAAAAACCGGCTAATAGTAGCTATAGTTTATAATATATATTAATAGTTTTATCTCTAACCAAGTCACACACACAAATTGGACCCAAAAAAAAAGTCACACACACGAAGATACCATACCATATATATTGATAATAGCATTGTAATGATGAGATTTGCATATTATAATCACTTAAATTTCCATTGTCATCTTGATTGAAAAATATAATTTTCATTATCACATAATATTTATGTTTTTTATATTTACATAATATTAAATTTGATTAACACACAAATATGCACACATGTACATTGTGTTCACAAAAAATCTAAATACAATTAAAATATGTAATTTGTTATAAGTATATTAGTATATAATATGTGTTTGGTTGTTTATTATAATTTGTAAATACAGATATAACTAAAAAATGCACACATTTTAATTCTTGATTACAGAAAAAGATTTATAATCTTGTGTTGACACCATTAACTGAGGTTGTAATGGTTAATATAGTAGTGAGGAAACACGGCCTTAAATTGGCAAAAAAGCATAATACATGCCTCACACATTAGAGCCGTCCATAAAGGGAGATCCAGCAGCTCATATTAAAAGGCAACAAACACAAATCCAGCACTCCAGCGGCTGACACGTGGCCTGATTAGGGCCTTCAGATCCTCTCAATATCAACGGTTCAAAACTCACCAAACCAACCCATTTTGAGCCGTCAGATGCGTGACACGTGGCTCAATCTTAGCCGTAGAATTCAAATGTTTGGCTTTCCAAGGAAGCCTCATAAAAGCAAGGACCAAAAAAGTGGGTAAAAGCTGCGCTAGAAAAGACAAAAGGGCTGACACATAGCACAGGCAACAAGGAAAGCTTTGTAATATTATATTTATTTTTTTTTTTATTTTGGTTAAAGAAAACCCATTTAAAATTTGTCAAGATAATTATCACAAAATTCCATTTAAAATATTTGTTAATTTTTCATAAATTAAAGCAAAATATTTTAAATATATATATATATTTTCCTCTTTTTATGAAAATGACACATTTTGTTACCAAAAAATGTAACTAATAACTTAGGTTATTCTAACCTCATTTTTGGACATAGCTTATAGACTATATAGGAACCAAATAATAACAATTCTCCGCCTAGTTCCTATTTAGTCTAACAACTGGACTCTTAGTAATAGGGGGCAAAACAATGGGTTTTTGGATACTAGCCTCCGCCAGGATCCCAAGAAGACTGAATTAGGTTGATACACTTTATCAACTTATTCAATGGTACAACATTTGTTCCCATATCGGCCAGATTTTCATCTATCGAGATTTTCAACAGTTCAATAGTTTCAAACTCTATCTGTTCTTTTAAGAAGTGCCTCCTGGTAGCAAGATGTTTATTCCTATGATGGAATACAGGATTTTTACTCAGCGTTAACGCTAACTGGTTGTCGGTGAAAATGTATGGTATCCCTATCCCTAATTTCAGGTTAGCTACAAGTCTACTCAGCAGATACCTTCTTTGATGGCATCCGTTAGTGCCAAGAGCTTAGCCTCAGTGGTTGACAACGTTGTCACAAACTGAAGCTTAGATCTCCAGCTGACGGCTCCACCATTCAAAGAAAAAATATATAAGGTGGTAGACTTACGTTTATCCATATCTCCATTGAAGTCACTATCGTAACCTATGAGTTTTAGATCTGTATCGGTTCTCCCAAATGTAAGTCCTAAAATTGGTTGTGCCCTTTAAATACGTAGTAGTCATTTTACCCCATTCCAATGCTCCTTTCCAGAATTCGCCATAAATCTGGAAAGTACACTGATGGGGTGTGCTAAGTCCGATCTAGTACATGTCATTGCATACATTATCGACCCTATAGCATTAGCATAGGGTACAGTGCTCATTTCAGCCACTTCCTGTTCATTTCGAGGAGATTGTTCTACTGAAAATATGTGATGTTGTGTAATGAGAACTTTAACAATTTTTGCATCAGACGTGTTAAATCTCCTAATGACCTTTTCCAAATAATTAGTTTGAGATAATGTTATCGCTTTCAGCTACGATCCCTATTAATCTCCATTCCTAATATTTTCTTCGCTGGTCCCAGGTCCTTCATTTCAAAATTATGGTTTAACATTGACTTTAGCTTATTTATTTCAGGCATACTTTAACAATGTCAGGATATCCTAGAAACAGGCCCTTGACAGCCCGGGGTTCTAACTTTCCCTCTAATTGATGGGCATACGCAGCACAACTGAATGCTATCAAATTAGAGTAGTCAGCAGGCTTACTGGTCCACATCTCTTCCGAACCTAGAACTGTTTGCCTAAACCTGATGCAGACAGCATACGCCGTACTCGATCTAACAGGGTCCTATTCATGCGTTCAGCTATCCCATTCTGTTGTGGTGTACCCCTGACAGTTTTATGACGTTTAATACCATTTTTAGCATATAATTCATTAAATTCTGAATTTATGTATTCCAGCCCATTATCTGTTCTTAAAATTTTGATTTTTCTTCCTATTACATTTTCTATCTGATTTTTCCTCCTAACAAAGGTAGGAAAACAATCATCTTTATGTTTTAATAGAAAAATCTAGACTTTACAAGGATAATCATTTATAATTGACAGAAAGTATGACGCTCCACCTAATGTGGTGACCCTAGCTAGTCCCCACAAATCAGAATGCATATAATCTAGTGGCCCGTGGGATTGTGTGTTTGCCTACTTTGAATGCCAACCTATGTTGCTTACCAAAGATGCAAGATTCACATAAATCTAACTTAGAAATAGTGTCACCTCAAAACTTAATGTAGTAGTAACTAACTTATCCCCTACTTAGAAGTGGCCTAGGATCAAATCTCGTAACCCCTTCCCAATGTAATATGTCTTAAATATCTTCTCGTTCGATAAAGACTTCAAAGAAATTTTGTTACAAATGTGAAATTTCTTAAAATTCATACTGCATTGGCCAAATACTTAACAATGACATGACTTATTACTCAAATGATTCATCCGGCTATGAATTTGACACAAATTTCAAAATAACCTAATTTGGTTGATCCGAAATCTAAGAAGAGCTAACTCAGTTAAGATTTAACTGTCTCTAATTAGGGGTGAAATGATCTGATCTAATCGGTCTAAAACCAATATCACTTCAACTTAACATAACCCAACATAAAATGACCGGAAATGAAAAATAACTTAACTTAAATGACTTGAATAATGACCTGACATAGAGTCCACCTATTTTCGAGCCACGCAGAATCTTGAAATGACTCGACTCAATTGACTTGAAAACTCAAACTCATGATAACTCGAATTTGAAACGTTCCAACTCCAACTCAGCTGTTGTATTATATCTTAAATATAAAAATACGCATAATTTTGTAAAACATGACCATAACAGTGGGATATAGATGATCCATCATATATTTGACATCTGCAATTAGCCATGGAATTTCAAGGAATTTATTGCTTAGGTGTCTTGAAGTTTGAGAAATTTTCACTTATGTACCGTGATATCTCAATATATACAATGACATACCCTATGAGTTATTATCAAAATGATTTGCACCTGATCAAGTTAAATAGTACCCAAAAGACAAATTTTAGAACATTAAAATATATTAATCATTGTATACACCTAAATGTCAGATTATCTAAATAAGTAATCTTTTAAACTTAATATATCAAATATATAAAATTATTGTATATAAATTTAATATATAATATATTTGTTCAAAAATAATAAAATAATAAAAATTATATTTATAATATTAAATATATATTATTTTTATATATAATACTACACTTAATATTAATAATTTAATAGAATGATAATATTAAATTAAAATATAATTATTACTGACTTTACTTTAGAGAATTTTGTTGCCTCAAAGCTCACACATGCAAGCGAAGTCCTTCCTCTATCAGGGCTTCTGTTTTTTCCTTCAACTTATCTCCCTCCCGCTCAAGAATTAATTTTCAGATTTTTCTTAGAGTGTTCAAAATTTTTCTCTTAAAATTTAACTTCAACTCTTCTTCAACACCAACTTCAACTCTTGAATATTATAAATTTTCACTTCCTCATTAATCTAAGAGCAAAAACAAAGATTGGAGTTCTAAAGTATTCAGAAAAGTCATTTTATTATAGTTTTTAATTACTATTTTTATTAGTCATTTTACTACTTACAAAAAAGGAAAAAAAATATGTAGTTTATTTTCTTTTTTATGGTTTTATTAGTTTTTATTGTAATATGTAGTTTTAAAACGAAAATTTGTTCACGAATACATAGTAATATTATACCCCTATAGAGTTCATATGTAGATTTTAATATCCACTATTTCAAAAGAAATGTAATATGTAGTGCTTTTTGAAAACAAATGTTATTAGTATATACTAATATTTAATAATATGCATGCATAATATGTAAAATATATAATATTTGGTATTTCTTATATTTTTTATAATTTAAATTTTTTTATTTTATATGGTATTTCTAAGATGAAAATTTGTTAACTTATATATGTAATATTGTTTTTGAGGCACTGGGATTGTTGTTGTTGTATATGTAATATGCAGTTGTTTTTGATAAATATTGTATTGGTTTTTTATAACATATATTGAAGAAAGAACTTGGTGTATGTGACAATAGTTCTAAGGATTTATTTTGGCTAATTTGTTGATGTGGTCTTGTGAATTTTATTTTTTAGATGACGTTGTATGTAATAGGTCAATATTTTTATTTCATACTATATAACTTGTAGACTATTTTAGGTGAATTAAATAACTTCGAAAGGGCTTTAGTATTATATTGGAAATTTTTTTGCTCTTTGAATTATATTTTATATCATAGGTTGACCATGCTTTAGTAAAATCTAGTCAAACTCGTTAATGAGCTTGGCTCGATAATTAGCTCACTTCGATAATGCAAATGAGCTTGATTAGGCTTCACATAAATAAGGAGCTCGATTAGGCTCGATAATAAAATGAGCTCGATTGGGCTCGATTCCAAAAAATTAGCTTGATTAGCTTGGCTCATTAACAAGCTCGACTCGGTTCGTTATGGTCAACAAGCCGAGTCGAGCCAAGTTTCGAACATAATAGTTCCTTATCGAACCAAGTTCGAACGTAGATTTAAAAGCTCGTTTAAAGCTCGGCTCGAACTCGAACTTGTTAGCGTATATTGAACTCGAGTTCGAACAAGATGGTGCTCGGCTCGACTCGGCTCGTTTACACCCCTACCCATGAAAGGATACAAACTCGTCGATTCGTCCATGGTTAACGTAAACAATAAGCCTGTGGCATAGCCCATGGCAGGATACAAACCCGAGAATCCGTCCTCGGTGAACAAAAACCGTAAGCCCGCGGCAAGATACAAACCCATGGATCTGTCCGCGGTGAACGAAAACCGTAAGCCCGCTGCAGGATAGAAACCCTGTTGGGAAAAACATGAATTTTGTTGGAAAAATAAACTCTGTTGCTGACTATTAGGTTCACAGTTCTCAACTATGGTCATAATAATAGGCACCTATTGGAGCACTTAGATTAGAAGACTCTTCTCTCCACCTAAGCCCCCGGTTAGAGAGTCACGCTTCATGACACATCACGTACGAGAGTTCCCGGGAATAGGTTTATTTCTATAAACCCTTTGCTCTAATACCGGTTGTTGGCACGAATTTCAAAAATTATCCTTAAGTTTTTAAAGTTTACGCAGCGGAACGAGTTTAGAATTCATAATTCTAAACCTAGGGTTGATTTAAAATTCCTAATTTTAAATCTACTAATTTAAATTTATAATTTAAATCTACATATCTAAATTTTTAATTTAGATCTATAGGCTTTTTACTCTAATATATTCATAACAATACTTAAAGTCAAACAGGCATGATAATAGATACTCTAAATAAATAGAAAAGTAAAAACTAAAAGAAAAAGGGAAAAACAACATACCTGGAATTGCTCCAATTATAAAGAATACCAAGAAAATCAAGATCCGGTGATCTTCAACGCAACGACCTCAAACTGCTCGAAGGGTGGGCTCCAAAAAGTACTAAACTGTGGAAAGAAAAATTTCAACATAAATTTTTTTCTCCAATTTGGTCTTCGAAACTATTTTCAGAAACCCAAAAACTTGTTTCAAAACTAAATACCAAAACTCGGAATAAGCACCTCTATTTATACGAGTATACCAGAGCAAAAAATTATACAAATTCGATGTGGGACTAGCAGGTCACAATGCAAAACGCGTCATTTGATAACAAACCAAGCAAAAGCGCATCGTTTTGAACCCTAGCCAAAAATCGTGTGTAGATATCTCGGGTGCCACGTGACGGGCCGCGATTGGCCCCCTCGTGCGCACACGGATTACCACAAAGCTTCACAGCACGTGACACATGTCACGCGCTGGTTGGTCAATCGGCAAAGGTGCGGATCGCCACGCTGTTTTTCCAATTTTTTTTTTTTTTTTTTTGCTTTCTTTCCCACGTGTAAAAATTCATCTTATGAATTTTAATTTTTCAAAATTATTTTATTTTATAATTTTTAATTTTTATTCATCTCATGAATAATATTTGACAAAATTAACTTTATCCATCTCATGGATAAATAATTCATCTCATTAATTCTTTAATATTTTTTCGATGGCAATGAATACAGAGGCTTGTGCAGGGACTTTAGGGACAATTTAAATCTAGCTTCAAATGGGTAAAATTAATCATCTCATAAAATAATTTAATTACCATTTAATAAGACTTAATTCCACTAAATAAATCTCACTGCACTCCAGACTTAAATTATCTATTTTGTATCTCCCTAATAGACTATGTTGATGACAACAACCCCTCCACTAGATGTCCATGACAAAGGATAAATATAATCACTACCATTATTCTTCTCACAGCTTCTCCATTAGTTACCGACTCGCCCTCTACTGAATAATTCATTTATACTTGAACATATTCATAGTATAAATTTCAAATGTCAAACACTTGAAATACTTTGGCCAAAGATTCTGAACTATTAAAATATTTGCGAATCAACTAAGGGGACATCTGTATCTCATAAGAGACTGTAGATTCCATATTGAATACCTGATCCTTGTCCCACTTCACGCCGCTACCCAGTGTACGTGGGATTTCAGTCATTCATTAACGCTCCATGCACAAATCAAGAATACCCTCAGGATTTAGAGTCATCATTCAAATAATACAATTTGAATCACCCATCTCCGATAATAGTCTAGAAATAAGTAATCTATATGGTCCAACTCAGTGTGTCAATCTTATTAAATACACTAACCTAACACTTTTGGATCTCCATCCACATGACCAAGACAAGTCATCTAAAGTGTTACATTATAGTCTTAACATACAAGGGGTCCAAACTTGTCTTCGACTACGAGTCTTTCAAACAACAATCCATACCATTTTTTCAAAGTCTATTTGTGGTTTAGTCTCATAAACCACTTAGAACAAACATGTAAATTGTAGTGTGGGGACTACACCCATCTCATGGATGTTTTCAAAAGAAAATCACATGCAGTGTAAATGCTCACATACACATATTTAACTAGTAAACGACTGGAACTTCAATTTTATTTATTAATTAAAATAATATATCCAGAATAAATCTTGATTTGAGGACACTGTTCCTAACAATTTTCCACTTGTCTTTAATACAATTTATGAGAAAGTCCATACTCACACCTTTTAAGTTTAAACCAAAAGTCTACTGAGCCTAACCCTTAGTGAGCATAGTTACTCTATTGTGAAGTCAGCAATACAACACTGCTTGACATTCCTCTCACTAATGGCTCCCACTCCAAGGGCAAAGACATGCTTAAATGTCGAACGTCTATCCTTTTAATCTGAATGGAAGTCTTAAATCAGTATAGCCAACTAGAACCAGCTCTTCACTTTGAAAGATCAGTATAGGATCTCTAGTTCTTCTCAAGAACTAGAGAAAACACTTCACTGCCACCTAGTTCATTGGACTCGGGTTAGACTAACACCTACTTACTATACTATAGCATAGAAGATATCAAGTCTCGTGCACAACATGACATACTTAAGGCTCCCACTGCTAAAGCATAAGGAATACTCCTCAATTACTCCTTGTCTTGAGGTGTCCCAGAACACTACTCAAAAGAGAGAATGGGACTCCATCCCTGAAAGGTAAAAAACCTTTCTTAGAGTCCTCCATTCAATACCTTGACAACATTTTGTCAATATAAGTGGCTAGAGAAAGACCCAACATCCTACTCTTATGACCTTGCAAAAGCTTAATCCTAAGAGTAGAGTTAGCTTCTCCTATGTCCTTCATATCGAGCTATCCTGACAACCAAACCTTTACAGCTAATGACACCCCTACATCATTCTCAATGAGTAGTATATCGTTGACATATAACACTAATAAAGTCACTACTTTCTCTTAATGTCATTTGTACACGCATGGTTCGAGCAACCGATTGCACAAAACTAGAAGATTTAATTGCTTTATTGTGGCTAAAAGGATCAGATTTAATGCCACGGTCAACCACTAAGGCTCCCCCTATGAACCTGTCAAGTGTCCTGACAATCCTCCCACCACACCTAAGCTCTCGTGTATCTGGAACATTTTTGTTCCTATCAGTAGATGCATCTAATGCATCCACTATGTCTTGAGTTATGTCTAGCTGTCTAGAATTAGTGTCATTTTCCTTTAATACTATTTTATTTTTGTTTTTGTAGCTTACTTGCAAAATGCTTCTCTAAGTATTTTGCATTGTATTTACAAAAGACCTTTTAAATCAAAAAACTGTAGAAAAAATCGTCCTTGTTCCTTTTATCTGAAACACCATTCTGTTGCTGTGTAACCAGAGCAGAAAGCTGAGATCTTATCTCATTTGCAATTAGGAAAAACAAAAACTCACCCGAAAATATCTACCACCTCAATCTGATTGAAGTGACTTAACTTGTTTATCTAATAGCTTTTAAAATTCAACTTTCTACTCTTTGAATTTCTCCAAAAAATGTCTGACTTATGTCTCATCAGGTAAACATATCCATGCCTTAAGTAATCATCACTAAACGTGATTGAATGCTCGTACCCACCTCTTGCCTGAACATGTATTGGTCCACATATATCTATGTAAACCAGTTTAAGCAAGCCACCAATCATGTTGCCTTTACTCTTAAAGACAGACTTGGTCATCTTTCTTTCTATGCAGGATTTGCATACTAGTAATGACCTCAAGTCCAAAGCCTCTATTAGTCCATCTTTTACCTGTCTTTGGATCCTGTTCGAATTGATGTGACCTTAAACGTTGGTGCCTTGTGTAGACATTATCACTTTCAAGGTGTTTTCTTTTAGAAGATTGAATAAGTGAACTTATGCTAGATTCATTTAAACAATTACCAGAGTTTTGATAAGAAAATAACATGAATAAATAATTTATTCATGTACATGGGCAAATAAATAAAATTTATTTCTCATATTAAAATTTTCATTATCAAAATCAATCAATTGAATAACAATTATCCATTAACCGAAATACATAAATCAAATTCCTGTACAGCGAAGGTTTAAATAATCAATCATTTAAAACAAAACTCTATCACTAAAGTCTAAGCTAACATCTTCTACAGTTAAGAGCACTATTATTGTATTGTCCCTAACCATCAGGTACAATACCCATCATGTAGCCTTTATCCTAGCCTGAGCTCCTGTAACATATTACAAATATGGTCAGTTGAACCTGAGTCCACCCATCAGGAACCTGGTGGACTCTCAACTGCGCATGACTCAACTAAGTGAAATATCAACATACCTTCACCAGATGGCTTATCGGTCTTTGTGGGAAGAGTAGCTATGTACTTAGTGTATTTCCTCCTCCAGTGGCCTAGTTTTATTGCAAATGAAATACTTTTCTTTTGCTGGCTTCCTTATGAACTTGGTTGCTACAATAATAACCTTGCCCTTTTCTTTCTTTCTAGTAGGTCCTTTATGAGTAATAACCAAGTCTAACTTATTTTTTAAGGCAAAGTAGTTTGGTTCAGTGAGTACATTATTCATTCAAAATCAAGTGAAGTTTGCCAGCCGTATCCATATCAAAGATACTGTAAATGCAAACATATGTGTAATTGCCTAATAAGAGTCATGTATAATGCAGTGATATATAGCCTTTCAATTTAGCATACACAATAAGTCAGATATCCACCAAACTGTACTATCATGCATACAATGATGACCTAAACACACCACTCCTTACTCCCTGGCAGCGGGGACGCACGAAGCTAGTTCGAGTAAGAACTATTATCAATTAACCTATTTTCTTGTAACTCTTACTAAATATGATTAACTCACCACTTTACCTTAGTCTCTAACATGACACAACAGAGCTCCTCAGGGAGGCTAATGCATCACGCTAGTCAAGTGTAAGCCATTACATAAACCTCCATACAAATACACGAAATACTCCACAGCAGCGTGGTCGCATCGCTTCTTTGCACTTCGGTTTATCCCAATAGAAATCTAACCCTGTAATCTGCAAACCGACATCCTCCGTAGGAAGGTCTATCAATCTACTATACTGCTAGACCGGTAATGAAGACCGTGAGGTTACAACAATTGAAACCTCGCTCCCACTTGATTTTTATAACCAGCGGTTTTTAATTAACTTTTATTTACAACCTGGATTATTTCATAACCCCCTTTAGAATCTCATTCTAAAATTAACCAAAATAAATTAATTAATTTATTCAAAAATACTATCATTTTACAATATAGATTATCTCATAATCTTACATTAGAATCTTATTCTAAAAATAAATTAATTTAATTTAAATCCTTTTATTTAAATTGATACCAAAATCTAGATTATCGCATAATTTATTTTTAGAATCTAATTCTAAAATCAAATTACTTAATAAAATTAGTTTTATTTAAAATCTTTTTTTTTTTTTTTTTGTGCTTAGACTATCCCATAGTCTATTTTAGAATCTTATTCTAAATCATAAAACAAACTTTAGACAATCTCATAGTCTATTTTAGAATCTTATTCTCAAAATAAAACAAGCCTAGACTATCTCATAGTCTATTTATGATCTTATTCTAAAATAATTTCAAATAACTTTTATTTAAAATACACTGATTCACTACTTAGATTATCACATAACCTAAATTTAGACTCTCGTTCTAAAATAAATTAATTAATAAAATAATTAATTTATAATTATGTAAATCAGTACTGACGTCTACACGTCCCAAAAAAATTATTTTTATATAAATACTCGTTGAGGTTAGGGCCACGTCAGCCGTGACGTCAGCGTCAGCAGCTGATTTTGTCAGTTTTTTTTTTTTGTAAATTAAAATATTAATTTAAAAAAATAATTGAATATAATCTCATTAAATTAATTTTATCTGATCTCATAAAATTAATTGATTTTAATCCTGTTAGATCAACTTTATCCAATTTCGTTAAAACTAATTGAATCTAATCTCATTAGATCAATTTTATCTATTATTATAAAAAATATTTGAATCTAATCTTATTATATGAATTTTGTCCGATTTCGTAAATCATGATAGAGAACATACAATCTCATTATACGAACAACATAATCGCAAATTTATGGGTTGTTCCGAATTAACGATTTAAACAATTTAAATCATTACAATAAACAACCTAGTTAACTATTAAATCTTTTAACTGATTTAAATAATTTAAATCGATACTTTAAAACAATCTAATAAACAATTAATTACATTAATGATTTAAACAATTTAAATCACTAATTCAAACAAGTTTTCCTTCTTTAATAAAATCTCTATTTTATTAAATCGCAAATCTATTTATTTCGATTTTATTATACCAATTTATGTCTATTATAAATGTAATCAGAGGCTGACTCTGATACCAATTGTTGGAAAAAAACATGAATTTTGTTGGAAAAATAAACTCTGATGCCGCCTATTGGGTTTACAGTTCTCAACTATGGTCATAACAATAGGCACCTCATATAGGCACCTATAAGAGCACTTAGAGTATGGGACTCTTCTTTCTACCTAAGCCCCCGGTCGGAGAGTCATGCTTCATGACACCTCGGGTGCGAGAGTTTCCGGGAGTAGGTTTATTTCTATAAACCCTTTGCTCTAATACCGGTTGTTGGGATGAGTTTCAAAAATTCTCCTTAACTTTATAAAGTTTACGCAGCAGAACGAGTTTAGAATTCATAATTCTAAACCTAGGGTTGATTTAAAATTCCTAATTTTAAATCTACTAATTTAAATTCTTAATTTAGATCTATAGGCCTTTTACTCTAATATATTCATAACAATACTTAAACTCAAACAGGCATAATAACAAATACTGTAAATAAATAGAAAGGTAAAAACTAAAAGAAAAAGGAAAGAACAACATACCTGAAATTGCTCCAATTGTAAAGAATACCAAGAAAATCAAGACCTGGCGATTTTCTACGCAACAACCTCAAACTGCCAGAAAGAAGGGCTCCAAAAAATATTAAACTGTGGAAAGAAAAATTTCAAAGAAAATTTTTCTCTCCAATTAAGTCTCCGAAACTATTTTCAAAAACCCTAAAACTTCTTTCAAAACTGAATACCAAACCTCCGAATAAGCACATCTATTTATAGGAGTATACTGGAGCGAAAAATTATATAAATTCGACGTGGGACTAGCAGGTCACAATGCAAAACGCGTCATTTGATAACAAACCAAGCAAAAGCGCGTCGTTTTGAACCCTGGCCAAAAATCGGGTGTAGATATTTCGGGTGCCACATGGCGAGCCACGATTGGCCCGCCCGTGCGCACACGGATTACCACAAAGCTTCCCAGCACGTGACACGTGTCACGCGCTGGTTGGTCAATCGGCAAAGGTGCGATCGCCATGCTGTTTTTCCAAATTTTTTTTTTTTTTTTTGTTTTCTTTCCCACATGTAAAAATTCATCTTATGAATTTTAATTTTTCAAAATTATTTTATTTTATAATTTTTAATTTTTATTCATCTCATGAACAATATTTGGCAAAATTAACTTTATCCATCTCATGGATAAATAATTTATCTCATTAATTCCTTAATATTTTTTGGATGGCAATAAATACAGAGGCTTGTGCAGGGACTTTAGAGACAATTTAAATCTAGTTTCAAATGGGTAAAACTAATCATCTCATAAAATAATTTAATTACCATTTAATGAGACTTAATTCCACTAAATAAATCCCACTGCACTCCAGACTCAAATTATCTATTTGGTATCTCCCTAATAGACTATGTTGATGATAACAACCCCTCCACTAGATATCCATGACAAAGGATAAATATAACTACTACCATTATTCTTCTCACAGCTTCTCCATTAGTTACCGACTCGCCCTTCACTGAATAATTCATTTATACTTGAACATATTCATAGTATAAATTCCAAATGTCAAACACTTGAAATACTTTGGCCAAAGATTCCGAACTATTCAAATATTTGCGAATCAACTAAGGGGACATCTGTATCTCATAAGAGACTGTAGATTCCATATTGAATACCTGATCCTTGTCGCACTTCACGCCACTACCCAGTATACGTGGGATTTCAGTCATTCATTTAGACCTTACTTATAGTATACCAAAGTAACTAACGCTCCATGCACAAGTTCAGAATACCCTCAGGATTTAGAGTCGTTGTTCAAACAGTACAATATGAATCACCCATCTTCGATAATAGTCTAGAAATAAGTAATCCACATGGTCCAACTCAGTGTGTAAATCTTATTAAATACACTAATCTAATACTTTTGGATCTCCATCCACATGACCAAAACAAGTCATCTAAAGTGTCATGTTATAATCTTAACATACAAGTGGTCCAAACTTGTCTTCAACTGTGAGTCTTTCAAACAACTATTTATACCATTTATTCCAAGTCTATTTATTGCTTAGTCTCATAAACCACTTAGAACAAACATGTAAATTGTAGTATAAGGACTACACCCATCTCATGGATGTTTCCAAAAGAAAACCACATGCAGAAATTATGCTCAGGTACACAGATTTAACTAGGAAACGACTGGAACTTCAATTTTATTTATTAATTAAATAATGTATCTAGAATAAATCTGAATTTCAGGACACTGTTCCTAATAATCCCGTGCATCCCTCCGCGGTGAACAAAAACCATAAGCCCGTGGCAGGATACAAACCCGTGGATCCGTCCGCGGCGAACACAGATCATAAGTCCGTAGGTCCGTCTACGGTAGGCTAAAGCCCATGGATTCTTTAGCGGCAAACCAAAAACCTTAAGATCATTGGTCCGTCTATGGTAGGCAGAAAGCCCACGGGTCCGCCCGTGGCAAGGCAACTCAATTTTGAGAGGTATCGCACTGGTACTCACAAACAAAAGCCTGCTCAAAGCGGAGAACACATGCAAGCCATAAGCCCACTCAAGGCAGGGAAGAAGCCAATGCATAAAGTTACACGCCCCCTTAGGACGAGAAAAATATATCAGCACAAGGCTTGGGTCCACCCGAGCTAGCGCAGGACCGAACACTGGCACGAAGCAACACAGGCCAACGACCTCACGGAACTAGACAAGCCAAGAACCCGCATGCGGCAACACAAGCTGGGAGGCCGCACGAAGCAACACGACTTTAGGACCTCACGCAACAATGCAAGCTCGAAGCCCCCGAAGGCAGTACAAGTCACAAGCCCATGAAGGACAAAGCAAGATGCCAATCCACAAAGCAACAAGCCTTCTCGAAACATGGCAAGTTCCCATACTTAGTCAAAAAATGTGCAAGATACCAAAGAAGAACCAAAAACGGATAGGCATTACATTCATAAATGAAAAAGCACACTCCGGGTACAAACTTTTCCATCCACATACAAAGTACATTTTGAATCAAGGACGGAACTATCAAAAAACCAAAGTACAAAAAGAGACCATCAGCGGAAGCCCTAAAAGACTCGCCTATCCTTCACCCCTGACTAAACAAAAGGGAGGGGCAAAAAATGAAGGAGCGAAATGGAGCCTTACTGAGGAGGGGCCGGGGTAGCCGCCTTTGAGGTATTCGACGATGAGGCCGCACTGATCCCTCCACCCTTCGCATCTTCAACAACGGAATGGAAAACTTGCCCAAGGAAGGGGATCCCAAGACTCGGCTCTAAGGATTTCACCTTCCATGCTGTGAGACTGACTACCGTATCGAAGCCCTTCCAATATTGGGTGACGCCATGATCTAAGAACTTAGGGCCCTTCTTGAACTCGGTGACAGCATGAGTACTTGCCCCAGAATTCGAGAAATGATAGCATCTTGTTCGGACGCACGAAGCTCTAACTCCCGGAACTGAGCATCCTGTCCCGCGATATGAGCCTGCATTGCCGAGTTAACCAAATAGAGCTCCCTAACCTCCTGCTCTCTTCACCTCCAATTCGAGAGGGCAAACGCTGATAGCGCAAGAGCGGACAAAACAGAAAACACCAAGGGCACGAGTTAGAAAAAGATAAGGAAATAATCAAAGATGACAACAGGAACAACGAAGGTATGATAAGCTACCTGAGAAAAGAAGATGGGCACGTTCTAGGAGGACATCTCGGACAAGCGCACCGTATCCGCAGGCAAAAGGAATTGTACGCACATTCCCCAACAGACCTCAGCTTCACTCGAAAAGGCGGAGCCGGTTTCCCCCAAAATCCTAGACACAAGGTCAGAAGCCTCCCGCGCCACCAGATGAGTTCGGAAATACCGCCGTCTTTCCCTACGAAGCACAAGGAGATGACGGCCTTTCCATGTCACTAAAGGCACCAAGAATTCCTTCGATGTTCGGCCCGGAAGTGGGATGCCTAACCTTGGGAAAGTGCACGTCAAGACCCCCAAAACGAGAAGGCATGAGTTCCATCGTATTTGAACCCGATGAACCCATGACCTCGGGGATAGCCGAAGTCCCCTCGACCGCACCTGAATCCAAGAATTCCGCCACAATGGCCGGAATCCCCATCAGGACCACAGAGTCCGGCACCACTTCACCGCCAACCAAAAGCGAGACCGCTAGCCCTTGCCCATTTCGTGGACATTTGGCAGCCCGCGAAGAAGAAGGATCAAAGGAAGGATCCGGAGCGGGGACAGCCACTGACAACCCAAGCTCCTAAGAAAGGTCCTTTCGCAGCGAAGCAATCACGAGCGGCACCGAAGCGAGACCCCGCTCCACTGAGGGATCTGACAGAGGAAACATGACGGCAACATCGACACTCGTTAGCTCATCAACTGAAAGAAACACAAGAAAAAGAGGAGGAAAGGTCAATACGATACAACAAACCAAAAGCAACGAAAGCGCGTATAACATGCACACCATCAAAATGAAATAATAATAATAATAATAATCATAATAATAACAACAACAACAACAACAACAATAATAATAATAATAATAATAATAATAATAATCATAATCATAATAATCATAATCATAATAATAATAATAATAATAATAATAATAATAATAATAATAATAATAATGATGATGATGATGATAATGATAATGATAATGATAATGGAATGTAATGCCATTTGAACTCAAAAATGCTCTATCAGAATTTTAAAATATTATGAATGACATTTTTACTCAGTATACAGATTTCATCATTGTTTACATTGATGATATCTTAGTTTTCTCAAAAAAATATTGATCAACATTTCAAACATTTAATATCCTTATCAACACTTGGAATTTATTAATTGAAACTTTTAAACATAGGTTGAGTACAAAAGGGTAATTGAAAATACAAACATAAAATTGAAATACATATAAAACTTACATATTGAATATAGCTAGTGTACAACACTTGAAATAAAATTACATAGGAAAATTTTTGCTTTAGTATTTCTCTCTTTTATTATGTTGATAATTTTCGCTCTGCCTTTGAACGAAGCTGAGACGACTCCATTTATAGGCGAAGCAGCACCCTGGACTTCAATTGAGATCCGTGACCCCGGAATTGAAATGTGAAATTTGAAATCCAAACAGTAACCGGCAATAATTTTGAGTGTTTGAATTTCAACACATGTCCTTGGTCTTCTTTTGTAACTATGAGCAGTACTGTGCAACTTTTGAATTTTTCATCCGTCATTTATTGACTTGTTGATGTATACTATGCATCTTTTGTCTTCTAGTGCTTGACCTGTATTGAATTATCTTCGTTGCCTTGAGATATCAGAACAAATTGAATGGATCACTTTGACTGCAACTAACTTCTTCATCTTTATCTTCAGAGGAAGAATTCTAAATTTGTTGAAGGAGCTGAGTTAGGAGTTCTTTTGAAATTTTGGATTTGGATTTCGTAGAAGAGTTTGATGGTGAGGCCTTTTGAGGATGAGATTTAGAAGGGGTTTTTAGAATGCCTGGAGAATTATGACTAGGAATTTGAATGTTCTTATTTTTGTTTTTGAAAAGTTTTGATAAGGAATCAGTGGTTAAGAGGGATTAATGTACCAATCTATGAGATTTTTATTTTTGAGCTTTTCATATTTTTTAAGTAAAAAGTTTTACTTAGTTTCAACAAGAAAGGGGACATCAAAATTTTTATTGAAAGAAATAATTTTTTGAGTAAAATCCTCTGAGACAAGGAAGTTTCCAAAAACATTTTGGTTTTTTGCCACCATGACATCAGGGCTGACAATAATATCAAAAGTTTCCCTTGCTTTCCAACGTCGAATTTGCTTTGATATGGAATTGTTAGGACATGGCTATGGACAATCTGAAGGAAGGAGAGAACGTCTAATAGGTGATCCGTAGACAAGCATCCTATGTTGAGTAGGGATAGTATAAATGCTATAGAACTCTACAGCCTTTGATTGAATCATAATCTCAATAGAAGTGACACCATCTTAAAAATTCTTTTGTACTACATATTTGAGCTTCTTGCCAAATTGATCGACTTGGTCAGGATTTGTAAAAATCAAATGGAATAGGAATCCATAATCTAAAAGATTTTGGACAGTGAGAACAATTTCTTGGCCTTCGTGGATAAGGATCATTAGATCATAGATCTCCATGTCAATGCAGACTCGTACAATTGAATAGGTGAGATGGCAAGGGCAATTACCCCTATAGTCTAGTGGATTAAGGCATTTTTGAGTTGTTTACAGTCTGCTTGAAAATGGTAAAAGGCAAACCATTGGTAGGTTAGGCCAGGAATATAAATTTCATTGTTGGATAAATCACGGAGAAATTGTTGGATTTTAATCAGAAGTCTATTTTTACTGCATTGAGTGACTAGGGCAATATGGGCGGCAACATCTTGCGGTAAATAGCTAAGGAATTTTTGAGGAAAGAAGAAAAGCCCTGGTTTTGTGAAATCGTAAGTTGATGAAAAGTTAATCCAATTTGGTGACTTTGTCTGGTAATCAAGTTGTTTTTATAAAACAAGAATTTAATGTCTAAGGTTGATACATTCATTATTTCTTTGTTGTAATTGGGCTTGGAGGGATTCAATATCAGAGGCTTGAGTTTGCTGAGAGGATATATCTTTGGCAGTAAGAGAATCATCGCTTAGAGTTGGAGAGGTATTAGATTTTGAATCTGATATTGTTAAGTTAGAAGTAATGTCAAAACTTTTGAAATATTTTGAAATTCCAAATTAAACCTATGAAAATGTTGTTTTAGGTATTTTAGAAAAGTCTTGGGAGGTGTATTGTTCTTTGAAAACAAAATTATCCCACCATCTAACCTTGAATTCCCTAACCAATGAAATAGGATTGGGTTATTTTAAATATTGGTTATGAGCAGAGGACCAGCAAAAGATCCAAGAAATTTGAAAAATTGAATGAAAATGTAAAATTGAATCTAGTGGTTCATCTTGTGAATAGTTTGAATAAATGTCAAATAAATCTTTTGCCATAGCAGGGTAAATATCAATTGTGCTTCCAAAGGAATGCCACCATTCGTAAAATCACGTTGGAAATTCTTGAGATTTGTTTGTAATTTGGAAGAACCAAGTATGATCAAATGGTTGAAGAAGAAAATTTTTGAACCATGCTGTCTTGTAATCTTGATAAGTATAACTTTTTGGAGTGAAGAATTTTGAAAATCGTTTGGGTCTATAGAAACCTTGATCAAAATCTTTGAGGTGTAAAATATTTTTGATTCTACAACTTGAGAATTGGATTTGTCCATTATCACCCTTGTGATGTTTAATCTGAACATATTCAATATCGATCAAAATAAGTTCATAAAATTCGCGAGTTTTTTGAATGTCATCAGGAAACCAATAAAAATTTTTTGGGAAAATATTCTTCACTAGATTTTTTGATACTGTCGAGAGATAGGGGTTCTTTTTGTCTGGTGAGTAAAAGGTGTTAAAGTTAAGGCTTTGAAAAATATTGATTTGTTTGAGCGGGGAAAGTATTTTTGAGTCTCTGATTAAGAGATTGAGGAGGAGCAGGAGGTTGGATTGATAGAGGGTTTGGAGGTCTTGAAACAGTGGCAGAGTAGGAGATTGAAAGAAAATCTTCATTTAGAATTTCGAAAGGGTTTTGAGTTGGAATTTTGATTGAAGAAGATTGAGGATGTGGTTTAAGGGTCATTGCATAGTCTTCTTTTTTTTTTTTTTGATAAGTCAGTGTATATATATCAAAAAAAATTGCATAGTCTTCTGCAGATTGAATCTTCCCTTTACTTTTGTCTTTTGACATTCTCCTGGTGAAATTAATTGAATTGTATTATGGTTTTGAAGAAATTCTCTGGAAAGGAAATCTGTCAACGAATTGTTTTCTCCTCTAATAAATTCAATTTGAAAGTCAAATACAGAAAGGATGGCTTGCCATCTTGCAAAAATCTGTTTCGAAACTATATTTTTTATGTCATTTTGTAGAACGTCTTTTGCATATTTGCAATCAATCCTTAAAAGGAAAGTTTTGTTATACAAATCATCCTGAAATTTTGAAATGCATCAAATAATGGATAAAACTTCTTTTTTAATTGTTGAGTAATTTTTTTGAGCTCCAACCCAAAGTTCAGAGTGAAACCTAATTATTTGCTCAGGGTTGCAGTCTACTTTTTGTTTGAGTATACCACCATAACCTATATCTGAACCTATATCTGGATTTGGAAGGGCTAGACATGGGAGATGTTTTACTCTTTGTTTTAGGGTTTACACTATCTTAGTATGGTCCTCTGTCCAAAGAAGTGAATTTTTTTGAAGCCTTTGGTATAATGGTTGACACATATTGCAAAGGTTGGGAAAAAAATCAGCACCATAATTTAAACATCCCAAAAACCTTTGTAATTGAGTTTTATCTTTTAATTCATTTGAAAATTTGTTAGCAAACTCTATTGCTCTTGCAATAAGTTTTATGGTTTCTTAAAAAATATCATGTCCTAAAAACCTTACTTTGGTTTGAAATAATTTCATTTTTGAAGCTAAAACGACTAAACCATTTCTTTTGATAGTGTGGATAAGGGTATTTAAATGTTTGAAATGTTGATCAATATTTTTTGAGAAAACTAAGATATCATCATTGTAAACAATGATGAAATCTATATATTGAGTAAAAATGTCGTTCAAAATATTTTAAAATTCCGATGGAGCATTTTTGAGTCCAAATGGCATTACATTCCATTCATAGTGACCAAATGGAACTGTGAATGCTGTTTTGTAACGATCATTTTCATCAATTTGAATTTGCCAAAAATCACTTTTTAAATCAAATTTTGAAAATATATTTGCATCATGTAACCTATTTAATAGAACTCTTTTATTAGGAATTGGATACATTATCCGTCGGAGAACTTTGTTTAATGGTTTGTAATTGATAAGTAATCTTGGGACTCCTCTTTTTAGTTCTGCTTGTTTGTTATCATAAAATGCAGAACAACTCCAAGGAGATTTAGATGGTCTTATTAGTTTTTTATCTAAATGCATTTGAATTTTATTTTTGCAATGTTCTAATAATTCCTTGTTCATTTGAATAGGTCTGGCTTTTGTTGGAATATTTTTTTTCATTAAAATCTTTTTCATAAGGCAATTGAATTATATGTCCTTTTCTTTCCCAAAATGCATTAGGAAGATCAGAGCATACTTCTTTAATTATTTTGTTGTTTAAGTAAGTTATTTTTTCATCTGACTGGGCTAATTATTTTTCAATTCTTTGATATTCCATTTCCTTTTGAAGATATTGAATGTGACTTTTCTTGTTACTAATTAGGTTTATTTGCTTGAATATTGTTGATTGTAAGAGATTTATATCACTTTGTTAGATCTGATTTAAGAATTGAAATATTACTTTTGTGTTCATAATTTGCGTATGAATTCCTTCTTTTGTAACCATAAAAGGATATATTTGACTTATAAAAGGGGTTGCTAATATAATTTGTTGCAGAAGATTTTTGACTAAAATAAAGGGTGTTTTGAAACAAACTCCATTATTGCAAATATAAGAATTTGAAAATTTATATTTGATATTCATTTTATTTCCACTAGCTGTGTGGAGACTTTCTAATGTTTTCTGATAATATTTTGACGGAACATGTCCTTCTTGGATGCAATTGAGATCTGCTCCTGGATCCAATACTGCTTGAGTTGGATTTTATAATCCTTTGAAACGTAAAGAGTTACATAAATATACCATTTTCGATATTCTATTCTTTCAATAATTTGAAGATATTTGTTATTTGAGATTGGTTTATCTGGTATTTGAAATTAATGTTTTCTAATTGAGTTTCCATTGGATTATTTGTTTTAAATTCTATGAATGATAACCTTGATTCTAATTGTGAATCTTTTGAGTCTAAAAGAGATAATTTTGATTTTGTTTCTAAATCTTAATAATGTATTGCTATTAATTCAGTTTGCGAATGCTTAATTTGTCCTTTTAGTTCATTGATTTCTCTTTGTAAATCTCCAGTTGAAATTTGTCTAAACACATTTGGTGTAGGATATTTTTCAAATATTTATTCTAAGGATTTGGGTTGCTTTGGTCGAGTTATCTCTTATTCTTTAAATATAATTTCTTTTAATTTGAGAAGATGTTCTTTTCTAATTTTTTGATCTTGAATTTTTTATATTATATCTGAGAGGCCTTCCTTATTTGCTCTTGTTAATACGTTAATTGTTTTAATTTTACAGGGACATAAATCTTCAGTTGATTCAGATGATGTGCCTTTATTGGTTGTATCTTGTTGAACTTCAAATATATAGTCTTCATTATTTGAGCTTGAATAAAAAAGAAATAAATTCATTAATTTATTTTTTAAGTCTTCATCTACTATTTGATTTATTTTTTCTTTCATTTTGCATTCATTTCGGTAATGACTGGGTTTTTTGTATTTGAAGCATATTGGAATTTTTTTTGCTTTTTTCTTTGAATATTTTTTCCTATTTTTGTAATATTGAGGTGGTGGCGGTTGTTCATATTTATTTTTCCCTTTCTTTCTTTAAAACTTAAGGTCTTGCTGAAAAGATTTCTTTTTGTATCGTTTTGAATGAGGCTTGAAATTATGAATACCATATTGAGCACAGAAAGAGCCTAATTCTTTTCTTGTTTGTGCTTTTTGAGATTGTTACAAAGTTTTTGTTCTTGACATAATTGTAATGCTTCTTTTTTGATAAAACTAAATAATTGTCCATAGGTTATGTTATACCATGGAATTGTTTGAGTTCCACAAACATCTTGAATTTTAGTCATTATTCTTTCTGCAAATAATTTTGGAAGTCCAGTAACAAATCTTTCTTTCCGAAAAGGTTGATTTCCATCTTCTCTTTTGAGTACATGAGTTAAAAACATATCTTTGTACCATTGAAAATCTTGTAAAGACAGACATCTTAAATTAGTTAAAAATAATTATGTTGATTCTTGTTCTTCAGTTATGCTGCCAAGAAAGGCAACGGTTATTGACCAAATTAATGTTTCTACTGCATCTTCCACTACTTCTTCAATATAAGGTGAATTGACGTCATTAGGATCAAGTCGTTTTTTTTTCTATATGAGTATGATTGAGTATTAATTCTCTTTCGTGGAGTTATAAAGTTCTTGACCACCATGATTGCAGTTGTCCTGAGAATCCAGAAACAATCAATTTGGCTGATTTATGGTTTGTACGTGAAGGATTGGATACTTCGTAAGCTATTGATGCCATTGCCATTTGTTGTAGAGTATTTTTTATTTCATATTCAAATTTTTCGTCTATATTCCATTCATGGATATTATTTCCATTGAATGATACAGAAGTAAATTGATTTCTTTCTTCATATTGTACATCGCGAGAAGCTGGTCTTGGACAATAATTTCTTGTAGGTTGGTTTTTCCAACTATTTCTTATTCTATTTATTGATAATTCAGGATTTTCAATTGTATTGGTGTTAAATTGTTCTTCTGTTTTTTAAATTTCCATTTCACTGAGGGATATTGATGAAGTTTCTTCACTTGAGTCTTCAATTTTTTCTTTTGAAATAGTTTGAATTGTGGGGCTACTAGTTGTTGGATTATATGTTAATTTGAGCTTTTGAGTGATTCTTTCAATAATATCATCATCAGAGTTCTGTTGTTTTCTGCGTTTTATTTATTCTTTATCTTTTTGAGTTAAATTAAAACATTGGAAAGAGGGTTGTTGAATTCTTTGAAAGAATGGGTTTGTCTTTGATTGTGGAGTTGGAAAGCTCTATTGAATAGGGTAGCTTTGAGGTATTGGTTGAGGGATTGTATAATTTGTATATGTTGGTTGAGGCATTGATTGGACTATTGGAGATTGTTCCAATTTTGTCTATCCTTGTTATTTATTATATTGTTACGTATTGAATTTAATTGTTCCGAAATTGTTTTGAGATTTAAAGCTTGGAAATTATTTTGTTTATAAATTTTATTTATATCTTTGATTGTAGGTGGTGAATCTTCTTTTTCCTCCCTTCCCCCACGGAAGGAATGGCGACCATTTCTTGATTTTGAACATTGATAATTAAATTTTTTGTGGGAGGATGAACAGTTTGAATTATTTGTCCATCCGTTGTTAAACATTTGGTTGTAGGATTTGTATTAGCATTTATAAAAGTTTTCATAAAAGGATTAGGTATTTGATTCCTTGATGTATATGATTCCAACCATTTGAAAAATGGAATATTACACTTTAATTGATTTAATTCCTTGTAATAAGTTTCTTTAATTTTAATTGTTGATTCCTTTGTAAAAGTTTGAAAGTACCAATGTCTTCGAATCTTATTGTGATCAGATTCTAATTCATTACTTAAAAACTCTTTCTTTATTGTAAAATATTTTGTTAAAACATTTATTGAAGGAGGTCTCATTTGAGAAACTGTTGGAAAACTCGGGTTTGAAAATGATTCATTTTGAAAAACTGGTTCGGCAAGAGGGGAGTTAAGCCGTATTTCTCTAAACCTGGAAGTAGAAGTATTTTTGAAAATCTTCTTCCCTATTATATGGAAAGGATGAAAGTGATTGTCATGAAGATTCAATTTGAAAAGGGTGTGAAATAATTGCTTGTTTACCTTATTCGAACTTAATGATAATTTTACCATCAGGTTCTTCAGTGATTTGTTGAACTTGTCTTCTTGCAATATTTCTTGGACGTTGAGGGTTGTCAATCATCCAAATTTCTGGAATGGTTATCTCATTCCATTTGAGACATTTTGGGGTGAGTTGTTGTGTCTTGTTCAGCCTGAACCTCAAGCACTAAAGTTTCTTCAAGAGGAGATTGTTTGAGACAGTTTAGATTAAGGTGGCTTCCTAAGAGCCTAAAATAAATTCTATAAATGAGAACAAAGGTTTGTCTGTTTTCTTGGATATTAACGTTTGGTAAATGAATATCTAACATCAAAGTATTTAAAATTGTCGGATCTCGGAGAGCAACCGAAAAGTTTGGATAACAATTGAAATAAATTGGTCCATTGTGTAAATTTGTTTGAACAATTGCTAGTAATGACTCTTTATATTGTAGATATGTTGAATCTCTAAGAGCTAACATAACCTGTTGGTTATGTCCCATTCTTGTTAAAGGGTTGACAGCTACTTGAACTAAACCATAGTGTATATAATGATGACCTTTTGCACTATATTTTTTATAGGATAAATTTGAAAGTAATTGAACCGTTTGAGCTTCTTGATCAATAGTCATTGCTTGTTCATGTGTTTTACATAAAAAAGCTATTTTAAAATCTAAAGTACCAATTTGATAAATTGATTCCGGATCTTCGTTTGGAATGCTCCAGTTAACAAAATCTTTTGGGTTTGTAATTTCTTTTAAAACTTCTTTTGAATTAACTATATGTAAACTAGTACTAGGTTGTTTTGTAAATATTTTTCTAAAGGGTCCAGCGATTCTGAAACCTAAAATGGTTATAGCCTCAGTTGTTTGGGTTCAACAGTCTCACTATTTAACACCGTTGAAAACAATTTTAATATTTGACACTCTTTAGAACAGGAACACCAGCGACACAGTAACGGGAACACCTTAAACAGGGCTTACCAATGCTATCCGGGCTTACCAACGCTACACTACCGGCTTACCAATGCTCCTAATAAGTGCATTAATAGCAAAGCGTTCCTAATAAGTGCTAAATAGTATTTTCGTGAAATTACTATTAAAAACACCTTAAACTTGGTTCTGATACCAAAAGGGGGCAGGAACCCCACATTCTGGGAGGATGGTGTAGTTCCTCCTATACGCGCAGGTACCCAACATTAGGGTTGGACAACGTATAGTACCTATCAGAGTCGGCCAAGTCCCCTGCATACAGGAGGGTTTGTAACCTTGGGACGGAGAGCCATGCTTCGACAACTTTCGCCCTTCACATGTGAGAGATCCCAAGGCCCTTTTTGCCCAATCCGCTCGGGTCATACCGATTACCACCCCCGCCAAAGGGGCAGGATCGGGAGCGGACCCAAACAAAAAAAGATGAGAAAGATGGAATTCATTAATTGAAAATTTTGAGCGGACACAGACAGAAGAAGATGAGAAAGATGAAATTTATTAATTGAAAATTTTAAACATAGGTTGAGTACAAAAGGGTAATTGAAAATACAAACATAAAATTGAAATACATATAAAACTTACAGATTGAATATAGCTGGAGTACAACACTTGAAAATAAAATTACAGAGGAAAATTTTTGCTTTAGTATTTCTCTCTTCTATTGTGTTGCTAATTTTCGCTCTACCTTTGAATGAAGCTGGGACGACTCCATTTATAGGCGAAGCAGCACCCCGGATGTGAATTGAGATCCGTGACCCCGGAATTGAAATGTGAATTTTCAATTGCATTGGTCTTAAATTGTTCTTCTGTTTTTTGAATTTCCATTTCACTTAGGGATATTGATGAAGTTTCTTCACTTGAGTCTTCAATTTTTTTCTTTTGAAATAGTTTGAATTGTGGGGCTACTAGTTGTGGGATTATTCATTAATTTGAGCTTTTGAGTAATTCTTTCAATAATATCATCATCAGAGTTCTGTGATTTTCTGAGTTTTATTTGTTCTTTATCTTTTTGAGTTAAATTAAAAGGTTGGAAAGAGGGTTGTTGAATTCCTTGAAAAAATGAGCTTATCTGCGATTGTGAAGTTGGAAAGCTTTGTTGAATAAGGTAGCTTTGAGGCATTGGTTGAGGGATTGTATAATTTGTATATGTTGGTTGAGGCATTAATTGGACTATTGGAGATTGTTCCAATTTTTGTCTATCCTTGTTATTTATTATATTGTTATGTATTGAATTTAATTCTTTCGAAATTGTTTTGAGATTTAAAGCTTGAAAATTATTTTGTTCATAAATTTTATTTAAATCTTTGATTGTAGGTGGTGAATTTTCTTTTTCCTTTCTTCCCCCACGGAAGGAGTGGCGACCATTTCTTGATTTTGAACATTGATAATTAATTTTTTGGTGGGAGGATGAATAATTTGAATTATTTGTCCATCCGTTGTTAACCATTAGGTTGTAGGGTTTGTATTTACATTTATAAATTTTTTCATAAAAGGATTTGGTATTTGACTCCTTGATGTATATGATTCTAACCATTTGAAAAATGAAATATTACACTTTAATTGATTTAATTCTTTGTAATAAGTTTCTCTAATTTTAATTGTTGATTCCTTTGTAAAAGTTTGAAAGTACCAATGTCTTCAAATCTTATTGTGATCAGATTCAAATTCATTGCTTAAAAACTCTTTATTTATTGTAAAATTTTTTGTTAAAACATTTATTGAAGGAGGTCTCATTTGAGAAGCTATTGGAGAACTCGGGTTTGAAAATAATTCATTTTGAAAAACTGGTTTCGCAAGAGGGGAGTTAAATCGTATTCCTCTAAACCTGGAAGTAGAAGTATTTTGAAAATCTTCTTCTCTATTATATGAAAATGATGAAGTTGATTGTCTTGAAGATTTAATTAGAGAAGGGTGTGAATAATTGTTTGTTTTCCTGATTCGAACTTAATGGTAATTTTATCATCAGGTTCTTCAGTGTGTACAAAAGGGTAATTGAAAATACAAACATAAAATTAAAATACATATGAAACTTACAGATTGAATATATCTGGAGTACAACACTTGAAAATAAAATTACAGAGGAAAATTTTTGCTTTAGTATTTCTCTCTTTTGTTGTGTTGATAATTTTTGCTCCGCCTTTGAACGAAGCTGGGACGACTCCATTTATCGGCGAAGCAGCACCCCGGACGTGAATTGAGATCCGAATAGTAACCGGCAATATAATTAAGTCTTTGAATTTCAGCACATGTTTCCTGTCTTCATTTGTAATTATGAGCAACACTGTGCAACTTTTGAATTTTTCATCCGTCCTTTATTGAATTATTGTTGTATACTATGCATCTTTTGTCTTCTAGTGCTTGACCTGTATTGAATTATCTTCGATGCCTTGAGATATCAGAACAAATTGAACGGATTACTTTGACTGGAACAAACTTCTTCATCTTCATTTTCAGAGTTGTGTTTGGAGTTCTTTTGAAATTGTGGATTTGGATTTTGTAGAAGGGTTTGATGGCGAGGCCTTTTGCGGATGAGACTTAGAAGGGTTTTTAGAATGTCTGGAGAATTAAGACTAGGAATTTTAATGTTCTTATTTTTGTTTTAGAAAAATTTTAATAAGGAATCAGTGGTACAATCGCGTTCAATGGCATATTTATCCCACCATTTAATTTTGAATTCTCGATCTAAAGAAATGGGATAAGGTTGTTCAAGAAATTGAACGGTCCTAAGAGACCAGCAAAGCATCCATGGGACTCGAAAATTTGAATGAAAATTTATAATTCCATTTAGAATAAAAGTTGGAAAAGTTCTTGATTTTTTCTGGAATTGAAAGAACCAAGAATGATCAAAAGGTCAGAAAAGAAAGTTCTAAACCAAGTCATTTTGTAATCTTAATAAGTATAAACAGTTGGAATAAAAGTTTGATAAAATTGTTTTGAGGTATAGGAAGTGTAACCAAAATCTTTGATATCCCAAATATTTAAAATTTTGCACTTTGAATATTGGATTTGCCCATTATTACATTTTTCATATTTGATAAGGGCAGAACATGAATCTACCAAGATGAATTCATAAAACTTTTGGGTCCTTTGAATATAATCTAAAAGCCATTGGAAATTGTCAGAAAAAGTTGCTTTGACTAAATTTTGAATTCCAGTTAAAGGGAGAGGTTCTTTTTGTTTGGTGAGGAAAAGGTGTTCAAGTTGAGGCTTTGAAAAATATTGATTTGTTTGACAGGGTAAAGTATTTTGGAGTCTCTGATTAAGAGATTGAGGAGGAGCAGGAGGTTGGATTGATAGAGGATTTGGAGGTCTTGAAGCAACGACAGAGTAGGAGATTGAAGAAAAATCTTCATTTAGAATTTCGAAAGGGTTTTGAGTTGGAATTTTGATTGAAGAAGATTGAGGGCTGTCGTTTAAGGGTCATTGCATAGTCTTCTGCAGATTGAATCTTCCTTTTACCTTTGTCTTTTGACATTCTCCTGGTGAAATTAATTGAATTGTATTATGGTTTTGAAGAAATTCTTTGGAAAGGAAATCTAGCAACGAATTGTTTTCTCCTCTAATAAATTCAATTTGAAAGTCAAATACAAAAAGGATGGCTTGCCATCTTATAAAAATCTGTTTCGAAACTATATTTTTTACATCATTTTGTAGAATTTCTTTTGCATATTTGCAATCAATCCTTAAAAGGAAAGTTTTATTATACAAATCATCCTGAAATTTTGAAATGCATAAACAATGGATAAAACTTCTTTTTTAATTGTTGAGTAATTTTTTTGAACTCCAAGCCAAAGTTCAGAATGAAATCTAATTATTTGCTCAGGGTTGGAGTCTACTTTTTGTTTGAGTATACCACCATAACATATACCTGAAGCATTTGTTTCTACTATGAGAGATGCTTCTAGATTTGGAAGGGCTAGAAATGGGAGATTTTTGACTGTTTGTTTTAGGGTTTACACTATCTTAGTATGATTCTCTATCCAAGGAAGGTGATTTTTTTGAAACCTTTGGTATAATGGTTGACACATATTGCGAAGGTTGGAGAAAAAGTCAGCAAAGTAATTTAAACATCCCAAAAACCTTTGTAATTGAGTTTTATCTTTTAATTTATTTGAAAATTTGTCAGCAAACTCTATTACTCTTGCAATAGATTTTATGGTTCCTTGAAAAATATCATGTCCTAAAAACCTTACTTTGGTTTGAAATAATTTCATTTTTGTAATGTTCTAATAATTCCTTATGCATTTGAATAGGTTTGGCTTTTGTTGGAATATTTTTTTCATTAAAATCTTTTTCATAAGGCAATTGAATTATATGTCCTTTTCTTTCCCAAAATGCATTAGGAAGATCATAGCATACTTCTTTAATTATTTTGTTGTTTAAGTGAGTTCTTTTTTCATTTGACTGAGCTAATTGTTTTTCAATTCTTTGATATTCCATTTCCTTTTGAAGATATTGAATGTGACTTTTCTTGTTACTAATTTGGTTTATTTGCTTGAATATTGTCGATTGTAAGAGATTTAAATCTCTTTGTTGGATCGGATTTAAGAATTAAAATATTACTTTTGAGTCCATAGTTTGCGTATGAATTCCTTCTTTTGTAACCATAAAAGGTTATATTTGACTTATAAAAGGGGTTCCTAATATAATTTATTGCTGAAGATCTTTGACTAAAATAAATGCTTTTTTGAAACAAACTCCATTATTGCAAATATAAGAATTTGAAAGTTTATATTTGATATTCATTTTATTTTCACTAGCTGTGCGGAGACTTTCTAATGTTTTCTCATAACATTTTGACGGAACGAGTCCTTCATGGATGCAATTGAGATCTGCTCTTGAATCCAGCAGGGCTTGAGTTTGGATTTTATAATCCTTTGAAACATGAAGAGTTATATAAATATACCATTTTTGATATTCTATACTTTCAATTATTTGAAGATATTTATCATTTGAGATTGGTTCATCTGGTATTTGAAGATTAATATTTTTTAATTGAGTTTCTATTGGATTATTTGTTTTAGATTCTATGTATGATAACCTTGATTCTAATTGTGAATCTTTTGATTCTAAAAGAGATAATTTTGATTTTGTTTCTAAATCTTGATATTGTATTGCTATTAATTATGTTTGCAAATGCTTAATTAGTCCTTTTAGTTCATTGATTTCTCTTTGTAAATCTCCAGTTAAAATTTGTCTAAACACATTTGGTACATGATATTTTTCGAATATTTGTTCTAAAGATTTGGGTTGCTTTGGTCGAGTTATCTCTTGTTCTTTAAATATAATTTCTTTTAATTTGAGAAGATATTTTTTTCTAATTTCTTGATCTTGATTTTTTTTCTACTATCTCTAAGAGGTCTTCTTTATTTGCTCTTGTTAATACGTTAATTGCTTTAATTTTGCAGGGACATAAATCTTCACTTGATTCAGATGATGTGTCTTCATTGGTTGTATCTTCTTGAATTTTAAATATGTAGTCTTCATTATTTGAGCTTGAATCAGAAAGAAATAAATTCATTAATTTATTTTTTAAATCTTCATCTTCTATTTGATTTATTTTTTCTTTCATTTTGCATTAGTTTCGGTAATGACCAGATTTTTTGCATTTGAAACATATTGGGATTTCGTTTGATTTCTTCTTTGAATATTTTTTCCTATTTTTGTAATATTGAGGTGGTAGTGGTTGTTCATTTTTTTTTTTTCCTTTTCTTTCTATAATGCTTAAGGTCTTGCTGAAAAGATTTCTTTTTGTATCGTTTTGAAGGAGGTTTGAAATTATGAATACCATATTGAGCACAGAAAGAGCCTAATTCTTTTCTTGTTTGTGCTTTTTTGAGATTGTTACATAGTTTTTGTTCTTGACATAATTGTAATGCTTCTTTTTTGATAAAACCAAATAATTGTCCATAGGTTACGTTATACCATGGAATTGTTTAAGTTCCACAAACATCTTGAATTTTGGTCATTGTTCTTTCTGCAAATAGTTTTGGAAGTCCAGTAACAAATCTTTCTTTCCAAAATGGTTGATTTCCATCTTCTCTTTTGAGTACATGAGTTAAAAACATATCTTTGTACCATCGAAAATTTTGTAAAGATGGACATCTTAAATTAGGTAAAAATAATTTTGTTAATTCTTGTTCTTCAGTTATGCTGCCAAGAAAGGCAACGGATATTGACCAAATTAATATTTCTACTGCGTCTTCCACTACTTCTTCAATATAAAGGTGAATTGACGTCATTAGGATCAAGTCGTTTTCTTTCTATACGAGTATGACTGAGTATTAATTCTCTTTCATGGAGTTGTAAAGTTCTTGACCACCATAATTGCAGTTGTCCTGAGAATCTAGAAACAATCAATCTGGCTGATATATGGTTTGTACGTGAAGGATTGGATACTTCGTAAGCTATTGATGCCATTGCCATTTGTTGTAGAGTATTTTTGATATCATATTCTGATTTTTCGTCCATATTCCATTCATGGATATCATTTCCATTGACTAATATTGAAATAAATTGATTTCTTTCTTCATATTGTACATCAGGAGAAGTTGGTCTTACATTCATCATTTCTTGTAGGTTGGTTTTTTCAACTATTTCTTATTCTATTTATTGATAATTCAGGATTTTCAATTGTATTGGTGTTAAATTGTTCTTCTGTTTTTTGAATTTCCATTTCACTTAGGGATATTGATGAAGTTTCTTCACTTGAGTCTTCAACTTTTTCTTTTGAAATAGTTTGAATTGTGGGGCTACTAGTTGTTGGATTATCTGTTAATTTGAGTTTTGAGTAATTCTTTCAATAATATCATCATTAAAGTTCTGTTGTTGAATTCCTCGAAAAAATAGGTTTGTCTGTGATTGTGGAATTGGAAAGCTTTGTTGAAAAGGGTAGTTCTAAGGCATTGGTTGCGAGATTAAGTAATTTGTATATATTGGTTGAGGCATTGATTGACTATTGGAGATCGTTCCAATTTTTGTCTATCCTTGTTATTTATTATATTGTTATGTATTGAATTTAATTGTTTCAAAATTGTTTTGAGATTTAAAGCTTGGAAATAATTTTGTTCATAAATTTTATTTATATCTTTGATTGTAGATGGTGAATCTTCTTTTTCCGTTCTTCCCCCACGGAAAGCAGTGGCGACTATTTCTTAATTTTGAACATAGATAATTAATTTTTTTGTGGGAGGATGAATAGTTTGAATTATTTGTCCATCCGTTGTTAACCATTTGGTTGTAGGGTCTGTATTAACATTTATAAAATTTTTCATAAAAGGATTAGGTATTTGATTTCTTGATGTATATGATTCTAACCATTTGAAAAATGAAATATTACACTTTAATTGATTTAATTCTTTGTAATAAGTTTCTCTAATTTTAATTGTTGATTCTTTTGTAAAAGTTTGAAAGTACCAATGTCTTCGAATCTTATTGTGATCATATTCAAATTCATTGCTTAAAAACTCTTTATTTATTGTAAAATCTTTTGTTAAAACATTTATTGAAAGTGGTCTCATTTGAGAAGCTATTGGAGAACTCGGGTTTGAAAATGATTCATTTTGAAAAACTGGTTCGGCAAGAAGGGAGTTAAACCGTATTCCTCTAAACCTGGAAGTAGAAGTATTTTGAAAATCTTCTTCCCTATTATATGGAAAGGATGAAGTTGATTGTCTTAAAGATTCAATTTGAGAGGGGTGTGAAATAATTGTTTGTTTTCCTGATTCGAACTTAATGGTAATTTTACCATCTGGCTCTTCAGTGATCTATTGAACTTGTCTTCTTGCAGTATTTCTTGAAGTTTGAGGGTTGTCAATCCTCCAAATTTCTAGAATGGTTATCTCATTCCATTTGAGACATTTTGGGATGTAGGTTGTAGCTTGCTCAGCCTAAACCTCAAGCACTAAAGTTTCTCCAGGAGGAGATTGTTTGAGACATTTTGGATTAAGGTGGCTTCCTAAGAGCCTGAAATAAATTCTATAAATGAGAACAAAGTTTTGTTTGTTTTCTTGGATATTGACGTTTGGTAAATGAATATCTAACGTTAAAGTATTTAAAATTGTCGGATCTCAGAGAGCAACCGAAAAGTTTAGATAACAATTGAAATAAATTGGTCCATTGTGTAAATTTGTCTGAATAGTTGCTAGTAAAGATTCTTCATATTGTAAATATGTTGGATCTCTAAGAGCTAACATAACCGGTTGGTTATGTCCTGTTCTTGTTAAAGGGTTAACAGCTACTTGAACTAAACCATAGTGTATATAATGATACCCTTTTGCAATATATTTTTGAATGGATAAATTTGAAAGTAGTTGAACCGTTTGAGCTTCTTGATCAATAGTCATTGCTTGTTCATGTGTTTTACATGAAAAAGCCATTTTAAAATCAAAAGTATCAATTTGATAAATTGATTCTAGATCTTCGTTTGGAATGCTCCAGTTAACAAAATCTTTTGGATTCATAATTTCTTTTGAAACTTCTATTGAATTAACTATATGTAAACTAGTACTAGGTTGTTTTGTAAATATTTTTCTAAAGGGTCCAGCGATTCTGAAACCTGACATAGTTACAGCCTCAATTGTTTGGGTTCAACAGTCACCTAACAGTCTTACTATTTAACACCGCTGAGAACAATTTTACTATTTGACACTGTTGAGAAGGGGAACACCTTACACGGCTTACCAATGCTATCCGGGCTCACCAACGCTACACTACCGGCTCACCAACGCTCCTAATAGGTGCTTTAATAGCAAAGCGTTCCTAATAAATGCTTAACAGTATTTTCGTGAAATTACTGTTGAAAACACCTTAAACTTGGCTCTGATACCAAGAGGGGGCAGGATCGGCGGACACAGAGACAAAAGAGGATGAGAAAGATGGGATTTATTAATTGAAAATTTTAAACATAGGTTGAGTACAGAAGGGTATTAAACATAGGTTGAGTACAACAGCAGCAGCAGCAGTAGCACAAACACAAACGGAGCTACCAAACAATAGCAATAATGACAAGCAAACCCAAAAAAGAGGGACGGGGGGCGCGAGAACGGGCAACTAATTACCTGAAAAAGATTTTTGGGAAAGCCCGACCTTAACAAGCACGATTTCCTGTTCAAGTAGCTCCGTACAAGCTATGAATCTCTGGCCCGCGAAGTTCTTGTCAAAATAACGAACAATCCGCTTTTCATGAGAAGTCAGGACTTTCCCTTTCGCTAGACACATGCGCTGCAATGAACCCCACGTCATCAAAAACGATGGGGCTGAGGGAGGTTTGATCCAAACAAACTTATTTTCTCAATTCTTCATGTTGGTAGGGCTGTACGTCATAAAGGCAAACCCTCCCCGACTCTCAAAGCCTGCCATATGTCTAAAATACCTAATCTTAAAAAGAATATCAAAAACCCACGAAGAAGGGGGGAAACCGTTTACGTAACACGCGAGTAAAAAACCATACACATTCCTAAAACTGTTAGGGGTAACTTGCCCCGGGCATACGTTACAACGAAGGAGCAACTCTTCCACTAAGGGAGGCAGGGAAAAACGAACGCCTGCCTCCAAAGAATCCACAAGAACGCAAAAACTACCCTCTATCGGAGGAAATAACGGACAATCGTCGGGCCGAGGGCCCCACACGATGTAGTCCTCCGAGAAATAATACTTAGAGTGAATCATAGAAATACTACCCTCGCCTAAACTACTCGACACAAAAGTCTCTAACGGACGACTCCGTCTGGAAACCTAAAATGTAAAGGTGAGCTTTCGTCTGGGGAACGCTGATTTAACGCCTTCGCAGCTATAGCCTCAATTTCGGGAGACGAGCTGCTCTCGCTCCGAACCTCAGAAGGAGAAGCCATCGTAAAACTACACTTGTGTTGCATCAAAAGAAGAGAAAACTGGACAAGACAAACAAAAATAAAATATGTATAAAAGATTTAGAAGACTTACTCGAATACTGAAGACCAGGGTAGGCGGCAGTAAGGGTAGACGCGGCCACCACAGAGGAGTATCCAGCCTCCGAGGACTCCTCATTTCTCTGGTTACCGCGGTGCCCTCAATCCAAGAAATGACCATGTCTGGCATCTCTTCTTTTGACCCCCTTTACCATGAATGGTCAAGAGAAAAGAGAACGGGGTGGCGTGTCCACCTCGACCCAAACAACCCGGGTTCTAGACAAACAAGACTAAATAAACTGTGCCACTGAGCACACTTCCGCAAAATATGAAAAATAAGAACCCAAAAAAACTCACCTGAAACGTGCTCAAAGGAAGAGAAAGCCGCGCCAAAAACACTAACATAGAAAAAAGACGCACATTCATCAAGTGCTCAACCTAACAAAAATTTAAGTTAAAACAAAAATGAAAATCGAACAAAGTCCGGAACGAGGCCTATCTCGCCCCCAGTTCGGGGGTTATATATATATATGGCACAATTCTTATGAGAGGGTGAGAGTATGAAAGGATTAAATCTTGGCCGTCCATTATGATGGACGGCCAAGAATAAAAGATTTCAATGTGATCCCCCTTAAAAAATAAAAAATACCAACAATACCCTTCCCCTCTCTCTCCTCCTTCTTCGTTCAACCGAAATAAGCTAAAGTAAGACAAAAATCAAACGAAGCCCAAAAATGAGCTCTCTCTCCCTCTAACTCGCCCCCAATTACCAAACAAATATATATATATATATATATCACAAACCACATGCATGTCCCCAAAACCAAGTCCCCACTCGAAAAAACCTCAATAAACAACCCTATTCGGGTCAAAAACCCGAGAGAGAGACCCTGGGGCCAAAAGCAATTTTGCCCAAAAAAGGGCCCATCTCGCCCCCCAAAAGCTCCAAAATAAGGGAAAATGTACCTTTATAACTGAGCTCACCTAAAACCCAAACGCAAAAGCTGACAAAATGGGACAAAAATGTCAAGTAAAGAAAAAGAAGGGGAGGGGGCGGTGAGGAGAGAGAGAGAGGAGATGTAGAAGACAAAAATAATTAACTTTAATTTTAATACTTGAAAAAGTTAAAAGAATAAGTTTTATATTGAAACGAAACAAGGGTCAAACATCTTTTTCGACAATAAACTAAAAGCAAGTACGGCCAAGAAAAATGAAACAGAATAAAAATAAAATATAACCCGAACAAATCGGTTCGAGAATCATCTCAGGCCGCACGTGTATGTGTGTGTGTATATGTATATATATATATAATAAAATCATCACCATCGAAAGAACGACAAAGGTTGAAGAACGCCCGAGGCATAAGATTCATTGGAAGTCGTGACATCGCCTACATCAGCGGACATACTTCTCCCTATCAGGAGCGACCAAAAAACGACAAGATACAAATTCTGAAGATACACCAAGAAGGCGATTACAGAGAAGAGAAGAGAATAAGCAAAATAAAACAAGTCGACACCACAACCTAAAACAGCAACGCAGGACCCGGCAACTCAGGATAGAGAGTCCCCACATACGGAAACAAAGAAAGCAAGCCCCGGTACTGATATTGCCCCATGCGCTCCAACATCCCGTGCTCTGGCCCATCCATACGACAACGATACAATCCATCCCCGCAGGCCATGATCAGATATCGGCCCAAGACGTAGAACCAGGCAATGTGAAAGCCGTCGAACGCTTTAAGGACCATAAACAAGTATTCGATGCTACAATAGGGGAATGAAGAAGAAGAGTCGTTACGACCACGGAGCAGCCATACTCCGAAAAGGGAGCCGCTGAGCAAGACAAGACAAAGTGAGGCACCAAAGGTCGAAGGGCCGATCCAACAAAATAAGCCTACATCATCACTCCCAGAAATGCTCCGGTGAACTCACGATGGAAAAATTAAAAACTCCGTTGTACTCGTGCTGGTATCCCAATGAACCACGTAAGTGCGGTAAAAAGGAGAACAATCCGAAAGGTAAGAGCCCCAGTCCGACATCAAGAAGATCATCCCGTCAACAAAAGCTGGAACATGGAATAGCAAGTTCCGCCCTCCAACATACAGCTTGCCCTTATAAACCCAGTCATCCTCCTAGGCGAACACCTAATGAGAGTTCGACCACTCCCTCCTATCGGAATCCAAGGTGGAATCATAAACCAGCAGATGAACCAAGAAGTTAAATGATTCGGTTAAACCCCGACATCCGAGGATGGCCATCATAGGACATCGAATTAGCGGGGCCAGAACCCCCTCCGTCAAGGAACCCGGCGGAAGATAGAAGCGAGTAGCGAGATTGAAGATAGAGAGTTGCGAGGGACTCATCGGGTCGAACTCCCGACACAGGACCAGCCCACCGTGACATCCCAGGATCCTCCTGTAACCGGACAAAAATTCCACCGAAAACTGAGGGATAACCCTCCCCGCCGTGGGCGTACAGGAAAGACGGAGATATCATCCGGGTCCATATAGCACCGAGACTGGTCAACATACCGAAGTAGAGAACAAGACGCCTGAGCATTAATGAAGCAACGAGTCCTAATGAGGCGAGAGTGGAAATGAGACAAAGTTTGAAGCCGCAAAAAAGACTTTGTTGGGAGGTGAGAAAAAATGTCAAAAGCAATATCTTCCGAGTCAGCCATCAATTGACCAAAGAAAGAGGGTAAGAAGAGAAGTGCAATATTAGATTCAAAGGGGAAACGGGAATAAGTTGGTGAAAATGAGGGTTTTAACTCTCATGTTTATAAAGAGAAACCTCCGCAAACCTACTTGCAAACGAGAATCATTTACGAACTGGCGGGGGACTAACTGATAACGCCAAAAATGACGTCCGAACAAGTGACACGTGGCCGCCTGGGACGAGGCCCCAACTCGGGCCGATATCCACCTCCGGAGGCCCGGGTTCAGAACTTTGCCTTTGATCTGAAAGAGAGAAGCGCATCTCGCCAATGGGATGCATCCGCGGATCCGAGTGGAAGAAGAAAGAAGCACCCCCATCCAGACGTGGGTGCATCTTGGACCAAGATGCACCCCTTGAGGGCCGCCTCCGGAACTCCACTTTTGACTTGAGAGAACAAAGCACATCTCACAGACAGGACACGTCCCGGAATCCAAGGAGAAGAAGAAGGAAGCCTACCCATCCAGATGCGGGTGCATCTCGGTCTGAGATGCACCCACGGAGCTCAACTCCGGAACTCAGGCAACACCCTTAAAGATATAGGCGCATCATAACGACAAGGAGCATTCCGGCCCTCGAGCAGTCCCGTCCACGACTCAACGGAGCAGGCACCCAGGTCCCCAGGGGGCATCTCAGTCTGAAATGCCCTCTCCTCCAAGAGTCGGCCAAACAACAACGACCCGACACCGCAACCTCGGTAAATGACAGCCCGACCCTCAGAGCACGAAGATTCTAGTAATGATAGCCCAATGCTACGCTCACTCCGGCTTCTGGAAGGCATCACGCCCCGTGATGTCCGCTACCCCGAAGACTTGCTAGCTACGACTTTCCGACACCACAAGTTGGATGGACGACGTCCCAAAGCCATGGGCCCAACAGCCAGGGGTATCTCGCTCCCGGTTCCGCATCGGGTGAGATACACCCCCTCTTTGAAGCACAGCTCTTCAAGGAAAAAAAACTCCACAAATAGGGCTTAGAACCCTAAAGAAAGGATAGGCTCACTGCTCTCCCTTCACTCTCATCTAAAGGAACCCCAGAGCAGCTGTGCCCCTCGTTTTTCTTTCCTTTTCTCTTGTAATCTCATAAAAAAAAATCTTGTAATACGACCGTTAATCAATAAAAACTTAATAAAAGATAAAGGGCTTGAGTTTCGGCCCTTCATTAAAAGAACCTGTACCAAAACACCTGAAAAATATTTTGAACCTTAGGATGCCTGAATAATATATTACCAAATCTTAGAAAATTTAAACCAAATTTTCTCAAAAATCAAATTATACAAAAGAAAAGGAGTGTTTGACAATCGCAACTATAGATTAATATTAAGTATAATTCAACCGTGAATTTTCAACTACCAATTCCGTCCAAAAACTTGAACTGGACTGGTTGTTATGCAACTTAATCCTCATTCTTTAATTTGGAATTTTATCAATCTTCATCCAAGTCTAGTTAGGTTTAATTAATTGACACAACTATAATTTAAAAATAGCATTGTAAAAGAAAACTAAATTGGATTGGAAGTTCAATTTAGTAACGGTTCATACCGATATTTTTGCAACTTAATCTTTAGGCAAGCCTAGCGCAAATATGAATTAATTACCGTTAAAATTATAAGCAGTAACAAGATAGGTGACCTCCTGAAAAGCCTCACTCTCAAGTTGAGGGCACTCAAAAAGAACCTCTCTTCAGGGGTAATACCCTGAAAGGAGAAAGCTGTGTTCATCCGCCCCCAAGATTCTGCTTAGGCGGGAGCCCTTGGGGCACTGGCAAGGATGGCAATGGGGCAAGTAAAACCCGCTATCTATGGGTACTCGCCCTGTTTGAGGCGGGTACGGGTAGAAGTGGGCCGGGTAGTGGGTACGGGTATAGTTTTGTACCTACCCCGCCCCGCCCCACCTCATACTCACCATACCCGCTTCATTTTGTACATAGTTAACCTTCAAATTAAAAAATACACGTTTAAATTCAATAACCTAAATTATTTATCAATGTTATAAAAAAAATATAATTCGTTTTTAAAAATATTATTAAATAACTAATGCGAGCGGGTATAGATAATAGTTTTCTACACACATTTGGAAGGGTCCGGGCCGGATAATGAATACCCGTTGGATACTGGCCAGTAATGGGGCGCGTATGGGTATAGGTTTCCACCCGCCAGGGCAGGTACGGGTATCCATTTCATACCCATGGCAAGTAATGGGGCGGGTACAAGTATAGGATTTCAGTAGAGGTGGCAAATTCGACCCGACCCGAAAAACCCATAAACCGACCCGACCCGACCGGAACAGAAAATATGTCGTAAATAATTGAACCCGAAACTAAAATGACCCGACCTATGACTAACCCGACCCGTTCTTTGCCTGACCTGAAAATAACCCAATACAAATTTGACCTGACCCGACCCACCATTGACTTGAACCATCATGACCCAAACTAACATGAACCCAAAACCAACCCAACTTGAAAGCTAAATTTACCCAAGGTCTTTAAATTCAATGAGAATTATTAGTTGTCAGAAGTATAATTAAACTTCATAACATATTATTGAGCACCTATATTAATAATATAATAAATATATTGGTAAAAATATAAATTATTTGGTATAATTTAAACTTTTGTAACTAGTTCATACCACCAAGGTACTAAATAGCAGGATTATGAAGACCTGAAACCTATACAACCTGACCCAAGATTGACCTAAACCAAATACCACTCAAAATTAAAATGATTTGAACCCAAAATAACTTTAACCAGACCCAACCCAACCCAAGTACAGGTAAAACCCAAAAGTGACCCGAGCCTAAATGAGTCAACCCGAGCCCAACCCGACCCGAGTTCATTATAAACCTGAAACGACCCAAACCCGAATAGGTTCATCCGAACCTAACCCCAATAATCCAATTGCGACCTCTAGCTCTTAATAATACAGAGGTCCCAAATGACTGCTCGAGTTTTGTTTGGGTCTTGATTGGCACTAGTGGCTTGAGTGATAAGATACATATGTTTTTTTGAACACCAAGTGATGAGATATTTGGACCGGGCATGGGGTAAGGATATATAATGTTGTACTTGCTCAGTCCCGCCCCATATCTGCCTCATATCTACCCAAATTATTAGCTCAATTTATATTTAGTTAATTTAAAAGTAATGATACGTATATTTAATTTATCTATTAAAAATGCGTCAAGTATAATTAGACTATGAAAAATAATTTTACATAACTTTGAATACGCAAATTGGGGTGGGTACGAGGTGGGTGTTGATAATGTTATTGTCAGGATAAAAATCTTTATATTGAAGTAAATATTATGAAAATTTTGTAACTACTTTTTTTTACCATAAAAAAATGTTAATATCATTACTGTAATTGTATAAAAAAAATTAGAATTTTTGACTAAAAAGCATCTAAATTATAGCTGGTCCCTATCTATCTAAATTTTAAACCCCACTAATTATAGCTGGTTTTAGAAATGTAAATATAATTGCTTCGAATATCCTAAAACCTTTCTTGTCATCTTCTTCATGTATGTGGAAGGTAGTTTCTTCAAAACTAAGCTCCCCCGAAAACAATTTGTATTGAACACTTTTTTTTCTTTCCTCGGTATTTTCTTCATTCCAAACAATAGCCTTGTGTCGTTTTCTATTTTGAAAAACTTAACACCAGATTCTGTAAACATTTACTTATTTTCTTGTGTTCTGATTGCATATTTTAAATTTTCACACAGACTAAACTAAAAACTTTAAAAATTATTTTTAAAATATGACTTTTAGTTTCGAAGATTATTGAGATGTAAATAATTTTACTAGGTAAATTGACAATTCTTATCAATCCTTCAAACTGACCCAGCCCTGCACTTGCTAGGGAACTAAGACTATAACAAGTGGTCCTCAAAAGTCAGGAGAATCAACAAACCAAGTTTTCGATAAACTACTTGTCGATAAAAATAGTTGGGGCTCTCTTAAACATTTTGAAGGATCGATAAGTAAACACTAACAACAAAACACCCTCCATAATCTTATTGAGTCAAAATTCGAGCTTGACAAGAGTGTTCAGCTCACGTCAATTCTAAAGCAGCTTGTCAATTGCTTGTTAATTGCACATTAATTACTCATTAAGGGCTCAAAAAACTCAATTCATCCTTGTAATTAGCTTCAACATAAGCCTGCGATCATGTAGCTAAATAAGTGCAACTCAATAACAAGTTTAGCTTGGCTTGGTTACAGCACTGAGCATATCGAGTTTTCCTATCAAACTCGTTTAAACAAATATCAAAAACTAGTTTAAGGCACGGCTCAAACTCACTTGTCAAGACTAATCGAGTTCAAGTTCAAGGGGATGCGCTACTTGGTTCATTTACGTCATTACTGGTGGTCAAGCATCAGGCCACTACATGTAGCTCAATGATAGAAATTAGACAAGCTAATGTCACAATACTTACTGAAGCATTCTTAAGAAAGGGATCAACATATAAGCCTAATGAGCTTCTCCACCTAGCGTCGACTGGTTCTAGGAAGGATATAGGGATGGCAATGGAGCAGATAAAACCCGTTACCAGCGGGTATCCGCCCAGTTTGGGGGGGTATGGGTATTGTGCGGATAAATCTAGAACAAACTGATATACTATGATATCAATTTGTTAGGAAAATCTTGATGCGGAAGCGTAAACCCTAATCACTTGATTCGATTCAAATAATATGACTCACACAAATGAGAAGTAAACAAATTTATGGAGAAAGAAAGAACAAACACGAACACACAATATTTACGTGGAAACCCCTCTACAATCGAAAGGGGAGAAAACCACGGGCGGAGATGGAGATTCTTTATTAATACTGAACAAAAGAATTACAACGACACTTCCTCCGAACGAGATCTATGAAAGAATTACAAATCACTTTCTCTTAACTCTCGTAGGGTTACTCTCTAGATGATGAGGGCAGCCTCACACTTTAATTGGATGCAGAAAACCGAACTCTAGCGTTCGTATTTATAGGCACAGGTATAAGGAGGGTCCCGATCAATCGGGACAACCCCGATCGATCGGCCCTATTGCGGCCCAAAATCCCGAAAATCACTTAAATCACCCGATCGATCGGGCTTCCCTCCCAATCGAACGGTGACCCCTTGGCAACCCATAAACTTAAAACAAGTAATTTGAGACATAATCCTAACAAATTTTCACCTTGGCTCAAATTACATACATAAAAGAATTTCCTCCACCTTTTCCACTAAACACCCCACACACAGGGCTTATCTCAACAAAACACGAAACCTAACCGAGTCCGAGCGAAGCTTGAACTTCCTGCTAGGTAGCAACTGAGTGAACATATCCGAGAGGTTATCAGTAATGCCAATCTTCTTCTTCTCTGAATTGGCTCTTGACACATTATCTGAAACAGCCACTTGCTGCTGAACTGTGTTACTCAACTGAAACTGAACTCCCTCTGGCTTACTCACCTGACCTGAATCACAATCAACTGATGACATCTTCTGTGGAGACAATAACGAAGACTCATCAAACGTGACATCTCTGTTCGTCAGGAATTGCTTGGAGAGAAAACCTTTCTGCTTCCCATAAAGCCCTTGTTCACAAATTATCAGTCCTGTAGACTGACCACAAAAAGAGCCCCCTCACATTGTGCTCAGACAAACCCCTATCACCTGAATGATCCAATCTCAAACGTCCTAAATTTGTGATCTCTGGTTCTGTCAACAACAAGAATGATGAAGATGCTACAACAGATCTAACAACTGTGGAACCGACAAGCTCATACAGAGTACCTAACCTTCTACCCTTTATAACTGTCAATGCACCCTTAACGACCCTCAAAACTCCACCTTCAGCTGTGTACCTGTACCCTTTAGACTCAAGAGTACCTAAAGAGATGAGATTCTTCTTCAAATCTGGAACATGGCAAACATTGCTCAAAACCCTGATAATGCCATCGAACATCCTAAAACGAATTATTCCTATACCCAGAACTTTGCATAGAGTATCATTACCCATCAAATCAACTCCACCTCGAACTGACTTGTACGTGGAAAACCAATCCTGGTTGGGACAGACATAATAGGAGCAACCCAAATCCAAAATCCAACTATCCCTCAAACTGGACTGAGGTTCAGACACAGACAGTAGAAGATCGTCATTCTCACCATCCATAACACTAACTACTATGGATCTCTAGTCAGACATGTTATCTGCTTCAAGTTTTCTCTTAAACTTGTAATAATCTTTCTTAATGTACCATTTCTTATGATAGTAGTTACATGTTAGGTCTTGATACCTAGAGTTAGACTTGCTTCCACTATGATCATACTCAGTTCTCCCCCTCACAAATAAACAACTACCTGAGTTATTAACAGAATCAGATAATTCTCTATCTACTCGTTTTTTACTCAGTAGGTTTCTCTTAACTTCATCAACAGATATGGTTTGTCTACCACCATAAATCATGTGTTCAACAAAACCCTTATATGAAGTAGAGAGAGAACATAACAACATTGCCTGATCTTCATCCTTAGGAACATCATCCAATTCTATCAAATCTTGAATAATTGAATTAAATTCATTGACGTGATTCTTAAGTGACGTACCTTCTGACATACGAAACATGAATAATCGGCGCTTAACTGCGAGTTTATTGGAGAAGGACTTGAAACAGAACATATCCTACAATTTCTCCCACAACTCCTTAGCGGTCTTCACTTCCAGAACTGCTGTCAAAACGTCATCGGTAAGACACATGTGAATTGCCGTGAGTGCCTTCTCATCTACCTCCTCCCATTGTGCTTCTGTCAAATTCTCTGGTTTCTTCTCTTTCCCATCTAAAGCTTTCTTCAAGCTACTTTGAGTCAAGAAGCCCTCAACGCGAACCTGCCATAAACTGAAGCTCCCTTGACCACAAAACTTCTCAACTTCGGATCTAATTACAAACGTCATATTATCAAATCGAAATAAACAGGGCTCTGATACCAATTTGTGCAGATAAATCTGGAACAAACTGATATACTATGATATCAATTTGTTAGGAAAATCTTGATGCGGAAGCGTAAACCCTAATCACTTGATTCGATTCAAATAATATGACTCACACAAACGAGAAGCAAACAAATATATGGAGAAAGAAAGAACAAACACGAACACACAATATTTACGTGGAAACCCCTCTACAATCGAGAGGGGAGAAAACCACGAGCAGAGATGGAGATTCTTTATTAATACTAAACGGAAGAATTACAACGACACTTCCTCTGAACGAGATCTATGAAAGAATTACAAATCACTTTCTCTTAACTTTGGTAGGGTTTCTCTCTAGATGATGACGGCAGCCTTACACTTTAATTGGATGCAGAAAACCAAACTCTAGCGTTCGTCTTTATAGGCACGGGTATAAGGAGGGTCCCGATCGATCCGAACAACCCCGATTGATCGGCCCTCTTGCGGCCCAAAATCCCGAAAATCACTTAAATCACCCGATCGATCGGTGACCTCTCGGCATCCCATAAACTTAAAACAAGTAATTTGATACATAATCCTAACAGGTATAAGTGAGGCGAGTAAAAGGGACAGGTTGGGTGTACTCGCCCCGTACCCGCCACGGATATGTGGCGGGTACAGGTATAGTGTTGCGTATTCGCCCCGCCACGACTCCCCCCCCCCCCCCCCCCCCCCCCCTCCCTCCACATCCTTCCCGCCTTGCTTCGTACCTGCTCTATTTTGTATTAACTTTGAAATTAAAAACATGTTTAAATTCAGTTATCTAAACTATTTATCAATATTATAATTAAAAATATAGTTGAATTTTTAAAAATGGTATTAAATAATCAATATAGGCAGGCATACCCACATTAGGGCAGGTAGGGGGTGGGTAATGGATACCCGTTGGGTGTACTCGCAGGTAATGAGGCGAAAATGGATATGAGTTTGTACCCGCCGGGATAGGTACAGGTATCCACTTCGTACCTATGATGGGTAACGGGGTAAGTACGGGTATGAATTTGGGTGGCAGGTACAAGTATAGAGGAGGCACCCTACATACCCGCCCTACCCTATTGCCATCCCTAGATGGATAAGTAGACATCTTGCATACCAATTCTTTTGATCGGGCCTTAGATACAGTGAAAATTTTCACCGTTCCAATCAGAAGGGCTAAACATGCCAACACATAAACTGAAACTGTCAAATGAACAAATTATATTAAGAATCAAACAGCAAATACACACAAACTTAAGGAATCAAAGGGATGCAATTGCAAGCAGAAAAAAACAGCAAGGGAACGAACAAACCTAGTATGGCGCTTAAGAAGCAAACTTCTGTTACAGTTAAACGAGCATTGATTGACAGAACGAAGAATCGAAGGAAATAACAGAAAAAAGGAACGAACGAATGCGTAAGCGAGAGAAGCAGACCTAGAGGCCCTGCTCAATGAGATAGTCACCCAACCTCTCTACAACCATGTTACACTCTCCTGGAGCAACGGGTTCATCATAGATTCCAAATATCATGGCCGCCCCTGTTTTCTTCACCGTGACACCGCCAGATCGCTGCAAAACCGACGCCTTCAATATGAAGTATAAAAGATAAAGGTGTATTCAACAAACATTATGTTTGAAAAGAGGAACGGAAAGGATACAATGTTCATTATGTACATAATAAAGACAATATGTTTCACTATGTCATCAATCCAAATGGTTGTATAAATTCAACATTGCCTTAGGTATTTGGTCATGCATAGAACCGCTCCTAAAAGTTCATCTAATAGCTTAACCTTTTGAGATATTCTCAATGTTTTATCAAAGACTATTGACCAAGAGGTCTCAAATATGAATCCCAATAGTTTATACTCTTAATATTATATTGATATAACTTTTAAATATAAGATATGACATGAGGAAACACTATCCACACAGTTCACACTTAAATGAGCTTTCTGTGAAAGAAAGTCTTACAACTACAAAATCATTCCTAAACCTTCACGTTAGAGTTTAAACTTTTGAAATAGTTCGTTTCCTGATAACAACCAACATGATTTTTTTTTCCCCCTTTATAAGAATAGTGACTGTGGGAGAGTGAATAACGGAGAAATTCAATCCAAGTGTGCAATATAGAATGCAAAGACCACAACCAAAGAAAATCAAGAGTACAAGCAAGAAACTAAGTATAAAATGGAATGTGCCGTCACTGACTATCAAGGCAACATTTGGAAAACAGGCCTCGGCCAAATGCCTTGCAAAGCGAGGTTGAAAACAGGGAAACGTCCCAAAAAAAAACACTTTTAGATTTGAAATCTTGTTTTTGACTCGGACTTTGGAATATGTTAAGAGTATAAAACCATTCTGAACCTTCACCTATCAGCTTAACCTTATGAGATAGTTAATTCCTTGACATGGTATCAATGCCTTGTTGACCAAGAGGTCACGAGTTCAAATCCCAACAATCCTCAATTTTAATATTAACAAAATTTAAGCACAAGATAAGAGGTGGGCCTTTGCACTATCGACGCTTCAAGCCTAAAGGGCATTCACATGAGGGGGCAGCTTACGCTTTTGAGATAGTTGGTTCCTTGACAAAATACAACTCTGGGTATAAATAAAGGGAATTTATCACTTAGGTATCCTAAAGTTTGAGCATTTATCACTTAAGTATGCCGACATATTAGTATATACAATGAGGTACCTTGAGTGTTACAAATTTTATCCCTCGAGTACCATGAAGTCCCAATAGTTTCTTCAATCAGGTATCCTCGGGCAATCTTCGGTGGATTTTCGTAGGAAGATGTTGACGTGGAACATGATTCTAAGTATTATTCATTAAAATTTGATGAATAAATGAAAATTGGCTCTTCACAGCAGAAGAATGAACGCAAGTACAGGCAGCACGCAATCAGACTTCGTATGTTAATAACTAGATCTCGATTCACGTGATCCAATTTCAAATGGAAGCAATCGGGAAAGTATAAATGATTCAAGCACATGGCAAACAAATTGCAATGGGAGAGTACAACCATTTAAAAAAACATAAAATTCCTCATTTCCCTAATTTTGAGAGCTCACAAGTTGCCAAGAAGACAAGGGCCAACGCCCTCTAATCTTATTGAAATGAACAGATCACCAATGCTTCCAAATGCACCTCAGTTGCAAAAAAGCACCTAAAATGCTGATGTATCATGCTATCATTCAAAGTTTGAATCACATCTGAAATGTGTATCAAACTTAAGAACGCCGCAATTGAACCAATGGTTTTGGACAAGCAAGAATACTTTTAGCAGGTTGATACATTTTTCTACTCATATTTGATGACCTAATAGCCAATTATATCGCTTGAAGAAGAGACTTCCAGACTTTAATTAATTTGCTCCTGTTGATGGGAGTCTTTACATAGCAAAAGTGAAACTTAATTTTCTTGATTAGTAGTTACTATTAACATTGTTTTAAAACGCTATGCGTCAATGATTCAATTAACCAAATTTCAATAAATTAAATTAATACATGAGCTCTTCCATGCTCTTGACCTTTGAAACTTCTATAACCGCTTGCTCCCTTGTTTCTGCTCTCACTCCCAGTTCTCATCGAGCTCTTGTTCTTACTACGTGCACTATGAAATGCACAAATACCAGATGAACCAACTAACTTTACCGTAACAATTCCACAAACAACTTCCACAACCCCCAAAACACGTATTTTTTAGGACCGCTATAAAAACTGCTGGTCAAAGCAACCTTTTTTCATTGCGTCATCACCATGTAAACGCAATTCATGATAAAATACTTGAGAGCAATAGATGCAGTTATCTATAAGATAATAGATGCACTTATATATAAGATAATTGTTCAAAGACACCTAGAAAAGACTGATCTTCTACCTCGTCTCAGATATGCTATGAACTCTGCAGCAAGTTATATATCGTTCAAGTGTAACCAAAACAAACCAAGCAAGTTATTACAGCTAAATGGGGGCAAATAAACAAATCCTATTATGATCATTCTTCTCTGCATCAGGCCATCTAAGTAGGGGAGATTGCGTCTTAGATTCTTATAACCTTTAAGAGCCTCTTGATAAAATCAAAAGGGGATTTTATTTGTGATTCAAGTTAACTACGAGTAAGTTGCCCCTCCCCTTCTAGTGTAGCACAACTTGCTACCAAAAAAACTTAACTAAACAATATTTCTTCTAAACCGAAAACCAATGAGTTACAAAGTTATATTTATAAAAAAAGCTAATCCCCAAGCTAACCCTGCAGAGAGGCTGTTTCCAAGGACCCCCAACCTTATAGGGTTGGCAACACAAGAACTTCCCAGAAAGTCACCCATCCTAGTACTACTCTCGCTCAAGCATGCTTAACTTCGGAGTTCTAATGGGATCCGATGCCTTTGTGTCTGGTAAATGAACCCTATGTTCAAGTTTTAACAACATAAAATATATATAATAAAACAATTTTGTTTAGTTAGAAAGACAAAAAACTAAGAACTATTTTAACTGAAAATAGTTTGTGAAGAAATTTTTTCCATAAGGAAAATTTTTCCCACTAAGACAAAAAAAGCCTAAGTATTAAAGACAATTGTCATGAAGGAAACAGACAGCACTGAAACCTAATGCCTGTAAAGGTGCAATATGATACTCAATAGCAAGTTAAAACATCAAAGAGAGAGATGATTTCACCTTCTTTCCACGGATTACAGCTCCAGACTCTCCTTGAATAACCATGTACTTGGTACCACCGAGATGTAACCCAGTGGGAGCAAGTGATCCAGGCTCATCAAAATCTTTCATGATGGCTGAAATCTCCTCAGGTTTGAACTGCCATTTAAATGCCAAATGTGAATCAGTACAAATACAAGCCATAGGAAGATGCCTCATGGCAATAAAAAGCACCACTTTCCCAACACAAAAGAGGTTGAAAGCAAGCGGGATTACTTGTATAAAGCACAAACAGAACAAGAATGCGCTAAACACTTGAAGAGCTACCACTTTCTGGTTCTATATGAGTGACCAGCCACCATTTTGATTAGTTTTTGGAGTGACGATGAGCAAATAAAACTTCAAAAAAGCAGGAAATTACGACATATGATTCACATATCTCCTTTGTGATTCCTAGACATGAAATAGTATAAAACCTTTTTCGAAATTTCTGCTAAAAGCTTAAGCTTTTAAAATAGTTGGTTCCTAGATATGATATACTGCTTTGTTGGATGAGAGGTCGCAACTACAAATCTCAATAGCCCCTGCTTTTCATATTAATAAAGTTGGGTTTGAACAACCTTCACTAGGGAATGGGGTGAGGCGGATACCAGGGATGCCTCCTCTATACCCGTATCCGCTATCCAAATCCATAACGATACCGACCCCAGCATCCGCCACAAGCACGAAGTGGATACCCATACCAGCCGGGTGAGTACAAATCCATACTCATACACGCCTCGCTACCTGCAGATATCCAACGGGTCTGTAATGCCCAACCTGTGTCCACCCCATATCCACCATAATATGGGTACCACGCGATTACCTATGCATGCCTGTATTAATTATTCAATACTATTTTTAGAATTCAGTTCAATTTTACTATGATATTGAGAGATAAATAAGGTAATTGAATCTAAGTACGTATTTTTTAATTTAAAAGTTCCTTATATATAAATTGGAATAAGTATAGGGGCAAGCATGGCAAGTATGACACAAGGAGGGGTGGGTATGGAGCGGGTTGGAGCGGGCACAACATTATACTCATACTCGCCCTAGGGGTGCACATGGGTATGGGTATACCCAAGATCCACCAACCCAAAGAGATTGGGTTGGATGGGTTAGGTACCCATTACATGCTGGGTCTTTATGGCTCTAATGACACATACCCATGGGTAATTGGGTTGGTTTTGAGTTACCCATGGGTAAACCTTGGTATACCCAAGATTTAACCCAACCCAAGGAGAGTTCGATATATGTCATTAAAATTACATTGATTTTCTAATTTCCTTAATGCAAGATCCTAGAAATTAGACTTTTAAAAAATTATAAATCTTGTGTCATCATTCAGTTAAGTGTCTTTAAACATGAATTGGAATAATAACGGAGTGGGCTATAAGATGGAAAATATTTTGTCAACATGAGTATGACCACAGCGAGAATATTGACTAAGCTCGATTACAATTTAGAATTTTTTTTGTCAACTAAAACAAAATGAATTTAAATTGAATTCATGAGAAAACAAATGTGTATTTTAAATATTCAAATTAACAAATTATGATATCAATCGCATAGCCAGGTCACTTTTAGGGATCTATAACCGACTACTTCGGATTTGGATATGATCCGTTGTGATTTCGAAATGTTTAGATTTAATAGAAAATTGATCTATTAGAAAATAATTTAGGGTTATTAACACCAAAGATCCCCGTACTTTGTCCATTGTGTTAGTTTAGTACATGAATAACTTAACTCAAATTTGACCAAATGACTAAATTGACACAATATGTACTGTAAAGGGACTAAATTAATACAATATATGCCGTAGATGAGCTAAATTGATACAATTAAAAATACAAGGACTAAATTGATACAATGAGAAAAGGTATAGGGATCTTTAGTGTAAATAACATAATAATTTATTATAGTCTAACAATTGCTTTGATTACTATTTTTGTCTCTGTTTTGATCCTCACTTTTACACGGGTTGACTCAGGACCCATTTATAAGAAGTGCTTGTTTTGTATTACCACTTTGTTGCTAATTATCAAAGAAAAAGTTAACAATTGCTTGACACGAAATGTAATTTTACATTTCATAATATAATTGCCATTTTTTTGCAAACATTCATGACTCAAAAACATACTAAAATTTCATTGGGAATTTACAATTCTAATATCCTAAAATTTAAACTTTTAATATATTCAAGGTCGAGTAAACCTACATAACAGGTTAACCCAATAAGACCCAAAACCAACCCAACCCAAACCCATAATGCAATTGATTTATGGGTTTCGGTTGGGTCTAAGATCAAATGGGTAGTATTGGTTCTAACCTAAACCCAACCCGATCACCCATTGTTCACCCCTAACTTGCCTCATATGAATGGCGGGTATGACCACATGTATTGGACCCATACCCGCTATCTGCCTCACTTGTGCCTATATCGCCCCAAACGCGGCAGGTACCCACAGGTAATGAGGTTTTCCGGCCCCAATGCCATCCCTAATCATCACGCTTCAAGCTGAAAGGGTATTTGTGCGAGGGAATATACCAAAGTATAGAACTATCACTAGCCTTTCCCTAAAAGCTCAAGCAATTGTTGTAGTTGGTTCCTTGACACATTAGGACCCTTGGTATGACTAAATAAATACAGGAGTCTAAAAGTAAAACATAGGAATCAGAATCTGTCACAAATTTAACAATGATTAACATTAACCCGATCATAACTTGATGAATCCGCAGATCCAAAAGATTGCTTTCAATCCACCAACTGACAACAAAAATTCAAATCAGAATTGTTTAAGCAGCAATGAATCAATAAAATAAAAGATCATCCCTCCACAACCTTACATGAAACTGTTGAGAACTTTATATCCGATCAGAGTTTAATTGTCCCACTTTAAAGTCGTGAGAGAAAAAAGATCAATATATAAAACTAGTGGGCTACTCCATTTAATGTTAAGTAGTTTAAGAATGCAAGCTCACTTGGGCTTGTATGTAAATCTTGCACATGTCAACTGGTCAATTAAAGCCTAGTGAAGTTTTACACAACTGGCAGCATCTACAACTGGATTACAAGTTAATAAGGGTTTCGTACGTTGGTTAAAACACTACAAGGTTAATGCATATGACAAAAGATCATATGTTCAAATTGTTGGAAAAATCAGACATCCAGTACAATGGAAGCAAAAACAACAAAATATCAACACACAAAAGACTTACGTGGAAACCACCTCACAATTAGTGGGAAAAATCACGGGACCCTTATCTACTATCAAATTTCGGGCTACAATATCTAATTGAAACCCCAAACAGAAATCCCACAACTCCAGCTTACTTTCCTATCGAAAAACAAAAAAACCTGATTATACAATCGTAGGTCAGACTTCATCTATAATCCCAGATTGATTATAAAATCATTCATGAACCTTCACCCATTCTAAGTAGTACATAGTCATATTGACCAAGAGGTCCCGAGTTTAAATCTCAATAACCCCCACTCTAAATACTAATATATTACAAGCACAAGGAAGGAAACAGCACGTGAAATATCCACATTTTCATTCCAAAGAGCATTTGCGCGAGGAAGCATCTTGATAAAAACTCCATGCATTTGTTAAATGTGAATCTTAGGAGTTGTAAGAAAGAAGGGACCAACATATAAATCTAGGGAGTTACTTCAACTAATGCCAATTGATTTTATGATGGAACCCACTATGACTTATACGGTGGAACCTCGTATGTTCCAACTCCGTAGGTCGGGTTTAAAAGACCCGGTAAAATTTAACATTTGTTACAATATAAAATTATCATTGAACCTTAACCAACAACAACAAACCCAGTGCCTCAAGGGCTCCCGCCTAAGTAGGGTCTGGGGGTGGATGTATGCAGTCTTACCCTTTCAGGGTGTAGCCCTACCGAGAGGCTGTTTCCCAGAACCGCCAACCTTATAGGGTTGGCAACACGAGGACTTCCTAGGAGGTCATCCATCCTCATAGTACTCTCGCCCAAGCACGCTTAACTTCGAAATTCTAATAGAATTCGTTTCATTAGTACCTATTAAATGAACCCTATTATTGAACATTAACCCATTAAATTAAACTTTTGGAATAGTTATTCCTCCATAAATCAAGTTATGGGCCGCTATTTTAGCTCAAAAAGCAGACGGAGAGAGAGAGAGAGAGAGGGAGAAGGGGAAACCCGAGGGAAGGTAGAGCTCTGAGCCCAGACGCTGCCGTAGTGGCCGACGATTGCAGCGGCGGAGAGACACCGGCCAGGCCAAGGTCGCACATCAAGTGGTCATCTACGTATGTTTGCCACGACATTTTCCTACTCTCTCTCTCTCTGTAGATGGCTTTGGTGGCGTTTGATGTTTAATTGATGGAATTCGTATATTCGTATGACCTGAGATGCTCAAAGTCCCAATCTTTTTGCGTTGCTAGTGGCGTAATTAGCTGTCTCGAAACTTCTGAAAATTAAAAATGAAAGGAAATATTTCTCAAACGTATTCTTTTTTGGTAAATCTCAAATGGAGATATTATTTTATGGCCTCCTTTTGTATGAGTCGATAACAAATTTAACTCGGTTATGAACTTGATTTAACCAGATACCAAGTTCAATTCAATACAATAAGAGATTGAATTAATTCTATTCGAATAATATTCTAGGATATTATGTTCAGTAAATATGTTATCTTCAAATATATCTCATAAAGGCTTTATTTTAATTTTCTCTCTCATAAATCCTCTATGTAATAATATGTCAACAACAATATTGGGTATACTCTCAACATTATACTTTCACATCATATCAAAGCATGCCTTCCCTAACTCTAAAATCAGCTCTCTCTCTCTCTCTCTCTCCCCCCTCAAAACCCTAATCGCTGCCTCCTCCTTAGGGGCACTCTCGTCTGCCTCCTCTAGACTAGTGGCAGCATCACTCACCATCACCTTCTCCAATAACACGGCACAATCAATCCCTAACGACTACAGTGGTTTAATGGCTTCTAGGTCACCTTCTCCTTCTCCCCCAGCCCTAATATCCTCCCTTGCTCAGGCTCTAATGAGTCAGATGTGACCTTCCCTATTACCAGTCGTCTCCAAGTATTCGACATCCTGATGGTACCCTTATTCCAAATCCTAAACATCTCTCGCCACCGAGCGATCAGACATGACCCTGCCTACCACCAGTCATCTACAAGTATTCAACACCCTGATGGTACCCTTATTCTAAATCATGAACATCAAGCTTGCATCTGCACCTACAAAGCATTCGGTCCTATCTCTCTGCCTCCCTTGCCTGATCTATCCTCAATGATGTTATACATCAACCTACTTCTAAAGACATGTGGGATCCGTTCAAAAAAAAAAAAAAAAAAAAAAAAGCTTGATCTTCGATCACAATTAGTCATCCTACGCAAAAACAATAAAATAATGACCATCTACTTAACTGAATTCAAAACCATTGCTGATAAACTAGCTGCCATTGATTCACCGGTATCTAACAGGGTATTGATTCACTATGCACTATTTGGATTACCTCCATAATATGACCCCTTCAACACCTTCACCTGCAACTTCTCTCGGAACCTTACATTCCAGCAATTCAAGACTTCCCTCTTAGATGCAGAATCTTCTCTCACTTATTTCCAAGGACGTTCACTCCCAACCATGGTCATGCCTTGGCCACCACGGATCAATCTTAGGACTCTTCCAGTGGTGGTGGTAGTTGTGGTTGTGGGAGGCGTGGCTGCGGGGGCCGAGGATGCAACTCCAAAGGCAGTGGTGGTCATGGGGGTCAACATGATAGGTGTGGTTATCTGCAGCAGCAACCGCCACCAGCCGATGGCCAATTGCACGCCAAGTCGGGTCCGTTGAGTCCTGTAGCCCAACCGTTATTGTCCCGGACTTGGTCTCATCATGCAGTTACATCTCCTTATTAGTCTAATGATGGTATACTTAGTTATAGGCCTCTTGTTTGTCAAATTTTTTATCAGGCTGATCATGCTGCATCACATTGCTACTACGGATACACCCAAACCGACCTTTCACACTCTCTATCGACCATGTCTATTTCTGATTCCGCTGATCATACTTGGTACCTAAACTTTGGTGCATCTAATCACATGACTTCCAACTCAAGTATTATAAAATATGTTCATCCTTCTATTGGTTTTAAATCTATTCAAGTTGGCAATGGCTTTATATTACCTATTATGCATGTCAGTGCTGCTTCTATTCCTATTAAGTCACAATCTCTTTCCCTATCCAGTTTTTATTTTATTTTTTTTTGGTAGATAAGTGTAATATTTATTGATATGAAAAAGAGAAGTACAAAAATACAATGAGTCCAAAAGCCCACAAGACAGGCCAGACAAATAAAACAACTAAGAAGGAAAACAATGCTAAAAAGCCCAAAACAAAGGAGAAAGAAAGAAATCAAACTCCAACAAAAAGAAAGAAAGCGAGAAGGGGAGTTATCCCCCAACAGCAGCCGCAATTGCAATAGCTTTAGAAGCTACCCGAGTCATCCAACGCTCAGCATGGCGCAAGTAAGGAGAGGAAGAAGTGACAGTAGTTCATCCTGGATCAACATTACCAACAGAAGCAGTGGACTGAGAGCAATCAAACGACCTCTCCAACTCCAATGTTTTACTTGTTCTCGGTCTCACTTATAATCTGCATTCTATTAAACAACTCTGTCAGGATAATAATTGCAAAGTTGAATTTGACAACTATTGTTTTTTGTGTCAAGGATGAAAATAGGGAATGCTACTTCTCCAAATACACAGTAATGGACCAATTTTGGATTCTCACCTTAGGACATTGGACTTGTGGCACGAGCAGTCACAATTGAACTCTGGCATAGGCATTTAGGTCACTTAGGAAATGCAATTTTAGATGCTTTGGGACATCGTAATTTACTTTTTGTTAGTTTTTGTTCGTTGAAATATTGTAATGGTTGCTCTTTAGGTAAATTGCATAGAATTTCTCATACTCATGTTTTGCAAACTACTACTATGCCTTTAGAATTAATTCATTCTGTTGTTAGGCAAGCTCCTTTGGCATCTAAATCTAGGGGTGTTCAAATACCGGTCCGGACCGAAAAACCGGACCGGACCGGTCATTCGGTCCAAGACCGGACCGGACCAATTCAATTTCGGTCCGGTCCTCGGTCCACAAGTTGTTCTTATTTCGGGTTTCGGTCCGGTCCGGTCCAAACCCGAAAAACCCGAGACCGAACCGAAAACCCGACTTATGTTGTTGGGCTTCCTATATATTTTATTAGATTATTGGTAGATTAATCTAGAATTATAATATTTAGGCCTAAAATTAGTTTAAAAATAGCCCATAAGCACCTATATTAAATTATCTTGTTTGTTTTTTTGAGCAACTATTGCAATTTATATATTGCTACGACTTATATACGTAATTATTTCTAGTTAATTTAAAAATAATTTCGTTGGTTATTAGTGAAGAATCGAGCAATGTGAATCAAATCAAAGGGCCAAATTGTTGGGGTCGGGTTTAGTAAATATAAGTTATTATGAGCTGTTGTATTTGGTGGATGATCATTTAATATTTTTTATTATTATTTCTATTATTTATTTTTAATATTTTTCCTATTAAATGCCTTTAAAGTTGCTCAAAATTGACAAAATATGGTAAATTCAACTTATTATTAAAAAAGAAAGAAATGATAATCAGTCTGTATCGGTCCGGTCCGGTCCGGTCCATGAGGTAACCGGTCCGGTCTTCGGCCTTCAAAAGAGGCTAATTTCAGTCTTCGGTCCGGTCTGGTCCGGTACGGTCCGGGTTTGGACCAATGAGCACCCCTATCTAAATCTGAGTTTCAATATTATATGATTTTTATTGATAATTTTTCTAGATTTTAATGGTTATATCCGATGCGTCAGAAAGACAAAGTACATTCTATTTTCTCTTATTTTAAAACCTTTATTGAAAATTAGTTTGACAGTAAGACTAAATGTTTCCAAAATGATGGGGGTCGTAAATTTGACAATCGGCCAATAGCCGCCTTATGTGGAACTCACGCTATTCATTTTCGTCTTTCTTGTCCTGATACTCCTCAACAAAATAGAATGGCGGAATGGAAGTATCGACATGTTATTGAAATGGTATGGATGCTAAATTTTTCATGCTCGTTTGGCAACTGTGTTTTGGGATGATGCTACTTGTGCTGCTTGTTATATAATTAATTGTTTGCCCACACCGACTTTACAAAATCTCTCTCCATTTGAAAAAAAAATTTCACCAAACTCCTAATTACAATTTTTTTTTTTTTTTGGTGTATTTAGATGCGCATTTTATTCTAACATCACTCTCTGTACTGCTCATAAATTAGCCCCTTGATCTGGTCATGTGTTTTTATTGGTTATGCAGCACATTATAAGGGTACTGATGTTTACATCCTGTTTCTGGTCGTGTGCATATTGGTCGTCATGTGCATTTCGTAGAAGATCTGTTTCCATATTATGATCTTGTGCCAAGTTCAATAGTGCTTTGTCATACTTATTCAGTTGATGTTCGTCTTCATATCGCTTATGTCACCCCTCCCCCCACTGCTAACGCACCGCCCACTGACAGTGTCAATCCTGGCTTACCCATGTCTGTCTTTGAACCCCTTGCACTAGCCATTCCTATGACCAAACCACCACTGTCCAAACCATCAATTGTGGACTGTGTGGCTAGCTTGGCACCTGCGTCACTATCCACTGACTCGGGGTGGATGCCTGACTGTGACATCCTTGGATGTTGTACCACCCTCCTCTGGAGCTACTGTTCACCCACATTCCATTGATGCCAATGTAGCTTCTACTAACACTCATCCCATGCGTACTATGCCTAAGGATGGAATGAGTACGTCCAAGCACATTTTATCCCTCTCCTCTATCACAATTGTTCAAAAACCCACTTGTTTTTCTCAGGCTGTTAAGAATCGACAATGGCAAGAGGCCATGGCTGAGAAATTTAATGACCTTATTCAAACCAAACCTAGGATCGGGAGCACATGGAAGTATAAGGTCAAAAATAAAGCAGATGGCTTGGCGGATCGGTTTAAGGCTCGTCTTGTTGCTTAGGGATTCCATCAATGGGAAGGCCTTGACTATTTTGAAACTTTTAGTCATGTTGTCAAACCCACCACCATCCGCTTTATTCTTGCCTCAGAGGTAACTAATTCTTAGTCCATTCGCTAACTGGATGTGAAAAATGCATTTTACATGATTCTCTCAATGAAGAAGTTTGCATGAAACAACCCCAAGGGTTTCATTCATCCTCAGTTTTCTAACCATGTTTGTCACCTGCGTAAAGCCCAATACGGACTCAAACAGGCACCTCATACTTGGTTTCATTGATGTAGTACATATCTATTTAGAATTGGGCTTCAATGTAGTAAGGCGAATCCTTCATTATTCATTCACCGTTCCTCCTTAGGCATGGTTTGTCTTCTGTTATATGTTGATGACATCATTCTTACCAAGTCCCATCCATCTCTTCTTACCCATCTTATTACCTAACTCTCTACACAGTTTACCATGAAAGATCTAGGACCCCTCCACAAATTCCTTGGGATTGAAGCTAAACCCACACCTCGTGGTATGTTCCTTACACAGCACAAATACACATTTGACCTCCTTCAAAAGCATGACATGCTTGAGGCTAAACCTATTCAAACTCTTCTCCTTGCCTGGGTAAAACTGTCACTTATTGGTGGGAATCTACTTGCAAATCCAACTGAGTTTAGAAGTGTGTTAGGTGCACTTTAGTACGTTACTATGACTACACCTGATATTTGCTATGTTGTTAATCGTGTGTCCCAGTTTATGCTTGTCCCAAGGTCTTCTTAATGGTAAAGCGTATTCTTCGGTACCTCAAGCACACACCTGATCATGGACTCACCATCACCCCAGGTTTCTACACAACCATAACAGTGTATGCTAATGCTAATTAGGGTGGTTGTCTTGACACTTGGCATTTTACCACCGTGTTTGCTCTATTCCTTGGTTCCAACCTCATCTCTTCGAGAGCAAAGAAACAATTGTTGCCAAGTCTACGACTGAGTTTGAATATTGCATTATGGCAAAGGTGATTGCTGAATGTGATTGGATTTGGTATCTCATGCATGATCTTGGCTTACGACATAATGGTCTAACTCAGATTTTTAATTACAATGTTTCTGCTACATACTTGGTTGCTAATCCTATTTCTAATGACCATAGTAAGCACGTTGATGCTGATTTTCACTATGTTCATGAAAAGGTGATCAAGGGTGATATCCGGGTTCGATTCACTCCTACCACTAAACAAGTCGCTGATATATTCACCAATGGCTTTTCTATAGATTGCTTCCGCTATCACAAGGTTAATCTGAATGTTGGTTCCCCATGTTCAAATTGAATGGGTGTATTAGAATAATATTCTAGGATATTAAGTTTAATAAATATGTTATCTTTAGATATATCTCATAGGAGCTCTATTGTAATTTCCTCTCTTATTACTCTTCTATATAATGATATGTCAGCAATACTATGGGTATTGTCCTCAACTTTGTACTTTCAAAGATTCAATTAAGCTAACAAATTGACCCGACCAAGTTGAGTATCGAACACACTAAAAGATTATTAAATCGAGTTTGAACATAGGTCTAAAAGCTCAAAAAGAACTTGGTTCAAATTTGAGATCAAGCTCGAGTTCAAAAAGGGGGCTGCTTGACCTGTTTTGCCCCTAAATACACATGTATATTACCCAAAACATCTTCTACAGTAATATTTTCCTATAAAAATCACTGAATTTGGCATAAGAGTACATAAGTATTATAACTAAACAGCAGAATACCTAAATTATAAAACTAATTTCTCATAAATTCTTGAGAACTTAAATTTGTATTAAATAAATAGAAAAATTATCACTTAAATATCTTGAGATTTAACCATTTGTCACTAGATACTTTGATGTTTGAATATATACAATGAAGTACCTCGAGGTTCTAATATTTTAACACTTAGGTATCCTATGTCGGAATTTAATAAATTTTTGTAAAAATGAGACCAATTTCATATAAAAGATGCTAATATGTGCAAGATTACAATGACATATATAAGTTATGTTAATATTTTTAACAAAAATTTAACGAATTACCAAAAAAAAAAAAAAAAAAAAAAAAAACTAAATTTGGATGTAAACTACCTAATTGCCAAAATCATATGTCGTTTCAGTATTTTTTGGTAAAATAATTATCAAATTTTAATAAATATACTTATAAATGATGGGTATCATGCCTTACTTTTTAACGAAAATCTATCAAATTTTAAAAGAAGAATACTTAATTGATAAAATTTTAGAGTATCAAAGGACCTAAATTTTAAACTTAAGATACCCAATTATATATATTTTAAAATGTAAAAAACTTAAGTGATAAATAATCAAATATAAAAATAGCTAAGCAATAATTTTTTCTTAAAATAACAAAGAAAAAATGGAGGTGATAGAGGACATTAGTGACATGTATTGCGTGTCATCCCCACCGTCCATTCCCATTCATATGTTTCTAAAAGTCGGAAGGGCAGTCCACCTCGCACTTCCCATGGGTCACATTCATGCAGAATACGGGGCACCACGTCATGCTGATCTTATAAAACTCACTCTTATTTTTACTTTTTAATGGAAAATTATTTCTAATTGTTTAGGAATTTAATTAAAATATATAAATTATTTTTTATTTTTTAGTTTTTTATAATTTGATACTATTTCTTAAAGTTTGTATTTCTGAAATTTTAATATTTCGCTTAAAATTTTACTTAGGTACTATTTTTTAAAATAGTAATTTTGAAAATGTAAGTCATAAATTATTTCAATTAAAGCATGTAATATTTTAACATAATTTTTGTTTATCTGATTCAAATCTTGCATAATCGATGTTGTCTCAAGCTTTTATGTGGAATACTTGAACATCCTTGATTTCGAATTGGCCTAAGGATATAAGAAATATAAGATTAATTTTTACTTTTGAAATTAAATTTTCATTCTTTCATTTTTAAAATAAAAATTAATTTAAATATTAAGATTTAATTTCTAAAAAATTAGACATAACTTCCTATTAGAAAATGAAAATGAGAGTGAAGATCACTACATTAACATAAGTGACATGGTAACCCCTGGTTACAAAATAATTTCTCTCATGACAACACTAGTTTTCTTTCCTTTCTTTTCGTTTTATAATAGGAATTCTTTTAGAAAAAAAAAAAACTCAATTTAAAAAGTTATTACTTTTCATTTAATCATTACAACTTTTTTATTTTTCAAATAATCACCTCTAAGAGTTTAAATTTTTTTGTCAAGCATCTTAAATCAAGTTGGTAGCTATCCATTAAATATTATATGACTTTTACTTGAATTTTTTTTTTTATTTTTTAGTTCACAACTAATCGAGTTGGCAATATATTCATATGCCCTCCTCCCCCATCTAAGTTTGATCCAGAGTAGGTTTGAAAAAGGCAAGATTTTAACATTGATGGGGGAGAGGGGTGGCAAATTATGTCACTTTAAGTCATACTTAATAGATACTCTAAAATCAATATAAATATAAAAGTTACTACTTGGTATCGAACAATTAACATTGTTAATTTAAAGTGACTTTTTGGAGTTGGTTTTCCGAAAATTAAAAAATTATGGCGGTCAAATAAAAATGAATAACTTTTCAAGATGATTTTTTATTAAAAAAAAAAAAAAGCCCTTTGCAAAACCATAATATTGCATCAGTTATGAAATGGTTGAAACCCTTCCATAAACTGATATATAAAACCATAATAACATTAAAATTTACATCAACATCAACAAAAGAGCTCAACGCCACATGGGCATACAAATATAAAACTATAATAAAGCAGCAACAACAAAAGACATGTAAGCCTAGAGGTACTGTAAGCTGCTACCTCACTGCTTTGTTATGTACTGTGATAACCAAGCATGAAGCCAATTTTATCAAAAAGAAAAAACCACAGGGACCACATTAAATAAAAAAAAAGTGATCATTATGAACAAATTTACAACTAGAAATCAACACACTAAATAATTAACTTGCAAATATTTTGAAACGCCAGTGAGAACGTCACTCAGTCGCAAAACACAATCAAGATCAAGATCTTAGAATAAGACATCTTAGGTTCAACACTTCATCCTCACTTACCTATCAGAAAAAAAGGAAAACAAAATAACGATCTTAAAAAGCGCAATAGCATCGATAAAATAAAACATTAAGAGCCATTTTTTAGAAAGAATCTTCCTGATGCATTGCGATTGAGGATCACTTGGAGATCATGCTAAAGGACAACTCGATCAATCAGCAGATTAGAAAAGCAAATGTGCGCTCGACGCAAGGATACCTTCTTCGTATTCATGAGCAAAGCTCTGGAACCTTGCCATATAACTACTGCGGCCCTGGCGAATCCAGAAAAAATACTAGGACTCTTCGACTTATCGTATCGTGTCAAAAATAGGGTTCATCTGCATTGCATTAAAGTAAAGCTTGAGCATTATATACCACAAAGATTTAGACTCCTTAGCTCAAAATCTCAAGGCAATACCGGGGCCGGGACAGGGTCAAGAGATGTTGAGCTCAAACATAGCAAAATACACATACCATCGCCATCGTTGTTTACGTTGTAGTCATCTTCATCATCATCAAAATCTTCGTTCTGCACGTGATCAATAGAGGATCAGTATCATGGGTAAAATAGAATTGCCTAACCAGGCAAAGTGCGAGACATAATTCAAAAGTTAGAAAAAATTCCCCGTTTGTTTTGACAAGAAACATTTTACATCTCAATTCTATTGTTTCTTTATATAATTTTACAGTAAAACTATAAATACGAAATCTATTTTCCTCAATTGAGAGCATATTGACCTCCCTTCAATGAAAGGGAAAACATTTTCCTTTACAGAGAGGAAAACGTTTTCCGTCACAATCTCACTTCATACATTTCACTTCAATCAACTTAGTCAAATGTGAACCTTATAAAATTATAAAAAGAACAATTTTCTTTATCTAGAAATACAAAATTTTCTAAGCAAAAATATTTTTGAAGAAAAATTTTCCATACCGAAATGTTGTTTATTGAAACAAACGTGTCCTAAATTGAGTCGTCATATAGAATTGCAAAACCAGCATCCTCTATAGAAATCATTACAACTAGGTTATGAATAAACAGACAGACCATTACACAGCACCCACCCAAGCGGGGTCTAAGGATGGATGTAGACAACCTTACTCCCACTTTTGCGAAGAGGCTATTGTCAGACTTCAACCTATTAACTCTTTGGTTCGAGGGAAAATGTTCTCCTTCTAGAAATTTTTTTCTTTTCCAAAAATTTCATACAGGAAGAATCTTTAATTAAAATTTTTTTTTTGTTTAGTTCAGAAAAATAATTTATAATTACATGGGATTTGCGTTTGATTAAGTTGAGGATGAAGTGAGATACCATATGTGAGATACCACTTTTGCATGCTTTATTATTTATTTGCCGGTACATCAAAGCTCATTAGCACATTTTCACTCTCTATCTTTCCCTCTCTATGTGCATGCACTCCAGATTGCAGTGGCTGAAACGATAACTCTACAACAACAAGAACAATAACAACAGACTCAATGCCCCAAGGGCTCCTGCCAAAGCAAGGTCTGCGATGTATATAGCCTTACCCCTTCAGGGTGCTACCCTAAAGGGAGGTTGTATCCGAGGGCCCCCAAGTCTAAAATGCAAAAACAAAACACTAAAGCAATAAATAATAAAGCATGCAAGCAACAAGCAACAATCAACAATAAGGCGGCAACCTTAGCAAACATATTTGCCTAGGAGCGCTATAAACTAACTTCGTTGTGCTCCTCTATCCTAAACCGCATTGTCAGCTACACGTATTTTAACCTGCCACTGAGCTCTATCTAAAGCCATATCCGCACAGAATTAAGAAATATTCTCATTTAGTTTCTGGTGTTCATCCTGACCTGATAATTTGCACAATCAGAAACCTTCACCTGATATTTCAAAAAAAAAAATTTTTTTTTTTTTGGGGGGGGGTTAGTCTTCACCAGATATTTCATGTTACAAACTGAAACCCATTTCAATAGTGTACTTTGATCAAGTTAACAGAACCTACAAGTGAAAAAATGGCCTGGATTTGCTGCCATTGCAGCAAATGACCATTATACCGGTAGCACTTTCCAAGCCCAGAAGGTCACTCAAAAAGGTTCTCAAAAAATGCTTGTCACAAATCATGAACATCCATAATTTTTTTCTTTTTTTTTTTTTTTGGGAACCTGGTATCTAGGCTGGCTTACACATTGCTTGCACCACCCACTCAAAAGTTTCTTTACATGCAATAAGGTAAGCTGGACCCCTTAGGAATTGTTTTCACTCAGGCAAGGTTCGAATCCTAGACCAACTCTTCATGCATGGTTGTTAGGCAAAAGCCAATTTTAGTAAGAGATATGGCAGGAGTTACAGTTCACTAGCACTGGTTAACATTTCGAGATACTCTGAAAGAAGTAAATTGCATATGATAAAAAACGTACGGGAGTTCATGGATCCTAATTTCCATTTGACCCGTTGCTATAGTACCCGGACAGAATCAAATAGAAGTCGTTATATTACATAAGGCTGATACCAAAAGGGTTATGAACATTAGCGATTGTGGAGTTTTTCATTCTTAAAAGCAAGTTGTGTGTAACGTAAAAAAAATAATGCAATAAGAGGATGTAGTTGTTGGAGGGATTAGGTCTCTCTCCTGCTAAATCTCTTTCCTGGTTTCCGACTCAATACAACCACAATCCACATCCTTCATTCCCTCTGTATTCTTTTATTTGGAAATCCAATATACCGTTTACGATCATGATTTTTTATGGTCTCCCATCCTTAACAAGCTTCATACTTGATTAGTTGCAGAAACATACACCTTACAAAGTTTTGTCGTCGATATTTGTGCCATGTGCTTCTAGAGTAAAGAAATACATGCTCACCTATTTTTACTATGCCCTGTGGCTACGGATTTGTGTGCATGCTTTTCCCTTTTTTTAAACAGGCATAGATTCTCCATATACAGTGAAAAATGCTCTTTTAATCAAGTTCAAACGATTGAGGAAGAGCAAGGTTTTTAAAATGTTATTCTTTGCAACCAGAGTGGCTATTCTAAGTTGAATTTGGTTGGGAAGAAACGCTAAAATATTCAAAGTTCAATATATGCTGGTGGATATTTTTATGGGAGAAGGGCGTATTTCTAGGCTCTTTAGGCCAAAAGTTCTGTAGGCTTTTCTAGCAGTCTTGGATGACCTCGCAGAGAAACTACAGGACTTTTTAATTCAATAATTTGTGTGTTTTTTTCTTCTTTGAGAACGACTTATTGCCAATATTCTATGAATCTACTCTCCAAATACAACCTCTTTAGTCATCAAAACCATGGAGTTTCCATGAGCGATTAACTTACGTCCATAACACCCTGAATTCAACAACAATACAGACGAACTACCAGGTGCAGCTTGATCTGATAATACCAAGCTCAAGCTGATTAAAACTCTTTTCCAATAAGGTGACAAAGGGATTGGCCTACAAAATGAACATTTAAAATAATATATGATACTAAGTGGGATGGGAAGGAAAAAAGAATGGGCTAATTGCACGGCATAATGCCTACAGGGGGCATTCATTAACAAACAATCAACCTCAAGAAAAAAGAACAAGATATTTTTAACAAAAACTACCTTGAAAAATTATCATTTTTCACTTAACTACAACTTTTAAATCTTTTAGAAAACCACCTTCTAAAGTCTGAAAATCTTCAATCAATCACCTTAAATCATAACGTTAATTATTTGTTACCTACTAGTGGCCTTTTGGGAAATTATTACTAAGTTACCTTGAGATTTGAACATGTATCACTTAGATACCTTGACATTCGATATATAAACGAGGTACTATGAGGTTTGAATCTTTTTTTCCGATAATTTATGAGGTTTGAATTACCTAGGTACTCTATTTCAGAATTCGGTGAATTTTTGTAAGAATTTCATCAATTCATAGAGAAAATGACGATATAGTATATAATCACGGTGATATATATATGCCATGCTGATGTTTGCAACAAAAATTTAGCAAATTACGATAAAAATCACCGAATGTTGATTTAACTATCTAAATGTCGCCAAAATCATGTATTATGTGAGCATTTTTTGGCCAAAAAAAAAAAATCAAATTATAATAAAGATACTAATATATTATCAGAATTATGTTTCATTTTAGTATTTTTAGTAAAAATCTACCAAATTTCAATAAAAGGGCACTAATGATAAAATTTTAAAACTTCATGGTACCTAAGTGAAAAGATACTGAAACCTCAAGGTATCATGTTGTATACATTGAAACATCAAGGTATCAATGTAATAAATGGTCAAACCTCAGGGGATTTCAGTGATAATTTCCCTGGCTTTTATATAAATTTTAGAGTGCCTACTAAGCATGACTTAAAGTAACTAAGCTAGAAAAGCATTTTCCATGCCTTCCCCACCGAGGTGCCAATTCCGCCTCCTTTAAACCACCTCGGGATGAAACCTAGGTGGGGGAGGGACACGTGAATACATTACTAGCTTGACTAATTTCAGCTCATGGTTCATGTGCAATCAAGAAAAAAAAAATTAATCTAAAATCCATGTAAAAGTCACATAATATTTGATGTATAGTTAAAAACATGATGTAAAGTGGTTGATCGAAAAAATTTCCACTTTTAGAGGCAGTTTTCTGAAAAATTAAAAAGTTGCGATGGTTAAGTGAAATGGTAACTTTTTCAAGATGGTTTTCTATAAGAAAACCCAAAAGAATAAGAACTGAATGAACCGCTATAAAATTGACAGAGTAAATATAAGGAGGCAGCACAGTGAATACCTGCTCATAATCGCCTTCATCACTATATTCTTCCTCTTCTTCTTCCACCTCTTGGTCTTCACCTTCTTCATCTTCTGTCTCTTTCTGACCTTTTGGTTCACGGCCCTGGCCATGTGAAGAAGTCAGAAAACACATACAAATTCATGAAATTTAAGTAAGCTTCTTGTTGAGACCAACAACAAACCCAATGGCTAAAAAGATTTCTGCCAAGGCAGGGTTTTTTTCGGGTGGATTTTATTTTTTTTTTTTTTTTTTTTTGGAGGGGGGGGTTGTGTGGTAGGGAAGGGGAGGGGGAGAGATATTCAACCTTATCCCATAGGATCCTACCCTAAAGGGAGGATGTTTTGTTGTTGAGACCACGATCCAAATTAAGGTCACTAGATAAGGGCTAGGAAGCACCAATTCTCTATTTTGGGTAGAGTACCGGTGTCCAATACCCTGAAGGGGGAAGGCTGCGTTCATCCGCCCCCCCCCCCCCCCCCCCCCCCCCCCCCCCCTCTCAAACAAACCCTGCGCAGGCGGGAGCCCTTGAGGCACTGGGTATGTTCCTTTATTGGTGTCCAATACGTGTCCGATACAGGAAAAAAATATCAAATACTTCCTTTTTTTTTTAATTTTGAATTTCCGATATGTTTCCGACACGGTCAGACGCGTTTTGATGGTTTGACTTATAAAATAAGTTGTTATAATATTATTATGTAATATAATAGTATGCATGTTAAATAGTTAAACTATATTATATAAATTTTAATATACAGCAACAACAGACCCAGTGCCTCAAAGGCTCCCGCCTAAGCGGGGTGTCTTTTTTTTTTTTTTTTTTTTTTTTGGGGGGGGGGGGGGGGGGGGGGGGGGGGGGAGTTGTAAGTAACCTTACCCCTTCAGGGTATAACCCTTCCGAGAGGCTGTTTACAAGGATCCCCAACCTTATAGGGTTGGCAATACGAGGACTTCCCAGGAGGTCACCCATCCTGGTACTACTCTCGCCCAATCACACGTAATTCAGAGTTCTAATAGGATCCTGTACATTAGTGCCTGGTAAATGAATCCTATATATAAATTTTAAAATAAACTAATATTTTCAAATGTTTTATAGTTGTTTTTATTTAAAAAAATAATATTGTTATACAATTTGAAAGAGACAAGAGTGATGAAAAAAGGAGAAAGAATCCTATGTTAAGTCAACGGGGGAGAGAGAGACAGACAGACGGCAGCGGCTGCAGCGTGGCTTGAACCTTTGTTAATTTTTTTTTTATTAATTATATATGCTTGAATATGCCCTATTTTAGTTAAGCTTTACTTAAACTTATTATAATTTTTTCTATTTTTTAAGTTTATAACTCATGTTTTTTCACCAATTACATAAATGTATATCCAAGAAAATACATAATTTTAAGTAACATGTCCCCAAGGTACTGTATTCTAGTTCTTTCAAAAATTGCATGTCGGCATATCGGTATAGTGTCGTATCTCATATCCATATCCATGCTTCCGAGGATAAGGGATTTAAACTACTTGTTATGTGATTGGCTGTTACATATTGGGACATCTTTGTAATATCCTCCATAATGCATGTGGATCATATTTTATTGTAGAACCTATATATTAATGAATTTACATGTTAAAAACTGCCAAAATGGCACAAAAACTAATGATTACATAACTATGTTGTCAATCTTTTTAAACATAGATCTTTTACAAAGCCTAACGGAATGATATATGTGAAACCCCCCTGCTATGACACCCTGCTTGCAAACATTTTGATTCTATGTTGAGACTAGACAATCAACAAGAAGCACCATTAACAGGTCAACAGCAATTGAGCACGAGGAAAGTACACTGGCCACCAACAAACATGTTCAGAAAGATATTAATCTCCTGCCATGTCGCTTTTGCAGTCCAGGCAAGGTTAAGCATAGAAGCAAGTAGAATTGGCAACATACCTTAGACTTCTCTTCAAGCTCTTCAAAAGCATCCATCTTTTCCAGGCCTGGGATGCAAACATCATATTCAGAACAAGCAGAAATTTTCTATGAGATCACCAAAATCGGGAGATTTCTGAAATTTCTCAAATTTCTGCATGTAATCAAGTTGGAAGTATCCATTTTAGCTTCATAGTTAGACAAGTATTTCATGTTCGGTTGCATGAAAGCATAACCTTTTGATCATTAATTCGAAATAATACAATCTTAATTATTTAACATAACCAAGCTTTAGAGGGAGGAAATAATATTTGGCCATCTATACAAAACCAAGTCTGGATAAGATACGAAACAAATAACTTCAATATTTCCATTTCTTCATCAGAACTTATGATACATCAAATGAACCAGGAGACTTGAAAAAAAACACCACATATTTGCATTAGAATACAATAACAACAATCCCAGTGCCTCAAAAGCTCCCGCAAAAGCGGGGTCGGGGAGAGATGTACGCAGCCTTCCCCCCTTCAGGGTGTTAACCTGAAGCGAGGCAGTTTCCGAGAACCCCCAACCTGAGAGACATGTCATCATTGCATCACGGCGACCTATGAGCAATAGGGCAGCAACGCATAAGCACAAGACATAGCATAAATGAGTAGTACGAAGCATAACTCCCTAGAGGAGATTTCAAGGCAATACCATGCACCACAAGGTAAGCAAAATAAGCACGTAAACAGATAGGTGGATAGGCAGATAGGTACACCGTAATAGGTCCTATACGCCTAGGAACACTAGTATAGCATAATAAGCAGCAATATTAGGCCACTACATTTGCTACCGTAATGCTAGTCCACCATCGAACTCTATCTAAGGCCATCTCCTCCCGTAGGTTAAGGTGGGTGAGGTCCTGCCGTATCGACTGTAATCATCCCTTCTTTGGCCTGCTTCATCCTCTCCTGCCTAGCATGGTACAGAGCTGATCGTATCTCCTGACTGGAGCAGTGGTTGGTCTCCTCCTAACATGCCCAAACCCCTTCGAACATTGCTCCTTTATTTTATCCGCTATCAAGGCCACGCCCCACTATGCCTCTTATCACATCCCAGACGACCACCCCTGGAAGCACTAGTCAATATGCCCAAATTGTGGATACAAGTAAAATCGTGGCACTAGATCGAGCTTACGAGTTGTCAGATGCTCCTACCCCGCTACATCGGATACACCTATCCTAGTCCTCCACAGAGCTCTGTCTAGAGCCATCTCATCATTTAGGTTGAGATAGGTGAGATCGTGTCGAATTGTCTCTATCCAGCTCTTCTTTGGCCGTCCTCTCCCTCTCTTCCCGTCTGTTATGTAGAGTTGTTTGCATCGCCTGACAAGGGCAGTGGTGGGTCTCCTTCTAACATGCCCAAACCACCGCAATCGTTGCTCCCTCAACTTATCTTCTATTAGGGAGACGCCTAATTTATTTCTTATGACATCATTTCTGATCATGTCCCTCCTTGTGTGTCCGTACATACACCTCAGCATCCTCATCTCCGCCACCCTCATCTTTTGTGTTTGATGACACTTTACTAGCCAGCACTCTGCTCCTATAACATAGCTGACCTCACTACCGTCTTATAGTATTTATCCTTTAATTTAGCGGAAACTTCCTAACACACAATATCGCAAAGGCCATTCTCTATTTATGCCAACCCACTTTAATCCTGTTGTTAAAGTCTGCGTCCACTTGGCCATCTTTCTGCACCATGAAACCGAAGTATTTAAAGCATGCTTTCTGAGGTATGTGCTCTGATCCAATCTGTACGACTGCTGCGCTTGGCATGGTAGAGGCGCTGAACTTGATTTCCATATATTCTTTCTTAGATCTACCGATTTTTCAAACAAGTAAGAATGACAACGTAAGGAAGCAAAAGGTGGAGAAACGAACGTAATTAACAAGCACAGCAAGTCTATCAGATGTTATGCCAAACTCCTAGGGAAACATAGATAAACAACAACCAACCATAACAACAAACCCAATGCCATAAGGGCTAGAGAAACATAGATCGTCAACTAAAAATTTTCAGATTTGAGTATCAAATAACGTTGTCATTAATGTTATCAATTGGATTGTAGCTCACGGAAGACGTGCAGGTGTAGAACTGCACGCATAATCCAACATCCAAACAAAGGAGTCCTCAGGGACTACCAAAAATATTTCAAAGCACTCATGTTGGACAAAGAGACTTGGACACTTCAAAGCGCATCTCAGTGCACAAAAGAAAGAAATATCTGAGACTAATTAGAACACCCTTTGGAGAGAAACCGTTGAGGAACTATCACAAACAGTTAGCCAGCTTTTACATTATAAGTGTAATACAACCAAACCTTAAGTAGCAGCACCCATCAAGTCCCCCCAGCAACTATCAAAAATAGTACATCACATTGCAAAAGCAAAGCTAAGCTTGAAAATCACAATATATGCGATAGAGCTAGAGTGATAGCGATTAAGCGTCTCTATGCCGAATCGAGAGGTTTCTAGGCATCCCTGTGCCTAGGAGGACAGTCAAACAGCCTTGTGCCCAACCAAGTAAGCATCCCTGTACTTACCTTTAAGCAGCTCTATGCTTAAGAAAATAGGAAAGAACTAATTTTTATTCAATAGTTTAAGGATTTGCTTCAGCTTTTGGTTACATAAACATTTATAAAAAAGAAACTAAAATCCTAAATGAAAGTGAACTCTGAAACAGACAATACCAAACAACTGATACGATAATAACAAAGAGAGCTAATAACAATCCTAACTAATAATATCTTCTAGATCTTGATTGAATTTACAACAATTTAAATTCTAAATGATTATCCTAAATCTCCATCTTGATCCTTTCTCCTGTATCTCCATCAATATGGAATCTCAAGGAAATTTTGCATGATAACAAAGAAGCTCAACTTCAAACAGAAAAAAAGGGAAAACAAAGAATTGCATGGATATTGCTGAAACATTTAGGAAATTATCAACGGAAAAAAACAACTTTTTTAGCTCTAATCCATATTAGCTAATGACGATAAATTTAAGCCAGTCTTAGAAAGTCACATAGCCAATTATGCTCAAAAATTTTCATTAGTTAAAGGGGAGAAAGAAACAACTCCTCAAGGATATACACATAGTTTAAACAGAAAAGAACTAACTAAGCTTATAAGTTCTACAGGGGAGAGTTCGCATCAATTGCCCAAAGCCAGCACTGCAACTTTATCAGATACTTTTATCATAGATTCTCTGGTAAAGTCTATGTAGCCGAACCCAACTAGCAGGACAATGTTTCATTTAGTTTACATTTACAAGTCGCTGAGGAACTAAAATATTAGTACAGCTAACATCCTTCAACAAAATCCAAGGTCTTGAACGATCTATGCTTATTACCTTTGTTTGTGTTCCATTGAACCTTCCTCTGGGTCCTGCGCTTTGTCCCTGAAAAGTCACAATATCAATACAGAATTCCTTAACCAGGCCTTGTGAAGCAGGGAGCTGAGGGCACTGAAACTCAAATATAAGTAGTCTATGTAAGATAAAAAAACTTCTAGCTTCTCCAACAAAATTTACAGATAGCAAACCTTGAACTAATTCTGAAGGAAAATAACCCGGTTGAAGTTTGATATAGTCTTCGAGAAATCCACGTTTGAACCTTTGGTTTCTCTTGGTCTTATCAGAATACCGCTCTATATCCATGTTTTCATTTTCTGGGGACCATAGGTCACAGATTAAAGAATAATCAGTGTTAGTCTACAACCGAACAAGTCATATCAGCAGCAGAATTGATTTGAGAGCAGAAACATAACAAGGATCTTGGTCATAAAGCAATTAGACTGTAAAATAAGCCAAATCAGACATTCCAGAACAGATTACAAACACCGGACAAGAATAAGGCCACATTTAGACACGAGATTTAAAAGGACACTTGGGTGGGATTAACTTTCATCCAGCTGAAAATATCATCTTTGACATTTGGGTGGGATTAACTGAGAGTCCTTGCTGAAACTAGATAAAACGACACTGAAGTGCAAAAAGCTGTCACTTCCACAAAGCAGATCTACGCACGAAGAGACAATTAGGCGCAAGGTAAGGACAGCAACTTCATCTTATGATTAACTAGCATTAACTACCTATGTGCAACCACGTCATCTGATTGGTAAGCAGGAGGACCAAGTTAAAAATAGTTATTATTGCACCCACACCCAAACCCAAACTAAGAGCCAGACGGAATAACTAAATGCAACTTCTCCTCAGGTCACTCTAGAAAATCCAGCTGATACTGGTGTGCTGTTGTGTCTCTGTCTTTCCATCGAACGCCAAATTAGACCACTAAAAGTTGAAAATGCCACAAAACTCCCATTAAATGGGGGCCCTGAAGCCAAGTTCATCTATGTAACTCAGGAAACTAAGAAACAGGCAATTGCTTGAGGTCCTCTGAGGATGACTTTCAAAGTTACTATAATCTGATGAGAAATTTGACAGGGTGGATCCTCCTTGAAAAAGTTCCATCAGAAAAATAACCAAAAATTTGATGCAACTAAGAATATTAGCCTTCCACTCTCTGCTAATATTGCAAGAAAAATTCAACGGTAATTAGTGCAGAGGGAGATGCCAAATGATCTCGTAAGACCTGCTCTCTGAAACCAAAAATGTTTGCACGATAAAACTATCCAGAGATGGCATAGGCCACACAAAGAAGACCATGTTACAAGAACGTCTGAAGCGTTAATCAATAAATCTTAGTTTTTGTGGTTAGCAGAAAGTACAACGATAATCTCAATATTCCTTACACAAGAAACACAAAGTCTGCAGACAGATCAATTTAAGCTCTCCTCTATCTGCAACAAGTCAGTTTTAATACTAAAAGCAGTGCACACTATCTCAAAGCGTAGATACTATACCAGAGACTGTGATTACAAATCTGAAACCTGTGAGGCATTAATTCCAACTACAGCGTCCCACCTATACCGGTATACCCGTATATATCCCAGATCGCCATATCTGAAGAGGTCATTTTCCGTAACCATTTCCTCACCAGTTACACACTTTTGGAGACTCCTTCCAGGAGAATGATGTTTCTTGCTCTCCCCTCCTGAGGACACGAAATGATTACTCCTAGAAAAAGGATAACAAAACAAGGAGAAATTATCACCTTTTCACCCTTCTATGCAACACTCTCTCATGATTTGGTCTGAGAACAATGTCACTGAAAAGTCTTCTGTAAACCTTTTCAGATTCTTTTTATCTAACTCCTTAAAGAGAAGCTTCAGCTCACCATATGATAGGGTTCCTCATGACCAGTTTGAAAATATTTTTTTTCCTTCCTCCCATCTAAGCATCATGATCAGCTCATGAACAATCAAGGCAGCATCTAAAATTTGGCCAATAGCATCCCTTCACAATTTATACTCATCCCATTAAAAAGAAAATTACTCAAAAGTTATAGAAATAAGTCATTGCCAAAGAGCAGACCTTAAACTGCTCACTTTAAGAAAGCTATTCTTCTGATAACAACAACAACAACAAACCCAGTGCCTGCAAGGGCTCCCGCAAAAGCAGGGTCTTCGAAGGGGGGGTCAATGTACGCAGCCTTCCCCCTTCAGGGGGCTACCTTGAAGAAAGGCTGTTTTCGAGGACCCCCAACCTATTCTCCTAATACACAAGTGTAATAGACGCGAAGGTAAAAGTCATACTCCAGAAAACAGTACATGCATAAGATCCCTCAAAACATTAAATCTAGTTTCTTTATATTTGTTCCTAGGGGATCTTTCTCTTCTCACTAATGGAATCTTTTCCCTTACGGAAAACCCACCATACAACATCACTGATCACCATATCTCATCGAACTTGAGAAAAGCCATAGCTGGGAAATAGAAACAGAAACCCTGTCCATATCCTCGCAGAAATACCACTTCTTCCTTAAATACCTCCCAAAATTCCATTTTTTTTATTAGGACAATGTATAACAGTCATAACCAATCAGTTGCTGTTGCATTCACACAAAAAGTGTCCAGCTCCAGAAAAGGAACCTTCTGAAGAAGTAACTTTATTAGCCTCAAATGAGGATCAACAATGATCTTGGTTTTATTGGCTTCCAAACATTTTGCAATGCTAAACCTTCTTCAGCATATGTTAACAACAAAGCCATAGACTTGTCAATGTATTTCTGCCTACTATCAGGTTTCAGCCAGGAGAATTAAGGTGTAAGCCCAGAAATAAATGTTCAAACATCAAACAATACGATCTAATGAAATTGAAATCTCAATGCAAACAATGCGACGAAGAGAAACTATCATGTGTGTGCGCATTTGTCAACATCGCATACATGCATGCAGAAATACATAGAAAAAATGGATACACACACACCAGAGGAAAAAAAGAGGACGAGGAGTTAGTGAGGAAAAAAAGATGCACTTAAACAACACACATACTTTCAGACGCTGTTCCCTCAAGGAAATATGGCATGTCTTTCAGTTCTCGCTTCAATTTAAAATACCATGCTACCAACTCCTTATCCGGGGTCACCTTTCCACTATCAGGCAATTCAATATCCTGCAGTTACATTAAAGAAAGGGATCAGAATAATGAAAGTAAAGCACCAGCAACATGCTAGTAACATACAATCAGTACCCATAAGATTAATTCCTGAAAGCATGTACCATAACAGAAGCAGAACTGAAACCAATCATCATTGTCACTGTTTGTTGTATATCTATGGGTAAATATTAGCCAATTCTTTGAAATAACTGTTCTAGATCAGTCAATTTCGTCAAAAAATCTAACATTCTAATTGAAAATTTTTTTTGAGAAATTGAATCGAGAAACAAAATTGAAACCAATTATCACTGTCATTGTTTGTTGTATATTATGGGTTTTTGAAATAACTGTTTTACATCAGTCTATTCCATCACATACTAATTGAAAATGAAAATGAAAATTTGAATCGAGAAACAGGGTTTTCTCAATCCATCTTTCGATTTTGAGATTCATCATAAACACAGCAAAGACAAACCATTTGTAGCTAGTACAAATTATTTACGTGTAAGATAATAGAAGTGACAAAGTAGTGCGGATTAACAGTAAATACCCATGACCTCTCATGCAAACTGCTATAGTTTCAATTATTTTATTCAATGTACAATCTTTACTAGAATTACTCTTCTTCTAGGATTAGAATTTTCATCTGTCTTGTTGATTTTAAATTATATGTTATTTTTATAAGACATGTACTAACCTCTTTACATATAAAAGAAGAGAAGTGAGAAAGTAGTACGGATTAAAATTAAAAATCGATGGCCTCTGGTACAAGTTACTATAGTTGCACTTATTTTATACAATGTATAATCTTTTCTAGTATCATGAAGAGAAAAAGAATGTATAAAAAGGTTATTAAGAAAAAAAACATATTCAACCTTGAATAAGTTTTTTTTTTTTTTTTTAACCCTCTATACATTCGACCTAGAATGTCAAAATGGTCGACATAGCTATTAGGAGAGACAAGCACATGATGCTAGTTCACAGCGCCCCTAGGCTTACATATCTGCTATTGTTGCTGATTTATTGTTGAACGCTCGCATGTCTGGTACTGTTTTTTTTACTTGAATTTTATAAATATTGTTCTCTATTTGCTTTTTAGGGTCGGGGGCCCTTCGAAAACAACCTCCCTACGTAGCACCCTATAGAGGTAAAGTTGCGTACATCTCACCCCCTAAACCCTATCATGGCAGGAGTCTCCGGGTTTGTTGTTGTTGTATAATCTTTACAAGAATTAGACTTCTACAATGATTAGAATTTTATTTGTCTTGCTGGTTTTAGATTGTACTATTTTACAAAAAACAAGCAGTTCTTTCCCTAGAAGAGCTCTACTACCTAATTAGGATCCATTGTAATATAAGTCTATAAACAGATCACTGGAAACCGAATTAAAACAACTAAATTTGCATTTCCTCACCACACGACTTCCTGAAGCTAAGCGCACGGCTGCCTAGTTCGTTGCCACAGAGGATGCTCCACAAGGCTGCTCAATTGTTCTCCTAAGCACAACAATACATGGGTTTCTATAGTTCCAGCATAGGGATGTTTCAGTGCAATCAATTTCGTCAAAAAGCCAATTCATCTACTCACAGAAGAATCTAAATTAACATAACAAATCCACATACAAGTTGGACACCAAAGGGTAAAAAAAAATCTAGTACAATAATCGACATCCAGAAACTCCTTAGCAAGCACATTATGACACCACATCAAAGAGCATTAACAATCAATGAGAACAATACTGCTACATTTCATAGATTAGAATCCTCCCCCCCCCCCCCCCCCCCCCCCCCCGGGGGGGGACAAAGTAAATTAATAAAGTTATTAGCTCAAGGAAACCAACAACCGAATTCTTTTACTTTTGTTGCACACCCATTCATCAAGACCCAAGGTAAGCATGGCCTAGTCACCACTAATCATAGACCGCATCATTTCACACCGCAATCTCAGGACATGTTTTACTCTTAAGTAAGTTGCATTTCAAATTGCAATTAAATAGTACAATGCCTACACATTTCTAACGCAATAGATAAACAATTACTACCTTGAAGTTCAGTCCTCAGAAATTGAAATAGTAAAATCCAAGAATAAAGTCAACTTACAGGAAAAAGTGTAAAAGACTTCTGCTCCCCAGATCTGAAGCCGCCGCCGCCCCACCCTCCTCTTCCACGCCCTCGCCCCCTGAATGACATCTGCAAAGCCACAAAACAATACAAGTGAAACATGAGAATCAATGGCAACAAACCATCCATAGAATCCCATAAAGGACGTTACTTTATGCAACAAGTTTTAAGTAGTCATTACGCAAAGTTAAGCAACAATAGTTTTGCAAGGGCCTCGACTATAATTCCTTGTAACACAAGGAGATTGTCATGACCCATCACGTAACAATCATGACTTCCACCTTCCAAAACACCACAATGCGGTCATGAATGGTAATTTGATTCCACAGCTCAAGTCCCAAAAGCAAAGAAAAAGTTGAAAAGAATGGGTTCAGGACATTCATCTTACGAAATTAGCACGAAAAGATGTTATCATCAGTTAATATATCAGCATGCATTTGCTCTTGTAGAAGGGCCTTCTACTGCAGTGTTGAAACAAAGACAAAAAGCCTAGATTCTCACTTAAGACGCATCTCCCCTCATAAGTAGCATACATCCATGTTCCAAGTGCCAAACTTTCGAAAGAAATCAAGATCTGATACTACTTAGAACACCCTTTTGGAGCAAAGTCTTTGAGAAACTTTCACAAACAATTAGCAAGCTTTTACATTATAAGTGTAATGCAGCCAACCGTAAGTAGCAGCAGCAGCACCCGTCAAGTCACCTTAGCAACTATCAAAAGTTTGCAAGATAGATAAGAAAGAAGCTAAGAAAAGGGAAAACAAAGCACTGCATGGATATTGCGGAAACATTCAGGGAATAATCAACGAAATGAAATAACTTTCCTAGATCAAATCCATATAAGCCAACGAAGATAATTTAAGCCAGTCTTAGAAAGTCACATAGCCAATTATGTCCGAAAATTTCATTACTGTAAGGGAAGTAAGAAACAACAATCGGTCCGAAAGGTCACAGTAGGAATGCAAAAGGAGTCAGATTTAGGTCAAATTTTCCTCCTCCAAATCTGACTCATTAAAAACCCAACCAAAATCAATCCAAAAATACCTAATTTCACAACATAACTTATTAGGCAAGAAGGTACAGGGGAGTGAGTTAGAGATTTCAGAAATCAAATCATTCCCCAAATACTAAAGTCTAATCACCTATTTATACTAGAAAGATAAATACTAGAAGCTTCCAATGGGGCCCGCCAGTTAGTTACGTGAGGACAAGAAGGTATTTGTATCAAAGGGGAAGGAGTATAGTTGGTAATAAAGGACTTAGCTAATTTTATTAATACCCAAACTATCCGCACTTAAACACTATATTTTGGATTGCATCACAACCTGCTGCTGAAACTCTAGCTTAATGATATATATTCTTGCACTGTGCTGCTAAACTCTAGCTCAATGATATATACTTACACACACAAAATAAAATCATGCATGAGAGAACTCAAAAACAAGGTTCCTAAATAGGTACTGAAGATACAAAATACGTTAAAGCAAATAATTAAGAGGGAATTTATCACTTTGGTATCTAAGGTTTGGACATTTATCACCTAGGTACCATGATATTTCAATATATGCAACGAGATATCCTAAGGTTCCAAAATTTTATCACTTGGGTACCATACATCAAAACTTGGTAAAGTTTTGTCAAAATTCAATCAATTTTCACCATAAGATGCTACTGTGATACATGATTACATCAATATATATCAGCTATATTAATATTTTTAACGACAACCTTGCAAATTACGAACAACCTAGCAAATTACCAAAAAAAAAAACTACCGAACTATGACTGAAAATATTTATCTATTAGCGCAATAACGTGTCACGTTAGCATTTTACGACAAAAAGTAATACCAATATGATAAAGAACACATGTATATACTACATATATTATTATAGTTCGGGATATAACCTAGTGGCGGAGTTCTCTAGCTCCAACGGTGCGACTCGGATTCAATCGCCACTAGGTTCATTGTGGATCCCCTTTAAGGGGAATAATTCCCCAAAGCATTACCATTGTAAAAAAAACATTTATTATTATAGTTATATTCCACATCAGCAATTTCTGATAAAATCTATCGAGTTTTAACAAAGGGTATCTAAGATATAAAGTTACATTGTATATATTTAAATTGTTAGGGTGCTTAGGTGATAAACCCTCGTACGTCAAAATAAATAAGTGATAAATTCACTAATTACAAAGAAGTCAATGAAATTTAGGTGAGCAACTACCAAGCAGTTGATGTTGCACAGAAAGTGAGATTCAAGTTCCAAACTTCAACTTGAAACAATGCAGACGTGGAATGACGGTGATGCCTGGTGCGCGGTTGTGGTGGTGGTGGTACGAGACGGTGGTGCTTGGTGCGAGCGACTGTGAGAGACGGTGGTGGTGGGGCGGCCGTTCCAGTCCGGTTCTGCAGCCGGCGACGGCTGATACGATCCTAAATTAGGTATTGAGGGTCTATAGTATTAAGGTATTTAGTATTGTAGTAGTCTAATAGTAAGTTAGTGGGCCCCACCTACAAGAGGGCTTCATTCTATAAATAGGGGCATTGTAATCCATATTCAATCAATCAAATAAAATGTCATCTTATGTTTTTTCTTTATGTCTCTTTTAATGCTTTCCTTTAGTTTATAGTATACTTTTATTTAGATTCGCAACATTGGTATCAGAGCTTGTCGGTTCTCGGACTGTGGGTACAATGTATTCCCGAAGCTGGACTCAAGCGGTCCCCATGGAGCCACCAGGGAGGACCACCACGACAGGTGGCAGCCACCCTTTCTGCTGCCAGACAGCCGCCGCCACCACCACCACTTGACTACCACGCCCACTCCACACCACTTGACTTCCACCTTCACACCATCAACCCGATCCACCAACACTCACCCCACCTCTACCCACCAACGGACCACCAGACCCACCACCACTACCCACTTGACCTCCACCCACCAACCAAACACCGGTCCCACCACCACTACCCACCCGACCTCTACCCACCAACCGACCACCAGTCCCACCACCACTACCCAACCGACCTCTATTACCCACAACCACCTACCACAGACCTCTAATACCCACAACCACCCACCACATTCACCACCAGCGACCTCACCCCCAGCCACTATTACCCACCTCTAACCTATCCCCACCAAACACAAACCCACTCGATAGAAATCGATCCGGTAGCAGTTGCCGGGACTCAAAACACAATAGCAACAATCCTACAAAACTTCGATGACCTTCAAGATAGGCTCAAGAATCAGGAAAAATCAGTACAAATTACAATACCAGTGGTGGCGGTTTCCGGCAGGATTTCGCCGGAAACAGACGGTGTTTTTCCGGTAACACCGGAGACACACCCAACCACCCAGACCGAGAATACCCACCCACCCGAAGAAGAAGATGAAGGACAGAGAACAAAGATCGAAGACGTACCAGAATTGAGGGACGAAGAGGCAACGAAAAGGAAAGGCCACGACCAAGAGGTGGAACCGGGAGAATCAATGGAGAACCAGCCGCAGAGAGGGGTTATGAGCAACGACGAGGCCGAACGAACGGCCTTAAGACCAACGCCTATCGAGACGCAAAGGACAAAGGAGGGTCCGGAAGAACGAAGGAGAAAGAGAACGACGCATATAAGGGTCGAAGGGAGGAAATCAGCCACACCGAGGTCGAACACCGCCCCCGAGGCTGGGCGTCGCCACCACCATAGAGAGCGCCTTGATTCCACGAAGAGAGAGAGGAGAATGCGAGCAGTAGGTAGTTCGGAGAGGTATGGGAGAGGAACGAGAAGGAGGGGCCGCCCCGCTTGCCTGACGGCCACCGGAAAGTGACGATGAGGGTGTGGAAGATGGGTAGACGGGGTCAGCGGCGCAGAGAGGGGGAACTGGGGACTAGGGTTTAGGGTCGGGTATTTTAAAACAAAATTAGAATTCTACCCCTTTATTTATTTATAACTACATAATTGAGTCGGTTTTTAAAATAATGCTGAAAAATAAAAAAATAAAAAAAATAATACCAAAAAAAAAAAATAATTACCAATCTACTATTGAACAGCGTTTAGAAAATGCGGTTCACTCCAAAAATAACCGAACTAATGGAAAAATATTTTTTCCAGCTATAAAACGCGTCTTAAAGACGCATTTCATGTGAATCTAAACCGCGTTCACGGTTCATTTGAAGCTAAACCGCATCTTTAAGACGCGGTTCATAGAGAATTAAAACGCGTCTTAAAGACGCGGTTCATATAATTGTAAAGCCCAATTCTTGAAGTCAAGGACGCCCACGCTCGAAACGAATTCAAAATGAAATGGATGAAATGACTATACACGAAGGGTCACACGTGAGTTCTGTAAGAGAAAATATCATAATGTATTGACATGCAAGATGAAAAAGGAGCACGAGGCTCGGTTAGCAGCTAGTAGCAGTGAAATATATGACGGTAATATTTATTTATGTTTCATTTTTTTGAACATTTATTTATGTTTTATTTACATTATTCTTTATATAGTAGTTTGTTATTTATATATATCTATTAGTTTGTTATTTATATTATTTTACTCATAAAGCATCATAACCGCGTTTACTAAACGCGGTTCATATGATAGTAAACAGCGTTTTCTAAACGCGGTTTATGCTTTATATAATTATTTGTTCTTGATGCAGTTATTTTTACATATAACCGCCCTTTTTAAACGCGGTTTAATATAATCGCGTTTACAAAACGCCGTTCAACAGTAGATTGGTAAATATTTATTTTTTAGCATTATTATTTTTATTTTTTTATTTTTTTGCATTATTTTGGGAACCGACTCTACATAATTACTCTTAACTATTTTTGGAAAAAAGGGTATAATATCTATTATTAATTTTAGACACTTTAAATTGATAAAATTTGTACCTATTGTAATTGATCCTGGGGGACAACGGTAGAAAATAGATCTAACAAAAAATGAAGACAAAAAAAAATTATTATTTTTCTAGAAGTACTGGAGTATTATACTAGACCCTTGAGGACAAGGGTCTCACGAAGGGGAAAGTATTAATATAATCCTAAATTAGATATTTAGGGTATATAGTATTAAGGTATTTAGTATTGTAATAGTCTAATAGTAAGTTAGTGGGCCCCACCTACAAGAGGGTTTCATTCTATAAATAGGGGCATTGTAATCCATATTCAATCAATCAAATGGAATGTCATCTTATGTTTTTCCTTTATGTCTCTTTCAATGCTTTCCTTTAGTTTATAGTATACTTTTATTTAAGTTCGCAACAACGGCTTTGGTGAGGTTGAGACGGTTATATTAAACCCTAACCTATGACAACCAACAACAAAAAAAAAAAAGAGAGGTTTTTTTTTTTTTTCCAAAAAATTACATAAACTGTAGATCTAAAAAATTATCTGGACTTTCTCAGTTAATATAACATTATTCACATTCATTAATTTTTACTTATCTAATTTTTTAAAAGTATTTTTCAAAATACATAGATTATCTATACCTATATCTATTTATCTATACTATCTATTAATATCTATATCTATACTTCTATACTATCTATTAATCTCATGTTCCTTGAATAATTTTTAAATTTAATAAAATACATAAAAAAAAAAACCCACATCCTTTGAATTTCCAAAAAAAAAAAAAAAAGATTTACTTGGATAATTTCTAGATTTAATTTAATAAAATGCAAAAAAAAAAAAGAACACAACCCCATGTCTTTTGAACTGTTAACCCCCCCCCCCCCCCCCCCCTCTTCTCTCTCTTCCTCTCAACAGCTAAATTCCACCCTACATCAAGTTTCATTTTCCACTAAAAGTGATGAAAGTTCTCTCTACATCAAGTTTCATTTCCTCTAATTTGTTGCGCTACTCAAGTTGTTGACATATTCCAGTTAAGTAATATGTCCATTTTTTGCACAATTTATATGCTAAGCTAATTTTACAAATTGTTAAGGGTATTTTACAAAAAAAATTACTTAGTTTGTTAATTAATAAGTTGTTACTTATTTAGTATATCTATACTTTATTTTGGGGTTCGAATACAATAATGTGTTGAAAACTAAAAAATAATAAAATAAAAGATTATGTCCGCACATATAAATCATAACTTAATTGCGGTAGTGCACCTGTAAAAACTATATCGATATCTGTCTATCTATACTATCAATTAAATCACAAAAAAAAAAATCCCTTACTAAATCACTAATTATATGCTACACTAATTATACAAATTGTTAAGGGTATATTATTTTTTTTGAATATGTGTTTCATTTACAAAAATTAATGGTTTGCATCTTATAGTTTTTCAGGGAAGTGTCGTCGTTGATTATTTTGCATAAGGACATTGCTGAAGAGGGCCCGGGATCATCATTCCATCCATAAATCCTACACACTTTCGACAATGCAAGGTCTCTCAAACTTTTTATCCTTTATTTCACTTATTGCAATTCTCAACTTTTCAGGTTATAGTGATTTGGTATTGCTACATAATAAATTTATTATAGTATATCATACTAAAATAATATTTGCTAAAATAAGTTATTAAATCATCCCACTAAAAAAAATACAATGTATTTGGTAAAAATATTTAATCCTCGCATTCCTTAGTTTGTTAATTAAGTTAGTTACTTATTAAGTATATTAATTATCATTATAAGAGCAATATAGAAATCTAAAAAAAAATTTGCTAAAAAAGAATTGAAGAAAAACTATAATAAAAAAATATGTAGATAATATAACAATTGGATCAACCTAGATTGAACACGTTAAGAGAAAAAAAAATTATTGATTACAAATAAGTTAGTTACTTATTGAGTATACTAATTATCATGATAAGAGCAATATAGAAATCTAAAAAAAAAATTATTTGCTAAAAAAGAATTGAAGAAAAACTAGAATAAAAAAAATATGCAGATAATTATATAACAATTAGATCAACCTAGATTGAACACGTTAAGAGGGAAAAAAATTGATTACAAAAGAGGTCTAACAAATTTACAAAATCAGCAAAAAAAGTTTTAATAAAAAATTTTGTATACTCTATTTATTTAGTTTAAAGAAAATCAATGGATCAAAAAAATAGAGAAAGCATATAATTTATAATATAAAAATTATTTTTTACCAAAATTTACTTTTACAAAAAAAATTACTTAGTTTGTTAAATAATAAGTTGTTACTTATTGAGTATATCTATACTTTATTTTGAGGTTCAAATACAATTATATGTTGAAAACTACAAAATAGTAAAATAAATGATTATGTCCGTACATATAAGCCATAATTTAATTGTGGTAGTGCGCCTATAAAATTTATATCTATATCTATCTATCTATACTATCTATTAAATCACAAAAAATAAATAAATAAATAAATCCCTTATTAAATTACAAAATATTTGTATATCAAATTCCTTCATTCTCTTGCCCCCTCCAAATCTCTTTCTTTTTTAAATCCTACCTCTCAAGTTTTTAAATTTTTTAATAAATAATAAAAAATCCCAAATCAATATACAAGTTATCTATTTGAAAAGGTTACAAAAGTGAAGAAAATTGGATTTTAGGGAATAAAAACAGTGATTTTTACATCATGATATTAGATTGTTTAGATTTGAACACAACACCACTGATTTTCTTAGATGCTTAATTATTGAACGAATGATAATAGTTCAAAGTGGTGGCTTTTATCTATGAGAACTGGAAAAAAAAAAAAATAAAGGACCATAAATTAGGTAGAAGTTCCTTGAATAATTTTTAAATTTAATAAAATGCAAAAAAAAAAAAAAAAAAAAAGGCAAAACCCCAAGTCTTTTGAATTTCCCAAAAAAAAAAAAAGATTTACTTGAATAATTTCTAAATTTAATTTAATAAAATGTAAAAAAAAAATGGCATAACCCCACTTCCTTTGAACTGTACCCCCCCTCCCCCAAAAAAAAATCTTCTCAACGGTTAAATTCCTAACCTCTTTATTTCATCTTTAACAACTCATCAAAACTTCCACCCTACATTAAGTTTCATTTTTTGCTAAAACTGATAAAAGTTCCCTCTGCATCAAGTTTTGTTTCCTCTGATTTGTTACGCTACTTAAGTTGTCGACATATTTCAGGTAAGTAATATATACATTGTTTGCACAATTTATATGCTAAGCTAATTATACAAATTGTTAAGAGTATTTTACAAAAAAAAAAAAATACTTAGTTTGTTAATTAATAAGTTGGTACTTATTGAGTATATCTACACTTTATTTTGTGGTTTTAATACAATAATGTGTTGGAAACTACAAAATAATAAAACAAATGATTATGTCCATACATATAAACCATAATTTAATTGTGGTAGTGCACTTGTAAAATCTATATCTATATCTATCCATCTGTACTATCTATTAAATCACAAAAAACATATATATATAAAGAAATCCCTTATTAAATCACAAAATATTTGTATATCAAATCCCTTCATTCTCTCACCCCCCCCCCCCCCCCCCCCCAAAAAAAAATTCTCTTTCTTTTCTAAATCCTATATCTCAACTTTTTAGATTTTTTAATAAATAATAAAAAATCTCAAATCAAGAAATAATAGATTTAGAAAGAGAAAAAAATGCACTAAGATTAAAAAAAAGTACATTTCTTGGGAAAAATACTTAACATAGTTTTCCCCAGAAATGTATGTTATTTTTTAATCTTCATGCATTGTTTTCAATTAATATGTTCATAAAAAGAAGTAACATTTACACAAATGCTTATGTTTAATACACACAAATTGAACCGCATATTGTAATTAAAATGTAATTTTTCAAACAAAGTGTGTGTGTATATATATATATATACTTTGTGCGTTTTTATGTAATAAAGATGGGTTTATTAAAATATTCAAACTTATATATGTTCAAAATCATAAATATCTCCCAGGCCAAGCCACGGATGGACAAATACACGATGCAGTTCATGTTCAACAACTAATGGAACAGCTTAAAGAAAGTTACAATGACATAGGTCACTGACCAATCATATCAGAAAACAATCAAAACAACAGCAACAACCATAGTCATTCAATCAATCAAACCTAAGCAATCACGACTAACAGTATGTACAATGACAAACAAACAATTTCATGCAATGCAATGTGAACATTAAAGAAAACAGTGCACTAAGATTAAAAAGAGTACATTTTTTGGGAAAAAGAGGACATGGTTTTCCCTAGAAATGTATGTCATTTTAAAAATTTGAATAACATTTTGCGTTGTAATATTAGAGTAAAAGAAATAAGTGAATTAGCAACTAAAATAACTTATGTTTCTTTAAATAAAATATGACCAATCCATCTGTTTTTTAATCTTCAAGCATTATTTTCAATTAACATGTTCATAAAAAGAATTAACATTTACATAAATGCTTATGTTTAATACACACAAATTGAACCGCATATTGGAATTAAAATTAATTTTTCAAACAAAATGTATATACATATATATATATATATATATATATATATATATATATATATATATATATACACTTTGTGCGTTTTTATGTAATAAAGATGGGTTTATTAAAATATTCAAACTTATATATGTTCAAAATCATAAATATCTCCCAGGCCAAGCCATGGATGAACAAATACACGATGCAGTTGTTACATGTAATTAGAGGTGCCATTTAGTATAAATAGGGATGTAAGTAATCTTTGGAGGCAATCAATGATAAACCAAATACTTCTCATCTAAACTCTCTAACTTCTCATCTCCTTCTTCTATTTCTCTCTCTCATCTCACTCTCTTTCTCAATTCTATTAACCCTAACCCTAATTTCTAGGTTACACTTTAAATTGGTGTAACAATTGGTATCAGAGCCTCGTTTGGCTTCCAATCGAGCTCGTAATCGAAAGAAAATTATAAAAAAAAAATACCTTGATCACATTGCCAATTGATTAAGAGTTCAATTTTGAATTCTTGATTGAGAACTTGTGGTTGTTAAAAAAAAAAAATTCATGCCAATGGAAGTTAGCATTGGTGCGGTCTTCCATGCGTTGGAATTTTGGTGCAAAATCGTGCGTCGGATCGATTGAGGTTGCAGAGGCGAATTTGGTCTTGATCTTGAAATTTTCTGTAAGCATTGGTTAAGCTTAGATTTGGTGAAAGCTTCTGGATAATTGGCAGTTATACAACCAATTGATATAATTAACTTGTTGGCTGTGCTTGCAAGCAAGTAATTAGTATATTAATTCTATTAAGCTGAGCAAGGGACATAAATGGAAGCAACACTCTTGGTAAAAATCTTCAATGTCTTATATCCTATCTCCAAGGATGTTCTCCACAAGATTTTTTGGCTCTATGGTTCTCTTAAACGTATTGAGGTTACTTCAATTTCTTACTTAGAAATTGAAGCTCAAGTGACCTATATTTCGAGAACGGATACTGCGAGAGCACGCAATCAATTACATGGGAGAAACATCTATGACGATTGTTGTACGCTAAACATTCAATTCTTCGCTCATAGTGAAGGAATTGGAAAAACACAAGAAGAAGTTGGGGAAGCCAAAGAAGACATTTCCGAAACATTTTGGTAGAAGCTTAAGCAAAGTCTTCAAAGGTTGATCGCCTTAACACAAGTAACACCCCAAATCAGGAAAGATGTGCTTGAAACTAAGCAAGATCAGCCCAAGGTGGCGACTGAGCCATTAAGGGTGCAAGATCAACCTCTTAAGGAGAAGGAGTGTGTGCCAATGGAGGATGTCAAGGAACACGTTGTTGGGTTGTCAAGTAATACAAGATCAACTTCAAGTGAGGATGTAATTGGGGTACCTCGACCACGAATTAGTGCATTACATATTGAAATTGATGTGTTACAGTCTGAAGTGCAAGGCGTCAACAAGAAGACCAAGAAGACACGGGTAAGGGAGAGCTTTCCGCGAATAGGGATTGGCACAAGAAGCGCATCACACATAACCCTACTTGGCCCTAAACTGATCACACGAAAAGGGATCGGGTAGGCCATGAAAGAATATGGTCATGTTAGTATATATAAAATCATAGAAATAGGTATAATGTAAAAGTCGTTTAAAAAATAAAATAAAATAAATAAATAACAAAAAAAAAAAAAAAACAACAACAACAACAAAAACCAAGCAAACAAACAAACTCAAAACTAACTCTTAATAGTTTGTTACTTAGGGTTGTTAGGGAGTCCAACTTAGAGATTGTTAGTTGATGAATTAGATTTTACTATATGGTAGTAGAATGCTTGATGTAATGTTAGGGAACTCACGTAAAATTTAGGCAAATTTCATTTAAAATCCCTCATCCACGGCAATGCTTCAAGGGAGCCGACGAACGTCAACTGCGCGAGGCTTGCGACGCTGATTCCAACTTTTTCTTCCTTGAGGGCAAGGAAGTCTTTTGGAGGGAGTATTGTTACATGTAATTAGAGGTGCCATTTAGTATAAATAGGGATGTAAGTGATATTTGGAGGCAATCAATGACAAACCAAATACTTCTCATCTAAACTCTCTAACTTCTCATCTCCTTCTTCTATTTCTCTCTCTCATCTCACTCTCTTTCTCAATTCTATCAACCCTAATCCTAATTTCTAGGTTACACCTTAAATTGGTGTAACAACAGTTCATGCTCAACAACTAATGGAACAACTTGAAGAAAGTTCCAATGCCATAGGTCACCGACCAATCATATCAGAAAATAATAAAACAACGGCAACAACCAAAGTCATTCAATCAGTCAAACCCAAGCACGGACGACTAACGGTATGTACAATGACATACAAATAATTTCATGCCATACAATGTGAACATTAGAGAAAAAAGTCAACTAAGATTAAACAAAGTATATTTTTTGGGAAAAAAGTTGACATAGTTTTCCCTAGAAATGTATATCATTTTAAAATTTTGAATAACATCTTGCGGTGTAATATTAGAGAAAAAGAAATAAGTGAATATGCAACTAAAATAACTATTATTTCTTTAAAAAAAAATATGACCAATGTATCTTTTTTTTAATCTTCATGCATTATGTTTAATACACACAAATTGAACCGCATATTGTAATAAAAAAGTAATTTTTCAAACAAAGTTTATATATATATACATATATATACACTTTGTGCATTTTTATGTAATAAAGATGGGTTTACTAAAATGTTCAAACTTATATATGTTCAAAACCATAAATATCTCCCAGGCCAAGCCATGGATGAACAAATACACGATACAGTTCATGTACAACAACTAATGGAACAACTTGAAGAAAGTTACAATGCCATAGGTCACCGACCTATCATCTCAGAAAACAATCAAAACAACAGCAACCACCACAGTCAGTCAACCAATCAAACCCGAGCATGCACAAATAACGGTATGTACAATGACAAACAAACAATTTCATGCTATGTAATGTGAACATTATTGATTTATTCAAATAAATACATGTTTAGGACAATGTAGAAATAGAACAAGGATACTAGATCGTTGGAACTTCGGCCCAAGACAGTCAAAATGTCAACATTGCCAAGCAATTATGTGGGTGGAAGAAAGAACAAGCAACAGCACACTAAGAAATCCCAAGTTCAACCTATGTTGTAGTAGCGGTCGAGTACAACTACCAACACTACCACCAACGCCAACATACCTACAATATCTCATGCAAGATGCATCATTCATGAAGATGATACGAACATACAATTCAATTTTATCCTTCACATCAATGGGTGGCAAAATTGATAGAACTGCACAAGATGGCCGTGGACCATACTGCTTTCGAATTAGTGGGGCTCATTACCACAAAATTGGATCATTACTCCCACAAGCTTGTGCACATCCGCAATATGCACAACTATACATATATGACACGGAGAATGAAGCAACAAACAGATGCAACGTGGTAAGGACTAACAACGATACCTCACCATTGAATTCAACATGGGTATAGGGGTTGCAACGAATGCCGGACAACATAAACCCTTACGTAAGTGTATTCATAAATGCTAGAGATATACTATGCACCCACACTGTTCAGGACCTCAAAATTCAAATATTTGAGGCAAGAAATGGTAAACAATATGCAAGGCCAACTACTAATGAAGTGGCAACACTGATAGTAGGAGACGATGAAACTTTAGAGGGCAATCGTGATATTGTGCTCCACAAAATGGGAGGTGGTTTACAAAGAATAGATGAGACTCATCCTTCGTTTATGCCATTACAATATCTTTTGCTACTACCCTCTGGTACAAATGGATGGGGTACAGGCATACCGACATTGAATAATATGAACCGAAGTAATGACGAGGTCACAGAAAGACAATTTCATGCCTTCCAACTACAATACCAAGAACATGAAGGGAGAAACCTACTACAGGGAGGTTGCCTCTTCCAACAATTCGTCGTTGACAGTTACACTGCAATTGAAAATAATCGCTTGAAATATTTGCAACGAAACAAACGTCGACTACGAGCAGAGCTATATAATGGCATCGAAGAGGCAATAAATGTAGGAGACATACAAGAAAAATCTATTGGCCATAGAATCATACTTCCCTCAAGTTTTCATACAACGATACCAAGATGCAATGGCATTATGTCGGGTTATGGGAGCCCCTGCTTATTTCATAACATTCACGTGCAATCCCAAGTGGCCAGAGATCACCCAAGAACTATTTGTAACAACTCAACAACAGCCAACAGACCGCCCAGACATAGTAGCACGTGTCTTTAAGATCAAATTGAAGGAGAGGCTATGTGATCTGAAGGAGAAACAATTCTTCAGCAAAGTAATAGCAGGTACCACACATTATTTTACCTTTTAAAATTTTACTCAAAATACAAACAAAGCACCTTCTAATACCAATTTTGTAAATGCAGATATTCATGTAATTGAATTCCAGAAGCGTGGATTACCACACGCACACATCTTGCTAACAATGGCAAATGAACACAAGCCTTCCTCTACTGACGACATTGATCAATATATTTGCGCGGAAATTCCAGATAGAGCGCATGATCCACTAGCATAGGAAACGGTGAAGAAATTCATGATACATGGACCTTGTGGTGTATACAATACCAATTCCCCATGTATGGATCAAAATAAAAAATGCACAAAACACTACCCAAAAAATTTCAACACTGTGACCACAATGGATACCAATGGATTTGTTAATTATCGCAGACGCAACAATGGTTGCACAATAGAAATTAGTGGGGAATTTTTTGGAAATAATTGGGTTGTACCATACAATCGAGACCTTTGTGTGAAATACGACAGTCACATCAACATCTAGCAATGCGCTCACACGAAACTTATAAAATACTTATACAAATACATACACAAAGGACCAGATCGTGCAACATTTATCATTGAAGAAGACGGCATGGCTATAGAGAAAAGCACATATCGACAACAAAACCAAACAGATGAGATTAAACAATACCTAGATTTTCAATACTAATCACCAATTGCGTGCTGTTGGAGAATATTCCAATTCGAATTGCAACACCACCACCCAGCTATAGAGAGGTTACAATTCCACTTACCCGGTGAACATAACCTAACATTCGATGAGAATGCAAACCTAATCAATGTTGCAAATGATAACAGAGACAAAGATACAATGCTAACTGCATGGTTTAGAGCAAATCGAGAAAATACTGCTGCATCACAACATACATAAGTTGAATTCCCGACATACTAGGTTTGAAATAAAACAACAAGAAGGTGGACCGTCAGAAAACAATGCATCTGTATTGGAAGGCTAATGCACGCACATCCAAATTCAGGTGAAAGGTTTTACCTAAGAATGTTGCTAAACATTGTGCGTGGAGCATAGTATTTTGAGGATGTAAGAACAATACAGGGAATAACATGCCCAACATTCAAAACAGCATGTCTAGCTCTTGGATTACTAGAAGATGATAATGAATGGAACAACACACTAACTGAGGCATCCACATGGGCAACCGGCTCACACCTCCGAAACATGTTCTGCTCAATACTAATATTTTCAGAGGTAGGACACCCTGAAGTTGTTGTGGAACCATAGTTGGACGAATTTGACAGATGATTACGAGAGAAGGGTACAACGGCATTTAAACAACCCAAATACCCACATCACATATGAGAAGCGAAAACAATGGGGGTTGCAAGAAATGGAACATATACTAAACAAAAATAGCCGCTTACTTAAATATTACCCACCAATGCCAATACCAACTTCCACGACAATAAGGAACTTCTCAAGTAGATTATTTGCTGAGTATTTGCACTTTAACACCGAACTAGAAGGTCAACAATTTGAACAACTAATCAGAACCTTGAACATGGATAAAAAAACATGCTTTTGACAACATCATGATTGCACATGATAGAGGACAAGGAGGGATCTTCTTTGTGAATGGGTGTGGCGGAACAGGGAAGACATATTTGTGGCAAACAATAATAGCTAAATTTAGGTCTGAAAGACTGGTAGTATTAGTAGTTATTTTATCTGGTATAGCCTCATTGTTGATTCCAATGGGAAAAACTGCCCATTCTTTGTTCAAAATCCCATTACAAACAGATCATACATCATTTTGTGCAATCTCAAAACAGTCTGACCATGCGATCCTTATAAAAGAAGCAGCCTTGATCATATGGGATGAGGCACCGATGACTCACAAATATGCATTAGAGGCTGTTGATCATACATTTCGAGACATTTGTGATAAAAATGTTGCTTTTGGAGGGAAGTTGGCAGTTCTTGGAGGAGATTTTAGGCAAATCTTACCTGTGGTACACAAAGGATCACGCGTAGACATAGTAGTAGTAACATTGCAACGAGCATCATTCTGGGAACACACACATATCTTACAACTCAAATTGAACATGCGCTTGCTTAGAAATAATGACACCCATGACAGCACGAACAACTTAACATATTTTGCAGATTGGATTATACGATTGGGATAGGGGCGGTTAGAGGGAAGAACATTCTCAACTGGTTGTGAGCCAGATTAGATTAACATCCCAGAACCACTAAGGTCACAAAATACCGGCCATGTTTTATCGAACTTGATTGATTTTGTGTACCTAGACATTCCTACCAACTACATGAACACCCAATACCTAAAGGAGCGTGCCATTTTAGCTCCTAGAAACATTAATGTAGATGAACTGAACTCTAGATTGCTAAGTCGACTACCTAGGAACTCAAGAACATATCTAAGTGCAGATAAGCTAGACCAAGTTGATCAGATGGCCAATCAGGATGTAATGCATCCACCAGAACTTCTACATTCTTTAAAAATCTCAGGTATACCAAATCACCAACTTGAGCTAAAAGTTGGGGCACCAGTAATGTTGTTGCGCAATCTTGATCCGTCATTGGGATTATGCAATGGCACGCGATTAACAATTGAAAAGCTGGGCGATAAAGTAATTGCAGCGAAAATCATAACAGGGAGAAATATGGGGGACACAGTATTGATACCGAGGATTGATATGACGCTAACACTACAACAGAGCCCGGTGCCATTCAAGAGAAGACAATTCCCACTGAGATTGGCATTTGCAATGACAATAAATAAGAGTCAAGGACAACGCATAGACTTGAAATGCTCCTGAAAAAAAAAACATTTTTTTTAAAAAATGCACACAGAATAAAAACAGTACGATTGACATTATGGAATGAATTTGCATCCAATGAGGGGACTTACTTACTTACCAATTTGGAGAAAGACAACGTATTGCTCGCATCACAAGTAGAAATCAAACAATACCAAGGTGTGATTTATGGACTACATAATAAAGCACATTAAATTGACCTACACTAATAAAAAGAACTAAGAACTTACTTTTTTAAAAAAACAACGCAGGAACAATATTGTCAACAAATGCAAAAACATGGCTCTTAATAAATCCGAAACATCCAAAGACAGAAGAACTTGAATCGTGGTGAGCAAAGTTGTTAAAATTTAAAAATTATTATGTTAAAATTTAATAATCTTTTTCTTTCGTGCAATTGCAAGCATGCAAAAACAGAGGAAGCACAAAGAAAAATCAATTGGCTCCAATGAAAAAAATTGGCAGTGAAACATGCCGAGATATACTTTCAAGCGAAGAATATACAATTCAAAGATTTCGCGATGACACCAAACGTAAGTCATAGCTTCATTAGAACTAAACTTATTATTGCACTTAGTACAACAAGTAACATTAAAGTTCATGAAATATTTTACCCGGGTAACTTATTTCAGAGTGTATGCAACAGTAAAGGATTTTGACATAACCAAGGGTTACAACTACATGGCCTGCAAAATATGCAATAACCAATTAAAAATTCAAAATAACAATTTCATATGCAGAGTGTACAAGAAAAATAATGCTATGATGGTATACAGGTACAAAAACAAAATCCACAATATAAGTTCTATGTGTAATAAATGCTTAAATTTTTCAACACAAATACACCAGGTACCAATTCAAGGTCCAACTGCAAGATATATGAGGTACCCCAATGGTTGTCAAAGTTTTCGGTGCACAAGGAGAGATTTTAACGGGAACAAAAGTAGAAAACCTAATGAACTATGAAAGAAAGGTACGATTGTTCATGTGTTGTACAACACACCACAACACACATACATACATTTCATAATTTCTATAGTGCTAAAATTATTTTTTTCATCTTCAGGAAAAATACTTGGCGAACTATATAAATAAGCCATGGATTTTCTATATTGAAGCACCACAGTGTCATCCACCAAACCCTGACCCAATTGCAGACCTAATAACAAGTGTAATGTGGGAAGAGGAATACCATCTACAAAAATACACAATTACAGAGGTATTACAACATTAATCAAATTCAGCAAGAAAAATACAACTTCATTACTACTAACAAATTCTATTCATTGCAGGACAGTAAAGAATAGTGATGGCACAACAGTCACAGTTGCAAAAAAATCTACAAGCAACAAAGGAACATTTGACAAATCATGACAATTTCATTAATCATGCATTTCTTATATTTTTTCGACATTTTGTGCTAGACTCTTTCAGTAGACACATGAACACTCCGTGCATCGCACGGGGTTTTGCTAGTATATATATAAGTGCAAGTTTTTAGATATTTAAAATATATTTTATAAATATTTAAAATACTCTTAATTTTTTTTAATTATTTTAGATGTGAATTCAAAATTTTTAAATTATTTTCTCTCTTTTTTAAGATATCACATCATTACAAATTAATGGATGTCAATAAAATTAGAAAAGTACAATAAAAAAAACTAGAAAATCTAATTAATTTTTTGAAACCTCATTTAAAATTTAGGTTATTTTTAGTTTAAAAAGCAAAAAAAAACTCAGTTGTCAAACAAGGATACTACTTCGATACAAGTTTTCAATAATTAAAAGCAATTGTCAAACAGGGACAAACTAACTTTTCCCCTCTTAAACATAGGTGGCCAATGGATTGGGTTACAAACTCGACTCGACCCATTTTGTTGGCGGGCATGCAACCACATTTATTATCGTGTGCAAAACGGGTTAGATCAGTGTCCGACATTAGTCACACGTGACCCGTGTCACCCACATAGGTTCGGATGGGTCCGGGTTTGGTAGCTCCAAAAATTGGCCTATGACCCAGCTGGCTACAACTACTGTTGTCACTTTAATTTTTAAAAAAAATATGTGAAAAAAATTACCTATTATCCCCCCCTCCCCCAAAAAAATACCCCTTTCCCCTCTTCATTTTCAATTTCACATTTTATTAATTATAAACTACCCGTACCCCATGCAATGCACGGTCGAATTTTATTCGTTGTACAACATAATAAATTTTGAAGCATTATTGTTTGAAATTTGAAGTTTTCCTTAAATGTTTCGTATAGGGTACAATGTTATAGTTATAGTCGAGAAATCAACTATGATTTCAGGAGATAGAGAAATCAACCATGATTTCAGGAGATAAATAATAAGAACAAATCATAGACTTTTAGTAATAGTTTTTTAAAAGATTTTTAGTACCTTTTTTATGATATTAATATTTTCTTTTGTTACGTTTAGGTAATAGTAACAATTTTTGTAAATACTTGTAACAACTCTTTTTAGGAAAATTTTTTAAATATTACAAAATTCCTTAACAACCTTAATCCTTTTATTACTGAAACATTTTTTTTTTTTTTTGTAAATATCTTTAGAAACCCCTTTTTAAAATACTTTATTATAATTATTTTTATAAATTTATAGTATATTTAGTTATTTTTTAAATATATTTAAGTAATATTTCAAATATTTTGAATAATAGGTTCTTTTTGATATTTTTAATAATTTTATAAGTTTAATATTTTTATTTTGTAAATATATAAGCTTTTTTGTAACAATTTCTTCTAAAAGATTTAGTAATTTTTTTTAAATATTTTTAATAATTTATTTTATATATATATATTTTTTTAACAATTTATTTTAAAGGTTTTGTTTTTTTTTGTGACAACCACTCTTTTTAACAATTTTATTTGCCCTTACGATCCATGGTTTTTATTTCAACATTAAACGTATAACTTGCCAATGTTTGAATTTAGTCATAAGTAAAACCAAAGAGAACCTAAATTATAGAGGTTCATCAATGTATGATCAAGGTTGTCAAATTTGGGATTCTACGTAGGATCGATGAGGGGTCCTCAAGATTGGGATCGTAGAATTAGATTGAGAATCATAAGATTTTACTTTATGTGTAAAAAAATAACTTATATCCACAAAAATCGCATTATAAGCCTCAAATATATAATAAAGTACATCAAAAAAGTCTGAAAACAAAATCAAGCTTAAAGTAAACAAAATGGAAATTAAAACAATTATCCAAGTAACTCAATATGCTAGAAGAATAGGAAATTAAACAAAAATTAGTGATTTACCAAAAAAGAAAACGATCTATGGCTGTGTGTGGCCCCTGGATCGGTGCCAGACCTCGGTGGGTGGTTGGGGCAAGTGGTCGACGTCAGTTGGTGGCAATCGGTGGTGGCTAGGGCTGCCGATGAAGATAAGTGAAGGATGTGATGTGAGAGAATGGATAGGGATAGGGGAAGGGGAAGGGGAAGGGGAAGGAGAATGTGAAGGGGGAGAGAAGGGGGGGGGGGGGGGAGTAAAAAAAGTTGAAAAAAATAAATTTAAAAAAAACATGTAGAATCAGTGTAAAATCTGGAGAATTAATGTGGAATTGGTAGAATCGGTGTCAGACCTCAAATATATTACTTTTTATTATTGACTCGATAGAATCGATGTGGTATCAGTGATCCTATCGATTCTACCTGAAAGGGGAACTTAACAAATCTAGTATGCTCAGATACCAATTTGTGGAGGAAAACTTAATGCGGAAGCGTAAACCCTGGTAACTTGATTCGATTCAAATGATATGACTCACGCAAAACTAGAAGTAAACAAATATGGAGAAAAAAAGAACAAAATAAGAACACACAATATTTATATGAAAACCCCTCTACAATCGAGAGGGGAGAAAACCACGGGCGGAGATGGAGATTCTTTATTAACTGAACGGAAGAATTACAACGACATTTCCCAAATGAGATATATGGAAGAATTACAATCACTTCCTCTGAACTCTCGTAGCACTCGAATATCTTGGAAGAATTACGAAATCACCTTTTTTTCTTAGTGGCGGCTCACCTCACTTTGATTGGATACGTATGGGAGAAACCTCTCACCTAAACTGAAAAATCCTAAGCCCTTATTTATAGAAAATAATTAGGGCCGGCGCAACAAGGCTCCCGATCGATCGGGAACACCTGATCGATCGGCGCTCAAAACTTCCAAAACACTCCGAATCTTTCCTTAAATCACCCGATCGATCAGTGACCACACGACAGCCCCATATAAAATAAAATAAGTAATTTGAGACATAACCTAACAAATCTCCACCTTGGCTCAAATTACATGCATAAAAGAAATTCCTCCACCTTTTCCACAAAACCCCCACACACGGGGTTAACACAACGAAGTACGAAACCTAATCGTGCGAAGCTTGAACTTCCTGTTTGGTAGAAACTGAGTGAACATATCTGAGAGGTTATCAGTAATGCCAATCTTCTTCTCTGAATTGGCTCTTGACACATCAACTGAAACAACCACCTACTGCAGAACCGTGTTACTGAACTGAACTCCCTCTGGCTTACTCACCTGACCTGAATCACAAACAACTGATGACATCTTCTGTGAAGATAACAATAATGAAGACTCACCAAACGTGACACGTCTCTTTAGGAATTGTTTGAAGAGAAAACCTTTTTGCTTCACATAAAGCCCTTCTTCACATACCAGCAGTCCTCTGGACTGACCACACAAAGAGCCCCTTACACTATGCTCAGACATACACCTATCACTTGAACGATCCAATCTCAAACGTCCTAAATTTGTGATCTCTGGATCTTTCAACAACAAGGATGATGAAGATACTGCAACAGATCTAACAAATGTGGAACCGACAAGCCCATACAACGTACCTGACCTTCTGCTCTTCATAACTGTCAATGCACCCTTAACGACCTTCAAAACTCCACCTTCAGCTGTGTACCTGTACCCTTTAGATTCAAGAGTACCCAAAGAGATGAGATTTTTCTTCAAATCAGGAACATGACGAACATCGCCCAAAACCCTAATAGTGCCATCGAACATCCTAAAATGAATTGTTCCTATACCCAAAACTTTGCATGGATTATCATTCCCCATCAAAGCAACTCCACCTCGAACAGACTCGTATGTGGAAAACCAATCCCGGTTGGGACAGACATGATAGGAGCAACCCGAATCCAAAAACCAACTATCTTTCAAGTTGAACTGAGGTTCAGACACGGACAAAAGAAAATCTTCATTCTCACCACCAACAACACTAGCTGCTATAGATCTCTGGTCAGATCTGTTATCTGCTTCTAATTTTCTCTTAAGCTTATAACAGTCTTTCTTAACATGCCCTTTCTTATGACAGGAGTTACAGTTTAGGTCTTGATACCTAGACTTAGACTTGTTTCCACTATGATCATACTCGGTTCTTCCCCTCACAAGTAAACCACTACCTGAGTTATGCACAGAGTCAGATAATTCCCTATCTACTCGTTCTTTACTCAGTAGGTTTCTCTTAACTTCATCAACAGATATGGTTTGTCTACCCCCATAAATCATGTTTTCGACAAAACCCTTATATGAAGTAAAGAGAGAACATAACAACAACATTGCCTGATCTTCATCCTTAGGAACATCATCCAATTCTTTCAAATCTTGAATAATTGAATTAAATTTACTGACGTGGTTCTTAAGTGACGTACCTTCTGACATATGAAACTTGAACAACCGGAGCTTAATTGCGAGTTTGTTGGAAACAGACTTGAAACAGAACATATCCTGCAATTTCTCCCACAACTCCGTAGCGGTCTTCACTTCCAGAACTTTTGTCAAAACGTCTTCGGTAAGACCCATCTGAATTGCTGTGAGCGCCTTCTCATCCAACTCCTCCCATTGTGCTTCTATAAGATTCTTTGATTTCTTCTCTTTCCCATCCAAAGCTTTCTTCAAGCCATTCTGAGTTAAGAGGCCCTTAACGCGAACTTGCCATAAGCTAAAGCTCCCTTGACCACCAAACTTCTCAATTTCGGATCTAATTGCGGACGTCATATTATCAAATCGAAATAAACAGGGCTCTGATACCAATTTGAAAGGGGAACTTAACAAATCTAGTATGCCCAGATACCAATTTGTGGAGGAAAACTTAATGCGGAAGCGTAAACCCTGGTAACTTGATTCGATTCAAATAATATGACTCACGCAAAACGAGAAGTAAACAAATATGGAGAAAGAAAGAACAAAATAAGAACACACAATATTTACGTGGAAACCCCTCTGCAATCGAGAGGGGAGAAAACCACGGGCAGAGATGAAGATTCTTTATTAATTGAACGGAAGAATTACAACGACACTTCCCAAATGAAATATATGGAAGAATTACAATCACTCCCTCTGAACTCTCGTAGCACTCGAATATCTTGGAGGAATTACGAAATCACCTCTTTTTATTAATGGCGGCTCACCTCACTTTGATTGGATACGTATGGGAGAAATTTCTCACCTAAACCGAAAAACCCTAAGCCCTTATTTATAGAAAATAATTAGGGCCGGCGCAACAAGGCTCTCATTCTATCGGGAACACCCGATCGATCGGCACCCCAATCGATCGGAAGCCACCGATCGATCGGCGCTCAAAACTTCCAAAACACTCCGAATCTTTCCTTAAATTACCCGATCGATCGGCATTCCCTCCCGATCGATCGGTGACCACACGGAGGCCCCATATAAAATAAAATAAGTAATTTGAGACATAACCTAACACTACCGATCCTACCTGAGTTTGACGCGAGTCTACTTGCTTGCAATTTTTTACGTGATCCGGGTCAGTAGGCCAGTATGATCATGCAACATAAGACATAGCAAGCTTCAACTTCAAAAAAGAAGAGCAAAAATGGTTTGTGTGGTTATCATTCTCAATTAAATGTTATATATGTAATCATTTTCAAACCAAAATCTATGTCGTCAATAGGATACCTATGTCATGAACCTAAAGAGTTCGTGACGGTTTGATAGATTAGAGTTTAGGTGAGGAGAGAAATGAAGATAGAAATTAGATGAGAAAGAAGGATTTAGGGTTAGATGAGAAACAAAGAAAGAATCAGTAGAGGGGAGAAGGATAGAGAAATAATAAAGATGAGAGAAAGAGGGAGAATATATTTTCATTCATTCATCATTGAGACCTCTTGATTACATCTCAGCCATCTATTTATTTTAAAAGACAAGCAACATAACCCTAAAATACCTAAGACTTATTCAAAAGGCGAATATCAGAAAATAAATACAAATATCTAAAAAATAAGGAAAATATTGGATAATCCCTAAATAGTACTGTCCTATGTACTATCGGGTGAGCTGGCGAATTGGCTGGGTGCTGGGCCGTATAGGACAGCTTGCCAGACGTTGGAGCTGCGGTGTTGGGCGCTGGGATGCTGGTCGTGACCTGAGCATTGTCAAGGGCCCAACTGGACACGCACAGGGCTAGGGTCATGACAACCTAATGAATGAAATTTTTAAGTTTCGAAGATACAAAACTGATAAAATTTTTCGACCTTAAAATACTTTATTATATATATTTAAATATCAAAATACTTAAATCTCTACCTACTTATGCAAAACTAATCATGACTGTAATCTTTTCCAATGGAAAAACGGCATTAAAATTGTAGAAAACTTATCGATAATTGTAAAGTGGAAAAGTTTTGAACAGAACTATTAATGAGTGAAAAAAGATAGAACAATTAGTCAAATAAAGTGAAAAAAGATGGAACAATTAATCAAATAAAGGGAGAGGCATGTAAAGAGTGGCATCCAAATAGATGATTACCTGGATGGTGTTGATAGAAATTATGTGGAAACATGAATCATCCAAAATATGTTTTGAATATTTTTTAAATTCACATGGATGTATAAAAAGCAAGTATTGTAGGTTTCAAGCATGGTTATTAAAATATCAACTCGAATTTTAGAATCTTACAGTCCTACGATTCCATAATTGTCGGCCGATTTGAATCTTAAGTCGAATCTTAATTTTATATGATCTTACGATTCATTGATATTATATGAAATTAATGGATAGAATCTAATACAATTTTACGATTCTACCGATTTGATTTCGATTCTATCAACATATACAAATAAAAAGTTAAAATGTAAAAAATAAGCATATGTTATAAACAAACTTACTTTATTAGTTTGAGGTAAAAGAAAGTTAATTATGCATTATATACTTTCAAGAAACTTAAATTAAGTTTAGTTTTATATTTTAACCTTAATATAAAGTTCGATTAACAACATCTATCTTAAAAGTTTTCATGACAATTATAACATAAAATGACACATCTATGTTGCATGATAATAATATCGTAGTTGATTATATTTCTTATATATACCCATGTAAGTAAAGATCCTGTATAGAACTTAAGATTTTCGATTCAACCCTTACCAATTATAAGTAGAATTCTGATTTTAGTAACCTTGGTTTCAAGCCTTGTGAGGGGTGGAGAAACTTAGGATTAATATATAAAATAGATATTTTAAATTTGTAATATTTAAAATTTCTTTCAGTTAGTCATTGTTGTTGTTGTTATTATTATTATTATGTGTTCATGAATCGTATTATGATATGCATAATATTTGGTTATATTCTTATTTTACCATACTCAACTTGTATTGAGATTTAAGATATGTCCCATTATTGTTAGCAGAACAAAATGCTTAACCAAGTTAATTGTTGAGATGAAGTAAGCCACTTCAGGTGGATGGCTCAGCTGGAGAGAGTCTGTTAAGCATTTTGTTTTGCAAATATGGTATGAGACCCAAGACTTGCCAGTTCCTAGACCCAAAAAGGTTCTCAACTTGAGATTAAGAGTCAAGGAGAACTAGAAATGAAAGGAGAACTAAGGAAGCTAAAGAGACAAAATCACAAAGGAGTACTAAAGAAACCAAAGTGACCATATAAATTCTAATGTAATGTATTTTATGATTTAAGTATGTAGGTAACTGACTAGAGTAACCATACAAATTCTATTATCATGTCATGATTTTATGTTTTGTGAATAATATTATGATTTTACTTGTGTAATATTTATATTTATGTGTTTATTTTGTATTTTTTTATTCATCAAAAAATAGCCAGAAAAGGCCAAAAAAAGAGTCAAACTCGGGTTACACCTACTTCAGACTTGACCAGGGTCTGACCCGGTTCTGACCCGCCTGATCCCAACCCGGCCTGTAATTGACCCGTGTCACGCGCTGAAGCAGGTCTGGAATTTTCCCTTATCCAACTCGACCCGGCCCGACCCGTGGTAAGAACGTATCTGACCCGTCTTGACTCGTCTATATCCTCTCGATCCTCGAATTGGATCATGAGTTGACCACGCGTTGGCCACCACTACTCTTAACCTTACCTTTCCTCTTTATCCTTAATGTGCTCTAAGTAATTATCTCGAGCTTTAGAAGCAACTATCTTGAAGCCTTCTAGGAAGTCCATCGAGCTCGAACCTCTTTTACCCCATCAACGATCTCGAATGGTTGATGTCCCATAAGGGATTCAACTCTTTAGTTAGTTGGACTCAAGATGCCGTTGTCTTTGCATTTAAAGGCTTGACATCCCTCGAGGATGGCCTCACGTGCGAAACACGTGACCCTTAGATTTGAAACGATGTTGTCCCAACTTTCTCGAGTTTGAGGTGTAAACAGATAGTATTTGGCCCTCTCTTTGAAAGCCACCCTAATTTGTTGTACGGAACTTATGAGTTTTTGCACCTCATCAATTTTCTCCAATATTTTTACACTCTTTTTTCCGTATGATTTTGTTTTAGGCGATTGACATCAGGCTAATTGCCATTCATTCATTGATTATGAATTTAAGATACTTTTGACTCTCTTAATTATAAATATGCAAAACCTAACAAATCATATCCTAAAAGATAGTACATCAACTTCTGAAGGCTAAATAATGAGTGAACGGAACAACTGGTAGTAGTAAAATTAGCCAAAATATCATGAAATCCAAATGTAAGTAAAAAAAGCTTCTTTTGTAGAAAAAAGAACTATTTTTCTAAAAAAAACACTTTTTAAGAGAGAGAGAGAGAGAGAGAGAGAGAGGAGGGGGGGGGGGGGGGGGGGGGGGAAGTGTGTTTGGCTAAAGTAAGGAGACGTTTTTTTAATTAAAGCAGAAGCTATTTTTGCTTTAAAGTAAAAGTATAAATTTGGTACTTCTCCTTTTAAAAAAATAGAAGCAAAAATTAAAAAATTTCAAATATTAAAATTTCGTCGCATTTCCTACATTACTCAACCCATTCCCCAAACCTAACCTCTAAACATGTTGCACTAGCTAACGTTTACCAAAAGAGGGGAGGCCCGAGCCCGCCTTGGCTGGGCCGAGCCCAGGACCGGTCCGTTGGGAGGTAGAAACCCCCCAAAATTAAGTTTTTCACTATGAGGTGGGAGGATTCGAACCCCAGGCCTCCCGCGTGTTAAGCAAAGCCCCCACCATATGAGTTACAACCTTTTTGTGATATATTAGGGTAAAGAAAATATTAAAAAAGGGGAGTGACCATCCGGGCCTTATATAGTTTGTTTATAAAAAATATTTTGAGATATATATATTTATAAAAAAATATTTAAAAATATTAAATTAAACACAGAGGTGGTTGTATTAGGTATGAGTATGTCTTATATAGTTTGTTTATCCAATAAAATAAAAAACAAATTGGAGCTCTATGGTAATTGGTAAGGCTTACATGTTAGAGGTATGGGGTTTGAATCCCACTAGTGTCATTTTTGTGTCCAATTTTGTGATATTAAAAAAAAAATATGCGAGGACCGGGCGAGCCCGGGCAAGGCTCGCGGCCACCTCTAATCATGTTTAACAATTGGATAAAGGGGGTAAAGAGGGTAAGGATAAAAAGCAGTAAACCAAGAGACAATAAGTTATTATCCTGCTCATATTTAAATATGCTTAATGAACTGTGGATAAGAGTAAAAAGAAGTAAATAAGTTACCCTTATTTTACAATTATGTAATTGGATAAGGATAAAAAGAGTTATAATTAAAATAAGGATAAATTTATAAATTTTTTAAAAAAGTTACTCTCCCCTCTTTACCTCATTTATTCGTTCAAAATATTTGTCAAATATGGATAAGGGTTCACCTCATTATCTTTACTCTCTTCACCCCCTCCCTCTCGGCGTCGCGGGCTTGGCAACAAGGTAATGAGAGGTAAAGATGGGTAAGGTGATACGAATATTACTAATCACACCGACACTTGATGAGTTATGGGCTCCCGAGCATGCCACGTCACCATTGTTGGCCGCATCATCAACTTAGGCTTACTTTATTATAAATAAGGATTAGGGGTACTGTTGCAAAAATGCAAATAAAACACTAACGACTCACTAGCAATAGCTTTGCATTTGTATTATATCACTTGTGATAGTTACAAGTAAAGTAAAGATAATATAGTAATAAGATAGTATTGAAGAAAGGAGGGAGAGGAATAGAAGAAAATGGGGAGAAGCTAGAAGAAAATTGTTAAGGGAGAGAGGGAGAAGCTTAAATAACATTCAAATACCCTAAACAATACCCCTAATCCTTATTTATAATAAAGTAAGCCTAAGTTGATGATGTGGCCAGCGATGGTGACGTGTCATGGTGATGTGGCATGCTCGGGAGCCCGTAACTCATCAAGCGTCGGTGTGACTATAATATTCGTATCAATTCCCCACTCCGCAACTTGACCCTTGTCCCTAAGGGTCAAAAAAGGGAATCAACTCTAAATATTGTGAAGAGATTTTTATGTTGCATCGACGGGGTCTAACCAGTCCATTGAACAAGCACCCGAGTAGTAACAAGTCAGCGGTAAGTAGTCTCGACTCTAGTATGACGGCCCTGAGCTGAATCATAGAACGACACCAAAACAAAGTAGCATAAATCAACATCGTAGCCAACTACAAATCATCCCTCGTGGTAGAGTAGACTGAACTGCCGAGTGTAGCGCAAACACAAAAGTGGTCCAAACTGTTCATCCTCAATGATATGATCCGAAGCCAGGTTTGATGCCACGCCTAATATAATTTGGCGTGGAACTTGGAAGAAGTGGGGTATAGAGCCATAACAATACGACCTACAGCCGGGTTTGAATGCCACGCCTGATATAACTTGGTGTGAAACTTAGACGAAGTGGTTGATGCAACCATACGCAAAATATCAACATCCCAAAGACCAAAGAAGGCGTCAGTAGTACTATTTTCTATCCCTTTCAATGGAATTCAATGATCGAACCCCAGGCGGTAAAACAGAAAGCTTGAAGACTCATCAAAAACATTTGTAGAATCAGTTAACAAAGCCTGGATATAAGTGGAGTCTTCAGTGTGATGTGCTTCGGTCATATTGAAGCTGAACAGAGAAGAGGCGTGAGTTAAAGATAAGTCGAGGAAGTTATGGGTATTGCCATTGTCAAGTAGACAATTAATAAGTTGTTTGCCGCATTATCCCGTGACATGCATAGTCTGACAATTCATAACCTTCAAGAGCGTGAATCGATATGTGAGGATCTAGGTCCAGATTAGGTTCTGCCTCAAGAATGGCGTTGGTATCATCATCGACCTACACCAAATAGAATTGAACTTGTTTACTCATAGGGCAGTTATGCCCCACGAAAATTTTTTCATGGTAGTAAAAACACAGATTTTTAGCCCTATGTTCATCGATCTCCTCGGAAGTCACTACTCGTTGACACCGAATGGGTTTTTTGGTGTTGATTTGGGGAGTTTTTGAGACGTGGGATTGAGAGGTTGTAGCGATTTTAGGCATGCTGGGAGGCATTTTTTCGGAGTTAATAGGACCATCATGAATTGCATTCCTAGGTGTGGGGAGGAGGGGTCTGTTTTTGAGGGGTTTCGATCGTTAATTCACTCCAAGTATTTGCAATTTTTTTCCTGAAGCTCAGCTAATAGGACTGCATCATGTAAAGTGTTAGGCGTAAACATTTTAATCCATCTTGATAGTTCCTCACGTAATCCTCCCAAAAAGATACTAATTTTTTGACTTACGGATAATTCACAACGATTAATCAACAACTCAAATACATTCAAGTGTTCAGCTAATGGTTCAAATTGCCTCAATTTCGTCAATTCAGCTAATGGATCCTCAGGAAAGTCAAAAAGTTGGGTAGGAAATTGGTAATTACCTTATTGATGATACACTAAAGTAGTTAGCGATCCAAGTCGCTTATCACTCCGATGATAGCTGCCAATTGGAGCTACTAGTGGTGCCGATGATGATGATCGATCAGAATGAGGTTGGCTAAAGAGCCGATTTGTACAGGAATACCTTCGGTCATCTGTTTCATCTCCTCTATTAACCAATCGAGAATCGAGCACTAACCATAGAGGGTTTCCACTAATCCCTCTTTGATACCCATGATCTAGCACCATCTGGCGTTGTTGTAGTCACCAAACCTCACTAATTGTTAAGGGCCAAGGAAAGAGTGCTATGACGGATGACTATTGATGAATAACTATTTAAGATATTTTATCGAACACCTTATGTGCATAACTTGAATTGTAACTTAATAGCTTTTTATCTCTTATACAAGCCTCCTATGTATGGATTGAGCCGAGGAAAACTTGCTCTGATACCAATTAATGCCATCCAACTCAAATTCTACACACAATTTCAGCACCAACAAGCAAAAATTGAAATAAAACACCAAGAAACTCACTAGCAACAGCTTTGTATTTGTACTATATCACTATAAGTGTGATAATTACAAGTAAAGTAAAGATAATATAGTAATAGGATACTATTGAAGAAAGGAGGGAGATGATAAGAAGAATAGAGGGAAAAGCTAGAAGAAGATTGTTAAGGGGGAGAGAGAGAAGCTCAAATAACATGTAACATATCCTAAACAATATCCCTAATCCTTATTTATAATAAAGTAAGCCTAAGTTGATGATGTGGCTAGCAATGGTGACATGTCTTGGTGACGTAACATGCTCGGGAGCCTCTAACTCGTCAAGTGTCGGTGGGATCAGTAATATTTGTATCAATACCCCGCTTCGCGACTTGACCCTTGTCCCCAAGGGTCAAAAAGGGAATCAACTCTAAATATCGTGAAGAAATTTTTATGTTGCATCGACGAGGTTTGACCAGACCATTGAACAAGCACCCGAGTAGCAACAAGTCGGTGGTAAGTAGTCTCGACCCCAGTATTGACCGCCTTGAGCTGAATGATAAAACGATACCAAAACAAAGCATCATAAATCAGCATCGCAGCCAACTACAAATCGTCCCTTGTGGTAGAGTGGACCAGACTGCCAAGTGTAGCGCAAATGTAAAAGTGGTCGAAACTGTTCATCCTCAATGATACGACCCGAAGCTGGGTTTGAATGCCACGCCTGATGTAACTTGGTGCGGAACTTGGAAGAAGTGGTATAGAGCCAGAATGATACGACCTATAGCCCAGTCTGAATGCCACGCCTGATATAACTTGGCGTGAAACTTTGACAAAGTGGTAGATGGAACCATACGCAAAATTTCAGCACCCCAAAGACCAAAGAAGGCATCGACAGTACTATGTTTTGTCCCTTTAAATAGAACTCGATGATCGAACCCTAGATGGTAAAACGGAAAGCTTGGAGACTCATCAAAAACATTTGTAAAATCAGTTAGCAAAGCCTGGATATAAGTGGAATCTTCAGTGTGATGTGCTTCGATCATATTGAAGCTGAACAGAAGAGAGGCGTGAGCTCAAGATAAGTCGAGGGAGTTATGGGTATTGCCATTATCAAACAGACGATTAATAAGTTGTTTGCCGCATTGTCCCCGGACACACATAGTCTGACAATTCGTAACCCCTTCAAGAGCGTGAATCAATATGTGAGGATCGGGGTCCGGATCAGGTTCTGGCTCAAGAATGGCGTCGGTTGTTGGGAATAACAAACCTAGCTATTAATTAATCTAACTCTGATACCAATTTTTGGGTTCACAGTCCTCCAACTGGGGTCACAACAAAGTGCACCTATCAGAGCACTTAGTGTAAGAGACTCTTCTCTCTATCTAAGCCCATGGTCGGAGAGTCACGCTTCATGACACCTCACGCGTGAGAGTTCCCAGGAATAGGATTATCTTTATAGATCCCTTTGCTCTGGTACCAATTGTTGGGACGGATTTTAAAAATTCTTCCTTATTTAATTAAGTTAACACAGTAGAAGGATTTAAAGTTCTTATTTTAAACCTAAGATTGATTTTAAAATTCGTAATTTTAAATTGGCACATTTAAATTCATAATTTAAATCTATATGCCTATACTCTGATACATTCATAACAATAACATGAATTTATAACATGCATAATAAAAAAAAAACTATAAATAAATAGAAAATCAAAAAACTTAAAGGAGAAGGAAAGAAGAACATGTCCGGAATTGCTCCAAAATAAGAAAATCCGGATGAATAATAATTATATCCTAAAAGTCTGAGAAAACAGAGGAAATCGAGATCCTACTGTCTTCTATGCAGTGACCTCAAACTGCCCAGTGGGCAGGCTCCAAAAAATATTAAACTTTGAGGAAAGAAAAATTTAAAAACAAATTTTTCTCTCCCACTAGGTCTCCGAAAGTCAACAGATTCCCTTAATTTTTTTAATTCTAAATTGAATTACGAACCCTTAGAATATGTACATCTATTTATAGTAGTGTACCAGAGTGAAAAAATCTAATTTTTTCGATGTGGAATTCACTGGCTTTAAAACAAAATGCATCGTATCATATACTGACACAGGTAAAACGTAGCGTTTCGAATAGGTTAAAATCGAGTGTTTTTAATTTCCAAAACCCATGCCACGTGGCGAGCCCATATTAGCCCGCGCATGGTGGCACGAATAAGCAGGGGGACGATGTTGCGTGCTGGTTCGTTTGATTTCAATGCCACGGATCCCATACCTGATATACGCGATTTTTATTTTTTTATTTTTTTTGCTTTATTTCGCACATGTAAAATTCATCTTATGAATTTTAAATTTTCAAAATTATTTTATTTTATAATTTTTAACTTTTATTTATCTCATGAATAATGCTTAGCAAAATTAAATTTACTCATCTCATAAATTTTTTAATATTTTTTCGATGGCAATAAATACAAAGGCTTGTGCAAAGGCCTCAGGGACAATTTAAATCTAGCTCCAAATGGGTTAAATTAATTATTATCTCATGATAAAATATAATTACTATTTAATGAGACTTAATTACACTAAATAAATCTCACTGCACTCTAGACTTAAACCATTTATTCGATATTTTCCAAATAAACTGTATTGATGGCAATAACCCCTGCATAGATATCCATGCTGAAGAATAAAAGTAACTACTGCTATTATCCTTCTCACAGCTTCTCTAATAGCTACCGATTTGCTCTTCACTGAATAATTTATTTATACTTGAACATATTCATAATATAAATTTGAAATGTCAAATACTTGAAATACTTTGGCCAAAGTTTTCAAACTATTCAAATACTTGCGAATGAACAAAGGGGACATCTGTACCTTATAAGAGATTGCAGATTCCATATTGAATACTTGATCCTTGTCTAACTTCACGCCGCTACCTAGTGTACGTGGGAATTCAATCATACGTTTAGACCTTACTTATAGTACATCAAAGTAACTAACGCTCTATGCACAAGTCCACAATACCCTCAGGATTTAGAGTTATCTTTCAAACAGTACAACATGATTTACTCATCTCCGATAGTAGTTTAGAAACAAGCAACTCACATGGTCCAACTCAGTGTATTAATTTTATTAAACACACCAACCTAACACTTTTGGATCACCATCCACATGACCAAGACAAGTCATCTAGAATGTTAAGTCATGGTCGTAACAGACAAGTAGCCCAGCTCATCATCGACCACGAGTTATTCCAATAACATTTCATTACCATTTGTTCCAAGTCTATATGTGGCTTAATCTCATTATCCACTTTGAACAAACATGTAAAATGTAATCTGAGGACTCTGTGCATTTCATGGACGATACCTAAAAGAAAATCATATGCAGTATAAATGCTCACTTACACAAATTTAACAAAGAAATGACTGAAACTTCAATTTTATTCTTTAATAAAATAGTATTAACAGAATAAATCTGGATTTTAGGATACTATTCCTAACAATCTCTCATTTGTCCTAGATGCAATTTATAACAAGCTTTATACCCATCTCTTCTATGCATAATCCAAAGGTATACTGAGCCAAGGTCTTAATAAAACTACTTTATCTGAACCTACATGCCCTCTTTGCAGCTTCTAAAGCTACAACGTATTTAGCCTCTATGGTAAAGTCAGCAATACAATACTACTTGACAATCCTCCCGCTAATGGCTCCTACTCTAAAGGTAAAGACATGCCCAAATGTTAAACGCCTGGCATCTCTATTTGACTGGAAGTCTGAATCAGTATAGCCAACTGGAATTAGCTCATCAAATCTTTACAGCTGATGACACCCCTACATTATTCCCAATGAGTATTATATCGTCAACATACAATACTAATAAAGTCATTACTTTCTCTTAATATCGTTCGTACATGCATGGTTCGTCAACCAATTGTTCAAAACCATAAGACTACAAAGCTTCATTGAATCTAATATTTGATGAGTGTGATGCTTGCTTCAGTCCATAAATGTACCTCTTCAATTTGCAAACCATATGGTCCTATTTTTTTTTGCCAATGAAACTGTCTAGTTGTACCATATAGATGTCTTCTTCAAGATAACCACTCAAAAGGGCCGTTTTGACTTCCATTTGCCAAATCTCATAATGAGCTGCAATGGATAGGAGTATCCTTATGGACTTTAGGATGGCTATTGATGAGAAGGTCTCATCATAATGAATTCCTTCCTTTTGGGTAAAACCCTTAGCAACCAGCTTTGCCTTAAAGGTTTCTACCTTGCTGTCCACTCCTCTTTTCTTCTTGTAGACCCATTTATAACCAATGAGCTTAATGCTAATAGGCACCTCCACAAGATCCCACACCTGATTAGAATACATAAATCTTATCTTAGGTTTCATTGCTAAGACCCATTGGTCAGCATCCTTGTCTTTAATTGCCTTATTGTTAGCATCCTTGTCATTAATTGCCTTATTGTTAGCATCCTTGTCTTTAATTGTCTTATTGCAGCTGAGAGGATCAGATTCAATGTCACGGTCAACAATTAAGGCTCCCGCCATGAACCTGTTAGGTGCCCTGACAATCCTCCCACTGCACCTAGGCTCTCGTGTACTTAGAACATTCCCAACCCTAACAATAGGTGCATCTAATGCATCCACTATATTCCAAGTTGTGTCTAGCTGTTCAGAATTAGCGTCATTTTCTTTTAACTCCTTCAACACTACTCTATTATTTTCTTTTGTAATTAGGAAATATAGAAACTCACCTAAAAGATATTCATCACCTCGATCTGATCGAAGTGACTTAACCTATTTACCTAATTGCTTTTCAACTTCAGATTTGTACTCTTTGGACTTTTCAAAAGAGTCTGACTTATGTCTCATTAGGTAAACAACATGAATAAACCATTTGCAAGTGAGCTTGGTTTAGAATCATTTAGAGTTTTGATTAGGAAACAATCGTGTATAAACCATTTATACATGTACTTTTGCAAATAAACAATTTATTTTTCGTAATAAAAAGTTCACAACCAAAATTAATTGAATAACATTTATCCATAATGAAACACATGAATCAAATTCCTGCACAATGCAGGTACAAATAAACAATCTTTTAAAATCAAAACTCTAGCACTAAATACTAAGCTAACATCTCCTACTCTTAAGACTGCTACTCTTGTATCATCTCTAACCCGTAAGGTATAGCTTCCCATCATTCAGCGTTTTGATTAGCTTGAGTCCCTGTAAGATATTACAGACATGGTCAGTTGAACCTCAGTCCACACGCTAGGATTCTGGTGGACTCTCAACTGCGCATGACTCAACTAAGTAAGATATCAACATACATTCACTAGATAGCTTAGCAGTCTTTGCAGGTAGTGCAGCTAAGTCCTTAGTGCAGTCACCTTTCCAATGGCTCACTTCTCTGCAGAGGAAACACTTTCCTTTGACTTGCTGATTGTTGCTCATCCCCAATTCGTGGGCACTCCTCATGTCCCGCATCAAGTCCTCTTTTGCTTGCAACTCTTTCATTAGTTTAGGTAGTGAATACTTTTTATTGTTCATGTTTCAGGTGGTGAATACTTTTTAATTGTTCACGTAAAAATTTAGCCTGAATTGAGTGAATGAGATGGATAAAGAACTAAGGATGATGTCTTGTTTAGTTTGACTATCAAACTCAGCTTCGAGGATTTCCAGTTGAGAAACACATTGCATTAGATTCATGATGTGTTCCTCGACTGGTATTCCTTCGGGCATCCTCACGTTGAGCAACTTCTTTATGAATTCTTGCCTCGCTGCTTTGTATTACTCCTCGAACATTTCTTGCGCATGTTCAATCAACTTAGCTGTTGTTTGTTTCTCAAGCATTTGATGCCTGAGCATTTCTAATACTGAGGTCAATACATAGCACCTGGCTAACTCATTAGTCCCGTGCTAGTGCTCATAATACTCAGTTTCAGTAGCTGTGCAATTAGCAGTGGGCATTGGTGGACAAGCTTCAGTGAGAACAAACTCAAGTCCCTTGTGAGCAATAACTAATTCCAATTTGTTTTTTCAGGCAATGTAATCTGGTCCATTGAGTGCATTAGGTATTAGAATCAAGTGAAGTTTACCAGCCATGTCAGTTTTGAAAAACACACTGTAAATGCGAACAATTGTTTAACTGTCTAACAAGAATCATGCATAATGCAGTTATATATATTCTTTCATTTTAGCAAATGTAATTAGTCAGGTATCCACTAAACTGTACTATCATGCATGCAATGATGACCCAAACACACCACTCCTTACTCCCCGGCAGTGGGGTCGCACGAAGCTAGTTTGGGTGAGAATTATTCTCAATTAACATGTTTTTGTGTAACTCTTACTAAACATAATTAACTCACCACTTTATCTTAGCCTTTAACATGATACAACAGAGCTCCTCGGGGAGGCTAATGTATCATGCTAGTCAAGTGTAAACTATTATCTAAACCTCCATACAAATACACTTAATACTCCACGGCAGCGTGGTTGCATCGCTTATTTGCACTTCAGTTTATCCTAACAGAAGTCTAACCCTATAATTTGCAAATCGGCATCCTGGACAGGGAGGTCTATCGATCTACTATACTGCTAGACCAATAATGAAAACCGTGAGGTTTCAACACTTGATTTTTATAAACTGGTGGTTCTTAATTAACTTGTATTTACAACTTGGATTATCTCGTAATATCCTTTAGAATTTCATTCTGAAAAACACAACTAATAAATATTAATTAGTTAATTTTTTATTTAGAACACTTACCATTTTATAATACAGATTATCTTATAATCTATCTTAGAATCGCTTTCTAAAATTAATTAATTAATTTTATTTGAAATAATATTATAATTTAGATTATCTCATAATCTATTTTAGAGTTAAAATTAAATAAATTAATAGAAATTAATTTTCACTCAAAACAATGCAGTCTCATATCTTAGGTCATCTCATAATCTATTTCAGAATCTTATTTTAAAATTAAATTAATTAATAAAAATTAATTTTATTTAAAATAGTAGCAACTTAGAATTTAGACTATCTCATAGTCTATTTCAGAATCTTATTCTAAAAGTAATTTTAAAAAAATAATTTTATTTAAAACAGTACTGTTTCACAATTTAGATTATCACATAATCTAATTTAGAATCTCATTATAAAATAAAATTAATTAATTTGAAATTATTATTTAAACCAGTACAGACATGTATACGTCTAAAATTAATTTTTTTTAAATTAAAAAAAAATTATATTGCTGACATCAGTGTTGACCTAACGTTAGGGTCAAATTTTTTTTTTTAATATTCAAATATTTAATTCAAAAAATAATTGAATCTAATTTTATTAGATCAATTTTATCTGATTTCTAAAAAATAATTGAATCTAATATCATTAGATCAACTTTATTAATTTTGTAAAAATAATTTAATCTAATCTCATTAGATCAAGTTTATCTGATTTTGTAAAAATTAATTGAATCTAATCTCATTAGATTAATTTTATCCGATTTTAAAAATCATGATTAAATATGCACAATGTCATCATGCATATAACATGAATGTAATTTCATGAATTGACAAATTCGAATTAACAAATAATTCATTAATGATTTAAACAGTTTAAATCGTTACCTTAAATGATCTAATTAACTATTAATTAATTGCAATTTAAACAATTCAAATTGTTAGTTTATGCAATCTTAATTAACTATTAAATCATGGACGATTTAAACAATTTAAATCGTTACTTTATACAATTTAATTAACTATTTAAATAATTTAAATTATTACTTTGAACAATCTTTTCTTCTTAATAAAATCTCTATTTTTTTAAATCACAAGTCTATTTATTTCGATCTTATTATACTTATTCATGTATATTATGAATATAATCAGAGGCTGACTCTGATACCAATTGTTGAAAATAATTAACCTATTTATTAATTAATCTAACTCTTATACCAATTTTTGGGTTCCTAGTTTTCCAACTATGGTCACAACAAAGTGCACCTATCAGAATACTCAGTGTAGGAGACTCTTTTCTCTACTTAAGCCCCCGGTCGGAGAGTCACGCTTCATGACATCTCACTCGCGAAAGTTCCTGGGAATAGGGTTATCTCTATAGACCCCTTTACTCTAATACTAATTGTTAGGATGCATTTCAAAAATTATTCCTAATTTAATTAAGTTAATGTAGCTGAAGGGTTTAAAATTCCTAATTTTAAACCTAAGGTTGATTTTAAAATTCCTAATTTTAAATCTACAGATTTAAATTCCTAATTTGAATCTATATGCTTCTACTATGATACATTCACAACAATAACATGAATTTATAACAAGCATAATAAAAAACTTGTAAATAAATAAAAAACGAAAAACTTAAAGGAGAAGAAAAGAAGAACATAACCGGAATTGCTCCAAAGTAAGAAAACCCGGATGGATAATAATTATCTCCTAGAAGCCCAAGAAAACATAGGAAATCTAGACCCTGCAGTCTTCTACACAATGACCTCGAATTACCCGGAGGTTGGGCTTCGAAAAATATTAAATTTTGAGGAAAGAAAAATTTTAAAATAAATTTTTATGTTTCACTAGGTCTCCGAAAGTCAACACTTTCAAATTCCTTTAATTTTTTAATTCTAAATTGAATTACGAATCCTTAGAATAAGTACCTCTATTTATAGTAGTGTACCGGAGCGAAAAAATCTAATATTTTTTGATGTGGGATTCATTGGCTTTCAAACAAAATGCACCGTATCATATACTGATATAGGTAAAACTCAGCGTTTCGAATAGGTTAAAATCACGAGTTTTAATTTAAAAACCCATGACATGTGGCGAGCCCATATTGGCCCACACTTGGTGGCACCGATAAGCAGAGGGACAATGTCGCCTACTAATTTGTTCGATTTCAATGCCACGGATCCCAGACCTGATATACGCGATTTTCAATATTTTTTTTTTGCTTTGCTTCCCACTTGTAAAAATTCATGTTATGAATTTAAAATTTTTCAAATTTATTTTATTTTATATTTTTTAACTTTTATTCATCTCATCAACAATGTTTGGCAAAATTAAATTTACTCATCTCATGAATTCTTTAATATTTTTCCGATCTCAGAAGAGATTGTAGATTCCGTATTAAATACCTGATCCTTGTCACACTTCACGCCGCTACCCAGTGTACGTGGGAATTTAGTCACGCGTTTAGACCTTATTTATAGTACACCATAGTAACTAACGCTCCATGCACAAGTCCAGAATACCCTCAGAATTTCGAGTTTTCGTTCAAACAATACAACATGATTTACTCATCTTCAATAGTAGTCTAGAAACAAGCAACTTATATGGTCCAACTTAGTGTAACAATCTTATTAAACACACCAACCTATCACTTGTGAATCACCATCCACATGACCAAGACAAGTCATTTAGAGTGCTAAGTCATGGTCTTAATAGACAAGTGGCCCAAGCTCATTATTGATCACGAGTTATTCAAATAACATTCCATACCATTTGTTCCAAGTCTATCCGTGGCTTAATCTCAATATCAACTTTGAACAAACATGTAAAATATAACGTGAGGACTCTGTCCATCTCATGGACGATACTTAAAAGAAAATCACATGCAGTATAAATGCTCACTTACACATATTTAACAAGAAAATGACTGGAACTTTACTTTTATTCTTTAATAAAATAATATTAATATAATAAATCTGGATTTTAGGACACTATTCCTAACATTGGTATCATCATCGACCCCCAACAAATAGAACTAAACTCGTTTACTCATAGGGCAATTATGCCCCGCGAAATTTTTTTCATGGTAGTAAAAACACAGATTTTTGGCACTATGTTCATCAATCTCCTCGGATTACATGATACGTTGACTCCGAATGGGTTTTGCTATGTTGATTTGGGGAGTCTTTGAATTGTGGAATTGAGAGGTTGTAGCGATGTTAGGCATGGTGGGAGGCATTTTTTTGATGTTAATAGGACCATCATGAATTGCATTCCCAGGTGTGGGGAGGAGGGGGGGGTCTATTTTTAAGGGGTTTCAATCGTTAATTTGCTCCAAGTATTTGCAATTTTTTTCCTGAAGCTCAACTAATAGGATTGCATCATGTAAAGTGTTAGGCTTAAACATTTTAACCCATCCTAATAGTTCCTCACATAATCCTCCTAAAAAGACACTAATCTTTTGACTCTTGGATAATTCACAACGATTAATCAACAACTTAAATACACTAAGTGTTCGGCCAGTGGTCTAGATTGCCTCAATTTCGTCAGTTCTGCTAATGGATCCTAAGGAAAGTCTAAAAATTGGGTAGGAAATTGATAATTACCTCGTTGATGATCCACTAAAGTTGTCAATGATCTAAGTCGCAGATCACTTCGATGATAGCTGCCAATTGGAGCTAGTAGTGGTGCTAATGATGACAATCGATCGGGAACGAGACCGGCTAGAGAGCTAATCTGTACATAAATACCTTTAGTCATCTGTTTCATCTCCTCTATTAACCGATCGAGAACTAAGCACTGACCATAGAGGGTTTCCACTAAATCCCTCTTTGATACCCACGATCTAGCGCCATTTGGCTTTGTTGTAGTCACTAGACCTCACCGATTGTTAAGGGCCAAGGAAAGACTGCTATGATGAATGACTATTGATGAATAACCAATTTAAGACATTTTATCAAATGCCTTATGTGCATAACTTGAATTGTAACTTAATAGCCCTTTTGTCTCTTGTACAAGCCTCCTATGTATGGATTGAGCCAAGAAAAGCTTGCTCTGGTACCAATTAATGCAATCCAACTCAAATTCAACACACAATTTTAGCAACAACAAGCAAAAATGCAAATAAAACACCAAGAACTCACTAGTAACAGCTTTGTATTTGTATTATATCACTATAAGTGTGATAATTTGCAAGTAAAGTAAAGATAATATAGAAATAAGATATTATTGAAGAAAGGAGGGAGAGGATTAGAAGAAAAGGGGGAGAAGCTAGAAGAAGATTGTTAAGGGAGAGAGAGACAAGCTCAAATAACATTCAACGTATCCTAAACAATACCTCTAATCCTTATTTACAATAAAGTAAGCCTAAGTTGATGATGTGGCTAGTGATGGTGACATGGCATGCCCGGGAGCCCATAACTTGTCAAGTGTCGGTGTGATCAGTAATATTTGTCAAGGGTATCAGAGCTCAGTGATCCTCTCGACTTGCGGAAAAGACGTGGCATGGCTTTGAGTTCCGAGCAAAAGAATCGAATACTTGAAGATCTGAAACGCAAAGGAGCTGAAATGGCTGTCAACTTGAGTTCGGAGCAAAAAAATTAAATACTCGAAGATCTAAGATGCTAAGGAGAGGAAATGGTTGAGCAATTTCGTAGAATGGATTTGGAGGATCCAAAAATGGATCCATGGATGAAAAAAGTGGCCAAGTTATCAAGAAAATTTGATGAATTGGCCAATAGAGGTGAATCCTCACCTCCAAACACCAAAAACTTACAAAATACAGTACCTATTGGCTTGGATGTTAACCGATCCGAATTTGCGGTGGTGAAAATGGTGGCGGAGAAGCGGCACCACACACCAGGAATCGCACGGAATCGGAGATGGATGTTAACTCCATAGTGGTGATGGAGAGGAAAAGCTCACCGGAGCCGCCGCCTCGGACCAAGGTCGAGGTAAAGACGAACGATCTGTCACGAGTGGTGCTAGGGGTCGAGAATGGCGACGATCCAACCACCACCGAAGCTTCGGAGCCAGATCTAACCGGAAATGGAATGGAGGCTGAAGTTTCAGGACCTCTGACACCAAACGTCGATTCCAGCAGCGCCAAGAAGGCCACCCACAAATAGATCGAGGATGCCATTAAGGATCTCGAAGCAAAGATTGACCTCGAGGAACCGCCACCTCCATCTACGATAGGATCAAGGTCAAGCGCCGCCACCCCCAAGGGAATCGTGCGACACCACTGTTGTCGCTGTCCATGTTGCAAAGGTGGTGGTGGAGAATGCTAAAAACCACTGTTACGAAGTGGTCTGGAAGAAGGCGAGGAGGGCTTCGCACCTCAGTTGCCGCCGCTACCTTAGTGTCGCTTCCCCTGCCGCTAGAGGTGGCCAATGGGTTGGGTCGGCCCGTAATCCGGCCCAGCCCGACCTGCGTGGACCAAGGCCCGACACGGCTTGTTCCCAAGAGGACAGGGCCTCGGGCCCTAAATAAATTGGGGCTAGGCTAGGCCCAGCCGAGGCCCGGGTCCATAGCATAGAGCTGTTGCCAACGGCTCTTGCTCCCCCTCCAAATTAATTAAAAACAAACCCTTCATTTTTATCTATAAATACCCAACCTATTCATTTCATTTTTCTCACAAACAAATATCTTATTGTTTCTTCTCTCTTTATACATCCATCTACATACTTCTTTTACTTGTAATATTGTGCTCTAAATTTCTAAAGTTCGCTGTTGACAATGCGTTTGGCTCATAGAATCTCACTTAAGTTCGAATTTCATTGTTCGCTTCACTTGCTTCGATAATTTTAGTATCAAAATTTCGTTTGTTTTCTTTTAGTTATCTACCTAATTTCATAATTTTGCATTAATAGTTGTATTTTTAAAATACTAATCTGTAATATTATCTTCATGGCACACAACACATCATCATCTGGATTCGGTCGTTCGAGTTCTAGTTCTTCTCGACGACCGCCTATAATACCAAAGAGGAGTAGAACTGTCGAACTTAAGACTGATGAACGAGTTTTTCTAGAACCAGGCCCATCACCTCCATACACTGACAGTATAGATTGAGACTTTGAGCGACAATCCTACAATGAACAGGATTGTCCTGACTCAAAAAATTAAGAGGAACCCACACCCACCACAGAAACCCAGCCCCCAAGAACTAGTACTACTACTACTAGGCATAATACTAGTGGGGTCTGGAAGCACTTTAACTTAGATAGGGAAGTTAATAAAGTTTTTTGTAAATTATGTAACCCATCTAAGCCTTTAGTCATCCATCCGGCAGTGGGACGGGCACATTAAGTAAACATATAGTTAGGTCCCACCCCGAACAAGACCCATAAAGAGCCCAACAACGGTTAGTACAGCAACCGACCGGTGCGTTTGCTAACTTTATATTCTCCCAAGAAATTAATAGACGGGAGCTAGCTAGATACGTAATTGGGGCTGAAAAGCCTTTTAGCACCGGTGAAGACCCTAGATTCGTTAGATATCTCCAAGCAGCGGCGAACCCCGCCATCGTAGGGATTCCTCGGAACACCTTAAAGCGGGACACGTTTAAAGATTACCAAAGGATGAAAACTGAGGCCTTTGAACTTTTTAGGACGAACACGAGCATGTTCTCATTGACGTCCGACACTTGAAAGTCAAAACCTGGTGTGCCTTACTTGTGCTTTACTTATGCATAACATCATACTGGATCGATTCCTCCTTCACCCTTCAAAAAAAAGTAATTAATTTTGCAAATTTAGATCACCCCCACACTGCCGACATAATCACGGGTGCGATTATGGAGGCAGTTCGCGGTTGGGGCATAGAGCGACGTTTTTTTAGTATTACATTCGACAATGCTACCAATAACAATGCATCTGTTAAACAATTAATTAAGCATATGAGACCTGTGTTAGGTGGGCGGTGTTTTCATCTACGTTGCATTTGTCACATACTACATTTAATGGTTATGGATGGTCTAGGTCTAATAAACGCTTCTCTTTCCACCTTAAGAGAAGTAACAATAGCTATAAAATCATCCGGAACCAGAAAGAAAAGATTTAGATCTCTATGTAGGACGTTTGGCTTAAAGTATAAACAATTTAAATTAGACTTGCCAACTAGGTGGTCGTCAACGGTAGATATGTTAGATCGAATTTTACCATATAAGGATATCCTGGTAGAATTTGTATAGGATACTCGATTAAATTTAAGTAATTATAATCTGAACGATGTACATTAGGACACAATTGAAGAAATTTGTAAATTTTTTACCATGTTTAGGGAGGCTACTAACTTTTTTTCGTGTTGCTATTAACCGACTATACTACAAGCAATATCAAAATTGATTGATATTGTAAATTGGATGTCGGGTAATGAATCAAACCCCTTGTTGGCCGCATCAATTGCAACAATGAAAACGAAATTTTGTAAATATTTTCTTGAACTACCTCTTTTATATTGTTTTGCGACTATTTTCGTTCCCCGTTGTAAACGAAGAGGTTTGAACCTATTTGCCGAATATTTTTACTGAAAATTAGATCCGACTTTTAATACCTCAATTTTCATTGAGCAAGTTGATAGAGACCTGCACACTTTATTTTCTCATTATTCCCGGAGATTATCATCTGATAATCCACAAGTTACTTCTACTACAGTAGGATCTTCCACATCTGGTGGAAGTAGTTCACAGTCGTCATATGCGTGGACGCTGTTTGAGCAATTCACACCCGCAGAAACTCCCACGTTATGCGACGAGTTAGATTACTATTTGCGGACGCCGGTGATCCAGTTATTCGCGACACCGGCGAATCCGCAATTTGATATTTTAAAATGGTGGTGTACAAATCAATCCCAGTATCCCATGCTTTCCACCATGGCACGTGATATACTAATGTGTCCGGTGTTTTCAGTAGCATCAGAGTATGCATTTAGTCTTGGTGGCAGGTTGCTTGGAACGAAGAGGGAGAAGCTATCATCGTCCAGCTTGGAGATGTCTGTCACCATCCTTGACCGTGACCTTGTACCCAACAACCCGTTTTTGCTTTTATTATTTTGTATCGATAATGTAATGTCAAATTATTAAAAAAATAATTAAGTTAAATTAGTTTAAATTTTGAAATTAGGAAGAGGAGGGAGCCGGTTAGGAGGGAAGAAGAAGGAGGAAAAGAATAACTTAAATTTTGGATTTGAATTTGTGTTTAGGAGGGAAGTGTTGTTGTAGGGAGGCCTTAGGTGGCCGATTGTCCCTCTCCCCCTTTGGTCTATAAATATGTAATGTATGTTTGTAATTTTGGTAACCAAGGAATGAAGAAATCAATTTCCAATTCTCAAACTCTCTCTTCCTCTCTTTCCCTCTTGACCGTCCCTCTCCTCTCTCTCTCTCTAATATAACTTCTAATTCCTCTTCTTCCTCTTAACTCATCTCCTCTAACTCTCCTCTAATCTTCTCTACTTCTCCTCTTCTCCTAATTCTCTTCTAAATTCCCTACTTCTCTTTCTCTCTCTCTCTCTCTTTTCCCTCTCTCTCTAAATTCTCTTTCACCATCACAAGCCTAGGTTCGTAAATATCCCCGTGACGAACATCAAGGTTCGTTACAATGTCCGTGCTTAAAGGACTGGATGCACGCAGAGGCTAGGGAGCAAAATGACTTGAGACTGGGTTCATCGAGCGAGGATGAAGACGACCGCACTACCGATACGTCAGACGGCGGCATAGCTACCCCCTAGTAGACTGATTTCGTATTGTTGTACCCGTAGGTTTATATCTTATTTTTATTTTGTAATAAATATATTTGTACTTTTAAATAGTAGGATTCAACTATTGTAGTTACATTTGTTATATTATTTACTGTTATTTACTATTATTTATTATATATTTTATTTTATATCATATATTTTATCAATAATGATTAAAGATTGTGATGAATTGTATTTGTATCTTATATTATTCATCAATGAATTATAATAATTTTTGTAATAAATGAGTTTATTATTCATCAAAAAATTGGCGTCCAGGCCTGGCTCGGATCGGCCCAGTTTGGACTTTAGCCCCGGCCCGCCCTGCCCCTGCCCGTTACAGTGAGGGCCTAGAGGGCCTAGGGTCGAGCCCGGCCCGACCAGGCCCATGGCCACCTCTACATGCCGCCCTCTGAAAACCGCTGCCGCGGTGGTCGCATAGAGTTAGGGTTTTGAGTTGTGGAGTACCTACGCAGAGAAAGGAGGAGAAATAATGGGTTTCAAAATTGGTTATCATAATTACAATTTTACCCTTGTTTTTTACTTAAATAATTTAGGAAAAATAAATATTAAACTTTTTGCTAATTTTAGAAAATTTAAAGGGGTAAAATTTGTTATTTTGTATTTGACCCTGGAGGGTTACTAATTCGGGTATTAATACCTTGATCCTTGAGAACAAAGGTCTTAAAGGGGAAGGTATTGATACATGATAAATAAGTTGATTACGTGTTAGACAAGTAATTAACTAATATTTTAATAGATAGCCTTATATTAATGATAATATAGGCGATTTTACCTTTTATTATGCAATTAATTATAGCCTTATATTAATAGATAGCCTTATACAACAACAACAGTCCCAGTGCCTCCCGGCTCCCGCAGAAAGTAGGGTCTGGGGGGTGATGTACGCAGCCTTACCCTTTCCGGCTGGAAAGGAGACTGTTTTTGGGGACCCCCAACCTAATAGATAGCCTTATATTAATGATAATATAGGAGATTTTACCTTTTATTATGCAATTAGAATAATATTAGTATTAGTTAGTAATTTTCACTCCCATTCTATAAATAAAGGGCATTAGGCTTATAATAGAATCATAATTTTCGGAATGTTAACAAGTCTCTCTCTCTCCCTTACTATTTTCTTTATCTCTCCCTTAATTTCACTTCTCTTTTTCCTTAAACTCTATTTCTCTTGATTGTTGATTGGAATTGAAATTGGTAAATTGAAATTCCGGTATCAATGGTAACTCTTACCTCGATTTAACAAAGTTTTAATAAGGGTAATCGAGGGTGGGGGGTGTTGAGTTTTTAATCATCATTACTCCCTTTACCTCCATTTTCTTTAACCCCCAAATTAGGGGGTAAAGGGGAGCAAGAAAATTTTTTAATAAATTTTATATAATTTTATCCTTATTTAAATTATAACTCTTTTTATTTTTATTTATTTACCTAATTATCAAATAAAATAATTTATTTATCCTTTTTTATTTTTTTTTTAATTTAATATATCCAAACAAGAAAGGATATTACCCCAAATTACCCAAAATTCAGCCCGTAATGTAAATTACCCAAAATTAAACAAAGCAGTGCTCTCCGACATATCTGCGGCTATCGCAGGGGAGAGCACCTGAAAAAGTACTTCAAATCTTCGTTCGCAGGGGGTGTTTGTGGGTGGGGGTTCGTCTTCTTCTTTATTCCTCAAAAAGAAATGGCGCCGGTTGCACCTCGATCCGCCGATGCTATATTCGCCAACATTGAGCGTGTTGTATGTATTCCTCTATCATCATCCCTTTTAATTCATATTTTTCTTTCAATTCATTTCCGAATTTTTCTTACTGAAAAAACGTAATCTTGTTGATTAGGGCTCCATTTGGTTAGCGGGTTAAAGACTTTATATTTCTCAAAATTTTTTGTGTTTCTACTGAAGAAATAGTTGTCATTTTATAAATTCGCACTAGGTTTGTGATTTAAGTTAAAGTTGAAGTGAAGAGTGATTCAAGTTAAAGTTGAAGTGAAGAGCATGATTCCCCCCTTAAGTGGAGAAAAGGGTTTTAGTCAATCCAAACGGAGCCTAGGGTTTCTGCTGAGACTATATATTGATCCTATTAAAATTTTTTTTTAAGCAAAGTTTTTCATAAAATTAATTATGTAAACTAACAATATAATTTCATTATATAAAATTGTACTATATTTAAGGTCCGACTTAAAGTTTCTGTGAAGTATATGATTTCCTCACGTGGAGGAATTCATCTTTCGTATTTATGGTGGTTAAAGTTTTGTGGGGTCGTGTGACGATGTGTTATGTACTCTTGCAAGCGTTTCCTAATTTAGTTTTCTTATAGGAAACTGAACTAGATGTCATTGATCATTTTGTAATAAGAGGTTTGTGGGGAGTCTAGGACTAAGGACTGAATCTATCTTTGTTTCTAGGAAGACAATTGGGTTGGGGATATTGTTTTTGTTCATTAGGTGCAGATTATCCACTGTAAACAACGCTCTGGTTATTCTCTTTTCATCTCAGTAGAGTGGTTTACTATCTTGAAAGCTGCACCTTCGTAAGGATCTTACTATAAGGGAAATACATAATTCACACAGTTAAGCTATATTTTAGATCTAGTACGCTTGTATCCGTTGTTGTATAAGAGAGGTAGGGTGTTGGATGGGTCTGACACTTTTACCACTAAATCCTTTTTCTAACATCTTACTGCACATATCCCTTGTCCAACTTCCTCTTATACTCGTACGTTTGGAAAGCTACGGCACTTTTTAGAATCAATGTTTTTACTTGGACTTTACTTCTAAACAGGCTTAATACTCTAGATTATCTGCAGAAAAAGGGACCTTTTAAGGCTTTGTCTCCCGGGTTTTGTGTTCTGTGCTTCCTGAGTGGGGAGATGCATGATTGTTTATTTTTGCATTGTGTTGTGGCTTGAGATTTATGGTGCTGGCTATTGTCCATGTTTGGCTAGATGTGGATTAACCCAAGATTGGTTGAGGGTATCTTTCTTATGAAGTTCCATGACATAGGAAAGCGGAGGGACGCTCTAAAGTTATTCTCCACAGCCAAGATTGTGATTCTTTGGTGTATTTGGCTTGAAAGAAATGCTAGGATTTTTAAAAATCAACATATACCAGTTAACTTTTGTTATGGAGAAGTTGATCTTTTTAGGAGCTCTTTGGACAAAGAGTTTGGAGGCTTCGCTGACATAGCCTTAGTTGATTTGCAAAGAGATTGGAGAGTTTTATGTTATTAGTTCATGTTTCTTATTGTCGCACTTTATAATTTTGAGGACACCTTATCCTTAAATCTTTGTACATTCTTTCTCTTTTAATATCATCTCTTTTTCCAATAAAAAAAAGGGAGCCCAGGATTTGACGTTATTTAATTAACTGATGTCACTAATATTTGAGTTTTGGTATACAGAACGCTGAGCTCTTTACACTGACATACGGAGCAGTTGTGAGACAATTGCTTACGGATTTGGAGGAGGTCGACGAAGTGAACGAGGAGCTTGACCAAATGTAATTGTCCGTGGATCTTCACTTTTTTTGCTTCCATTGTACTTGGTTGATGCTAGCGGTGGCCAACGGGCCGGGCCAGCCCGGAAACCGGCCTGGCCCGGCCCGAGCCCGGTGTACCCCGGGCCGGGCCACGGGCCAATTTTCGCTGGCCTTTGGGCCCGGGCCCAGGCACGGGCACACAGGGCAACGCCTAATTGTTTATAGCCATTGCAAAGCGGCTATAAATTATAAAAAAAAAAAATTATGTATTTTTTTTTTTATAAATACTTAATCCTTCCCAACCCATTTCCTCACCAAATCTTCAATCCCTTCTTAAAGACGACCGCACCCCCCATATGTCAGATTTTGTATTTTTTGATAAACAAATTTGTACTTTTAAATATTAGGCCCCAACTGCGTTGTATTTGTACTTGTTACGTTATTTATTTACTATTATTTTTTTTATAAGATATTTACCATTACTTATTATATATTTCATTTTATTACATATATTTAGCATTATTTTTTTGAACATGTATATTTAACATTATTAGTGCTTGGAAAAAAATATATTTGTATCTTATATTATTTATCAATGAATTACAATAATTTTAGTACAAAACGACTTTGTATTAGTTAAATTTTACTTTTTTTTTAATTCTGTCAAAAAAATGCGGGCCCGGCCCTGGAGACCCCCTGGCCCGGCCCGGCTCCCAAACGGGCCGGACCCGGCCCGTGGCCATCACTAGTTGATGCTTATGGTTCGGTTTCTGTTTGCTGCAGCTGAGTTCTATTTGATTAAGCATCTCTTATTTTTGTCCTCCATTATTGTTCTAATTATCAAAAAGGATTTTTGCATTGTGGTCCTAAGTTTGCTGTTAGTGAGCACAATTTCTGTGATTTTGTTGATATGTGTAAAGGATATATTTATTAGAGTATAAAATCATTCTTGAGCCTTCACCCATTAGTTTAGGTTTTTGGGATAGTTGGTTCATTAGTACGGTATCAAAAGCTTTTTAACCAAGAGTTTATGAGAATCCAGTAGTTCCTACTTTTAATATTACCATATTTTAAGCACAAGTTATGAGACGAGTTTATGCACTATTCCACATTGCAAATATAAATTATTCCTTGGCCTCCACTCATCAACTTAAACTTTCAAGATTGTTGTTCCGGTGATAACAATGGTTAACAAAACTACAGAAGCTCTGGGTTTTCTCGGAGACTTAACTTCTACATTCATTTTATCACATTTGCAGTGTGTAACTTGAAGTGTTGTTGTCAGTTTTAAGTGGAAAATTATCTCATAGTTTCTAATGGATAACAAACCGGTGTCAAAAAACATAAGGGAAACCTGGGAGGGTGTTTCGCCTAGAGTCGCACCCCCACCCCGGCTTCACATGAAAGAAGCTTGTAAGAAATGGTTCTATTCACTTGTCTTTTCTTCGAATTAGCCTTCTTCCTTTCAACAGTTGACATCATAATCCACCTACTTTCATGTGGTTACTGGCAGTGTGACCTGGGAAGAAGCCCCGCTAGAGTTCCCGTTAAAGATATTATCGCAGAAAGTACTGGGCTAGTTGTTGTGTTACTTACGATATAACTTATGTCCTGATGCTGATTCATTTCTTCAGGGGATACAATATTGGGGTCCGTCTCATTGATGAGTTTCTAGCTAAATCTTATGTCTCGAGGTGTGTTGATTTCAAGGAGACTGCTGAAGTTATAGCTAAGGTCTGTCCCCATTCGGTGATATTGTTGTTGTTATGGTCATTTCTGTTATTTGAGGCACTAGTGCAACTTATCAGTAGTCAAAATCTCGAGCCTTTTACATGCTGCACACTGTTGCCTTTAGATTTTTGGGTGAAATAATCAAAATCATCAATGTCATGAGCGCCTTATGCCGTCTCAGCACTACCCTAAAATTAGAAGCATTTTTTTCAATTCACATCGCGGGCAAAATGTTGAGCGAGAACTTCACACTCGAATGATAGAGCCTAAGAATCCTTGTGACTAACTGAGAGGTACTTAACCGTTCTATGCTTAGGAAGAGATGTTAAGTAGCCTCATGCACAACCACTTAAGCTGCTTTGCACTATGCTTTAAAAAACCTCGTTGTATTTGATGAATTACACTAGTATTCATGGAGTTAGGAGCTAGAATCATATTCAAAAAGGACATCCTAATTTGATTTAATTTATCTTACCTAAAATTATCCTGTAAATCAAGATAATGAAAATACTAAGTTCGAATACAACTAATTCATCCCAAAAAAAAAAAAAATACAACTATTCTAAATAGGATAATCGAACTAGTATTTCGTAGAATATAGGGTAATAAAAGAAACAAGAGTAAATATTCTAAGTTTAGGTTTTGCCTTTGTTAATGATTGGCACAACTCTTCCCTGCTTAGAAAAACTTGACCTCAATTTTAATAATGAGGTATGTTGAGTGGAACTGAGTATAGGAAGAGCGGCTTCAAGGCTAGACTTGATAGAACATATTGACCAACTCTAATCGTGGTTGCTGAGTTGAAATAACAGGGGTTCTCGAATGTAACACGATGGATGATAATTGTTGCATGATATTAAACGTCACGTGACGTCTGTTATTTAATCCCATGGGTTGTCTTGATCTTGACAATTCCTGGTTCTTTATTCTATATTTTTTTCTCACTAATTTGAATGTCAGAGATCTCTACTTTTCTATGAAAAAAGAGAAGAAAATGAAGTGGTCCTCAGTGTCTTTCTAGTTCAAAATTTGTTCATGGCATGTCTTTGATTTTTCTTTTTAAAAAGAATATCATGAAAGGTTGTTATAGTGCTCTGGTTAAACATACTAAACAGGTAGGCTTCAAAATGTTTCTGGGGGTGACTGCAACTGTGACCAACTGGGATGCAGAGGGAACCACATGCAGTATCATTTTAGAGGACAACCCTTTAGTAGATTTTGTTGAACTTCCAGACACCTGTCAAGGTCTTTCCTACTGCAACATCATAACCGGAGTTATCCGAGGAGCCTTGGAGATGGTAAGAAATTAGGGTGCAAATGAGTCTAGCTGGCTTGTAGTTTAGTAGATTACTCAGTTCGTTTGCGATGACTTGAGTGAAATGAGCTTGTTTTAGCTTAGCGAGTGGAGTTTAAGCACACTAAAACTCAGACTCTCTAAGAGCTCATGAGCAGCAAGCAAAGTCTGAGCTTAATCATGATCCTAGATGACCTAATTGGCTCGAAGCTCATCAAGTTGAGTTTAAGCTCAACTGAGCCCGACCATGCTTGGGCTCGAGCTCTCTGGGTCAGAAAATTTGGAGCTGAGCTCAAGCTAACAAAATGTAGCTGAGCAAAGCCTCCAGTTTTTCACGCTTGGAATTCCTTGAACCTCATTTACATCCAGTGAGAATTGAATCTGGGCCTCTCTTTTTCAGATGGCTTTATCTGTGTTTTCTTCAATCTTTTGAATTTACATATGTGCTCGGGATGATGTTGGTAGGTATCCATGAAGACTGAAGTGACATGGGTGCGTGATATGTTAAGAGGAGATGATGTGTATGAGTTGAAATTGAAACTTTTGAAGCAAGTCCCTGAAGAATACCCTTACAAGGACGACGAGTAACCTCAGTCAATGATTCTATGCTGCTTCAGTTTGCAAGCTCCTGTTGGTCGGGTAAGCCTTGTTTCTCTGTATTATCTGTTAGCTTCGGTGAATTTCTTTTTTCTTTTCTAGCCACCATTTGTTGCGTGTTCTTTTGTGGAGTAGAAGCATCGCTTGACGCTTGAGGTTTGTACAATAGAATGGGATCTTGGTTTCTGATTTGTGCATCAGGGAGATGAAAAATTTAAATAGTAAACACTCCTAATTTAGGTTTTAGAATTTAAATTTTTTTTTCTAATTTGTTGACGGTGCACTAGTGTCACTGAAATCTATCGAATATTCCTAGCTTTTGTCTTCTTTTCAAAAATAGGTCACATTCCTTGCTTCTGGTAACTAGGGCCTTTTTCAGAAATAGAGAATTTTCCATCTTTTTGGAAAAGCTTCTATGGAAAATGAAAAGCTGGAGAAGTTGTTCAAAAGACAAGACCAACTACAACAATATCCCAGTGCCTCAAGAGGATCCCACTATGGCAGGGTTGGGGGGGAGAGAATGTACGCAACCTTAATCCTATGGGGTAGCACCCTGTAGGGTGCTACATGTTGTTTCAAAAGACCAATTTTCCTATTTTAGAATTTTGAGAATAGGTTTCCAAATCTATATTAAATTTGAAATGTTAGAAAACAATTTTAAACTGTTGTCCATACTTTTTGTTCCCGGGTTTTTAACTATTCTATCTCAATAGTAAGTTGCTCTTTTTTTTGCATTGAATTCTGCATTATGAATAGACGATTTGTACTTTGAAATTGTGTAAACCATATAGTTGTTTGATATTTAAATCAATGTCTTATAATTCGTACTTTGAAATTGTGTAAACCATATAGTTGTTTGATATTTAAATCAATGTCTATTATAATTCATACATATAAGTTAATGGTGTCCGATATCTGAATTTAAAACTCAAAATGTGATATTTGCACCTGAACCATACCCAAATTTTCATGGATTGGGTGGTTTTTTTTTTTTTTTTTTTTTAAACGCAGGATTGGGTGCATTAAAATAAATCATTTTCAGATCGATTATCCTAATTCTTCGAATTGGGTTCAAATTAGAGTATTGGGTTTTTGACTTTAAAACAAAAAGCAACATTCCTGGTGTCCCAAGGGCTCCCGCCTAAGCAAGGTCTAGGGGGGTAGATATACGCAGCCTTCTCCCTTCAGGGGCTCAAATTAGAGTATCGGGTTTTGACTTTATGGGTATTAATTATGCCTATAGTTTTTCATAAAAGAAGGGAAAAAATGATAGGAAAAACATTCTGGAAAGTTGTTAGCAATTTTCCATTTATAAACTTGTTTTCCAAATGGGAAATGTGAAAGATACAGAGGAAAATTGGAAATGAAAAATGAAAAATGTTCTCCCCCCCCCCCCCCCCTCCCTGCCCCTCCCTGAATGGAGACTCGACTTACAATGGGAGAAGCTTTAGGTTTTGTTTGGCTGATAGGAAGTGATGTCGAAAATTAGAACTCATAAATAGTGGGTTCTGGGTAAGTGGATCATCAGTGGGAAGTTAAGCACTTTCTAGAATTGCGGCTTCTCACATAATAGAGGAATGAAAGTAACTCGAGGAGGGAAGCTAAGTTCCAATTCATAGTAAGTTGTATTTCTGTTATGAACTTCACATGTGAGTCAAATATGAATCTCACATAGGAGTTATAGGAAAGAAGATACCAGCATATAAGACTAGTGGGCTACTCCACCTAGTGTCAATTAGTTTTAGGATGGATCCCAATTAGGCTTATATGTGGATTCGTGTGTGCCAACTTTATGGGTTGGGCTTAAAGACCCGGTGAAATTTAACAATATCTCTTATTACAAACTAGACATACAAATATGATTTCGTAGAAACTTACATCTTAGGCGAACCAAGCGAGATATAAGTTGGAGGAAAGTTTATAAAAGATCTCGATGTAGGGAACCTCTCAACTTCATCGCAACCCTTCACCTTTGAAAACTATTGCTATAATAATTGTAAATTTTTCAAGCTTTAAAAACCTAATCCCTAAGTGGCTATTTTTATCATTTTATTGTAGTTTTTGGTATTTTTTAGAAACTAAAAATCGGGTTGTGAAAATAAGTTTTTCTTCTTTTTTGTTTCCTATTTTCATTTTTCGCTCAAACTAAGAAGAAATTAAAAACAAAAAACTATGAATAAGAAACTCATTACCGACATGTGGGTTTTAGCTTCTATAAACAGAAAACAGCATACAGAAAGCAACACCAAACAAGCCCTAAAGAAAATAGGAAGTTTGTTTTCTGAAACTGAAAAAAATAAGAAAAATAAAACTAGCATGTAGGGAAAGAAAAAAGAAGTCTGCTAAATGAACCTTGGCTTTTATGCTTTTTGTGAATTTTGCATAAGACCCATCAATATGGTAGCACAAAGTTTGATATGTAAATCTTGGAAGCTGACGGTATGTTTGATGTTGTTCCTTATTTGCAGTTTTTGGGTTTTGATAAACTAAAAAAGCCAGGGTTTAGAAATTGTTTTCTCTTGTTTTTGATTTTTCGTTTTCAATGTTTAGAAGGTTTGGGTAGAAACTGAAAATTAGAAATAAAAAGTAAGAAAAATCCATTTTCGAAACCCAATTTTTGGTTATCAAAAACTAGAAACTGAAAACATAAAATGATACCAACGTCACCAACAACAAACTCAGTGTTACAAGGGCTCTGTCCAAAACGGAGTCTGGGTGAGGTGAGATGTAAGCAACCTTATCCCTAAGGGAAGGCTGTGTCCGAGAGCCCCTAACGCTAAAAAGTAAGAACAAAACAATAAAGCAATAATAGAGCAACAATAAGGCATGCAAACAACAAGTAACAATAAGACGGCAGCAATAGCAAACATGTCAGCCTAGGGGCGTTATGAACAAGCTTCGTTGTGCTTCTCTATCCCAAACCGCTATGTTAGATATACATATTTTATCTCGCCGCTCAGCTCTATCTGAGCTCGCCTCCTTATTTAGGTTTAGGTAAGTGAGGTCATATCTAATCTTCACCATCCAACTTTTCTTTGGCCTAAATCATCTGTAGAGGATCAACACCTCATTCATGAAACTAGTTACAGTAAATTAGGAGAATTATTCATACTATTTGGTAAGTTCTCCAGATACAAGGAGTTGGAGTTATATCATGCAATTTGTATAGTTTGTGTAATTTTCTGTGTAAAACCATGTACATCTCTCATTTTCAAAATTATTATGAACAAATGATCCAAAATTACCAACCGAAACCCGTAAATGTCATCCAGCACTGGATGATGAAGCTCTCCTTTGCATCCAAGGAGACTCCTTCAAAGCTTCAGCATATCTTTCTAACTCTGATTTCTGGCTAATATTCGATTCCTTGTTTGGTCGATAACTCGGAGAACTTCCTGTACTTCCCTTTCCCAAAACAAACCTCACACAGCTCTGTGATGATCCCGATTCTCTACTCATGACGTCATATTCTTCATTGAAGCTCGGTAACCAATGAGATTCCATTGGGCTCCATTCTTCATCTCTCTCATCAGTTTCCACACCAGCGCTTGATTCTTCCTCGTTATTTTGGTGATTGTGATAGCTATGACGATAGTGTCCTGGAACATGTCTTGTAAAATTCGTTAGAATATTCGTTTTGCTTGAATTAACAATTGTTGGTTCGTTCTCTAATCGTTGTTTTTCGTTATTATTAGCATATTCTAGTATGAGTTGCTTTGCTTTCTCCTCGGATTTAGGGCTTAAGTTCTTGCTTAAATCCCGAGCACTTGTTTTTCCCTGTGGGGGATGATAATTCCTGAGCTCGTATCTCAAACATGCATTTATCCACCGGAGATAAACCAGCTCCTCTGCGTCAGCACACCGGTCTGCTCGAAGTCGTTCAACCTCTTCTAACAAGATCTGTTTTTCTTCTCTTAGACGCCTCGTCGCTATCCTTTGTTCTTCAATCTGCACCATTCACACTTACATTATTGAATCTGATATGGAATTGAAGGCTTATGAGCTCCTACTGCAAATGCTCCAAATGTGTCCCTAGATTTTGGCATTTGCTGCCAAATTCTTATTTCAGTTTATCGATTGAATTTCATCCATTTTCATGCATGTCGATCAATTGACTCATCGACTACATCCACAATTTGTCATCTCTATCGCAGATGCTCTTAGCTGATGAAATTACAAACATTTACCACCTGACTTTGATAGTATTAACTATCCTAACAACCAAAAAGATTAAACGATCATTTTCCACATGAAATGTAATGCATTACTGCTTATCATTTTAGGATATGCTATTCTTTTGTCAATGAGGCCTTTGGTTTAGTGGCAAAAACACAGCTAAGATTGAGATTTTGTGAAAGGACCATAAGTTGAAACCATCATATCATCACTTATATACCAAAAGTGTTGCGCCATGTTTTAGAAAAATTAATTGCTTTTCTAAGCCTTATGTTTGCAAAAACTGAGCGAACAATATGTAACATCTAGCTTAAAATCTAATAAGCAATGATCGTAATTTTACATATTAACCTTTATCTGATTTTGTGCTAGTGATGCATTAGAAAGCCGAAAGAAGAGATATGAAATGGTACAAAAGAGCCATTGAGTCACCTTTGTTTCTTGCATAATGGAAGTTGAAAGCATTTCAGTGGACTTTAGTCTCTGAACCAGATCACAACTCTCTTGCCTTAATTCTTCTTCTTTGTCCTCGAAGTCATTTATTTTTAGATGATAGGATTCGACATCTGACAACGCTTCAACCCTTTTCTTAAGAGCTAAAACCTCCTCTTTGTTTTGCTCGGCCTCGTGCCTTAGCGTCTTCTTCAACATCTTTATCGTATCTTTAGCAGCCTCGAGCGTAGCTTCTAGCCTCTTTTTATCAGCCTGCAAAGATTCGATTTTCATTGCCAAAATTTTTATCTCCATGTTGTTGAGCTTAAGACGGTTTTGGAGCTCCATCACGGTAGCTTGATGCTTGTTTTGGCCATAGTGTTTGAGCAACTGGTTCTCGAGATTCCTCTCTTGTTCTCGCATGAACTCCATCGTATTCTTTGGGTCCCGGATTTCTGGTTCATGTTCATGTTTGTTGGCGATCTTCATTTTTACAGGTGCTACTTGTTCGTCAAACTCTTCGAGAAGATCCACAAACTTGTGTCCATTAGTTGGTGAGGAACACACCGCACTAGTATTAACCCGAACTCGAATATGTGGTTGGTCCTGGTCAGGTGGAATATGAGAGCATGTAAGGTTTCATCATAGAATCAGTTGAAATTGGGCGCCTTAGCTCATTATTCTTATATGTTGGTCTCTTTTTTGTCACTATTATTTTTCAACAGTTAATAAAATTACGTTACTTTTTCAATCAATGTTCATGTGGCATGTCGTTAGCAGTTCATGAAACAAGAAGGCTAAAAATGGCAATATGGCAAGGTCTCGTTCATTATGGTTTTTATTTACAATTTTCGGATTCTGAAAACGTTTTTTTTTTTTTTCAGCTTTAGAATTTTTTTAATAATTAAAAAAACAAAAATTTGAAAACTAAAACAGATTTTTTTTTCTCTAAATTCTAGTTTTTAGTTTCTCAAAAGCCAAAAACTACAAATAAAAAGCAATATTAAAACATTTTCCGGAAAGCTAATAGGAAAGATACTCCCGTGGCTATTAATCGGGTGAAAACTGACTCTGATGACCAAAAGATGGAGCGGCCTGCATATAATTTTTGTTGTAACTTTACAAAAATGAGAATCCAACAGCTCTCAGCATGGCTGATAGTCATGTCAATGCCTTCTCGTTTATTTTCTAAATTGCATTCTCTTTCATATATATATTTGAAACGTGTTTTGCCTCTTTTTATAAATGCCAACGTAGAACTTTTTCGAATATTTTTGCATGGATAACTCGATCCATGTAGACGACCCCATTGGGTGTTAGTAAAACTTGCTCTAATTAGAACTCAGAAGTTATAGGTTATCCGCATCTATAATCTTTATCGAACTACTTTCATAAAGAGATCCATATGCAATAGTTATTGGTGTCTGTTCGGGTGTCCTCTATTTGCTATATGTTTTTTCTTTGCCTATTTTACTGGCTTTCAAGTCTCAGTTAGTTTATTTTTAAAATATATTGTCTTTATTGAATTTTTTATGAAAAAATGTTTTCTCTAAGTTAGGTTGTTTTTGGTGTTTTGAGAAATTAAAAATCATGTTTTGAATTTTTTTTTTTTCCTTCTAATTTTCAGCTTGTTACTAAAATTAGGAAAAACTGAAAATAAGAGATAAAGGCAGAAAAATTTGCCTTTAAATTATGGTTTTTAGTTTTTAAAAAATTAACCACCACAAAAAGGAAAAATAACATAGCCACCCTTAGCTTCCTATTGAGGTATTTTAGTCGATCAAATATATGAACAGAAACTTAAAAATTAAGGGCATATTTTGAATTATTTTCTTTTTTGTAATTTTTAGGTTTTTTTGAAATTAAAAATGATATTTTAAGAATGATTCTTTTTCCTTATTTTTGACTTCAATTTTAAATTTCTTTCTTATTTAGGTGAAAACTCGAAGCATAAATGAAAAATAAGAAATTTTTTTTTATTTATTTCATTTAAAATTCAAAAAACTACAAATAGAAGACTAGTAAAAGATTACCCTAATATCTTTTGGAACTGAATCTAAATCACCATCTGCATCTTTGGCCCTAGATCCTTGTTGAGAATTAGCTTGTGCATTGTATTCTGTAAACAAAATATACCAATATAACCCCTTAAATCACATTATATATAGAGTGATGTTATTGTCAGAATAAAATTGTTATTGTCAAAGTAAGATCGTTATCTTTAATGCAACTTTATAGCTCTGATAATAACAACTTTCACTCTAAATATAACAGCTCCCTATAAATATTAAACAAAAATAACATACAAGATCAAGTCTTCTTTAGAAAAGATCAAAATATAGCTGCTACATCGAAACTGGGCAAGTCTTCTATCCACGGATTTAGTGGTTGAGTGTGTGTGCTTTTCTTATTAAAAAAAGATTTTTTTTTTATTTATAAAATTACCTTTTAAAAGTGATTAATTTTTTCTGTATAATTATAATTTTTATATGTTTCCAATATCCACCTGCTATAATCCAAATATTTTCGATCAATCATCCTTTTTTTTTTTTAAATCATAATTAGGTTTAATTGTTATGCATTTGAGCTATCAAAAGTTGATTATACACAACATTTTGCCAAAACATATCTTACAGTAATGATCAAAGAGGGTACCAACACGTAAGCACCGGATCCCATTAGAACTCCGAAGTTAAGCATGCTTGGACGAGAGTAGTATCAGGATGGGTGACCTCCTGGGAAGTCTTCACCCCTCAAGTTGGGGTATTCGGAAACAGCCTCTCTTCAGGGTAGCACCCTGAAGGGAGAGTGCTGCGTACATCCACCCCCCCGGACCCTGCCTAGGCAGGAGCCCTTGGGGCACTGGGAATGTTACTTTTATATCTTACAGTAATGGTTATCAAAATGGATTGAAACTAGGATTATGTATCTCCTAGCCCAACCTCAAATCAGCATATCCTAATTATTTTTATTTTTGTACAGTTTCTCATCTTGCTCAACTTTGTCTTTTGTTTTAAGTTTTTAAATTCCCAACTACTCTCTACCCCAAGAACTCTAGTGCATATAGCATATGACTAACAGAATGCTAATACTATTAACTAAAGGTAATTGATTGAAAAACTTTAGATTAATACTCGCGTTTTTTTTGAAAATTGTAAAGTTATGCTGGTTAAATAAGAACCGATTGCAATTTTATGTTAAACAAAAACCAAAAAAAGCATAAATCAATAGGAAAAGTATGTACCTGATGGCGGTGCTTCAGAGGAAGGCTGGATGCTTTTGCTGCTGACTCTTGAATAGAGAAACCCCGCAACTGAGAATGCTACTGCCACCCCTAATTTTATTAGGATTTCCCTCACATTCCCCCTATTTATTACCAACTTAATCATTTATTAATCAAATTAGGCCCTTTTTTTTAACTTTTAAGTTAAATATTATCCTTTTTTTTTTAATTGGTAAAAGAGAGAACCAAATTTCCTTAAGACGAATAACAGTTTGAGATGACAACAACTAACCGAGTGCTGTAAAGGGTTTCCGCTAAGATAGGGGTTGGGGAGGGTGAGATGTACGCAACCTTACCCAACACCCTGTAGGAAGGCTATGAGACAAGCGTTGGTGAACTTCTCACTCAGGGTGAAGTTAGACAGGAATTTTGACCACCAAGTTAATTCAAAAACCCATATATTATCATGATATTTTATGTTTTCTCGGTAAAGAGATTATAAATTTTCTTATGAGGGACAACAACCGGAGAGAAAGGGATGATGAATTTCCAACTCAAGATGGGAAGGAAATTTATACCACTAAGCTAACCCTAGAAATTGTATATATTACCCTAATCTTTCAGTTGGTAATAAGAGAATAAAAATTCCCTTTGGAGGGATGAATAATCGGTAAAATGGGGGAATTCTAACTCGAGGCGTAGCTAAAAGGAGAGGTGAATTTTAACCACTAAATCAACTCAAGAAGCTCATATATTACTATTGCAGATCAACGGACAGAACATTAATTATGGGCAAATCTTCTTCATTTCTCCATCTAGGAAAAGAAAAGAAAAAAGGAAAATCAACAAATTTGATTAGACCCAGATAGCAAAGCCTCTTCAAAATTCAATTACATGAGATGAGACCCATTTCAGATTGTCTCCCCTCCCCCCCCCCCCCAAAAAAAAAAAAGAACAACAAAGTCCTCTTCTTTCAGTTAGAGCCAGTGAGCAAAAGCTCTTCAATATTCAAAAATAAACCAGACCAATTTCATAGTTTGCCTAGAAGACAAATTAGTCCCATTGGTAACGTTCGTAAATTTGTTAAAATTTGTCCCTTTTCTTTATCTTTGTCTAAAGTATTCCCTAATCATCATATGTTTGTTCAAATTGATCCATTTTTCATCTAAAATAGTTGAAACGTTAGGGAGTAAATAACTTGACCGAGATAGCAAAAGCTCTTCAAAATCAAAAAAATGAAAAAGACCCACTTCAGATATTTGCAAAAGAGAAAAAAGGAAAGTACCTGGGGCTGTGGAGAGAGATCTTCAATGAAATTGAATAACGGGTGCAATAGTAAAAACATATAGGCGTTGAAGTTGTGTATTTGTGGTTCTGCAGTTTTATGTCTTTGTTATTGGCTTGGTTAAATGGGATGTTACAGAAACTACTTTGCCTTGTAGACTTCTCTTTTATGCTTATATGAAATAAATTAAATTGCCCTTTTTGCTTTAAAGACTTGGTCATTCAGGTGTGTTTTGTGCTTTGTCATGAAACTGAAAGCATACATATATATATATATATATATATATATATATATATATATATATATATATATGTGTGGGGGAAAACTTGGGTTCGAATCTATTTATATTGGTGCAGAAGAAAAGTATGAATAAATTAGCTCTCACAAAAGTTTAAAGTATGAATTAGCTATTACATAAAGTACAAATGAATTAAATTAATGATTTTATTCTCTATATATATAAAAAATAAGTTTTATAGCATGTTATTTCATGTATAAAACCCATTATACTTAAAACGTGTATAGTGCACAAATATATTTCATATGTTATATTGAAACTATATTAATATTTTTTTTCCGTTAATTAGCGATAGAGTCGTGGAACACAGTAGGCAACTCGACCAATTAATATTAAAAATGGGAATTTGATACCATATAAAAAAAATCAACTATTATAAAAAAATTCATGGGGTGAAGGAGCATGAATTTATACCCTAACGCAAAAGTGTAGTGAGATGCTGATTCCAAGTTGTATTCCAAAGTAACAAAATAGTGGGTTGAGTGTTGTATGGAGTAAGGAATTTGCCATATTTCTTGAAATTGCGGTGTTGAATAAGTGGGGTTTTTTTTTCCATAAGTGATGATAGAGGCCCAAGGCCATATGTTAAATATTATGAGATTTTTAGGTCTGACACAAATTTGGACATTCAGTTACGACATTAGAGAACAAAGAAAGCACTCAAAAATGATAAAAAGGTTGGCAAATATGAGATTCACATGTAAATCTAAGTGAAGTATCATCCTAAAACCAACCACTCCAATATGAGATTCTATTATAAGTTCTTAATATTATGGTTTAATTACTATATTTTTTCATTTGCTGTTTTTTATTATTGGGCTGTATATTTTTGGGCCTCATTATTTTGTTTAGCCAATTTTCATTTGCTCTGCTCTCTGTATTTTGGCTAGTTTAGTTATATTTTTCACATATCAACAAATGTCAGAGGACAGAAAAACTCTCGACACTCCTTGTCCTCCTCCTCATCTTCTCCCAAATTTTAAGGTTTAGATATAGTTTTCTTCGATCAATTGTTGCATCTTATTATGGTATCAAAGCAGCTTCCATTGTTGTGTCTTGATTCAATTTTTGATTGATCGATCTCATCACTCGTTTTGTTCTCGTCGAAGTCAAAGCTAGGGTTTGCTTCTTGCTTGCTTCAATTTTTCGATTCCTTCAACAATGGTGGACAATCAAAATGTTGTTCGTGGTGGAGATGGTGAATCGCACGTTTCTCTCACTTTTATGCCAAATTCTTCATATGTTATTGTGGATCAAGCGTCTGATCCTATGTCGCCATATTTCTTGACTAGCAGTGACATGGCAAGTAGTTTTCTTGTGTCTCGGGTTCTTACTAGCAGTGGAAACCACATTGCGTGGTATCGATCCATGGTTGTTGCCCCAAAAGCGAAGAACAAGATTGAATTTGTTCCTGGTGAGTTGCCAAGTGGGCTGGGTCGGGTCGTTTGGGCCTGGTCCGGCCCGGGCTCGGTTGGCCCAAAGAGCCGTTGGCTCCCCCCTTCCTTTTTAATTTAAAAAAATATATATTATCTATAAATATCATTTCCTCACAACAAATCTTCATTCAATTCTGTCTTCTCTCTCTACATTCATCTACTTCCTTCTACTTGCAAGAATTGTGCACCAAATTGGCCACCTCTAGCTTGTAGAATCTCGGTCAAGTTCGAATTTCATTGTTCACTTTGGTAATTTTAGTATCAAAATTTTATTTGATTCGCATTTTTATCTACTTAATTTACATTAATAGTTGTATTTTTTAAATACTAATCATTAATACTACCATGGCACACAATGCATCTTCGTTTGGAGCCTGTCGTTCTAGTTCGAGCTCTTCTCGACCACCTAAAGTACCTAAGAGGGGTAAAATTGTGGAACTTGATACTGATGAACGAACATTTTTAGAACCAGGCCCATCACCCCCATACACTGACACCATAGATTGGGACCTCCAATAATAACAGTACTACAACGACCAGAATTTTTCTGAGTCGGGTGGTGGTGGTGGAGACTCACAGACTGAAGAGGAACCCACACCCACCACCGAAACCCAGCCCGCAAGAACTAGTACTAGTAGACGTAGTACTAGTGGGGTATGGAAGCACTTTAACTTAGATAGAAACAATAATAAAGCGATTTGTAAATTATGTGACCCATCCAAGGCCTTTAGTCATCTACCGGGCAGTGGAACAGACACATTAACTAGACATATAATTAGGTGTCACCCCAAATAAGACCCAGATAGAGCCCAACAATAGTTAGTACAGCAAGCGACCGGTGCGCTTGCTAACTTTAGGTTCTCCCAAGAAACTAATAGACGGGAATTAGCTAAATATATAATTAGGGCTAAAAAGCTTTTTAGCACCGGCGAAGACCCTAGTTTCGTGGAGTATCTCCAAACAGCGGGTTCACAGCCGCCATCGCAAGAGTTCCTCGAAACACTTTAAAGTAGGATGCGTTTAAAGCTTACAATAAGATGAAAACTAATGTCTTCGAATTTTTTAAGGTGAACACTAGTATGTTCTCGTTGACGTCCGACACTTGGAAGTCGAAACCCGGTGTGCCTTACTGTGTGTAATGGCATACTGATTCCTCCTTCACCATTCAAAAACAAAAAATCCATTTTGCATATTTAGATTATCCCCACACTGCCTACATAATCATTGGTGCGATTATGGAGGCAGTCCGGGAGTGGGGGATAGAGCGTCGTATTTTTAGTATCACGTTCGACAATGCTACTAGTAATAACGCATCCATTAAACAACTAAGTAGGCATATGAAACCAATGTTAGGTCGGCGGTGTTTTCATTTACGTTGCATCTGTCATATACTGCATTTAATGGTTATGGATGATTTAGGTGTAATAAACGCTTCTCTTTCCACCTTAAAAGATATAACAGTAGCAATAAAATCATCCAGCACCAGAAAGAGAAGTTTTAAACTTCTCTGTAGAACGCATAGGTTAGAGTATAAACAATTTAAATTAGACTTACCAACTAGGTGGTCATCAACCGTAGAAATGTTAGAGCACATACTACCATACAAGGATGTCATAGTGGAATTTGTACAAGATACTCGTTTAGATTTAAGTGATTATAATCTGAACTATGTCCACTGGGACACCATTAACGAAATTTGTAAATTTTTTACTATTTTTAGAGACTCTACCACCTTTTTTTTTCAGGTTGCTATTATCCGACCGTACTACAAGTAATATCTAGATTGATTGATATTGTGTCTTGGATGTCCTAAAATGAATCCAACCCCGTGTTAACTGAATTGATTAAGGCAATGAAAAACGAAGTTTTATAAATATTATTCTAAACTACCTCTTATATACTGTTTTGCCATTATTTTGGATCCCTGTTGTAAACTCACGGGTTTGAATTTGTTTGCCAAATATTTTTACGAACAATTAAAATATGATTTCGATACCGAAAAATTCATTGCGCAAGTCGATTCAGACGCACACATTTTATTTTTCCATTATTCTTGGAGATTATCATGTGATAATCCGCATGTTACTCCTACTACCATTGGATCTTCCACATCTAGTAGAAGTAGTGCACACACGTCAATTGCGTGGAAGCTGTTGTGCTAATTCACGCCCACACAAGTTTCCATGTCATGTGACGAGTTAGATTACTATATGCGGATGCCGCTAATCCAGTTCTTCCTAACACCAGCGAATCCGCAATTTGATATTTTGAAATGGTGGTGTACAAATCCAACCAGTATTCCGTGCTTTCCACTGTGGCACGTGATATACTAATGTGTCCGGTGTCTTTAGTAGCATCGGAGTGTGCTTTTAGTCTTGGTGGCAGGTTGCTTGGAAAGAAGAGGGCAAAACTATCACCGTCCAGCTTGGAGAGGTCCTTGTGCTTAAAGGACTGGATGCACGTACAGGCTAGGAAGCAAAACATACTGAGGCTGGGTTCATCGAGCGAGGATGAAGACGACCGCACTACCAATACGTCAGACGGCGGCACAGCAACCCCTCCAGCTAGCGTAGACTAATTTCTTATTGTTGTACGTCTGTATCTTGTTTGTGTTTTGTAATAAATATATTTCTACTTTTAAATAGTAGGATCCAACTGCTGTAGTTGTATTAGTTACACTATTTACCATTATTTATTGTATATTTTATTTTATTACATATATTTAGCATTATTAATGATTGTGATGGATTGTATTTGTATCCTATATTAGTCATCAATGAATTATAATAATATTTGTACAAAACGAATTTATATATTTTTTTTAATTTTACATGTTGTTTACCCGGGCCCGGGCCAGGCCGAGCCATAGAGGCCGGGACCCAAGCTTGGCCTGGCCCACTACAGTGGCGGGCCTAGCGGGCTTGGGCCCGGGCCTGGCTGGCCACCTCTAATCCGAGCTATCGAAAGAGAAAACGTTGTGATAGTACGCTGATTTCTTGGATTTTAAACTCTATTTCCCAAGAAATTGGATCGAGTGTTCTTTATTTTGGCTCCGCACAAGAAATGTGGAATGATATCAATCGGTGATACTCATAGAAGTACAAATCTATAATTTATCAGGTGAAAAGAGACATTTATTCACTCTAGCAGGGATGCGTATTCGTGACTTCTTACTATGCTGTTGAAGACCCTTTGGAATGAGATTGTGCTCATGTGGTGCCATGAGAGAATGTGAATATGGTGTTCTTAAGGCTATGGCTGAAATCAGGAACCAAGACTATGTTATGACCTTCCCCGTGGGTTTTGATGATTGTTATTCCAATGTTCGAGATGAGATTACGCTTTGCAATGCCTCTTCTTGACATCACGATGCCTTTTTAAAGGTGATACAACAGGAAAAGCAGAGAGAAATAACCAGATTGATGTCCTCTCCTATTTTTATTCCAAATGAATCCTTGGCAATGATTGTCAAAAGTCAAGAAAGCAAGACAGGAGGAAATATCAGAAATTGAAAAACTAGAGCATGTGGTTGACAAATGTTTCAAGTTACATGGTTATCCTCCAAGCTATAAAGGAAAAGGCAAAGTATACCCAAATCAACCTTCAGGACATGTGAATCAGGTCACGGCTGATACTGGTGTAGTTAAGGGGAATTCGCAGTCTGATGGAGCTCAGTTTACCGCATCTCGGTGCCAACAATTACTTTCTTATTTGAGTTTCCAACTTGCATCTTTGCCAAGCCCGGTAATTTCCACTACAAATGATGCTTCACTACCTACCCGCGCTACTAGTCTCAGTTTGTCTGGTATAACTCTCTCATCACTTGGTTCTTATCTCTCTTGTTTTGCGGTTTCGTCCCTGAATGATTCTTTGTTGGTCCCTAGTTCTTAGATAATTGATCCTGGAGCAGCTTCACATGTATATTGTAATCCCAAACTATTCACTTCCTTATATCCATGTGATAAATCCACAGTTACTTTGCCTAATGGGAGTAGCAAGTTAGTCACACATAAGGGAATTGTGTCTATTACTCCTCATTGGTGCTTGATGATGTATTATATGTGCCCATGTTTCATTTCAATTTAATTTTCTTTAGTCAATTGATTTCTCGTATCAATTGCATGCATGTTTTCTCACCCAATACTTGCTATATCTAGGACCTATCTGGTCGACCATGATTGCGACGGGTGTTAAGGTCGGCAACCTCTATTTTTTTAGTGGCACGCATTCAACCCATGTTGCCGCTTCTCATGATTCTCAGTCAGCAGTGAACAACCTTGACAATATGTTTCTTGCCTTTAACAATCACAATTTATGGCATTATCGACTTAGACATCCACCTAGGTATCTTTTGCAACAAATTTCCTTAGATTTTTCTCATGATGACTTCAATAAACCTTGCTTGATATGTCTTTTAGCTAAACAACAAAGATTACCCTTTCCTATTAGTAATACATCGCCCCCATCCTATTTGACATGATTCATTATGACATTTAGGGACCATTCCTTGTTCCATTCATAAATAAAGAACGATTTTTCTTACTATTGTCGATGATTGTACTCAACTCTCTTGGGTGTTTATGATGAAATTCAAATTTGAAATTGCACGCATAATACCTAACTTTCATACTCATGTCCTAAAAGAATTTCATTATGACATTAAAACCATTTGTAGCGATAATGGGGTCAAATTTATTCTTCGTGATTTCTTTCATGCCAAAGGAATTATACATCGAGTTGTGTTGACACCCCTAAACAAAATGACATGGTTAAACGAAAACACCAACATATTTTTAACGTTGCTCGGGCGTCAAGGGTTCCAATCAAATGTCCCCACCTATCTTTGGAATAAATGCGTGTTAACTGCATCTATCTCATCAATCACCTCCCTTACCCCCTTCTCAAAAACAAATGTCGCTATGAGTTGTTATTTAATTGTAAACCCTCATACATGCACCTCCATACTTTTGATTGTCTTTGTTTTACGTCAACAATACGTGCTCGTCATGACAAGTTCTCTCCCTGTGCTCGTCCTACTATATTTTTGTGGAATATCCCTATGGCACGAAAGGTTATAAGTTGTTTGACTTACATACTAAATAAATTTTCATTTCTCAACATGTGGTTTTCCATGAACGTGTTTTTCCATTTCACAACCATCCCACATTTGATGATCCTTTTAGCTTTATTTGTTTGCCTCGACATTTTTTCGATGTTGATGTTGCTCTACCAGCACTCATGCATGCTCCAGCACACTCCTTGCCTTGACCCAGCAATACCTGTAATGCTACAACGTCTAATCCTCATTGCGCAGCACCTAATTCCCCATCTTCCATCCCCTCTCCCTATTTTGCAGAAATTAACTCAAAATCTCCCCATTTAGTGGTAAATCTAGGATTTTCATTGAGGGTGGGTTTAGTTATAAGATGTTTTCACAGCAAAATAGATAAGTAAAATGTACAAATTGAATGTATTTTTTTTCTATTTAAATTTGTTGAAATTTGATTGATGAAATCACGAGAGAAGATTAAGAGATAAGAAATATCATCTCAAAAATTTAAGGGAATTCATCATCAAGACATTTATTACTTACGAATCCTAACATTTCTTGTTCACCTAATCTTTGATTTCGGGTTAATCATGTTTGTTTGTTTAGTGATTTGAGTATACAAAGGCTGGGATTAAGTTGAGTTGGGTCATTTGGAGCTCAGTTTATCTCGGGTGAATCAAATTATATCATTTCAAATTTTGAGTTATCTCAAGCCGGATAAAATTTAGGTCAGAACTGAGTTCGGTTGGGTCATTTTGGGTTTGAGTAATTTTTTGTAGGTCAATAGGTTAAGATTAATCTTTTGTAGTCAATAAGTTGGGTCATTCTAGGATCATGTCAACTTGGCTGGGCTACATTCAAATTGGCTTCCAGTTAGGTACGGTCATTTTGGGTTTGTGTAATCTTAGGCTTTGGTTCGACAAGGGATGGCAATGAGGCGGGGCAGATATATGGGGTGCCTCCTCCATGCCCGTACCCACCACCCAAATCCATACCCATACCCACCTCGGGTATGAAGTGAATACCCATACCTGCCCCACCCATTACCCGTGGGTGTCCAATAAGTATTCGTTATCAGCCCCATACCCTCCTTAATGTGCATAGAAAACGATTATTTATACAATAACAACAATAACAACAACAACAGACCCAATGCTTCAAGGGCTCCCGCATAAGCGGGGTCTGGGAGGGGTGGATATACTCAGCCTTATCCCTTCAGGGTATAACCCTGCCGAGAAAACGATCATCTATACCCATCTATATTAATTATTTAATTATATTTTTTTATAACATTGATAATTAATTTAGATGATTGAATTTAAGCATGTATTTTTTAATTTGAAAGTTAACTATGTACAAAATTAAGTGGGTAGGAGGCGGGGGGGGGGGGGGGGGGGGGGGGGGGGGGGGGGAAGAAGTACAACACTATAACCGTACCTGTTCTATACCCGTGTCAGGTACACCCAACCCTTACCCGCTACCCAACCCACTTATATTGGGGGCGGGGGTACCTACGGGCAGCGGGCTTGACCTGCCCCATTGCCATCCCTAGATTCGACTGGGTTAAGTCGCTTCAAACTTTAAGTTAAGTTGTGTAAGTTTAAGCTGGGTTAAGTCAGGCTATTCAGGTTGAGTCATCGAGTTGGCTCATTTCGAGTTTCAATTCAACATTACATCAGGTAGGGTATAGGTTTTGAGTTAATCAAGTTAGGTTATTTTTAGGTATCTCGTCAGTCGACTTAATATAAAATTGTAATTCCTTTCTTCGTTCCAAGGTGAATATTTAATTATTAGTTAAAATCATTTCTATGGAATTGAGAAGTAGCATTTTAATTTCAACGATAAAACAAATTCTAGACCTTAATTTCAATTTTAGCCTCAATTCTAGGCTCTAGTTCCATGTGTCAAGTACGACCTTAGGTACTTTATTATATATATTAAAATATCAGGATAACTAAATAATAAATTTCAAAAACTAAATACCGAAATAATAAACTATAAAATTTCATATGCATGTAATAAAATTATAGAATTTTAGAGTGGGCTTAAGCTTTTTACATAACATAAAGTTGTCCTCAATCAAAACAAAATTAGAGTTAATTTAGAAGCCCACCCGGCACATAAAGTGTATCTGCCACGGTTCCCTTTCTTGTTCTGCAGAAACCCAACCATCTCTTCCATCGAATTCTGCAGATCTTATTTCTATTGCAAACTCATCCTCCAGATCATGCGCCCCCCCCCCCCCCCCCCCCCCCCCCCCCGGGCCCCCGCGGGGACTACATCATAGCTAACATGTCTCTAGACCACTATCGTACCTTCAAAACTATCATTACACACCTTGCCACAAACTCCAACTCATCTTCTTCTTGTCCTACCTAACATCCTCTTTTTGGATGTTCCCTCCTACGATCACTTATTTTCTAGCTCTCGTCAATTGGCACTTGTTGTTTCCACCACCCATGAGCCCCAGTTATTTCATGATGTAGTTCAGTTTGCTCATTGGCTTGATGCAAAATTAAAGTCTTTTCAATCCAACAACAATTGGTTTATTGCTCCTTTATCTCCCAATAAAAAGTCAATAGAATGCAAGTGGATTTTAAAAAATTAAGCTTCATTCTGTTGGTTCCATTGAGCATTATAAGGCCTGTTTCTTTTCCAAGGGCTTCACACAATAGGAAGGTGTTAACTTTATTGCGACTTTATCTCCTGTGGTCAAAATAACCATGGTTCGGACTCTTCTTGCCCTTGTCACCATTAATAGGTGGCATTTACTTTAGTTGGATGTTAATAACGCATTCCTACATGGTAATTTGCATGAAGAGGTATATATGTCTCTCCCACCTGGTTTTCATGTTGAGAGGCACTCGGAAGGGTAGGGTCCTCTAGTCTGTTGGCTTCATAAGAGCCTTTATGGTCTTCGTTAGGCCAGCCCCATCAGTGGTTTGCTAAGTTAGCAAGTGCTCTTCTTGAACTTGGTTTTTCTTAGTCTTGTCATGACTAAAATCTTTTGACTCGTTCACATGGCTCCTCTTTTATTGCTATACTTGAATATATTAATGACATTGTTGTTGTTAGTAATGATTTAACTGTAGCTACTGAGCTTAAGAATATGCTGCATGCGCATTTTCGCTTCAAAGACCTCAGTAAATTGAGGTACTTTCTTGAGCTTGATGTGGTTCGTACTTTTTCTGGTATTTCTGTTTGTCAATGACACTATGGTCTGACTCTCTTGGAGCAATTTGGTCACTTGGAATGTAAGCCCCTCTCTTGTCCTGTGGATCCCTCTCTTAAATGCAATAAAGATGATAGCTCATTGTTGTCTGATCCTGTGATGTATAGACAGCTTAGTGGGAAGTTATTATACTTGACGCTCACCCGTCTGGATATTACTTTTGCCGTGCACAAGCTAAGCCAGTATCTATCAGTGCCTCATTAGCCTCATATGCTTGCGGCCTATCAAGTTCTCCGATATATCAAAGGCTCCCTGAGCCAAGAGCTTTATTATTTGACTGATTTCATTCCCCATCTCAAGGCCTTTTGCCGACATCTATTGGACCGCTTGTATTGACTCACGTCATTCTGTTACAGGTTTTTTGATATTTTTGGATTCTTCACTGATATCATGGTGCTTTAAAAAATGACATACTGTTTCCTAATCTTTTGCAGAGACTGAATATCGCAAACATGCCTTCTGCCACTTGTGAGCTTTTGTGGCTCATTGGTTTACTCACTAATTTTTCAAGTTCTTTCTCGTCATTTGCTTTTGTTTTGTGGCAACTAGGCTGCCGCGCATATTATTCATAATGCTTTGTGTATCATGAGCTCACGATGCAAATCAAAATTGATTGTCATCTTATTTGTGATAAGTTCAGGAAGGCATTATAAAAGTACTTCATATTTGGAATCATTTTTGGCTCGCGGATCTCTTCACCAAACCATTACCCTCTCGTTAGTTTTCCCCAATTTTAGGCAAGGTGGGAGTTCGCAATTAGTTACCTCCCAACTTGAGGGGGTGTATTACGATTTATTTATTATATTTTTTATTTACTATTTTTTATTATTGGGCCGTATGTATTATTTATGGGCCACCTTCTTATTATTTTGTTTAGCCCAATTTCATTTGCTTTACTCTATATATTTTAGCTAGTTTAGTTGTATTTTTGACATGTCAAAAAATATGAGAGGAGAGAGATACTCTCAACACTGTTTTTCCTCCTTCTCTCTTCTCCCAAGTTTTAGGGTTTAGTTACAATTTTCTTCGCTCAATTGTTTGATCTTATTCATTAAGAGGTCCTTGATGCAACAATTTCAAACGGACCCCTCTTTTTGAGGAGGCGGTGTGTCAAACAAGAGGCAGGATTATCCACCCGCTCTAATACAATGTTAAATTTTATCAGGCTTTTAGACTCAACCCATAGAGTTGGCATACATTAGATCCACATATAAGCCCTAGTGAGGTTCTGATATGCCTTATATTTACATATTTTATTTTTCATTCTTGCAACATATTCGGCTTTTACATACGTGTTTTGTTATAATCTAGATACATTTAGGCTTGGAGTGTAATGGAACAAACAAAGGTTGAAAAGGGCAGGATCAAGCATAATTGAGGCATATTTGCACATTACTTTGAGAAACCCAACCATGTGTATGTTACAACAAAATAGCAGTAAACTGTAGAAAAGCAAACCACAAGAAATTTGTAGAAATTTACAGAAAATTACGGCGACCAAATTAAGCGAAAAATTCACGTAAAATTGCAGTAAACAATTTTAGTAAAAAACTGGCAGCGAGAATGCAGTGAATATTGCAGCAAAAATACTGTAAAATTATAGAAAAATAGCAGCAAACTGTTGCTGTTAATTTCAGTATTTTAAATTTGTAAATTACGGTAATTCAAATCTGTAAATGGTAGTAAATATTTATGCAAAATTGCTGTATAATAAGCAGAAACGTGCCATGGAAAAACAGTGAAAGATGCAGTAGAAGAATTTAGCCAAAATACTTAAACACAGCAATCAAATAGTACCAAAAAGTGGAGAAATTGATTAGAATTATGAAGATATTGTGCCTTGGCAAATAACCATTGCTCTAAAAGACGATTTCGCCGCTGCTCTGGTGAAAACAGTGGTATCGGCGGCCGTCCTCCAGGATTTACCCGGTTCGACTTTTAATGTGCACTTTTTAATCGTCGGGTAGGAGAGCCCAAGAACTTTGCCCAAATATTTTGAGAAAGGAAAGACCGAAGAAGAAAGAAGATGAATCAATTGTTGTTGTTTTTCGAATGATGATCCTAAAACTAAGCCAAGCCTTCTATTTATACTAATGTAAAGCTCCAACAAATCCAATCTCCAACAGCTATAAATGCCTTCTAACAACTAGAAATGGATTTGCTTAATTGTTTACAGTAAAATGTAGTTAAGCATGATTTTCCAACAGCTATAAAATCTAACTGTTAGTAGTATTAAGTTCGTTTGAACAGCTAGAAATCGTTGCAGTAAATGTGGGTTTTGAAAATATTTTTCGCAAACTAATTATACTTGTTAAGAAAAATATCACCCACGCCCACGCCCAAGGCGGCGCGCGCGCGGATGTGTGGTTCTCATTCTCTCATCCATGTCTTAATTCAAAAGGTTGTTTTAACATGTACATATATAAACTCAAACAACCTTCTCTCTTTTGTTTATATTGGATGTGGCTTTGTATCTTTGCCCTTGTGGTTACTACTTTGCTTGGTTTTTGCTTGTATCTTTTTTCAACAATCCCTCATAAAGGATACAAGTGGAAGAGAAAAGAAGGATAGATTGGGTAAAGGGAGTTCAGTTTTTAGCTTAGATGTCTTGCGACTTGAATCGTCACCCAATTTAACCCAAGTTTAGAACCAACTGCTTGCAAGATGACTTTCATCTTGAACCTCACAAGGGGTTGTATAGTCTTCCACTTGGACACATACCAAACTCCAGATCTCGGCAATTCCTGTGGTTATGCGTATTTCATCGGCCATGCACTCGTCTTGGATATTCATAGGTGCTCTAGAAGGCAAGTTTTAAACCTTCATTAGGAGCGGCCACACTCCCACACTTACATAGATGGATTCCATCAAGTGTGTGTTAGCGCATACCCCCAAACATATGGATATGCGTCCATTAAGAGAAAAAGCTCAAACTCATCCCTTGGTAACATACAGACAGTATTCATCAAGTGCAAGCCTTGCTTATGCCACCAAACATATGGCTATAGACCCGTCTCTGTACTATCACACCATAGAGAGGTACAACATAAAATACAGTGCATTCCTTAAGTGAAGCTATGACTTCATATTGAACTTCTTAAGACCAAGTTGGATATATTACAATTTATTCATGTATAGACTTTAATCCCACCCCCCCCCCCCCCCCCCCTCGATATTTCTACAATTATTTTATGACAAAGACCTTTTGTCAACGGATCCGCAAGATTCTTTTCAGATTTTACTTAGTCCAGTGATATCACTCAACTTTCTAGAAGATCCTTCACGATGTTATGCTTGAGACAAATGTGTCTCCTCTTGCCATTATGCACCTTGCTCTTTGCCACAACAATTGCAGCTTGACTGTCACAGTAAAGTGATACTGATAAAGCCTGAAGCCCCCACAATGGCACACCTCCCAATAAACTTCTTAGCCACTTAGCTCATAACCTGCCTACTTAAGAGCAATGAACTCAGATTCCATAGAAGACATAGCAGTACAAGATTGCTTAGAAGGTTTACACGATATAGGACCTCCGGCTAGTTTGAACACATATCCACTAGTGGAATTAATTTCGTCATTGTCAAACACCCAATTGGAGTCACAATATCCTTCTAAAACAGCGGAAAACTTTTCGAAGTGAAGTCCCCAATCTATAGTTCCTTGCAAATATTTAAGTAATCTTTTTAATGCTTTTCAGTGTTCTTGATTAGGATTATATGTGTATCTACTGAGTCTACTTACAGCATATGCAATATCAGGTCTAGTATAGTTCATCAGAAACATAACACTATCAATTATTTTGGCATACTCAAATTGGCACATAACAACACCTTTATGTTTAGTCAAATGGACACTGGGATCATAAGGCATTCTAACAGGATCAGTATTAAACATGTCAAACTTTCTAAGTATCTTCTCAACATAGTGAGACTAGTTTAGGCTTATGCTTTCGGGAGTTCTCACAATTTTAACTCTTAAAATCATGTCTACCTCATCCATATCTTTTGTATGAAATTTACAGCATATAAAGTTTTTCGTTTCATTGACAACATTCAAGTTCGTGGCAAAAATCAACATATCATCAAGGATTATTTACATTTTACTACCTTGACCTTTTTGATAATTATAAAAAGGACCCTGACATTTTGAAATTATTAAAAAGGGCCCCAAGGTTTTATCGTTTTAATAAAAAGGACCCTCTCCGGCCATCTGATGTTATTTTGAAAGGTTTTTGGACCATCTGGTTTATTTCGATTCGATCTGGATTTGCATGATAATTACCGTGAAGGTTTTTGAGCCACTCATAATCATGATTTTTCCCGTTTTGAAAGGCAAGTCATTTACCCTTATTTGCCGGAGAGGGTCCTTTTTATTAATATTATAAACCTCGATGTTCTTTTTAATAATTCTAAAATGTCAGGGTTCTTTTTATAATTACCAAAAAGGTCAGGATAGTAAAATGTAAATAACCCTATCATCAACATACAGACAAACTATTATAGATCCATTTGAATCAAATTTAAAATACACACAAGAGTTGCCCTTGTTTATAAGGAAATTATTAGCAATTAGCGTGCTATAAAATTTCTCATGCCATTGTTTAGGTGCCTATTTGAGACATTATAGAGACTTTTTAAGTTTACAAACTTTCTTTTCATTACCAGAGACAACAAAACCTTCAGGTTATTGCATGTAAATCCCTTCGTCTAGGCCACCATTAAGAAATGTTGTTTTAACATCCATTTGATGTACTACCAAATCATGAATAGATGCAAGGGCAAACAAGGTTCTAATCGTGGCTATTTTAGTGACAGGTGAATAAGTATCAAAATAGTCGACTCCCTTTTTCTGGGTATAATCCTTAGCCATTAATCTTGCTTTAAGCTTATCTATTGTCTCATCAGCCTTCATTTTTCTTCTAAAGACCCACTTACAATAATTATTAGCAATTAGCATGCTATAAAATTTCTCATGCCACTGTTTAGGTGCCTATTTGAGACCTTATAGAGACTTTTTAAGTTCACAAACTTTCTTTTCATTACCAGAGAAAACAAAACCTTCAGGTTGTTCCATGTAAATCTCTTCGTCTAAGTCACTATTAAGAAATGTTGTTTTAACATCCATTTGATGCACTACCAAATCATGAATAGATGCAAGGGCAATCAAGGCTCTAATCGTGGCTATTTTAGTGACAGGTGAATAAGTATCAAAATAGTTGACTCCCTTTTTCTGGGTGTTACCCTTAGGCATTAATCTTGCTTTAAGCTTATTTATTGTTTCATTAGCCTTTATTTTTTTTCTAAAGACCCACTTACAACAATTATTAGCAATTAGCGTGCTATAAAATTTCTCATGCCACTGTTTTGGTGCCTATTTGAGACCTTATAGAGACTTTTTAAGTTTCAAACTTTCTTTTCATTACCAGAGGCAACAAAATCTTCAGATTGTTCCATATAAATCTCTTCGTCTAGGTCACCATTAAGAAATGTTGTTTTAACAAATCATAAATAGATGCAAGGGCAAACAAGGTTCTAGTCGTGGCTATTTTAGTGGCAGGTGAATAAGTATCAAAATAGTCAAATCCCTTTTTCTGGGTGTAACCCTTAGCCATTAATCTTGCTTTAAGCTTATCTATTGTCTCATCATCCTTCATTTTTCTTCTAAAGACCCACTTACAAAAAATTGATTTACATCCGCTAAGAAGGTCTACCAATTCCCAGGTGTGATTGTTTAGGATTGATTCTAAATTGCTATAAATAGCTTCTTTTCAAAAGGTTGAATCAACTGATTTTATCACCTTATCATAGGTTTTGGGGTCTTCCTCTAACATATGACACTTACTGTTTCTTTATTTATAGAGTTATCTTTTGTTAGGAAAGTAGTAACATAGTCGGGTCCAAAGTTGGCTTCTTTCCTAGCTCTTTTACTCCTTAATATCAGGAGTGTCCATATAATTAGTACTATCATGGTTGACTATTACAGCGTGAGAAGACAAATTAGTAGGTTGTGCATCGTTAGAGTTCAAGGGAAATATATATTCAAAGAATTCAGCATCTCTACATTCAATGATACTACCGCATGCATATGAATTATTAGATCCCTTGATTAAAAATCGATAAGCAACACTATAATGAGCATACTCTATAAAAATAGAATCAACAGTCTTAGGTCCAATTTTACTTTGCTTAAAGTCAGGTAATCCAACCTTGGCTAGACACCCCACACTTTCAAGTATTTTAGATTATGCGTATGACTTTTCCACATATCGTATGGGGTTTTATCTTTTTTTTTTATGAGGAACTTTATTTAGTACATGACAACCAGATAATATCGCCTCCCCCCACATGTTATCAAGTAGTCTAGAACTAATAAGCATAACATTCATCATGTTCTTTAAAGTTCTATTTTTTCTTTTAACGATACCGTTAGATTGTGGACAGTAAGAAGGGCTTCGCTCATATATTATCCCATTTTCCTCACAAAATTTTTCTAGTGAAGTTGGGTCATATTATCCTCCTCTATCAGGCCTAAACCTTTTCATTTTCCTTCCTAACTGATTTTCTACTTCACCTTTGTATTTTAAAAATATTTCTTCTGCTTCATCTTTAGTACTTAAAAGGTATACCATTGAGTATCTAGAGTAATCATCTACAAAGGTCATGTAGTATCTTTTTTCACCTTTACTCATTTGGCTTTTAAAGTCTCCTAAGTCACTATGAACTAGCTCAAGGAGTTCAGATTGTCTCTCGATATACTTAAAGGGTTTTTTAGCATGTTTAGCTTCTACACAAACTTCACATTTACTAAAGTTAGTGTTACAGAAGTTAGGAATCATGTTCATTTTCTTAAGTCGTTTAATTGACTCAATATTTATGTGTCCTAAGCGGGCATGCCATAATTCAAGAGACTCAACAAGATAAGAAGAAGAGGTGCCACCATTGTTATTCATCCAAACAGCGTCAAGAACAAATAGACCATCATTACAAAATCCCTTATCTTCAAATTCTCCATTTCTAGTTAGGGCTAATTTGTCTGAGTCAAAGGATAATTTCATACCAGCTTTTATCAAAAGACTACCAGATATTAGATTCCTACACATTTCAGACACATGCAACACATTTGTTAAAGTGAGAAATTTTTTAGAAGTGAGTTTTAGAGAAATCTTCCTTTTTTCGGAGGATAGATGCTGCTGCAGAAGTGCCCACATAGACTACCTCCCCATCGGTCACTTTCTGGTATTCCTGGAATATGTTCCGGTTTGTGCAGATGTGCCTAGTAGCCCAGGTGTCTACTATCCACTCAGCCATATTGTTCACCAGGTTCACCTCTGAAACAACAACTGCAATGTTCTTCATTTCTACAAGGTGAGCTTTATGCTTCGAGTCCTTAAGCTAGTTCCTTTTGCTTCTGCAATATTTAGCCATATGTCCACGTTTTCCGCAGTGGTCGCATTCTCCTTGAAATTTGTTGTTTTACTTTTGAAACTTTCCACTGGGTTTAAAGTTTGAATGACGCTTTTTTCCTTTATTCTTGAGCCTATCATATGCACTAGGCCTAGCTTCCACAATATTAGCTTTAGAAAGATTGGAGTAAGAATACCCCCTGTCTTTAAGCCTATTTTCTTCTTCAATTTTCAAGTGGTTCACTAACTCCTCTAATGTTAGGTCCTTTTTCTAATATATGAGCAAATTTCTATAGTCTTTCAAAGAAGGTGGAAGTTTTTCAATAAAAACATAAGCTTGTATAATATCACAGATTTTAAGGCCTTCTAACAAAAGAATAATTACTATATTTTTCATATTCACGTACTTGATCAATTATCGGTTTATTGTCAACGAATTTGAAATCTAGCCACTTGCTAATTGCATATTTTATATTCCCTGCATCGTCACCCCCATATTTTTTCTGTAGGGAATTCCAAATCTCTTTTGATGAGTTTAATTTTACATAAATATTAAAAAGACGATCACTCATGTAATGCAGCAAATTACCCCTACAAGTTCGGTTATCTGCGGTGAATTTTTCGTCATATGCCTTTTTCTCATTGTCTCCCTCAGGTACCTTCTTTCCAAGGAACATACCCAGAGCTTCAAGGGCTCCCACCTACGCAGGGTCGGGGGGGGGGGGGGGGTGGCGGATGTACACAGCCTTCCCCCTTCAGGGTGTTAACCTGAAGAGAGGCTGTTTCCCAGTGCCCCCAACTTGAGGGTGAGGACTTCCCAGGAGGTCACCCATCCTGGTACTACTTTCACCCAAGCACGCTTAACTTCGGAGTTCTAATGAGATCCGGTGACAGTGTATTGGTGCCCTCTTTGGTAGGTACCTTTTTTTCATAAAATACATAATCTATCAAGGGGTTTAACTTTACACATGTTAAGAAGAGGTAAATTGGTTGCCATTGTTAAATATAGATAGATAAAATAGTCTTTTAGATTGTTACAACAAAACAGTAGTAAACTGTAGAAAGGCAAATCGCTAGAAATTTGCAAAAATTTACAGAAAATTACAGAGACCAAATTGAGCGAAAAATTCATGTAAAATTGCAGTAAACAATTTTAGTAAAAAAGTGGCAGCAAGAATGCAGCAAATATTGTAGTAAAACTACTGTAAAATTACAGAAAAATAGCAGTAAACTGCTGCTGTTAATTTTAGTATTTTAAATCTGTAAATTGTAATAATTTGAATATGTAAATTGCAGTAAATATTTAGGCAAAATTGCTGTATAATAAGCAAAAACGTGCAGTGGAAAAACGGTGAAAGATGCAGCGGATGAATTCAGCCAAATACTTAAAAACAACAATCAAATAGTACCAAAAAAGTGGAGAAATTGATTAGAATTACGAAGATACCATGCCGTGGAAAATAACCACTATTCTAAAAAACAATTTCGCCGTTGCTCTGGTACAAACAGTGGTATTTGCGGTCATCCACCAGGATTTACATGGTTCGACTGTTAACGTGCACTCGTTAATCGTCAAGTAGGAGAGCCCAAGAACTTTGCCCAAGTATTTTGAGAGAGGAAAGACCAAAGAAGAAAGAAGATGATTCAATTGTTGTTGTTTTTTCTGATGATGATCCCAAAACTAAGCCAAGCCTTCTATTTATACTAACGCAAAGTTGCAGTAAATCCAATCTCCAACAGCTAGAAACGCCTTCTTACAACTAGAAATGGATCTGCTTAATTGTTTACAGTAAATTGTATTCCAACAGCTATAAAATCCAACGGTCAGCAGTATTAAGTATGTTTCAACAGCTAGAAATTGTTGCAGTAAATGTTGGTTCTGAGCACGACAAAATAATTATACTTGTTAAGAAAAAGATCACCCATGCCTGAGCACGACACGGTGGGTAGGCGGCACACGCGTGTGTGGTTCTTATTCTCTCACCCATGACTTAATTCAAAGGGTTGTTTTAACATGTACATATATAAACTCAAACAACCTCCCCTCTTTTGTCTATGTGGGATGTGGCTATGTATCTTTTCCTTTGTAGCTACTACTTTGCTTAGTTTTTGCCTGTATCTTTTTCCAAAAATCCCCCACAAAGGATACAAGCGGAAGAGAAAAAAAGGATAGATTGGGCAAAGTTCAGTTTTCAGTGCCGATTTCATCTTCACCTAGTGTAACCCAAGTTTAGGACCAATAGCTTGTAAGGTGACTTTCGTCTTGAATTTCACAAGGGGGTGTATAGTCTTCCACTCGGACACATACCAAACTCCAGATCTCGACAACTCCTACGGTTTGGCGCGTTTCATTGGCCATGGGCTCGTCTTGGATATTCATAGGCGCTCTAAAAGGCAAGTCTTAAACTTTCATAGGGAGCGGCCACACTCCCTCACATACATAGGTGAATCCCATCAAGTGTGTGTTACCGCACACAACCAAATACATGGATATGGGTCCATTAAGAGCTAAAGCTCAACCTCACCCCTTGGTAACATATAGAAAGTGTTCATCAAGTACAAGCCTTGCTTACACCATCAAACATATGGCTATAGACCTGTCTCTGCACTGTCACACCATAGGGAGGGACAACATAAAATACAGTGCATTCCTTGAAAGAAACTATGACTTTTCACATTGCACCACCCGGGATTGTAGGTGTTGGAGAACAAGTCACTATTTCCTGAATATCCTTGAGCTGCATGAATCTGTTCCTGCACGTATTCGAGAAATTGAGACGCATATAAACAATCACGCACATAATGGTCCTCACTCGAACAAATGCCACACAGAGTAGTACCACCTGATGACTCAACTGCATTGATCAGGCATACATTAGTAAGGTTCACATGCAAGTTCAAAATCTGATCCATCTTCCTACTAAGGGCGTCCAGTCTAAGGTTGATGTCATCATTGGGTGCTACTTCATAGACATCACGTGTACCCCCTCTAACTACCCTCACAGAAAAGGCTTGGTTGAGAGAGTCGCTGAGGCGCTCCAATAGCGTCCATGTCTCGTCCTCGTTTTGTTGGTTAAATACTCCCCCGCATGAAGCATTAACCATTTGCTTGTTCGAAGTACTAAGACCATCATAGAAATTCTAAACAAGAGCCCACTTAGGTGATCCATGGTGGGGACAAATTCTCAGAAGTTCCTTGAATCTGCCCCAACTTTCGTGGAATTGCTCCCGGTTCTTTTGTTCAAAATTATTTATGGCACACCTAATAGCTAGGGATGGCAATGGGGCGGGGCAGGTACGGGGGGTGTCTCCTCCATACCCGTACCCGCCACCCAAATTCTATGCCCATACCCGCCCCATTACCCACGGGTATCCAACGGTTATGCATTACCCGCCCCGTACCCTCTATAATGTGCGTAGAAAACGATTATCTATACCGTGTCGTATTAATTATTTAATATTACTTTTAAAAATCAATTATATTTTTTTATAACATCGATAAACAATTTGGGTTATTGAATTTAAACATGTATTTTTTTTTAATTTGAAGGTTAATTATGTACAAAATAAAGCGGGTACGACGGGTTTGAGGTGGAGCGGGGCGGGTATGGAGCCGGGCGAGGCGGGTACAAAACTATATCCGTACCCGCCCTATACCCGTGACGGGTACGAGGCGGGTACACCGAACCCGTACCCACTACCCGCCCCACTTATACCCGTACCCGCCCCATTGCCATCCCTACTAATAGCCATCGTTCTAGCTTTAGGGAAAAACTTAACCAGGAAGCGTTGCTGGAGGTCATTCCAAGTGGTGATTTCACCTCTGAGTAAGGATTGAAACCACCTCTTAGCTATGTCTTTTAACAAAAAGGGAAAAAAACGTAGTCTAACTGCATCATTTGAGATACCTTATAATGGCAGGTTTCACAAATTTCAAGGAATGCATCCAGGTGCTCGTATGGGCTCTCTATTAGCTTCCTATAGAAAGTGGGAAGCATGTTGATGATCCCAGGCTTAAGTTCGAAGTTGGCGTTACCAATAGCGGGTAACATCACTCCTGCGGGTGCGACATACATTTGGGGAATGAAGTGGTCACCAATCGTACGAGGTACGAAGTTAGCCATGAAGGAAAATTAATTAAAAAATAATAATAATATAAAAAACCAATAATAAACGAAAAAGAAAAATAAATTAATTTAGTTTTTTTTTAAACGAAGAAAAAAAACTCGTTAATTTCTAAATCGACTTAGCCTACTGATTCCCCGGCAACGGCGCCAAAAACTTGATGTGATCTTAGAGGTTGTTTTAAAACAGTCTACTCGCAAGCATACGAGATCGTCATAGCTAAATCAGGTATACAGGTCATATCCACAGGGAAACGGTGTTAAGTCGGATTTAGTTGTTAATGAGCGATTGAAATCAGGGTTTTGTTTGTTTGAATGATATGTTAACTAAAATAGTAAAATTAAATATAAACTAAAGTTGCCAATTCAATGAAAGTTAGTTCAGGGAATGAATTCAGGGTAGCTTCACTTGTATCTTGTCATTATATTCTACTATGACAATGATTCAGGAGGCTTAGGTTGCAAACAGTAAGCCTGGGTTAATATTTAAATTAGGGTTTAGGATAATGAACTAGTCTAAAAACATAACCTACCATATCACCCTACGTGTAGCATAGGTTATCTCATTAGTACTACTTAATTCCTTTCTCGCTCTTACTTTAATATTAAACATGTATTAATACTTAAGTTAGGGTTTAGGGTAATGAATTAGTCTAAGGGCATAACCCATCGTATCACTTTAGGTGTAGCATAGATTATCTCAATGGCACTAACAAATTCCTTTGTCGCTCCTAATTAACTATTAATTTGTATAAAAGATTGTGTCTAGGGTTGGGCACAACCTCAACCCTGACCACGCATGAAAACCAGTTATATTATGGTTTAGGCTACAAGCTCGTAGACTAACGCTAATAATTTTGAGATCTCAATATGGCTACAAGCACACACAAAGAAAAGCCAAATACAATCATAAATTCCCCATAGGGATGCCTATATAACATAACATAAATCCATTATCAAAAGCATAATATAAATCCGAGATACGGGCGGCTACCCGTCCTTCATCGCTAAACTACAAGTCTACTTCTCCATAGGATTTTTACACATTATTCAAATCTTAAAAAGATAAAAATAATGAATAAAAACTGAGGACTTGAAGACTCCCTCAATTGCTGCTGACGTTGATCCCTGCTTTGATCCTTCTAGAACTCCGACCACTTGCGCTTGGGCGTTTGAGAATCCTTGAGATCTCGTAGTGGCTTCAGGAAGGAAAGGACGAATAGAGGCATGGAAAAAGATCCCCCAAAAAATTAGGTATTCAATATTTAAATGCCGCGAGGTGCATGCGTCCGCGGCGTCGTCTATATGTATATATGTGAGAGGGTGAGAGCATGAGAGGGATGAATCCAGGCCCTCCATTGTAATAGACGGTTAAAATTTATTTTACATTAAAAAATTAATAATTTACAGCTAATATTTGTTGAGTATTAAAAATAATACTAATTTTCCTCCCATACCCCTTCTTTCTTTCTGCCCTATGAAGAGGTAAAAGCAAAATACCCAGTGCCTCAAGGCTCCCGCCTAAGCAGGGTCTGTGGAGGGGGGGGATGTGCACAGCCTTCCCCCTCCAGGGTATTACCCATGAAGAGAGGCTGTTTCTAAGTGCCACCAACCTTAGGGTGAGGACTTCTCAGGAGGTCACCCATCCTGGTACTACTCTCGCCCAAGCATATATGGGCCGTAAACTGTTATTTTTTTTAATGTAAAACAAATCTTGGCCCTCCATTACAATGGATTCGTCCCTCTCACGCTCTCACCCTCTCATAAGAACGCCACCCCATATATATATATAATATAATATATAATATTATATAATAATGAAATATATGTATTAGCTATCTATGAGACCCATTTGAGTTACTGAATTACAACCTGATTGGTCCTTCTTTTCCACACGTGGTCGGATTTTCTCAAAATAGTCTTCAATTATGCATCGATTACGCTTAATTCTGCCACTTTTCGATCTTTGTTTGCTCCATTGTACTCTAAGCCAAACTGTACCTAGATTTCAACAAAACACATATGTAAAAGCTGAATATATTGCAGGAATGAGAAATTAAATACATAATTATGAGGCACATCAGCGGGTACCCGTCCGTATCCTAGATTTATGTTGTGCTTTTGACAATGATTTAGTTATGTTATATTCGCACCCCTGTGGAGAATTATTCATGATTGCCCGGTGTTTCTGTATGTGTGCTTGTAGCCATGTTTAGATCTCCAACTTTTAGCGATTAGTCTTGTGCTTGTAGCCTAGACCATAACATAATAGATTTTCACGCGTAGTCAGGGTTGAGGTTGTACCCAACCCCGAGCACAATCTTTTATATAGTTAATATTGAATTAGGAGTAAGGAAGGAATTATGTAGTGCTAATGAGATAACATATGCTACACTTAGGTGATAAGATAGGTTATGCCTTTAGACTAGTTCATTACCCTAAGTCCAAATTTATATATTAACCCAGGCTTAGAGCTTATAGCCTAAGTCTTTCAAGTTATCGTCATCAGTAGAATACAATGACGGAATACGAGTAGAGCTACCCCGAATTCACTTCCTAAACTAACCTTAATTGAATTGACATCTTTAATTTATATTTAGTTTTACTATTTTAATAACCAAATCATTGAAACCAAACAAAAACCGAATTTCCAATCGCTCGTTAGTCACTAAGTTCGACTTAACACCAATTCCCTATGGATACGACCCGTATACCTGATTTAGCTACAATGATCTTGTACGCTTGCGAGTACACAGTTTTAAAACACATTTTAAAATTCACATCAGGTTCCATCATAAATCAATTAGCATTAGATGAAGTAAATCACTAGGCTTATATATTGCTCCCTTCTCTTTCACGGGATTCTATTAAACTAACACGTGAAGTCCTTAATACCATACAACCAAAAAGGGGCACAATAAGCGGCCATCCAAAGGATAGAAAAGAACATTAATTAAAAGGAAAATATGCAAATATAATAATGAAGCAAAAAAAGGGGACAAACATGCTGCACTTAGCTCGACCATATCTTAATGCAATCAATGCACTGTACCACTTTGTCGGAGTTATACAGGAAATCCACGCACTAGGCGTTGGTACAATGCTCAACTTTCATCCAAATGCTCCGGATAAATTCCTTGCCATTCCACCTGTTATTAAATAGCACCATGTTTCTTTTGTTCCAAATGACCTAAGTAATCACAAGAAAAATGGTGATCTAGGCTCGTTTTAAAATTCCTTTCTCACCTTAGCTGTAATCTAATGCTTGAAATGATAGCGGATCGACCTGTGAAATACCATTTCTACACACCAACACCCGATACTTCTTGCCATATGCTACGAGCAAAACAATTGGCAGAAAGTAAGTGGTTGAAATCTTCCATCTTGATCTTACAGAACAGGGAAAGAAATTCATCTCCATTTAGTAGGCCAAGATGTGCGAACAACAACAACAATTTGTATTCAACTTCCTAGGAGGGTTGGGCATGCCAATACCTTTTTTCGATTAGTAGGGAGGACAGAAAAAATTAATCTTGTAATGTTGCCTTTTTCCATACTAATAACTAAACTTTGAGTGGAGTGAGACCACGCCAAACACCACATATGACGTTGTTGGTGTCCATTTGAGGACGGAGATTAGACCAAACTGCAACCAAGAATGATTTAACAAAGAATTTCCAGTCCTTGTTGAAAATATATTGAATAAAATGAACCTGGAAATATTTTCACTTAATCGAGGTATTTAGGCTATATCATTTTTCTTAAATACTGTAAATAAGTCACATGGGTAGCACAAGAAGACAATCATCGCTAGATCCCCTCAATCCCTCTTTCCATAATGAAGGCAAAATTCAACCCTAGGTCTTAGCACTACCTCCCAAAAACTTTAGTAGTTAAGCTAGTCAGCACCTTCTGCGCTCAATTTAGACAATTGTTATTGAGTTTAGTACTTATTCTTAATTTGGAACTTTATTTGTATTTGTGTACTAATTCAAGTTATAGGTGATGAACATTAGTGTTGAAATATCAGTTTTCGATTCTTCATTTGAACTTCATTTTTTTTCCGATAAATATCGGCAAAGCCGAAAATCAGACAGGCAGCTCGAAAAGACGAGACCTAGGCCACTCTGTAAACAGAGGGGGAAAAAAAAGGGAAACAAAAAAGCATCAAAACCAAAACACCCAAACCAGACAAAACAGACACCGAGCACACGCTACCCAAGACGCGCACAAAATAAGCTCAGACCGGGAACCCAAAAGAAAAAGAACCAAACAACCAGTGCGGGAAACCGAAGCAGGACTGAACCTCAACCGCAAAACCACCCACCTCATTTAGCCAGCGGATCTGCCACCATGGATGGGTCAAAACCATTGAAATTAAAACCAACTCTTCTTCCCATGTCAATTGCCCGCTCCGCTTGAAGGATCAACGCATCATACTTTGCTTCCGAGATCTTGTCGTATCGATTATCCCTATTCTGTTTCTTCTTCTTCTTCCCGATTGCCTTTGACGATTTTCCCCATTTTACCTCCTTCCCCTTTTTTCGTTTGCCTGATGCCTTGTTATTTTCCGGTGTACTTTTCCTAAGCGACATGTCCTTAAGAAATTTCTGAAGCTCCCACTTTTCACTCTCTTTTTTCTTATGCCTCAATGCTTTTCTCTCCCTTTTTGTCAGTAGTCCTTTCCTTTTCTCATCCCACCTCCCCTGGGTCTCTCCATACAAGACTCTGACGTGTTTAAGGTAAAGGGCTCCAAACCTAGAGGAAACTCAGGTCCTGAAGACACAGAATCATCTTCACTGGCGGGGTCACGAGTTACATTCTCAAGATGCGATAGCTGAGCGTGAGGCTGATCTGAACTGGCTATGTCACTCTCCACCCATTGAAGCAGAGGAGGCATATGTTGGTTTTCACGCACAACCTGAACTGGAATATGATCACCACGTTGTGACGACGGATGGAGAAGAGAAGCATTTGAACTTCGTTGAATCTTTTTGTTTGATTAAAGATCATTAAGGATGGAGTGTTGAACATCATATAAGTCTGAAAACAACAAATTGAACCAAAACCCGAATTGGATTAGGTAATAGGGTCTAAAATCATATCAAATCAGTGATTTATTAGTTTTGTAAAATATGATTGAGGAATCAATGGCACTTAGACTAAAAGGTTATCCCATTGTAACTGATGGACCAAAAAGTTCGAGTACAAAATTTGTGGATTAAAAATAATTTAACCAAACTTCAATGTTTAACCACATCTCAATGTACTAAAATATACTTTACTTTTCATTTTTAACAATTTATATTAATTTTTGGAAAAGTATTAGCAAGGTATTCTGAGGTTTGATCATCTATCACTTAGATATTTTGATGTTTCAATATATACAATGAGATACTCTAAGGTTTGAATATTTTATTACTTAGGTACCCTATGTCAAAATTTGATAAATTTTTATGCAAATCCGACCAATATTATATAAATAATGCTAATGTAGTGCACAATTACTATAATATATATAATATTTTTAACAAAAATTTCACGAATTACGATAAAAATTTCTCGAACTTTGGATGTGAATTACCTATATACTACAGTAATCATGTGTCATATCAGCATTTTTTTGGTAAAAAATATAAAATTTTAATGAATATACATATATATTGTCGGAATCATATTTCACTCTGGCATTTATCAACTAAAATCTTTCGAATTCTAGAGGAAGATACTTGATAGATAAAATTTTAAAACTTGAGGGTACCTAAGTGAGAGAAATTTTTAGACGTCAAGGAATCCCATTATATATTTTAAAACATCAGGGTATCAGATCATAAATAGTCACACCTAAGGGTACCTAAGTGATAATTTTCCTTAATTTTTAAAGTAAGGAGAATAATAGGTGGGTTATTGATAGTTTGCTCGTCCTAGTGGATAGGAATATACAATCCTTTTAAGGTGATGTAACAATTCTTCTTATACACTTTCTATATCGATCCAAAAAAAGACATGCATTTCCCACAAAATCTACAGCCTCGTTACCTTCTCTAAAAGAATGAGAAACTCAAACAATATCAAATTTAGAAAGTATCTCCCAGCTTTCTTCAATAATGGTCCTAAGTTGCTAATAGCATTTCAACTTTTTCTAGGTCACCTTAAAAGATACTAGATTAACAAAATTTTAAAACTTTAGGGTACCTAAGTAAGAAAATTTTAGACGTCAAGGAATCCCATTGTATATTTTAAAACATCATAGTACCAGATGATAAATGGTCAAACCTAAGGATACTTAAGTGATAATTTTCCTTTAATTTTTTAAGGTAAGGAGAATAATAGGTGGGTTAGCGATAGTTTGCTCGTCCTAGTGGATAAGAATATACAATCCTTTTAAGGTGATGTAACAATTCTCCTTATACACTTCCTATATCGATCCAAAAAAAGACATGCATTTCCCACAAAATCTACAGCCTCGTTACCTTCTCTAAAAGAATGAGAAACTCAAACAATATCAAATTTAGAAAGTTTCTCCCAGGTTTCTTCAATAATGGTCCTAAGTTGCTAATGGCATTTCAGCTCTTTCTAGGTCACCTTAATAATAACTAGATTATCTCTCTCAATGTGAATATGACAAAACAATTTCAATGCACTTCTGAAAGTCATCCCTATATGCTACTGCTTCTACTACCAAGAGTAAAGCATTATCACGCCATCAACATCTGAACATTATGCGCTAACCTAGGCAATTTCGGATCATGAAGCTGCATGCTGCCGTGTCATGTCGCTTACAACCATCAAAATTAAGTTTCATTCGACCACTATTTAGCGATGTCCATTGTAAATAACCATGTTGTTTACCCGATTGCCTAGTTCCTTTGGAAAAACCATAGCCCTAATGTACCTGATTACTCAACTTGCACTCCTTGTCTTTCACTTGTGCTTCTGGCATGATTTTGACCGAGTTAGGCCTTAATCCATGAAAAACCATCTCATTAAGACTCTTCATAAACTCTGTAAGGGGGTGAGAATGTTGGATAATTGACCTTTAACATTAGGTTTGCTATCACTACAGACCTCTTGCAAACACCTATTGAGTGACCTTTGACATGACACCTAGCAAAACCAATATCTTGAGTGCGCTTGCAGCCAACATTGCTAGAAGAAGCAACATTAAAGAAAAAGACGATCAATACTTCCTTCACACTTTGGAAAAAAGGTACAACATGACACTAACTGCATGCCACGAGAGGATAAGAATCTTGTGGCGGGCAAAGCATTATGCAATAATCATCATGTGAAGACCTTAATCTTAGGAGCAAGGCCTAGGTTCCATAGCCATCTAAATGGTGAGCTATTCATATCCTTGCACTAAATATCATAAGCTAGCCATGTTGTTTGGAATTAGGATGGAATTGATATTCCATAGTTTGGATAATCAAATGAATTGGAAATTGGAATTGTAATTTCATAACTAATCATCTTGAGCTTTATGTAAATCGAGCTAGATCATTTCGAATTCCAGATCAACTAAGATTGAGCCTTTATACAGATTGGATCATTTCAAATTCATTTCATTTCTATTTTCACGTAAACATGTCGAGTTTTAGTTGGGGCGAACCATATCGTGCTCAAGTTATATCAAATTTTAGGTTAATTAGATGGGCTCATTTAGGATTCAGGTTGGCATCGGTCTGAATTAATTCATCTCTAGCTTTCAAGTCAATTAGGCTCGATTTTCTCGAGTTATGAATTAGCTTGATTGAGACCTGTTAAAGTCGGACCCGAGTCAGTTAGGATTATTTCAAGTTTGAGTCATCCCGGATTTTGGGTCTGTTAGATTTGAGTATTTCCAACTTTGAGTTAGATAAGGTCATGTTCAGGTTGGGTCCGATCAATTTTGGTTGTGTTTATTCAAGCAGGGTTATTTTGAATTTAAGGTCAAATATAGGTTAGGTTGAATTTTTGGCTCTCAAGTCATTTTCGATCTCAGTTTGCTACGCTGGATCATTTTAGATAGAGTCATGTTGAGGTTGGTTCCGCTCAATTCTAGTTATGTTTATTCAAGTAGGATCATTTTGAGTTTTGGGTCAAATTTAGCTTAGGTTGAGTTTTTCGCTTTCAAGTCATTTTGGATCTTAGGTTAACTGAGTTGGATCATTTTAGGTTTTAGGTCAATAGAATTCATATGAAATTACAATTCTTTCCCCTTAGTTCAAGGAATTAGAATGTATGATTTTCAGTTAAAATCCAATTCTATGGAATTGGGCAGTGAGATCACAATTTCAGCTTTAGTAGGTGAACCAAACAACAAAATAACAATTACAAATTCCAATCTTAGTCCTAATTCCAGACTTCAATTACAAGCGCCAAACAAAACCTAAGGCTTTGTTTGGAGCATGGAATTGAAATTGGACTGTGATATTGTAATTCTAATTCTAATTCTGGTGGAATTATAATTTTGAAAGAATTGAAATTCCATTGTTTGGTTTGTCAAAGGAATTGGAGGTTGGAGTTATACTTCCATACTGATGCAAGTAATCATGGCTTTTTCGGTCAATCGAGTTGGAGTATTTCGAGCTATAAATCAGCTACGATCGAATTTTGACCGAACCAGTTCACATTACATTCAAGGTTTTTTAGGTTGGAGCGAAACACTTTGAGTTCGAATTATGCGAGTTTCGAGTAAGTATCACATCAAACATTTGGTATTCAGTCTATAGCAGATTTTCAGTTAATTAGCATTCTTCTTACGGCTAGATCCAATCTCCTGGTCCCTGCGGAAAGGAAAAAGAATTTCACGTTCTTTCTTTCGGGTACATTAAGGAAGACAATTCAGGTTCAGTTCCTTCTAACTTGATTTTATTCCAAAGACGTGCTCCAAAATTGAAATCCTTTTTTTTATCATTCTTTCCTTTCCATAACCTACCGTCTTCCTTGTACAATTACAATTATCTGACGAAGAATCTTGCTCAAGCTTGTCAGGAACTACTGGCTACTGCTACATACTATGGACTATTTATTAAAAGGCTTGACGCAACCTGGGCATGATCCCTTTTCTTTCTTTAGACTATTGTTTTTTGTTTTTTGGATGTGGATTGAGAAATCTTCCCTCTTTACCTTTAATTACGTCTGAAAATGACTTTTTATTATGATCGTCCCTCATTGGTGGCGGAAACAGAACAACATGGAAAGACTCGGCCCACCTTAGGATCAGAGGGCTTAGGTCTTTTTGGAATTAAGGCTGCAATTGTTTCGGTTTGAGTTGATTTAGGTCATTTTGAGCTCAAGTCATCTTAGTTTTGGGACAAACGAGTTGTACCAGTTCAAATTTTAAGCCGTCTTAGACTGAGTTTGAGATAGGTCTGGTTGTTTTGGGTCTGGGTCATATGAAGTCTTAGATCAACTTTGTCGGGTCATTTCCACTTCACCTCAACTTGTTTACATCACATTCAAGTCAAGTAGTTTCATTTTTTTGGATTTGAGTCATTTCAAATTTCAGGTCATTTGGGTTAGGTCGCTTTAGGCTTTGAGTTGAGTTGATTTTGATCATTTCAAGTTTAAGTCATTGGACTTAGGTGAATTTTAGGTTCGGGTCAAATTTTAGGTTGTGTCTAGGTTTTTCAATTTTGAGTTATCTGGGGTTTAAATTAATTAAGTGGGGTCAGTTTGAGATTCTGGTGAATGGAGTTAATATATAATTGCAATGCCTTACCCCACTCCAATTCCTTACTCCAAACAGGACCTAGTTAATTTATCAATAGCAAAAATATCTTGAAATGTATCATATTAGAGAAAATAAAAATTATGTTTACGATATACATAGAGGTGTATAATATTAAGAAAGTAAGAAGAGTACACTGTTAGAAGCATATTTATTATTTTTCCGTTTATGATTTTTGGTTTTAAATATTTGTTCGTAAGCTTTTAATTTGATAGAAAAATAAAAATATAAAATATAAATTCAGCCCTAATTTTTCTTGCCTCATCAAAAGGTGAAAAGAATTATACATCCAATGTCGATGGGATGGACGAAGGAATGTCGTTGACGTGCCTCGTATTTTATATATTTTATAATACATTCCTACGATATTTTTCGGCTCTTACATGTGTGGATTGCATAATTTATGTGTATTTAGGCTTGGAACTCATTAGAGCAAGAACATCTTGAAAGACGGTGGAAAACGGGCTCAAATGGATAAATTTGGAGACTAAGTTGAGAAACCTGATCACTTGTGGAAACGAAGTACCCATCAAGTCAAAATTCAGTGGAGAAAAGTCTTCTATTGGGTGTGCAAGTCGATCGGCCAAGCATTTTAGTAATTCGTCAAGCTTAAAACGAGCAAAAAGTTAAAAAAAGAGCATTAATGACCAAATAATATCCAATTCTACTTATGATACCAATGAGAACATGTAGATCTCTTGAAGAGCTTCGATTTGATATAAAATTTGACCTGTAACTCTTTATGGATCAAAAGTTACGGGTGTTTTAATTTAACTATACCTGCTGCCATATGTGGCATTGTAAGACGCTGATCGATTGGGCAATGATGTGGCATGCCGTATTATGGGGACCGTTTTGCCTATTTTTCTCTTCTCCTTCTTCCCGAGGAGCCAAGAGAGACCGATATTTTCTCGAAGGCCAAAGCGCAAGTGGTTGGAGTATCGAGGATTAAAGCGAAAGTCACGTCAACATCGATCGAGGTGGTCTTCAATCTATGAGGTTTTTCCTTCTCTTTTTCTTTTGAATTTGTGATGTATGAAACTCCTTTGGAGGAGTAGACTAGTAGTTTAGAGGTGAAGGACAAATAGCCACCCGGATCCCGGATTTATGTTTGATGTGCAATAATAATGATTGTTGTTATACTATTTCCGCACCCCTATGGAGAGTTCTATATTTTAAGATTGGTTTTCTCATTATCTGCTTGTAGCCATGCTTTGATTTCCAATTTTATTAGCGTATTATCTTGTGTTTGTAGGCTAGACCGTAGTATAACATGTTTTTCATGAGTGGCCAGGGTTAAGGTTGTAGCAACCCTGAACACAATCTTTATACAAACTAATACTTAATTAGAAGTGACAAAGGAATCTGTTAGTGCTATTGAGATAATTCATGCTACATCAAGAGTGAAAAGATGAGTTATACTTTTAGACTAGTTTATTATCCTAAGCCCCAAATTAAGTATTGATCTAGGTTTAACATGAAATTAGGTGTAATAAAGGAATTTAATAGTATTATTAAGATAATCCATACTACACTTAGAGTGATAAGATGAGTTGTGTCTTTGACTAATTCATTATCCTAAACCCTAATTTAATGTTAATTTAGGTTTAGAGCTTGTAGCCTAAACCACTAAGGCTGCATTTGATTCAGCTTTTTAACAGTTTAAAGCTGTAAAAAAAAACTCTTTTTGACTGTAAGGCTTGTGTTTAGTTGGAAGAAAAGATCTTTTTATATCTTTTCCATAGCTTAAATAAAAAGATAAAAAACCGTTTTATAACCAAGTAGAAAAAGATATAAAATTGGATCTTTTTTACATCTTATTTAAGAGAAATGCTTTAAAAATATTATATTAACATTAAATCTTCACCACCATGACTTACTTTTACTTGTTATCACCACTTCGACTATCCACTACACCTTTTATGGTCATGGGTCGCTATACTCACCACTTTTCACTATCGTGACCAACTATTATCATTATTCTCTTTACCTACTATAATTAGATAATTTATATTATTAAGTTATTTTTATGATTATAGTAGATAAGTTATTTTTTTAACTTATATTGAAATATTTTATTTTCTAAAAAAAGATCTTTTTGCACTGCATAACCAAATAGTTCACTAAAAAAAGATACAGATCTTAAATGGACATATCTTATTAAAACAGCTAAGCTGAAAAAAGATAAACCAAACGCACCCTAAAAGTTGTTATCGTGATAAAATATAATGATGGGATTTGGGTTAGACTAACCCCAATTCATACCCTAAATTAATTTTGATTGATTGACATCTTTAATTACCTGCTAATTCTATTAATTTCGTTAAAAATCCATTCTTCCAATCAAAACGACTTTTATACCGATTCCTTGTGGATACGACACTTGTATGCTCGTCACAACTACGACGTTCTCGTATGCTTGCGAGTGCACGGTTTTGTAGCACTTTTAAAACTACATCAAGTTTTTGGCATCATTGTTGGGAAATTGATAGTTAAAGTTAGATTCAGTGAATTTTTGAATTATCTTTTTTCTGTTTATTTTTTATTTTTTAAAAAAGTCAATCTTTTATTTTTGTTTAATTTTTTAAACTTTTTAAAAATTATTTTATTTTACTTGAATTAATTAATTTATTTACTTCTTAAATAATTTGATTTTTTTTTTTCTTTTCTTTGTTTTTTCCCCCTTGTTGTTTGGCTAAAGAGTTGCAACGAATTTTTTGTACGACTGCAACCATGGCCAACAACCCCATCCACAGTTGGTGCACACCGCTCCGTTTACGATTGGGGATCATTTTGTTTCCAAACTTACATTGTGCCAGCTGGAGTTGTGTTACCCGTTGTTGGTAATGCAAACTTTGAGATAAATTCCAAGACCATCAACATGCTTCTCACTTTCTATGGAAAACCGAATGAAGTGCGTATGAGCACCTTGATGCTTTTCTCGAAGTTTGTGAAACATGTCATTATCAAGGTGTCTCGCTCGATGCAGTTCAGCTACGTCTTTTTGGGTTCTCACTAAATGACAGAGCTAAACAGTGGCTTGGGTCCTTGCCTGGGGGTGAAGTCACAACTTAGGCAGATCTACAACAAAAGTTATTGATCAAGTTTTACCCTAATGCCAAAACTACAGCTATTAGGCTAGCTATAACAATTTTGAACAAAAAGATCACGAATAATTTCATGAGTGTTGGGATAGGTTCCCCCCCCCCCCCCCCCCCCCCCCCCCCCCCCCCCGCGCCCCTCGAAGCTGTCCCCACCAGAGAACTCCTAAGTGGGCTCTAGTTTAGAACTTCTAGATGGTCTGACTGCTCTCAATAAACATATGGTTAATACTTCATGTGGGGAAGCATTTAACCAACAAGGCGAGGATGAGGCGTGGACGCTATTTGAGCACATTAGTGAACACTCCTTGGACCAAGCCTCTTTGGCTAGGGTAATTAAGGGGAACACACGCGGTATCTGCGAGGTGGCACCATGTAATGACTTAGAGTTAAAAATTGAAGCACTCAGTAGGAAGATTGACCAAATATTAAATTTTCACCAAATATTAACTTTTCAAGCAAATCCTACTAATGTTTATGCAGTTAACACCGTTGATTTATGGAATGATGGTAACCCTTGTGGTATTTGCTTTGGCACTAATTATGTCATGTTGGAATCTCTATATGCCTCACAATACCCTGAATTTGTGTAGGAACAAGTTTATGCGGAGCAGGGATACTCAAAAAAATTAAGCCATACTCGAGCACATACAACCTTGGATGGCAATATCATCCTAACTTCTCATGGAGACAAAATGAAGATTAGAACGAACCCATGAGACATCAGACATATGGGTTTGTAGGTAACATCACCCTCCCGTTTTTTGCTAAGGGAAAAGGTAAACTCAACCTAACACCCCTAATATGCATGCTAACCCCCCTCCCTCACCTCCAGGATATATTGTTCAATTTCAGGAGCATATGCTCTGCCTTATGGAGGAAATTGAGCAATTGGTTCAATCCCTCTCACAATTCATATCTAAGTTAGAAAACCAACTAAGACAGTTAGACCAGGCATTGAACAGGAGAGACGAAGGGAGTTACCTTCTCAACCTCTTACAAACCCTAGAGGGTCGATAAGTTCTAACCTTAGCCAGGTCACTCACGAGCAAGCTAAGGTTGCGTCTGTTTCGTGTGAGGAAAATTTAAGGGAGGTTGAGAGGGAGGGTGTGATTCCACCTCCCAATGATGATGGAGAGGGAACACGAGCACTTTCACCAGGTTCACTGCATGAAGCCGTGGTTCCTTTGCCTTCGGCCCCCTAGTACCAAAGAAAAAGAATGACTCAAAGAGGACTGAGCTCATGGACTTGTTTAACGAAGTGAAATCAACTTGGCGTTGATTGACGTCATTAAACACGATCCTATATATGCCAAGTATCTCAAGGATCTCTGTGTTAGAAAGAAGCACGTACAGGCACATCAGTTGCAGCTACTGCCACCAGCACCACTTGAATAGTTGGTTCAAAAATTTTTAAAAATTATGATAATTGAATCAAAAATAACTATTTTTTAAAGACGATTTTGTGTAAAAAGAGAACCATACTTTATTTTATTTCATTCATCCCTAGTTTTTATTTCCTCATAAAGCAAAATGAGTGTTATTCCATACGATGCACGGAGATGTTTATATTTTTTTAATTTTCTATATTATCACATTACAATTGTATGATGCGTAAACATTAGAGTATATAATAAAAATTACAATGAATCTTGAACTTTATGATTTTTACGCATTAAGATTAAGTACATACCTTAATTAATAGCAATTCTTGATTGACGATTGAGAATAAACACGGCAGAAATCTGATTTCTCCCTCTTAACCACTTTTTAATTATCTTTTCATGTTCATGGGTTTATATGTTATGATAGATAGACAATTAAAATCTTATTTATAAAGAAGAAGGGGGTGACTTCCATCAAAACACTAATCGTCGTGTCCTTTCATTAATAGAAACGTCTTTTTCATTAAAAGGCATGCCTCTTCATTAATAGATATGTCTCTTCAGTAAAAAAAACGTGTCTCTTTACTATAAAATATATCAAATAAATATACCTTTTCATTAAAAGACATGTTCTTTTATCAAAAGATATGTCTTTTCCTTAATATGTGCTTTGATTTTTTTTTATTTTTTTTTTAGAAAAGTCACTTTATGATGAAATAACTTAGAATTGTAGGCTTACTAGAATAGAGAATTTTAGGGGAATTTATGGAGAGCGAGGATTTTGTAAATATAATAATATAACTAGTTTTTTTCCCATGCGATGTACGGGCTAGTTCTGTTATCTATATTGTTCTTTTTAAAGCGCAAGAATTAGTTTTGTTACCTATATAATTTTTTTGGCATTGATTGTTTTTGAATTCAAATTTTAGTTTTATGAAACTTATTTGTGATGTTCTCTATTTTTTTTTTTATCATCATTTTGATTATGTTAGTCAAATTCTATTACAAATATTTATGGTTAAATAATACATATTTATTCAATTTAATCATGGTTTTATAGTTGTAATTACATTCTTAATTTAGTTGATTTTAAATAATTTTGAACCTTGGTTTTATGGAGTATTTTAGCATTTACATTTGAAATTATTTGATTAAAATTTGTTCATTAGTATAGATATTTAAAATTTGATATATACAATCTTTAAAAAGTAACTGATAGATTAAAATATTTAAGAAGATGAGTAAAATGTTTTTTTTTTCCAAAAATAAGCTTGGCCAAATATATTCTTAGTACTCTAAAAGAAAGTTGAATAATGGCCTCTTAAAATTGCTTGGTTTGGATATTTATAAGCTTTGTAAATAAATTTAATTTATTTTATATTTGCTATAATCATGGTTTTATGGTTGGAAGTACATCCCACAATCTAGTTTACTTTTAATAGGCTTCTTGCTAGGGCTGGGGGTCCTCGGAAACAGCCTCTCGTCAGGGTTACACCCTGAAGGGGCAAGGCTGCATACAACTACCCCTCCCAGACCTTACTTATGCGGGAGCCCCTGAGGTACTGGATATGTCGTCGTCATTGTTGTGGTTGTAGGCTTCTCGGTTTTGAAAAAATAAAGCTGTTTTTCAGTGTAGTATTGTTCTTCATGGAATGCCTAGTTTTGATGCCTTTGACTTTTTCCTGTGGGATTTTTGGGTGGGTGAATATTGTGGATATGATTGTTTTTGAATTGAAATTTTAGATTTATGACACTGATTTGTAATGTGTCACCCAATGAAACAGCATCAAACACAGAGGATGAAGGTGGTAGAGATGAGGATGCTGTGCTGGATGTGTGGCCACACAAGGAAGGATAGGATCAGGAACGACGTAAAAAGAGGTAAATTGGATGTAGCCTCGATCAAAGATAAATTGGGGGAGCACCGCTTGAGATAGTTTGGACATGTTAGCAGGAGATCGACCACAGCTTCAGTCAGGAGATGTGAACAGCTACATACTACGCTAGGTAGAAGAGAGAGGGGCAGGCCAAAGAGGAGTTGGCTGGAGGCGATCCGACACGACCTAACCCACCTAAACCTAAGGGAGGAGATGGCCTTAGATAGAGCTCAATGGAGGGCTAGCATAGGGGTAGCGGATGTAGCGGCGTAGAGTAGTGCGGCGAATGGCTGGTAGTTTAGGATTTCTAGGCAGTCATAACCCCAGGTAGTGCACTTATCTTCTGTTTTGTTGCTTTTCGTTTATTCCTCTATTATTGGACATGTATTATTTGCTTTACTATGTGCCTTAGTTGTCTTATGTGGAATATATTTTATAGTGCTAGTTTTTTGCTGTGTCCTGTGCTGATGCTTTGTTGCTTCCATGGTTTCCAGGATACCATGTTCTCTTGACGACTCGATCTTCAAGATGGGGGTCCTCGAAAACAGCCTCTCTTCCACCCGGAAGGGGGAAGGCTGTGTACATCCACCCCCTCAGACCCTGCTTAGTGCGGGAACCACTGTGGCACTGGGATTGTTGTTGTTGTTGTTGTTGTATGACACTGATTTGTGATGTTCTCTATTTTTTTCATCGTCATTGTAATTATGTTAGTCAAATTCTTTTACAAATATTCATTGTCAAATAATTCATATTTATTCAATTTAATCATGATTTTATGGTTGTAATTACATTCTTAATTTAGTTCATTTTAAATAATTTTGATCCTTGGTTTTACGGAATATTTTAGGGTTTTACATTTGAAATTGTATGATTAAAATTAGTTCATTAGTATATAAATTAGAGGTTTGATATATACAATCTTTGAAAAGTAACTGATAGTTTTAAAATTTTTAAGAAGATGAGTAAAACGTTTTTTTTAAAAAAATAATCTTGGTCAAATATGTTCTTAGTATTCTAAATGAAAGTTGAACAATGGTCTCCTAAATTTGCTTGATTTGGATATTGGAGGCTTATGGGGTGAGAAGGCTTTGCAATAATATATAGTATATAAGATGTTTTTTGAAAAACCAACCCATCCAATGACACACTTAAAAACTCTCAAACGACGTCGTTCCATTGTCCCATATAAACTGCAAAATTATACCCAGAGTGTAAGAGAGTAAGCCATCAAAATGAGACTCAACCCCCACCACCACAACCAACTCCGCCGCTACGCCACCAAGTACACCGCGCGCATCACCTCTTCCACCACCGATGGCCGTGCGCTCTCCGCCGAAGTCCGAGCACCGCGCCACCCCACCGACGCGCGCGGCTACCCTCTCCCCCGCCGCGATCTCATCTGCAAGATCACCCAAATCCTCACTTCCCCCAACTCCCCTAACCCCTTTTCCGACCTCTCTCTTTACCTCCAATCCCTAACCCTAACCCTAACCCCATTTGAAGCCTCTCTCATCCTCAAATCCCTAAGTTGCCCTCACCTTTCTCTCCAGTTTTTCCACTTTTGCCCCTCCCATTTTCCCGATTTCAAGCACGACCCCTTCTCTTACAACCGGATGATTCTGATTCTATCTCGGGCGGCTTCGTTTGGTGGGGTTGAGTGGGTGAATGGTGTCCGTTCGATTGTGGGTGAGATGGAGATGGGTGGGGTTAAGGGGAATATATCGACGGTGAATATTTTGGTTGGGGTTTTGGGGGCTGATGGGGTGGAGTGGTGCTTAGGGTTGGTGAAGAAGTGGGGGCTTAGGTTGAATGCATATACGTATAAGTGTATTTTGCAGGCGTATTTGAGGTCGTATTATACGGAGAAGGCGTATTTGGTGTATGTAGAGATGAGAAGGAAAGGATATAAATTGGATATTTTTACGTATAATATGCTATTGGATGCTCTTGCTAAAGATCAGAAGGTAATTTCCTCATCTGGGTCTTCGTTTCTGTTGTAGTAGCTTACCTTGTTGCAGGGCGGAACATAACCTCAAGCAGCTGCGGCCCAAAATTTGAGGGATTGTGGTTTTTAAAGTATCAATTTTTATAATTTGTTGTATTAATATTATGTTATTAAAAGAAATGTTATTAGGGGCCTCGAAAATGGTAGGACTAACCCTGCCTTGTTGCTGTGGTTGCCTTGTTAGCTGCTTTCTGAAAGGGAATTTGATGACATTTGAGCTTAGATATCTTGATATTTCAATATTCACAATGAGATGCTGTAGAGTTTAAAATTTTATTATTAAGCATGCTGAGGTTTAAATTTTATAACCTAGGTACCTTATGCCTAAATCTAAGGAATTTTTCATCATAAAATGCTGACTTGGCTCATAATTCGGGTAATATATGACCCCTTCGGCTAGAATCCGGTGTATTTCGGCCAAAAATGCTAACATGGAACATGATTTCCGCAATATATAGGTGCCTTTCACTCTAGTTTAGTGGCTTTTTGTTACAATTCAACAATTTTTTGGCTAGAAAATACGAACATGATATATATATTACCGTAATTATGTCCCACATTATCGATTTTCATATAGAATTTGTCATATTTTGACAAAAATTCATGTAATCTAATTAAAGGGTACTAGATAATAAAACTTTGGATTATCTCATTGTGTATCTTGAAATGTAGTATTTAGGTGACAAATTCTCAAACCTCAGGGTATCTATTGATAAATTTTTGTTTTTAAAATCACGGGTATGCAGCCCAAAATTAAAGGGTACTAGATAATAAAACTTTGGATTATCTCATTGTGTATCTTGAAATGTTAGAATATCTAGGTGACAAATTCTCAAACCTCAGGGTATCTATTGATAAATTTTTGTTTCTAAAATCATGGGATGCGGCTCAAAGGCTTTTTTTTTTTTGGTCAGGTAAGCCAGATTCCGATTTGAACCTAGGTCCTTTTGTCATAAAACTTCAACCTTAGGTTTACCAGTTCTCCTCGGCCTCATTGGGGGTCCTCGGAAACAGCCTCTCGTTTGGGTATCACCTTGGAGGGGTAAGGGTGCGTACATCCCACTCCTCCCATACCCTACTTATGTGGGAGCTTTTGAGGCACTGGGTTTGCTGCTGCTATTGTGGTTGTTGTTCCTCCTCGGCCTTATTGGGGTGGTTCCAATGGTGGTTAGTTCTTGCTATTGTTAGTTCCTTGAAATAAATGTGTTTTTGTTTGCGGCTATTTTGGGTTACATTATTCTCTTTGCAGTTTCACTGTACAAAAATCCCGCCCGGCAAATGGGTTCATCAACTCGCTTGTGAAATGAGTATAACACCACTATGTGAATATATGGAAAACTTGCTTGAATCGATCATCAATCCTTTTGTAGTAGGGAGGCATGCCGAAATAAGGATGAATAGGGTTTTCTTTTGTGAGGCTTATGGAGTTTGCGTGTGAAATATGGTGCTTGTTTACCAGTACTCATCTAAAGATACTTGATAAGATGCATGAGTTAATCCTTTGTTTGGCAAACTGGATAAAAACGAAATAGAGAGGGGTTTACCCGTTATCTCCCCCCCCCCCCCCCCCAAAAAAAAAAAGTCTACACCAAGAGGGTTAAATTTTAGAAAACATGGGGTAAAATTTGCCCTTATTTTATTATAAATGCAAGATGCCCTTATTTATTACAAATGCAAGATCACTTACGGTTAATGGCTGTATAATCCCCATGAACTCATTGATGTTTGTTCTATATGAGTACTAAACTTCCGTTTGTGTGTATGTGGAGATTGTTTACTTGGAGCAATCATTTACTCCTTCCAGATATTTGCCCTATGGTTCAAATGTTGAGCAGGTTTTGAACTTCTTTGGGTCATATGAACATGCCTCGAAACTTGCATTTTGTTTGTTTAGAGCTTGTATGGCATCGGTTTTTATTTGCTGTTTTTCATTTTGAGAAATTGGAAACTAGGTTTTGAAAATGATATTTTTCTAGTTTTCGTGTTCCGGTTTAAATTTTTTGGGCAAAATATAGTAAAACTCCCCGAACTTTGCAATTAATCACAACTCACTCCTTGCACTTTCAATTTTGAAAAATAGCCCTCGAAACTTTGCAATTAAACACAACACACCCCCTACACTTTCAATTTCATAAAATAGCTTCTTGAACTTTGCAAATTAACACAACACACTCTTTGCATTTTTAAATTAATAAAATAGTCCCTGAACTTTGTTATTACACACAACTTACCCTTGAACTTTGTTACTAAATATAATACACTACTTAGACATTCATAAATTTTAAAATAGAAAAGTGTGAAATTAAAAAATTTAAATAAATTATGAAAGATATTTTTTTGAAAAAAGTATGAAAAATATAATAATAATTTTAAATTTTATTTGTCAATGTTTAAAAAAAATATTTTTTTAAGTATAATTTTCAAATTTTTAATTTCATATATTTTTTAGTTTAAAATTTTTAATCTGATTTTAGAATTTATTTTTAAAAAATTATTATATTTTCTCTTATATTTTTTTTTTATGAAAATTTTAAGAAATATTTTATTATCTTCTAAATTTATAATATTTTTACTATATTAATTAAAATAATTATTTTTTATAAATATTAACAAATCCTATTATCTTTTAACTCTAAATATAAAGCTCATATCTTTTCGTATAAAACCATAATTTCCTATCTTTTATATAAAACTAAAAAATCTCTTATTTTTAATTTGATACAGTGCTTTTACCTTTTATCTAAAAACATAAATTCCTATATTTTATATAAAACTAGAAAATCCCTTATTTTTAATTTAATAGATTTTTTTATATTTTAAATTTATTATTCTAATGTTTATTAATGTTAAAAAATTTTATTATATTTTTTCAAAAATTTTTCATAATTTGTTTCAAAATTTTAAATTTCGTATATTTTTAAAATTTTAAATTTATTAATGTTTAAGAGGTGAGTTATGTTTAGTAATAAAGTTCGGGGGTGAGTTGTATATAATAACAAAGTTCAGAGGGGCTATTTTATAAAATTAAAAGCGCAGGGGGTGTGTTTTTTGTAGCAACAAAGTTCAAGGGGCTATTTTATAAAATTGAAAGTGCAAGGGGTATGTTGTGTTAATTTGCAAAGTTCAGGGGGCTATTTTATGAAATTGAAAGTGCAGGGGGTGTATTGTGTTAATTTGCAAAGTTCAGGGACCTATTTTTTGAAATCGAAAGTGCAGGGGGTGTGTTATGATTAATTGCAAAGTTCAGGGGGTCTTACTATTTTTTTTCTAGTTTGGATGACAACTAAAAACGTAAAGCATAAAACAAGAAAAACTTGTTTCAAAATCTGCATTTTAATTTTTCAAAAATCAGAAATCATAAACGAAAAACAATATCAAACAAGCCCTTAAATAGGATGAGTATTTGGTGGTCCAAAACGGCAAACATACAACAGTGGCAGCTGAGTGGCATTGATTATTGCATTGCAGGTTGATGTGAATTTGTTGATATGATGTGTTATGGACGAACTTTCACATTTGTCCTTATTATTTGATCTTCAGCTTCTCTACAGGTCAATCAGGCTTATGAGATTTTCAAAGACATGAAAAGTAAGCACTGTGAGCCTGATGAGTACACTTACACAATCATGATTCGAATGACAGGCAAGATTGGGAAACCCGATGATTCATTAGCACTCTTCAATCAAATGCTTGCCAAAGATTTCTCTCCAAATTTAATTGCTTATAACACAATGATCGAAGCGCTTGCTAAGAGCAGAATGGTTGATAAGACGATCTTTCTTTTCTCAAAGATGGTGGAAAACAACTGTCGGCCTAATGAATTCACGTATAGCATCATTCTCAACCTTCTTGTTGCGGAAGGGAAGCTCGGTAAACTAGATGAGGTTGTGGAACTATCGAAGAAATATCTGACGAAGTCGATATACGCTTATCTTGTGAGGACACTAAGCAAGTTAGGACACGCAAGCGAAGCCCACCGCTTGTTTTGCAATATGTGGACCATCCATGATAAGGGAGACCGGGACGCTTTCATGTCCATGTTAGAGAGCTTATGTAATGCAGGTAATATTATGACTCGGTTGACTTTGTATCTAAATTTTGTATTTTATATTTTATTTTTTGTATGTATTTATGTATTCCTAGCATTAATGGTAGGGGTTACTAGTATTTACTAGTATATATTAACTAGTTGAATTAGTATGCATTCAGTTTCATCCATTAGTGAGCATTTAGCACATGGATAAACTATTTGTTTTTCTCCTGGTATAATCAGCCATTCATGGCCATAGAGCATTTATACCCTTGTATTATAAATTGTCTTGTAAAGTATGTGAATAGTATCGGGTTTTCTCATTTTACAGGTAAAACAACGGAAGCGATGGATTTACTGGGTAAGGTTCAGGAGAAAGGAATACGCACCGATACCATGATGTACAACACGGTATTGTCAGCTCTAGGCAGGTTAAAGCAGGCCTCATATCTTCACGATCTTTATGAAAAGATGAAAAACGACGGACCTTCGCCTGATATATTTACGTATAATATTCTGATATCAAGCTTTGGTAGGGCAGGGAGAGTTGATGAGGCAACTAAGATCTTTGAAGAGCTCGAGGAAAGTGATTGTAAACCTGATATTGTTTCATATAATTCTTTGATTAACTGTCTAGGGAAGAATGGTCATCTTGACGAAGCCCACGTGAGGTTCAAGGAGATGCAAGAGAATGGACTGAGCCCGGATGTTGTCACGTACAGCACGCTTATCGAGTGCTTTGGGAAGAGAGATAAAGTCGAGATGGCTCACGTGCTGTTTGACGAGATGGTAACTCAAGGCTGCTCTCCTAATATCGTGACGTATAATATCTTGCTTGATTGTTTCGAGAGGAGCGGAAGAACAGCCGAAGCTGTGGATCTGTATGCTAAACTTAAAGAACAGGGTTTGACACCGGATTCCATTACTTACGTGATTCTAGAGCGGCTGCAAAGTGGGTCCCACCGTACAGCTAGGGTTCGGAAAAAGAACCCGATCACAGGTTGGGTTGTCAGTCCTTTAAGGTGATTGATCAGGATAACAAAAGCAGTGATACTTGAAAGAGCTCTTTCCAGGGCAGCAGAGACAGAACATGAAATACTTTTGCAATGGAGGCAAAAATGCCAGTAGGTAAATAAAATGCTTCAGAATGGCTTTATGTTTTCAAAAAAGGAATGAGGACATAAGGTTTAGTATACACGGAGAAAGAGCGACTTGTTTTAGAAAAAAAATAAAAAAGGGGATTCGTTTTAGAAAGAATATGTTTTGTAGCTTTGGTCTTGTTTGGTATCATTTTTTTTTTCAAATTTTAATTTTTGAGAAACTAAAAATTGAGTTTGGAAACAATTGTTTCTCGTTTTTTATTCTTGTTTTGTTTTTTACTCAAACAAGGAAAAAAATGAAACAAAAAAGTGAAGCAAGAAGAAGTATTGTTACCAAAATATGATTTTTAGTTTTTAAATAACCAAAATTGTAAACAAAAAATGATAGTGAACAAGCCCCTCATGTATCAATTTTTTTTCTTTCCCCAAAAATATGGTACCTTTGTCATTTTGAACATGCTGTCTTTCTTAGGTATGTAGTAAACATGATGTTGTTCTTATTCTTTTTCTCAAAAAGTATGATTACCGCTGCCAATGGGTTAAACGCTTTACAAGCTATATAGTGGGCCAAAGGTTCTCTCGTCACGATTTTTTATCATTAATACTGTGCTTGTGATTCTTTTTAAACCGATTTTCATGAAAGCTGTAACAACTTTTTCGAAAAATAGGCATTAGATGATGGTTCTTTCCTTGGCGAATATGCTACACGGCATGCAATACTTTTGCCATGGCCCATGGAGACAACATTCGCGTTGGATCACTTGCTCTGTGTTGCTCAGTGCAGTGGTGGAGCAAAAGGTACTTTTCTCAAAGTTGACATCTGAAGGCAAACTACTTCCTAATAATTATGACGCTTTTAGTTCATAAATATTACAGCAGCAAGAAAAAGAACTCAAGTTTCACGCTTCAATGCCAAAGGTAAAAAGGAGGTTGACCCACTTCATTTGCGAAGCGAATGATTTTCTTGCGTTGCCATTTTGTCTTGTCCTAAATGGAATGACTCCTAGTTATGCTGACAGAATAGAGATTTTGAATGGATGGAAGACATAAGGTGCTTGCCTTAGAGCCTTTATTTGATATTCTACTATTCTTGTTAGAGTGTCTTGACCTCTTGGATAAAGCTCGTGTGAAAAGGGTCTCAGTTCTAGTCTTATGTTTCTATTTTTCCAATTCCTCTGCGAAAATATCAGTTGGAAATGTGTTTTGTGAGCTTCAGTACAGAAGAGAAAAAACTGGAAAACCCGGTTTTCCTTTTGAATGCTTCTTCAATGAAAACGTGGTAGAAATGTTTCTAAAAATGTTCTATCTTTTATAAACTTCATAGACTCAGTAACCGTATGCTCCTTTTTATTAGAATACATAGAGGTGCACAAATAGTATTGCTCCTTTGGTGTTGGTTATGAATAAGAGTGTTCAAATATCGATTTGCGCTAGGCTAGGCTAGATCTTTTGGTTTATCCTGAACCGTAGTGATTACTATCTGGTCTCACTGCAGTCCTGCATTGAGTCTGGCTGTCTTCTGTCCTGTTTGGTCCACAACTGGTGTGGCTTACATTTTATTTGTGTTACTATTTGATCCAAGGTTGGATCTTTATTGGTGTGTAGTTTGGTTTGATTTGGTATGTTTACCCAGCGAATTCAAGAGTCTTAAGAACAGTGTTGTTTAGATTAATGAGGCACGTGTCTATCACTTGAAAAAGCCATTGGTTTACCCAGTAAACTCGAGGAACTGGGAGCAAACGCTGTTTTGGTTAAATAAGACACGTGCTTATCATGAATATGGACTGAATCAAAGGGAGTGAGCTCGCAAGGCGGTTATTAGGATTGCCACTAGGGAGCTAAGTCTCGAGCTTCTCGAGCTTGAGGTGATGGCCAAAAGCACTGCAAGGAGAGTGCCTCACTCAAGACGGTAATTTGACATGATGAAGGAAGTGGCCATTAAGAATTTCCATATAGAAGTGGATGGAGGTGGAGTAAGGAAAATTATTGACCACAACATGTGGTTTTTAGGACAACCTCCCCACCAAAGCGTGGGAGTTCGAAGCTAGGATGTGGAGAGTGATTGGGGCTGCAATTAAATTTTCTTAGGCTATATATGAGGCAACCTGAGATCTAGCAAAGGGCCATAGAATTAATATAAAAAATCTTCAATTTTTCTACAACATTGTGCTTTTTCTTTCTTTTCTTCTTAGGAGTAGGCATGATTGTAGCTATATTTGTTTTTGCAAATAAAACGGTGTGTCAACGATGGTGTTCGAGAAGGTAATCTGTTTTGTCATCGTTTATGCCCCCATCACCTTCACGAATTAAGTTTACTTAATTAATCTAAGGTTTTGACTACCAAGTCTCCAGTTTGATAATAATGGTCTTAGATTGGTCTATGACTAAGTGAACCAGGTAAATTTAAACCTTAGCCACTGTTTTGGAGCTTTGATGGCGAAATCTCGAGCTTAATAGCGTTGATCCTGGATAGGTGACCCTAAAATGGTTACTCCACCCAAGTCTTGTTAAACTTGACCTCAAACGAGTTATCTTAAGTCATGAGTGTCGAGCATAGAACTGATTGAAGTATTTGGAATGTGAGAGGCTATAAATAAAAGAAAATTGCAATTACAGGCTTAATGCTAAAATGAGATCAATGGTATTTTATTCGGTGGAAATAATACATAATAACTTCGAGTAAAAAGAAATGGCCTACTTATGGAATTCGAATTCAAGATGTTGAGTGGTGTAAAGTAATGGCTGATAATGAATTTGGCGGGTTGATTCTGTCATGTGACTCCGGCAGATTCAAAGCAGTACATGCTATAAACTCAACCAGATGGGTGTGTGTCTCGGAAAAAGTATTGAAGAAGGGGTATGATTACTCCATTTGCTTATTATACGAATCTGTGATAGCAACAGAAGGACCTTAGTCAGGGACGAATTTATCAAGCTTAAGCAAGCTGTAAGGACCCCATATATTATAATGAAGTGCTTACTTTGGCCAAGCGTAAAGGCTAAGTGGCCAAGGGTATATGATAGAGTTTCAAAGTTGCATTGATCAATTGAGAATTGGTGACATCCCACTATGTGGCCGGAAATTCATGTGGAGCAGGAGTCAATCTATGGGCTAGCTTGGCTGTATAATGGTCGATTCCGAATGGTTTAGTGTTTTCAAAGACCTATGACTGACACGTAGCATATTCGATAACTGCCCACTCTTTTTATCGCTAGTGAAGCATCTTAGTGGCCCTAGACCATTCTGAAGTCTTGATAGCTGATTCACACATCATGAGTTCCGAAATATATGTATGGTAAGAAATGAACAGGAGTTGCTGGATCCTGTTGGATATGAAATTGAAACTGTTCAAAGCGTTGAAAATTTGGAACAGGACATCCTTTGGCATTATTGATAAGAAAATTGACAAAACTGAATGGGAGATTGATGAACTCAATCGCAAGACTGAGTGTCATCAGTTGGATAACTCCGAAGTGGCATAAGAGTGGTACCAGAAGAAAGCTAGATAAAGGAAGGGAAGGAACATACCCAGTGCCTCAAGGGCTCCCACCTATGCAGGGTCTGGGGAGAGAGGGGGGCGGATGTACGCAGCCTCCCCCCTTCAAGTGTTAACCTGAAGAGAGGTTGTTTCCCAGTGCCCCCAACCTGAGGATGAGGACTTCCCAGGAGGTCACCAATCCTGGTACTACTCTCGCCCAAGCACGCTTAACTTCGGAGTTCTAATGGGATTCGCTGACGGCGTGCTGGTGCCCTCTTTGGTTTCCAAAAGAAAGCTAGATATTGGAGACAAATGACTAGATGTAAAGTCATTAAGGAGAGGGGCATAGAAACACTAAATATTTCCATGCAATATTATCATTGAGGCAAAAGAAGAAGCCGATTGCTAATCTCAAAAAAGGGACTTTAGTTATTATTGATCTTAAGCGAATTAGAAAAGAATTGACTAGGTACTTTAAAGATCTATATTGGGAGTCTTTAATAGACAACCAGATTTCAGATGGTCTGATCTCCAGAAGTTGAAGATCGAAATAGTTTGCACCTTGGAGCGTAAGCCGTCAACATATGAGATTAAAGAAGCAGTGTTGGATTGTGATTCGAGCAACGCCCTGGGGTACTAGGGGTTTAACTTTTTGTTCACTAAAAGAATATGGAATAGATGTAAGAGGACATTGTAAACTCTGTCAAGGAATTCTTCCGAACGAGTCAATTCACAATGCGCATCAATATCACATGGGTGATGTTGATACTGAAAAAACGAGGTGTTTTGTGAGTTTAACGAGTTTATACCAATTAGTACAGTAGGATATTATATAAAATAATCTCAAAAGTAATTTACTGGAGACTAGCTACTGCTTTACCAGACGTAATTAGTGAGAGCCAAACTGCCTTTATTGTAGGAAGTCAAATCCTTGACAGAGCTAATGGCAAACGAGCTTTATACATTGGCTCTAAAGTTTGAAGAAGAATTGTTTCCTTTTAAAATTAAATTTCCACAAGGCTTACAACACTGTAAACTGGAGCTTCATTGATTAAGTGTTGGAAAACTTCATCTTGAGGAAAAAGTGGAGATGGTGGATAATGGACTGCATTTTTTGTTTAATTGGGGTAAATACCGGAACCTTAAGACATCCCTCTTCTGAAAGGGACCCCTAAGGCATCCCTCTTCTCATATTGATTTCGTCATATTAAAGAGCTTGTTAGGTCAACAAAAGAGAGTTTTGCACTTCATCCAAGAAGAGCCCTACATGCATTGAGATGTTTGCTAATGGACTGCATTACTACGCCATAAGTTTTGATTATGATTAATGGTAAATCGACCAACCCCTTAGGTTGGGTCGTGGACTCAAGCAAGGCGACCCTTTGTAGCCATTTATTTTTGTCTCAACAACCAAAGTGTTGAATCAACACATTTTCAACCGGGGTCTTGATGGGTATACATGTGGGGAATAGAAGAGTTTGTTTAAGCAATTTACGATATGCAGATGCTACCGTCTTGTTTTGTCCAACCAATGAAAGGGAGCTTCTACTTGTAAGAAAATTTTGATGTATTCCCAGTTATTATTGAGGTTAAAAATAAATTATAGGAAGTCTATTGTTGTCAAGATCTGGATGCCAGCAGGGTGGGTCGAGGCAAGAACCACCAGTGTAGGTTGTGGTGTAGCCATACTACCGATTAAATATTTAGGCATCCTGTTTGGAGCAAATATGGGACGCATCTCTACTTGGAAGATGGTAGTTAAGAAAATTGAAGAAAGTATGTTAGGTTGCAAAGCTTCTACTTTATCCAAGGCGAGCCAATTGCTTCTTTTTTTTTTTTTTTTTTTTTTTATGATGATTGGAGGTACAATATACAAGCCAAAGCACAAGAATCAGAAGAAACAAACAAAAACTACCAAAGTTCGAACATGCAAAAACAAGAACAAAACAAAATACAAGAGAACAAATACCTAGGGAAGCATGGTGGATGTGCGACACCAGTAAGGGACCAAAGGTAGCCACCTAAAACAGACTACAACCAGTTATTTGACCAGGCTAAATCCCCATCCAGGTCCTCGCAATTTTTCCTAGCTTGTCAGGCAGATTATGACACAATGCAGACGCCCAATACCCCTCCTCCATCGAAATACTCCAAAAATATAATCTTCCATCGATACTTCTCCTTCAAAGAATCTTATTAAGCAGATTTGAATAGTCTTCAATTTATTACTTGTCCCTTTGCAATTTGCTGAATGGGGTGTCTAGGCACACCATTATAATCCAAAGATGTTTCGTTTGGAAAGGTGGTGAATTTGATTAGTTAGGGGACGATCTAGAAAGCCAAAAAATCTAAGGGATTAAGAGTTGGGGTCCCCATGTTCAGAACACGGGATTACTTTTCAAGTGATTGCGGAGATACTCGACTGAGGGACTCTCCATGGAAAAGAATGATTATTCAATTCACGGCTCGGGCACGTTGTTGACAACGCAAAGAAAATCTAGTTAAGACATCAGGGTGTCGTTGCAGAGCATATGTTATCTAAGGTAATGGGAAGCAGATATAGCCAAGACCATTGATGAGGGTCTTTATAGTAAAAACGAGAGACTGGAATAGCGAAAAATTTTGGTGTGGAAAGTGGGCTAGTGATGTTGAACCATGATTTCTCTCCTAACTAATGCATGCCAAGAATCAATAATTGGACTCCAAAAATCAAGCAATGCAGATCACTCATGTGCAGCACATTCTAAAATCATATTATGCAATCTTTCCCTTTTTTGTGATGATACTTTGTGATTTTTTTTATAATTGTTAATATCTTTGTAATGTTTCCTTTCTTGATTCTTATTTTACATTATTTAAACCATTGTAATTTTTTGCAAAATGTAAGAGTGAAAAATACAAATTCATCTTCATTATTTTGTTTCTCTCATATGATATTAGAGCCAAATGACTAAGAGTCTCAAATGGCAAACTCATGCTCCAATTTTCAATGTAAGTCACCAGCCAGCCACAAAACTCAAAAGAGATAATTACCTAGTTTGACAAACCATAATCAAAGCCCATATTGCAGCATTTAATCTTATCGGTCACATTGATGGGTCCAATCCATAAAAAGGAACATACCCAGTGCTTTAAGGGCTCCCGCCTACGCTGGGTCTCGGGGGGGCGGATGTACGCAGCCTTCCCCCTTGGGGTATTAACCTGAAGAGAGGTTGTTTCCCAGTGCCCCTAACCTGAGGGTGAGGACTTCCCAGGAGGTCACTCATCCCGTTACTACTCTCGCCCAAGCACGCTTAACTTCGGAGTTCTAATGGGATTCGGTGACCACGTGTCGGTGCCCTCTTTGGTTGATGGGTCCAATCCATGTCCGCCCAAATTCCTGGCTCAATCCAACACTGCCGATGATGAGGCCGATTCACTTCTAACGCCTCAACTTAATCCTACCTATGTTAGATGGATGCAGCAAGATAGTCATCTCCTAGCCTGGTTTTGTCGTCTCTATCCAAAGAAATGGCCATGAAAGGGGTTGGTCGTACACCTGCAGCTAGCCTTTGGAGTAGTCTTGAAAGACTTTTTCTATCGCATAGCCGAGCAAAAGTAATGTATCTCTGTCGTTGTCTTAGTCAAACCAAGAAGCAAGGAATGACAATGCAAGACTATCTCGACAAAATGAAGTCCCTAGCCGATCAACTCTCTCTTGTTGGACATGAAGTTCCCGATGACAATCTTGTGCAATATTCTCTTGATGGCCTTGGTGAAGATTATGCCTCTGCTGTTACAGCGTACTCCTTGTTTCAAGGCACTAGTACCTTTGATGATCTCTCTTTCCTCAATGATTTGGATCGTCAACTAACCAAGCACCAAGTTGCACCTTCAATGGCTCACGTTGCTTCATAACGGCACCATAACCAATCCTAATAGCAAAGCCAAAACTCTCAGCAGTCCACGCATCACTCCAAAAATAATCAATCACGGCACCCTGGAAACGGTCACCTCCAGCACAACCAGGGGCAAAGTCGAAGTAATCAAGGCGGTCGTCCACGCATCCAATGTCAGATTTGTGGTAAATTAGGACACCCAGCATTAAAGATTTATCATAGATTCAATCATATTTATGCTCCCGACACCACAAACAACTCGACTGCCTCGCTTGTTGCTTTCAACCGTTGGCCACCACTTCCATTCAATGCAGGAGACTCTACTTGGAATCCCGATTCCGACGGCACCCACCATATGACAGCCGATCTCAATAATTTAAGCCTTCAAAATGACTATAAGATAGTGAGCAAGTTATGGTCAATAATGGTAATTTACTCCCTATTACTCATATTGGCTCATCCACTATTTCCACTTCTATCGATCGTTCTTTACAACTTCCCCATATATTGCATGTAACAAAAAATTACCCATAATCTTTTAAATGTTTCCAAGTTTACTAATGATAATTATGTCTCACTTGAATTTCTTCCTGATTCTTGTGTTGTTAAGGACCTCACCATAGGGAAAGTGCTACTCAAGGGTTTCGCTAAGGACGGTCTGTACCAACTCCCACTTTAGATTACCTCTTCTCAGCCCCCCATTGCTTTAGTTGGTGTCAAGGCTTCCCCTAACACCTGGCATCACCCATCTGAAGGAGTTACACATTGGGTTCTCCATCACCACTCTGTGCCGGTTCATAACTCTCAAAATTTTTCTTTTTATCATGCTTGTCAATTAGGGAAGGCACATCGTTTGCGATTTACTAGGTCAACTTCTATTTCTAATAAACCACTTGCTCTTGTTCATTCAGATGTATGGAGTTCTTCAGTTTTATCTCGTAATGGCTTTTGTTACTATGTTTCATTTATTGATGATTTTAGTCGTTTTTCAGGAATTTATCTCCTTCGATCCAAAAGTGAGGTCTTACCCGTAATCAACAAGTTCAAACCCATAATTAAAAATGCACTTGATTGTCGTATTAAAACACTAAGAACTGATTGGAGTGGGGAATTTCGTACTATCTCTACCTACCTTCAAGAATTGGGCATATCCCATGAGGTTAGTTGTCCTCACACTCAGGCACAAAATGGACACGCTGAACGCTGTCATCGCCATATTTCTGAGGTTGGCCTAACTCTTCTTGCCCATGCCTCATTACCCTTGACATTTTGGGATGATGCGTTTCTTACCGCGTGTTACCTCATAATCCATCTCCCAAGCCCAGTTCTACATCATGATACACCACTGCATTGTATTTTTTATAACAACCCGATTACTTATTTCTAAAAGTATTCGGATGTGTATGCTATCCCTATATCCATCCCTGTAATGATCATAAACTCCAATATAAATCACTTCCATGCCTTTTCCTTGGGGTATAGCCCGACACATAAGGGGTACAAGTGTCTTTATTTGCGTACGAGTCGCATCTACATTTCTTGGGATGTCATTTTTAACGAGCCTAGTTTTTCCTATTCCACTTCTCGGATATCACCAGCTACATCCTCAGTAGAGACTTGGCATTTTAATGCTGTTTACCCGATTCCCCAACCCACTTCCTCATCAAATCACAAACCCCCATCAGACACTTCTCAAACAAACACTCCAACAAACACTTCTGTTGAATCTTCCATGCCACTCTCTGTATCACTTCATGCACAGGAACCCCACCCCACACCCATCTCTAGCCCAACACCACCTAGCCTAACAAATGTGTAAACAGTCACCGCTGTACCCGAGCCTTCATGTCATCACATGATCACACGGTCCAAAATCCAATCACTCAAACCACGTGTTCCTCTTTCCCTCACTGCTACAAGGCTTGAACCCCAAACCCTTACCGAACCAACTAGTTTCACTACCGCGGTGAAAATAAACGAATGGCGTTCTGCCATGGATAAAGAGTACAATGCTCTCATGAGAGCCGTTACTTGGGAGCTAGTCCCATCTCATGCCAATCAAAACACGGTGGGTTGTAGATGGGTGTGTCGGATTAAACGTAATGCGCATGGCTCTATATCATGGTACAAAGCCTGTTTACTAGCAAAGGGCTACAATCAAGAGGAGAGAATTGATTATCATGACACCTTTAGCCCAGTGGTCAAACCCACTACTATTACTATTATACTATCTCTTGCTCTCACTTCTGGATGGCAGGTTCGCCAATTGCATGTTCAAAATACCTTTTAACATGGTTCTCTTGAAGAAACTGTCTACATGCGCTAACCTCCCGGGTATACCCATCCTTAATTTCTGGCCCATGTCTGTTGATTACGGAAAGCCTTATATGGACTTAAGCAAGCACCCTGAGCCTGATTCCTTAGCCCTTCCTCAACCTTGAAGGAATTAGGTTTCTCCCCATGTCACACTGACAACTCCCTCTTTACACTACAACACAGTACTAATGTTGTCTATTTGTTGGTATATATTGACGATCCCCTTTTCACAGGCTCTGATCCTACTTTAGTGTCGTCCATTATGACTCGTCTAAGTCATGTGTTCTCGGTGAAGGATCTTTGTTCTCTTAATTATTTCCTTGGGATCGAATGTATTCAGCAACACGACACTCTTTTCATCTCCCAATCCAAGTATATTGGTGAACTCCTTACCCTAGCCAACATGACCCAAGCCAAAGAGGTGGCAACTCCACTTGCCACAACCATCGTTTCTTCCAGTATCGATACAGAGCCCTTTTCAGATCCCTATTGGTACCATAGCATCGTTGGTGGACTCCACTATGCCATTATAAATCAACCCGAGATCTCCTATGCAGTTGGTCAGGCTTCTCAGACCCTGCACTCTCCCTTCACTGGTGATTGGAAAAAGGTAAAATGTATTTTCTAATATTTTTAAGCTACTGCTCACTATGGTCTTCAATTTTGTAAGGCTTCCCGTCTTGTTCTTCATGCCTACTCGGACTCCGATTGGGCTGGGTGCCCCGCTACACGCAGATCTACCTCAGGCTACTATGCGTTTCTTGGCCCAAACATCACTAGTTGGTCTTCAAAACATCAACCTATCATCTCCCGCTCTAGCATGGAAGTTGAATTTTGTGGACTTGCAAATTCCACCGCTGAATTATGTTGGGTCCAACACTTAGTCCGAGAACTTGGTATTTGCCTTGATGCTCCTTCTCAGCTATGGTGTGATAATATTTCTGCTATTTATCTCGCGGCCAATCTGGTTTATTATTCAAGGTCCAAACATACTGAAGTTGATTTCTACTTTATTTAAGGGGAAAAAAAATTCTTTTTTGGTTTTTGGTTTTTCATTTTATTTCGAGTCATGATCAACTAGCGGACATATTCACAAAAGCTTTGAGTTCGTCTTGGTTTACATGGCGTCGTGTGATAGGATCCAAGAAGGGATCCTAGGGATGGCAATGAGGCGGGTCAAACCCATTACCCGTGGGAATGGGTACGGGTAGGGTACACATGTCAATACCCGTCACCGGTACCCGCCCCGCCCAGCCCCATACCCACATGTACCCGCACCGGCCCGCCCCACCCCGTACCCCCATATACCTGCCTTGTCATCACATATTAGAGTTGCCTGTTCTGTTATTTTAGATAAAATATTTCTTATGTTATTTATAAGTATGAATTCATGGTTATTATTGAAGGAAAAAAGAAAAGAATTTATGGGTAATAAGTTAGACATTGATAGGTAACAAGGCAGGTACGAAGCGGGTAAGGGCAGGTACGGGTGAGCAAGGGCGGGTAATGGGTACTTGTTGAGTACCCATGGATAATGGGGTGGGTACGGGTATGGCGGCAGGTACGAGTACCCACTTCATACCCATGGTGGGTAATGGGGCGAGTACGGGTATAAGTTTTGGACGGTGGGAACGGGTATGGAGGACGTCCCTCCGTACCCGCCCCGCCCCATTGCCATCCCTAGGGTATCCTAACTAATTAATCAATATCTAAGCTCAACCCAACACAATATCTAATACCAAGGCGTACGGGATAGCTAAATTGCTATGCCGTTGTGTATGTATATATGATTGTATAGAAAGTATACTAGATACAAGTAAGAAGAAGGGGAGGTAAATGTAGAAGAAAGAGGTAGCTACAAAACGAGAAGTAAACAAATATGTAGAGAAAGAAAGAACAAATACGAACACACAATATTTACGTGGAAACCCCTCTCCGATCGAGAAGGGAGAAAACCACGGGCGGAGATGGAGATTCTTTATTGATACTGAACGAAAGAATTACAACGACACTTCCTCTGAACGAGATTTATGAAAGAATTACAATTACTTTCTCTAAGCTCTCGTAGCACTCGAATATCTTGGAGGAATTACAAAATCACCTCTTTTTCTCTCAATGGCGGTGCCTCACGCTTTTTGATTGGATACCTTAACGTAAACCCTACGCCCTAATTTATAGGCGCAGGTCAGGGAGGTTCCGATCGATCGGGAAACACCCGATCGATCGGCCCTCTTACGGCCCAAAAATACCGAAAATTTTCTTAAATCACCCGATCGATTGGGCTTCCCTCCCAATCGATCGGTGACCCCACCGCAACCCCATAAACTTAAAACAAGTAATTTGAGACATAAACCTAACAAATCTCCACCTTGGCTCAAATTACATACATAAAAGAATTTTCTCCACCTTCTCCACTAAATACCCCACACACGGGGTTATCTCAACGAAACACGAAACCTAACCGAATTCGAGCGAAGCTTGAACTTCCTGCTAGGTAGTAACTGAGTGAACATATCTGAGAGGTTATCCGTAATGTCAATCTTCTTCTTCTCTAAATTGGCTCTTGACACATTATCTGAAACAGCCACCTGCTGCTGAACTGTGTTACTCAACTTAAACTGAACTCCCTCTGGCTTATTCACCTGACCTGAATCATAAACAACTGATGACATCTTCTGTGGAGACAATAACGAAGACTCACCAAACGTGACACGTCTATTCGTCAAGAATTGCTTGAAGCGAAAACCTTTCTGCTTCCCATAAAGCCCTTGTTTACATAATATCAGTCCTGTAGACTGACCACATAAAGACCCCTCACACTGTGCTCAGACAGACCCCTATCGCCTGAATGATGCAATCTCAAACGTCATAAATTTGTGATCTCTGGTTCTGTCAACAACAAGGATGATGAAGATGCTGCAACAGATCTAACAACTGTGGAACCGACAAGCTCATACAGCGTACCTAACCTTCTACCATTCATAACTGTCAATGCACCCTTAACGACCCTCAAAACTCTACCTTCAACTGTGCACTTGTACCCTTTAGACTCAAGAGTACCTAAAGAGATGAAATTCTTCTTCAAATCAGGAACATGACGAACATCGCTCAAAACCCTGATAGTGCCTTCGAACATCCTAAAACGAATTGTTCCTATACCCAAAACTTTGCATGGAGTATCATTACCCATCAAAGCAGCTCCACCTCGAACTGACTCGTACGTGGAAAACCAATCCCTGTTGGAATAGAGATGATAGGAGCAACCCGAATCCAAAATCCAACTATTTTTCAAATTAGACTGAGGTTCAGACACAGACAGTAAAAGATCTTCATTTTTACCATCTAAAACACTAGCTACTATGGATCTCTGGTCAGACCTGTTATCTACTTCAAGTTTTCTTTTAAGCTTGTAACAGTCTTTCTTAATGTGCCCTTTCTTATGACAGTAGTTACAGGTTAGGTCTTGATGCTTAGACTTAAACTTGTTTCCACTATGATCATACTCAGTTCTCCCCTTCACAAATAAACCACTACCTGAGTTATGAACAGAATCAGATAATTCTCTATCTACTCGTTCTTTACTTAGTAAGTTTCTCTTAACTTCATCAACAGATATGGTTTGTCTGCCACCATAAATCATGCTTTCAACAAAACCCTTATATGAAGCAGAGAGAGAACATAACAAGAACATTGCCTGATCTTCATCCTTTGGAACATCATCCAATTCTTTGAAATCTTGAATAATTGAATTAAATTCATTGACGTGATTCTTAAGTGACGTACCTTCTGACATACAAAACGTGAATAACCGGCACTTAACTGCGAGTTTGTTGGAAACAGACTTGAAACAAAATATATCCTACAATTTCTCCCATAACTCCTTAGTGGTCTTCACTTCCAAAACTTCTGTCAAAACGTCATCGGTAAGACACATCTGAATAGCTGTGAGTGCCTTCTCATCTAACTCCTCTCATTGTGCTTCTGTCAAATTCTCTGGTTTCTTCTCTTTCCTATCTAAAGCTTTCTTCAAGCCACTTTGAGTCAAGAGGCCCTTAACGCGAACCTGCCATAAACTGAAGCTCCTTTGACCACCAAACTTTTCAACCTCGGTCTTAATTGCGGACGTTATATTACCAAATTGAAATAAACAGGGCTCTGATACCAATATGTAAGGATAAATCTTGATGCGGAAGCGTAAACCTTGGTAACTTGATTTGATTCAAATAATATGACTTACACAAAACGAGAAGTAAACAAATATATGGAGAAAGAAAGAACAAATACGAACACATAATATTTACGTGGAAACCCCTCTATAATCGAAAGGGGAGAAAACCACGGGCGGAGATGGAGATTTTTTATTGATACTGAACGGAATAATTACAACGACACTTCCTCAGAACGAGATTTATGAAAGAATTATAATTACTTTCTCTAAACTCTCATAGCACTCGAATATCTTGGATGAATTACAAAATTACCTCTTTTTCTCTCAATGGCGGCGCCTCACACTTTTTGATTAGATACCCTGATGTAAACCCTACGTCCTAATTTATAGGCGCAGATCGGGGAGGTCCCGATCGATCGGTCCTCTTACGGCCCAAAAATACCGAAAATTTCCTTAAATCACCCGATCGATCGGTGACCCCACGGCAACCCCATAAACTTAAAACAAGTAATTTGAGACATAAACCTAACAGTGGTGAAGATGATGAGTGTGAACCATCTTTTCATTGAATGTCGGGATTCATAAATAATTGGGTGTACATGTCTTAAATGGTGGAGTGATAATTGGTGTTCATTTAGACCAAAAGGTTTGGAGTTTGATTCCCTTCTTGAACCTCTTCCTGAGAAATTCTTGACTTAACTGGCTGCTGTGGTGCGTGGGTTGCCGCATGGGCAGGGGTTTACTGGGTAACTGGGTTCCTTGTTAGCAAGATAATTGGTGTTATCAAACACAGTTAGGGGACTATTTAAACAATGAATCAAGTTTAACATTTGAAAAGATTCCGGAAAAAATGTTACTGATAATGCTTTTCTTTGTGGTGGCCTGAGTTTTATGATACAAAAAGAATAAGATAGTATTCAAGAATAAAAAGTGGGAAGTCCCGACCTCTATGAGGCTGGGGCACTAGATCAGTGTGTGATGCAATGGGTTTCCATACAAATTGGATGACGTTGTCTCATGTTGTGGTCAACCCAATGAAAAAGTCCGAGTCTATATGAACTCTGAGTTTTTTTGACTTTGGCTAATTTTTGGTACTTTTTAGTTTAGACTGTGCATTTTTAAGTGTGGTAATTGCTTTTTTGTTTGATTTTTTTGTATTGAAAGTCCTGCTTATAGATTTGAGTTCATCCTCGGTTATAAAAGAAAAACAATCATTCCTCTACTTTTACTTTTATTTTAAAGTTTTAAGGGAGATAGGAAAGGGAAAAATTACACAAATGATACTTAGACTATTTATTTTTCATAAATTTAATGATAATATTTATAACTGTACGAGACAATAATCACCCACGCAACCTTGTTACAACTCCATATATTAATAAAACCAAGCAAGGCTTGGCCTATTAGTGATGATCTCTGCAGGTCAAAGACACCACCCGGGATCAAATTTAATAAAAAATACATTAATAAAAATAAAAATAAAAAATAATATTTATTTGTGGAAATGACAACGAACTCCTTGCAAGTTCTTTCTTTCTCCTTACCATTTCAACATGGCTGGGAAGTACTGCAATGAAAACAAATTTACATCAATCATAAATGATATTAAACCAAAAAAAAACACACACACACACACACTTGGAGAATTTTTATATATAATTGGAAAATAAAATTATAATATGTTATGTCATTGTTGTAGTTCTCAATGATGAAGTCCACCTCATTTGTTTTTATTCGATAATTAGCAAGGAAAACTCATGATACAAAAGCCGGCATTTCCCGAGGAAAATTCGAAGGCCACACACAAAGTATGAAAAAGAAAAATAACAAAAATATCCACAAAGAACAGACTGGGAATAACACCAAAGAAGTCACACCTAACACCCAAAGTTTCACCCCTCAACCTCATTCATTTGATCTAAAGATAGTCTTTCTAATTTTTTCTAAAATTATTTATTGTTTTTATGGGTGATTTTTGTAAGGAGAATTGAAGGAGAATTGAACTCATACTCAAAAGAAGAATAAGATTAAGAGGATTCATATTTGCAAGGTGTTATCGATGCACAGAGCTTGTCACAAGATTTTAGAGATTCAAAGCAAATTTTGATCGACATTTCCCCTTTTTGGTAATACAAGTGGCTTAAACACACTCTAAATAATTTACTTTGTATTACCAACTAACATGAGGACCTTCTATACTGCATAGGTTACACGTCCATTTATAATATATCATGTATAGGTCATTATTTCTCTAATTATAAATAGTAATATAAGTAAAAGCAAACTCATCTTATAGTAATTTCGAAAAAAGCCCTTCATGAATTGGGGGCCGCAACCCTAAGCAACTACTGGGTTGCTTAGGTTTTGATCGAGCTTGGAGGCGCGTCTTGCTCACAACGTGTTCTAGCATCATTGTTCTACTACGATGGCGCAAACTCGCATGTCAACTCACGATATTACCAATCTAAAATTCTAGGGCAAATTGCTCAAAAAAAAACTTTTGCATTTATTAGTTTATTTTATTTATTTATTTGAAAGTGTTACCTTGTTAATGAGGGAAAGGTAGTATGGCTTGACCTCCTCAACATCAACTTGAACCTTACTCTTGCTGTACAAATCATACTTGCTGCATCAACATTAATCAATTTCCCCATAAGTATAACATTCAAAAAAAAAAAAAGAGCAATGTTATTGCTAGAGCAAAATTGATATTGCTAGAGCAAGATTGTAGTTTTTAAGGCAATTTTGTAGCTCTTATTGTTTGTAAGTCACATTATTGCTCTGACAATGACTATTTTTGCCCTAATAATAACAACTTCCAAAAAGAAATACCAATCCTAATATATATAATTTTGGGTTAGATTCAATTTGAGTTTTGACCAATGATTGTTTTTTCGATTGTTGTGGATAAACCATACGAGACTTTGTTAGTATGCAAACTTTCAGCTCTATAAAGACACAGAGCATCCCTTTAATTATAGAAAAGTAACAACCATGAATACTAAACATGACCTTTGAATTGTAATGAAAGGAAAATGTTATACACATTTAATTTGAATATCTAATTATGTATTTAGTAATAACATAATAAATTACTAGATTATGAAAAATAATAGTGCATGATTACTTTTTTATAAAATATTACTTCTTACCACACAGATGGGATACAAAACTTGAATATTTGAAGGGTAATGTTAATGACATGACAAAATTATTATTGTCAGAGCAAGATCGTAGTTTTCAAGATAATTTGGTGACTCTTATTATTTATAAGTCACATCATTACTTTAACAATAACAATTTTTACTGTAATAATAACAACTCAAAAAGAAAAAAAAAAATAGAGAAAGGAAGGAAAATAATTACTTGAAGATTTGAAGCCACTTGAGATTCTCAACATCCTCATCATTCATCAAGTGTTTGTAAGCACCGGCGCGGTGCAAGGCATAGAAGGAGTGATATCTTATTATAAAGAGTGCAGCTGAGGGTAAAGTGGTCTTGTTCTCTTTGGCTACTATGTACATATAGTCATCATGCCCAAATGACATCAACACATTGTTTAACCCACACCCTTCTTCGTACCTCCCGTTCTTCGTGTTGTATTCTGGGTTACTGCTATCTGGGTTCTTTGCAAAATACTGCACCGCGATTGAAGGATAATTGGTCAGTTTCAAGCAAAACAGAAAAACAGTTGAAAGTCAATTGATGAAGCTTTTTGAACTTGTGCTAGGGGTGGCGCTAAATTTAGTCATCAAGATCCTACAATGTGAGAGCGTGTATAGTATGAGTTAAGATCTAAGACCTTGAACAGATTAGGTTATCTTGTTCTACTGTCAAATTGATTGGTAGCTAAACTTGAATTTACAACATGAGAAAGTTGTTCCTATTCTTGATAATAGGGATAGCTTTTTGTAAAATAAAAGCAGTGTGTTCCATAAATAATGAAGCCCACTTTTTTGTCAGAATATTTTTTTTCCCTACAACTGTTCAATTTAATCGGATGTTTGTGAATGACCCCAACGAAAAAAGTTGAAAGGATGCTCAGAAGAGGCTAATACTTAAAAGAAAAATACCTTGTGGTGAACGATGGAAGGATCAAAAGCACAACCAACAGGGTAGGTATCCCCTACAACGGCCCATTGTGGGAGGCCACCAAAGCTGGGGAGAGTGAGCACCTTGCCAAGATCTGTAACAAATACCCATATCGAAAGTTATTACTACTGCTATTAAAAGATAATTAATTTAATATTGACTTTATAATATAATATCTTTTAGTACTTAAGCGTAGATTTCATTCCCATTATGAATCATACAAAGACCAATGTGTAACAAACTGTAAAGTAATCATGACATAATCACATGTTACTTATAAAAACATGATTACAAAAATATTTACAAGTTTAAAAGCTACTCCAAGATATTAAAATTGAGTACCTATACAACTATTTATTTAAATGGGTCGAAAAGCAACTTATATTCTTTTAAAAAAAGAAAACTAGCATACTTGTCCAAATCCATTCTATGACCGCAATTGTGGTGACAGTAGTGATCCATTTCATATTGCGATTATTTTTCAGATCTAGTTTGTGGCTTGTTTAAAATCAAAAATTCAAACAAAAAATATTAACCAGCATACAAACTCTTGAAACAAATTATCATCCGTTTGAATGTTTCAAATTTAATCTTTTGATGTGTGTGGATTTAGCGAACCTAGTCTAACTTGCAAACTCACTTTGTATAATATCAAGCATCAAACACTAGTTATCGAAAAGACATAAAATAAAGTAAAGATACCATGGAGGAGGGCAGTCAAGTGAAGCCAATCTTCATTGGGGTAATCCTTTCGAATGGCCTCAGCAGTCTGGAGCAAGTGTTGAATTTGTGGCTCATCTAGGTCAGGGTCACTCTCGTCAACGACATCATTTAGGAGCTCACAACACTCCCATATACTCATTTCTACTTTGTCCAACTTGCTATATTCCTCCCTCATCTTTTTCACCTACACCAATTCAAATCACGTATTAGGACCAACCGTGAGACTTCAAAGTTTAAAACAAATTTCAATCGATAGGCGCCTTTTTGGTAATAGATAGAGGCATCATGAATATTTCACTTTGTATTATAATTCTAGCAAATATGTGGATTCTTTATGTTGTTTATGTTTGTATTTGTTAATAATGAATCTTAAATATGACGTTACTTCTCCAAATGGTGATATGTAATACAAGCAGACTCATGATTAATTTTAGAAAAATAATCCTTAACAAATAGGGGGCCTCGAGCAATTGCTTGTGTTGCTTTGGGTCTTGATCAATCCTACCACCATGTATGTAAATCAACTAGATTGATTCCAAGTTTACTAGGATCAAAGCATGACTCAAATAACATTTTTTTTTCTTTAAGATTAGAGAGCTTGAGCTCGACTTTTTCGTTGTTCAAAGCTTGAGTTCTACTTCCCTTTGTTGTAATTAGGGATCTAGATGAACCGAGCCTATCTTAAAGCTAGCCAAGTTAAAGACATTAAGCATTGGCTAGGCTCATCATGAGCTTGAGGCCCAAGGAGGTTGAACCAAGCTCAATGCAGTTAGGCTTATTGAAGCTCAAATTTGGTTTTTTAGGGCTCATTACGTGGTTTCGAGTTTGACTTGTTTAGAATAGAAACCACTATGCCTAAACTTCACCGAGCTTTAGTTAGTTTGCTTACCAAAATGAATCAAGCCTTTTCAAGCTAAATAGCAAGCCGAGGTGTAAGAGTTTACAATTTATGAGTTTGTTTTGTACATTTTTAACCTTACTCAAAATCTAGCATCATGGCTAGGCCAGCAAATTTCTATTGGGCTCCTTTAGGCCTAAAATTTTTTTTCACTTGTTTAAATTCAAGCTCAACTCTTCGACTTATTTAGCCTTGTAATAAGCTTGGTCATACCCATTTAACATTGCGAGCCACTAAATCAAAGCGTTATTAGGTACAAACTCAACTTATCGCATACTTACAATGAAGCAAACTTGACATATTGAATAACTCGATTACGTTAACTAACATTAATACAAACAAATGGCTATTTTAGTAATGTGAGGTCGTGGTCAATAAAGTGTACAGAAAATCAGACAAAGGAAAATAGAAAAGAAAAATGACACACTTACAAAGTCAACAGTTTGGTTAATGTGATTAGTACGATAGAAATTCTCCACACCCGGTTGCCTCGCACCGTCAGCCTCATAGTCCCTATTCATACATTAATATCAATATTAATCACATAAATATGTGAAAATAATTTAAGAAAATAAATAACATTTATTAATCATTTTTCAACGAGTACATGCAAGGACACTAATTAACAATGACATTTTTAAGCACCCACCTACTATCCTCGACAAAAAGTAACATAAAAATTATTCATTGTCAAGGTTTTTCGGCCAAAAAAAAAAAAAGAAAGAAAATAAAGTACGGGCTTTGTGATAGAATTAACAATAAAAATTATCTATTTAAACCATCTTTCTTTTCTAAGATTTTAGGATAAGATTCAAAAATAGATAATTTTACTTTGGTTCAACAAAACTTTTTTTTTCTTATAAAATGAATTTTAATGGTGTAAAAAAAGAAACAAAACCTAAAGCATATAACAACACCACCAGCCCAATGACTCAAAAAGACTTTTGCCAAAGGCAGAGTCTGGAAAGGATAAGATGTTTACAATATTACCTCCTATAAGTATTATTTTCGAAGAGGCCCCCAATTCTAAAAAGAAAAAAGGGAGAACATTTACGAAAGTCAAATTAGAACTTACAGCATACAACAACAACATCCTAGTGATACAAAGAGGCTCCCGCCAAAACAGAGATTGAGGAAGGTAAGATATACGCAACCTTACCCCTAAATGTGTTGTTTTCGAAAAACCTCTAAAACTAAAAAGAAAAAAGAGACAATATTTACGAAATCCAATTCAAAAACAAAACCGAAAGCATAAAAAAAAAGAGAAACAAATATATAGAAACCTGAAGGTTTGGCCAAAGGCATTGGTTTGGGGAACCACAAATCCACCGTCCAACACCAACTCTCCTTTCTGCTCTTCTCCTACTACTTCTCGTTGCTTTTTCTGCTCTACCTCCACTCCTGTTCCATTATAAATTAATAATTTATTAATTAAATATTTTAAATAAAATATAGATGCTAACAATTTATATATATATATATATATATATATATATATACAAAATTTATCTTAAAATGTGAGTAATACAAAGAATTTTTGGGATGGGCTTCAAATTTTCTTACAGATGATGAAAGTCAAAACTAGCTCTATCATATGATATCTTCTTAGATTGAAGGGAAAAAATTTGTAAATGTTAAATCAAAATATATGTTTCTAATGAAAAATGTTATAAAATATTATAAAAAATTTTATGGGATGTTTATATTTTAGTATTGAACGTTTCTAAAAAAATAAAAAAGATCTTAACTTTTTGATTTTATAAAAGCCTAAATTTTTGTCGTATTAATAAAAAAAATCTCAACTTGCGATAATGATAGCTGTTTTTTTTTCCTTATTATTGTTATTCAATAGCCTTACTCTTACTTTATAAATACGAAATTTGAGATGTATTATGTAAAAAGTATCTATTTTCGCTCAATTTGTTTAAAAATATGAATGTTGAAAGATAATTTTGTCATTTTATTTCTTTGGATGAAAGTAAGTTTATCGCATAGGAGATGAGTCTTTTTTTATTAATAGGACAAAAATTAGGAGCTTTTTTCATTTATACAACAAAAACTTAGGGTCTTTCTCTTAATTTAAAAAGATCGGGTCTTCTTTATTGTTTCTGAAAATGTCAGATAATAAAAGATAAATAACCCACTTTTACTCAATCAATAGAAACACGGATTGGAAAACATTATCAAATTCGACGTTTCAATAGTTTTATATTTATAGATTTCGATCACAATAGTTTTCCCATATCACGATACACAATCACAATGCAAAAGATAAAACAAAGCAGTAAGGAAAAATAAAGTACCGAGAATAGGTTCTTCAACCATGATCGTCATCGAATACGAACGCACAAACAAGCAGGGATTATTTTCTCTTGAATGAAATATATTTGTAAATATATATATAATATATAGTATATATTATATATTTACAAATATAAATATGTATATTTATGTAATGTAATTACTAAAAAGCAATAAAGAATGGCTATTTTGCAATGTTGGGTGATGAGATTAGGGTAACAAAGAGGAGAGGCTATTTATAATGTACAGCAAGTCCTTTCCCCTAAAATTTTTCTCCATGCTTTCATATTTATCCATTTATTTATTTTTTTTATTTATATGATTTTTATTTCTTTTTTTAGATTATTAAGATATATATTAGCTAAAAAAGAAAGTTGGGATTCCGGATATTTTGGGGAGATCGGACGCCCACAAAATTGGATTGGATTCACCAATTTTTGTAATAAAAAATGAATTTTTCTAACATGTGCCTTGGGACATATATTAAGAAATATTAATAGCATTAAATTCTTGTATTTTATTGGTCCATAAAAAATTAATAATATTTTTTCTCTTTAATATTTGGATGATTTAGTAAAATTCAATACACACAAGAGTAATTAATGTTCCTTAGGGCACATGTTAAAAAATTCGATAAAAAATTTAGGCTATTTTTACATCATAATTTCTCTATTGAATTATTTGTCATTATATTTTTTTTTAGGTTAGCTACACCAAAGATTCATATACTTGTTTTATTATATTAATTTAGTTGTTATATTTTTAATTGTCAGTTTAATCTCCCTACAATCCGTATTCTATCTATTTAGTCATTTTGTCAAATTCAAGTTAAATTTTTGACGTATTTTTTAACAGCGTGATTACATTAAATGCAACTAACCAACTACAAATTCACTCGTGGCTAAGCCATTTAAGATTTCATTAACAACTTAATATAAATTTTATTTTAAGGACCAAATCGATACAATACCAATTATACATAGACTAAATTGATATAATGGGCAAAGTATATGGACGTTTGATAACAATATTATTTTAATTAATAAATTTAGTCCCTTTGTAATTTATATTGTTTTAGCTTTATCATAGACTAATATAAATGTTAATTTGAAGACTTAATTTTTAATGGTTGTATCAAAGTGGATTTAAATTGAGTCAACGTTTGAGTTAGTAATGGACTGTGTCCATTTAATATGACCATATTGTTAATAATTATTTTATTAATTTGACTTTATTACATCATAGGCTTAAATTATCACAATACAAACATAAATTAAATTGACACAATTAAAAATAAAATGACTAAATTGATATAATGAATAAGATATATCAATATTTGGCGTAAATAACCCTAAAAAGTAGGAAACCTTAAACTTTAAGCATTTATCACTAAAGTATTCTAACATTTCAGCATACCATGAATTTGAAAATTTTATTGTTTGGGTAGTATTTGCTAGAATCCGGCAATTTTTATTTGAATCTTGGGAATATTTTTTCAAAAGTGTTAACTTAACATATGATTCATTTGGACGAAAATTATAATAATTCTTACTTTATTATAGAGAAATGTACCTATATACTACTGCAATCATTGTTACGTTAACATTTGGCAATAAAAATACCAAATTCCAAGAAAAGGAAATTATATAATTTCAAAAATATGTTCTACATTAGCATTTGTGATGAAAATTCACTAGCCACCGGCTCTGGATACCAAAATAATAAAACTTTTAAAATTTGATGTGATTTCTCGTGCATATTAGAATCTTGGAATATCAAAGCAACAAAGGATCAGGTCGTAAAGTATTTAAATGACAAATTTAAACATGTGTCTGATTGTGTATCCCTTAAATAATAATAATTATTAGATTATAAAGAAATTAATTTAATATAATTTATTAAAAAAAATTATTATATCTATCTATTATATTATTACAAAACTCTCACTTCTATAAATCCCCTTGAAATTCTCTATTCTAAAAATTTATGTCATTTTATCACAAAGTGACTTTTTCAAACAAGAAAGAAAAGCGCCCAATAAGAAAAAGATATATATCTTGATAAAAGAACATGTCTTTTAATAAATGGGTATGTTTTTTTTGATATGTTTATGAGTAAGAAATGTGTCTTTTAGTGAAAAGGGCATATCTATTAAAGAAAAGACACATCTATTAATTAAAAGACGTGTCTATTAACTAAAGGACTCGACCATTAGTGTTTTGATGGAAGTCACTCCTCTTCTCTATAAATAAGATCATGGTTTTCTGTCTATCGCAATATATAAACCTATGAACATGAGTGATTAAGAGTGAGAAATCAGATTTTTTCAATGCCATACTCAGGGATCAATCAAGAATTGCTATTGTACGCACTAATGTTTATCATAATACAATTGTAATGTAATAATATAAAAAATAAAAATAATAAATACCTCCGTATATTGCATGGGATAACACTTGTTTTTAATAAATAAAGTAAACACTTAAATGTTACATTTAACAATTAAATATTTTAATTTGGATTTGGAGGGGAGGGAGCGTTGAATCAGATGTGTGTATGACGTGGAATCCAGTCAAAGACACGCCGATGACTCCTCCACCTTACGCTATCTACAGTCTGGAATTAACTTAAAAAAAAATATATATCGTTATTTTGAAAGTTAAAATTATTATTATTATATTAATATTATAATTTTAAAGATAATTTTACAACTTTTATTATTTATATGTTATATTATTATTTTGTTAATAATTATTTTTATTCTATTAATAACAACTTTAATAAGAAACAGAATATTCATAACAAGGTTTTATGAAATACATAATAGTTGATAGATTAATATGCAAGAGGTTTAATATTTTACCAATTATATCAATTTAATACTTATATTTTTAGGTATGTCAATTTAATCTATATATAAATTATATTATGTCAATTTGGTTCTTGAGTTAAATTTATACTAAGTTGGTGATGAAATTTTTAATGATCTAATTAGTTCAATTTGTGTCCACATGTGGATTTATGTTAGATTATTTGCATCTAATATGACTGTTTCGTTCTAATTTATGCCATTAACTCAACTTCAATTTGATTATTGGACTAATTTAACACAATGTAAATTGGAACACAAATAAATTGACATAATTAAAAGTATAAGCAATAAATTGATATATTGGAGAAAATACATAGACTTTTAATATAAATAACGAGGTAGCAAAGCATTTCCCTTGTGAAAATGTCAAATTTGGAGTTTGTTTAAACACAAAATGTTGACCTCTCACTAGAGATTGCAATTCTAAATTATTTCGAAAAACTAATGGTTTTAAGACAAAAAGTGTGTAATTAGGCTGCATGACCAATTTATATGCAGTCAAGCTAACCCTTCTCTGCTTATACAACGCACCTCTATGACCTTACTTGCTTTTTGCTTTGTGCGAATAATATTATTCTCAATTACTAACTCAACTAACATTCACAGCCTCATTAACAGCATCTGCACTGATTTTGTAATGACGGATCTTGATCCTTTTCGTTACTTTCTTGGCATTGAAGCTCAACGAAACCCTCTAAACTCTTTCTGTCTCAACACACAGTGGACCTGTTAACCAAGTACAACATGTATGATGTCAAACCTGAGCACAACTTTCCCTAAATGACGCATCCTAATATTTGTTATGTTGTTAACCTTATTTTCCATTTTTTACATGCTCCTAGGTGTAGTCATTTGCAGGTAGTGAAGCGCATCTTACGTTTCCACCTCATATTAGCTCCAGCATGTTGATGCTGATTTTCATTGTGTTAGGGACAAAGTTCTAAAAGGTAATCTCCACATTCCTTACACGCCCCACTACAAAGTAAGTTGCTATATTTTCAAAAAAGCCTTTCTACTAATGGCTTCTACTACCACAAAAAAATCTTCACGTGGTTTCACCTCGTTCATATTAAGAGATACACTCAGTTAAATAGGGTTTTTCGTCTAACATACCCCCAGGGGTTTCGATTATACAAAGGTTACAAATGTAATTAAGTTCTCTTTGGTTTTTTAATTATAGGCTTACTAGTATCCTTATTTGTTAGGTTTATGTCTCAAATTATTTGTTTTAAGTTTATAGGGTCGCCGTGGGGTCACCGATCGATCGGGAGGGAAGCCTGATCAATCGGGTGATTTAAGGAAATTTTCAGGATTTTTGGGCCGTAAGAGGGCCGACCAATCAGCCCGTTCCGATTTATAGGAATACCGATCGATCGGGTGTTTCCCGATCGATCGGTACCTCCCAGACCTGCGCCTATAAACATAGACGCAGGGTTACGTCACAATTGCAACCCAAATTAAGAGTGAGGCACCGCCACTAAGAGTGAGGTGATTTTGTAATTCCTCCAATTCAGATTTTGAGTGCGACGAGAGTTAAGATAAAGTGATTTGTAATTCTTTCATAGATCTCGTTCAGAGGAAGTGTCGTTGTAATTCTTTCGTTCAGTATCAATAAAGAATCTCCATCTTCGTCCGTGGTTTTCTCCCCTCTCGATGGTAGAGGGGTTTCCACGTAAATATTGTGTGTTCTCGTTTGTTCTTTCTTTCTCTATGTTTGTTTACTTTTCGTTTGTGTGAGTCATATTATTTGAATCGAATCAAGTGATTAAGGTTTATGCTTCCGCATCAAGATTTATCCGTACAAATTGGTATCAGAGCATATCAGATTTGTTAAAATTTCCATAACGTTATTTCATATTCATTCTATATATTTTTCCTTCCATTTCTCACCTTGCATTTTCTTCGGTATATACTTTTCTATCACTCAGGTTATATGGTATATAATGATGGCCAACAAGTTGTGTCAATCCACGACCCGACTCAATTCAACTCTTCTAATGACTTAAGCGGACCAGATTTGCCAGGTTGACAAGCCACTACTACAATAGGTCAGGTCACGAGTCAAAAGCATTTAACTTGAACCCAACCCGACTCCTCCTCGCCTGCAGACGTGTCTTGAGTCACGGATCTTGACCCAATGTTACCCACAAAAAAAAGAAAAAAGAAAGTTTGCAATGACTGCATTAGCAAACTTACGAAAGGTGGATGTGACAATTTCTACGGTATGACATTTTTTTTATCACAACGGTATGACGTTGATGTGTCATACTGTGAAAAAATTTCAATTATTTCATTATAAATAACTTATAATTTTTTTATTTATTTATTTATCAATAAAATTGAAGTATTATTTATTTATTGGTTATTTACACCAAATGTCCCTTGCTTTTCTTATTATGTGAATTTAGTTCTTGTACTTTTAATTGCGCCAACTAGCTGAAGTTTTAGGTTCTTCAAGTTTTTCTGGTGGCTGATCGGCTGTTTTGTTTCGGTTCTTTGAGGGGTATGGTCTGCTGATCGCTTTTATTTGCTATGTTTTGGTCTTACTTTATAGGCTGTGTTCCCTTTTTTTTTTTTTGGGTCCTTTGTCTTACTCTATTTCTTCTTTAGGCCTGATTGCCCTTCACCCTTGTGATCGGGCTTGTACCCAATTATTCCAAAAAAAAACACCTATTCCATTTTCCCCAAAGCATAGAAATTTCATATCACAACTTTAAAATATCTTTTCACATATTGCCAATTCTCAATTCAATATTTTGATTATGAAATTTTTTGAAATCCTCTTTAGTGATAGTTGTAGTCATGTATCGCCTGTTGATTTTTGACTGACAGTCCTGCAATCCTGATTTTTTGGTATGTGTATTGTTTTTGTCTCTCTTTTGATTACCGTTTTGATACAGGTTAACTCAAGTCTCATTTGTACAAAGTATTTGTTTTATATGGCAACTATGTCACTGATTATCTAAAAAAAAAGAGCCTGACATACACAAATAATCCAGTTGCGGTATTCTATGATTGAAGCTTTAAGCTCTATTCTATAAACGGCAACTCTTTTTTAGGTAGTTGAGCAGAGACACTACCCCAACACCTTAGGGTAAGGTTCCGAGCGGCCTACAAAGAGCCACATCGTGACAGCAATTAAGAGTTCAAATGAAAGTGCATACATAACGGATTTCAAACTAGTATTACGCTGCGTGACTATTATGTATGCATGTAAAGTCACTTACACAAACAACATCAAGATGTTTTTGTTCCGTTTACAAGTTTATTCAAGTTGATTTCTTGTCTTTTTTCTTTTTTCAAAATTGCTCCTACTATCTGAAAGTCCATCCAAATTGATCCTTCAATTTTTCTTTTATTTAAAGGAAATCCCCGTGCCTTATAAACGCAGAATCCATTCCTCATCCGGTGACTAACAAACTAGGTATAAATTAAAAGTTGGGAAGCCAATCCTATAATTAAATAAAATACAACGAACATATAAACAAAAAAAATATATGGGACTAATATTAACAAACTTACAAATATTAGAAATTATTTCAAAACAAAGAAAAAAAAATGAGAAACCAATTTAGACAAACTCCAAAACATTATAGACAAATGATGTAAACAACTCCACAATGAAAAACCAGGACCAAACCGGCTTATTTAGTTCCAATAGCCATTCGATATAGTTCTCGACCCTCGATTCCGAATACAGAAAGTTAAAATATCGGTTATTTTATCGGTTTGAACCGAGGCTACTCAATTAGTTAATGAACCACAATCATGTTAAATCCACAAGGAATCAGTATCAAAAGAAAGCAACAAGAGAGTGATACAGCAAAACCAACACTCAAAAAGCAAATTTCAGTTGAATATCCGTGTCCTATTTTGACATAACCGTTGGTTTCTGACACAGAATATATATAACATTAAGCCCTAAATATGTGCTGCCATAAAACTCTTAGTAGTACGCCTTTCGGGGATTGTTCTGCAAGGTCAACCAAATGGCAATTTTGTCATAATAGATAAAGAAAGACAGGTTCACATACTCAATTTTAGTACCCATTTGAGTACCCAATACACATGATTGATAAATCATTAGATTATTGGTAAATACTATTAAGATCCTGTCATTTGGCGCACATTTTCTGACAGAAAATGCTTTTTGAAGGAAAAAGTTTTTCAACCCGGAAAGTCATCATTCCATAAAACCTAAAAAGCTTTGGAATATAAAACAATCCGTATATAGATGGAACCAAAATGATCTAGACGTGATCATAGATGGTTAAAGGTAATAATGTCGAACAAGAATTAGACTAAAGAATGACCAAGCAGGTCTGATCTTCAACCGAATTATTTAGTTTGATCTGATCTGGTCTATATATATAATATCAATACTTATATTATCCTATAATAAGCTATAGGATGATTGATAAATAATATGTTCTTTTAAAACAAACAAGAGAATAGGTGGGACCATATTTTTGGTTGAAAAACATGTTTTTTGGAATAAGAGGACTTCCTCTTTTAACAAACGGAACCTAAGTAATTGATTTTTTTGGATTTATCAGCGTGTATATTGGGTGTACAAGATGAGGGTATTTGGTAAAAATGAAAGAGGAAATAACAAGCGGTCAAAAAAGGGCGAAAAAACTTACCAGAGGGTTAGGCCTGTGACGATATCCGAGCATCATTCGCTTCTTGTATTGCTCATATATATCATCCTCTGGAGTCACCTCTCCAGGTTTGGTTGCACCCACACCCAAATTGTCTTTCTTCACATCCCCTGCCATGATCGGATCCGCAATACCCTTCCTGGAACTCCCAAGCCCTTCACCTGTGTTACCACAACAAAATAAAATTGATGTATCCATCCTTTTTTTTACCTTTTTCTGTTGCTTGACTTCAAAAATGAATAGGGAACCTTTGGTAAGGATAGATAGTTTTCTTTTACAAAACATTCTCCATGATGATTTTTAACTAAAAGTACATTTTTATAAAAATTTTCTTTTTGTCAAGTTCAAAAATTCAGTTTTGTCATATAAATTAGTACGCGACTCATTTTTGGTCTATTGAAGGTTAAAGCCCCACTGGGTATCAGATCAAAATGAAAACAGGTTCGTTTCACATAAAGGAAAATGTCTTCCTCTATTATTGAGGGGAGATGAATTTCTACTTCATACAAAAAGGACTTTCTCAAGTGGGATGCAGGACAGCTTCCCAAACAAAACTCGAAATTACTGCTCCATTGTGAAAAGAAGACACAGGTTCCATTAGAGGCACGTAAAGCGTGCCTTAACCAGAGATAATGTTTCAACCAAACAACCTAGAGATAATGTCGAAACAATAATGTGACTCATAGCACCTCCAAGGAAACGACAGGTCAATCAAATTTCTAGAACGTGATAAATATGCACTTGAAACTAGGGGGCAAACGTGCTGTGTCGTGTTCGCATCCGTGTTATGCGAGAGGTGTTAGAAACGTAGTCCATCCGAACCCAAGCCATTTATTAACGGATTAAGAACTCTCGACCCTAAACCAACCCAATTATTAAACGGGTAACCCACAAGTTACCCGTTTAATTATATGGGAACCTTTTCACTAAATGTTGGTTTATCAACTTACAAACATGTCAATACTACACCTTATGATTGATACTGGCAATAAATACATGACATATTTATAATTGTTAAAATAAAACTATCAAATCATTACTACTAAGTATCGTTCAAATTATCTTATGTGAGATAGCCTACCAAAAATATGTATAATAACAGCAGTATACTACTCAAATATCTAACATAACTATATAAACGGCTCAAGCGTGTTAAAAATGGGTTAAATAGGTCAAACCCAATTTCAACCCCATTACCTAAACGGGTCAACCCAAATTCAACCAAGCTTCAAAAACCCCAACCCAAACCCGCTATCTTCATGTCGTGTTATCGAGTCGTGTCAAATTTTGCCAGCCCTACTTGAAACACATAAGACCACTGGAATCAGGTTTGTGGGAAGCAGCAATCAATGTAAAAAGTGGAATATGTCCATCTAGAGCTCGATTTCAGAACTGAGAACTGGTAGGTCTAAAAATACAAAAACTGGAGTCTTTTTGACTGACATCTAACTGGAGGAAGCCAGTGTTCCAAAAAAAAAAAAGGCCTGGAGGAAGCCAGCAAGAGAGAGGGAAACTATGTTGTTAATGAGTATGAATATATCATGGTGCAATAAATACAAGCAAAGCAAGAGGGGAACTTTGTTAATGAGTATCAATGTATCATTACACAATAAATACCAGCAAAGCAAGCATGTATACAAATTTCACTATCCTGATATTGTTAGCTGAATATACACCTGTATCTCATAGAAGTAGGAGCAGAAAAGGAGTATAAACAGTCACAGAAGTTTCTAGGTCAAGAGCACGGAGAGTCCTTTATATTAAACTATATTAGGGCCTGTTTGGCCACACTATGAAATTATTGCTTTTTCATAACTGCTTTTTTCAGCATTATTTTTCCCCAAGTATACGGGAGAACACGTTTGTCTTAAAAGTTCAGTAAGTCTAGTCTAATTCATGGTTATTAAACTCCCATTCCAAATCTTAAAATATTACAGTTCTACAACTCCAATTGTTGATCTGTCATTCTAAGTAGAATCTGAATATTGTAGAATTTTACAATCCACTGATATTAACAATAATGGATGGAATCATAATACGATTTACAATTCTAACGATCTTACCAATGCATACAAATAAAAAATCAAAAAGTAAAAAATTCAAACGTATATTTAAACGATCTTACTTTCTTACCCTGAAGTAAAAGAAAGTTAAATTAAGCATTTACAATCTTACGAAACTTTTAGAAAAAGCATGGTTTTGAGCTGTAATCTTAAATTAGCTAATAAAAAGCTTCACTAGCAGCATGTCTTTTTGAAAACTCTCACGATTATTTGAGCATAGAATGACACATGCATGTCACATGATAAGATCTTATTTGATTATTTGAGCACAGACATGTGGCCGACTAGCTGTTAGGAAAGAGAAGCACAACGATGCTAGTTCACAGCACCCCTAGGCTTTGTGTCTACTTTATTGTTGCTTGCAAGCCTGATACCACTTTATTTGACTTGGATTTTATAAATATTGTTCCGTTTTCGCTTTTTAGGGTTGGGCGCCCTTTAGAAACAGCCTCCCTTCAAGGTAGCACCCTCTGCGTATATCACACCCCCCCCAAACCCCATCTTGGCAGAAGCCCTTTGAGGCACCGGGTTTGTTATTATTGTTGTTGTATACCCTTGTAAGTTAAAATCTTATACGATAATTCTGTGAACTATGTAACTTATTTTAATACCAAAAATAATTATATTATACATTTAGCAGAATCTTACGATTATCGATTCGATCCTACGATTCCGTTTTTGAAAATCTCTAGAATCTCGATTTTAGTAACCTTGCTCTAGTTTTGCTTTAACGAAGTAGCATTATTTTTCTGCTTCTATCTAAAAGCAGAAAAACAAATTCTCCTACTACATAAAGCACTTTCACGTTTGGCCACACACATAGAAAAAATTAATTCAATGCTTCTTTATGTTAAAAGCGCTTTTCTGTACCTCCACAGCACAACCAACCAAGCATTTAGACATGTCCATAGACAAATATTCCAATTCCATTAACTGAACTACTCAATCAAAACACTTTAAAGGGAAGTACTGAACACTAGCAAAATTAGTTCCACACTTCTACTCTAAGACCATGAACATTGAGTCCAACATATATGAAAGTCTCTTCTTTAACTAATACACTAAGCCAACAAAAAAGTTATTCTTTATCTAAAGTTATTCCTGTTTATCTGAACAATTCCACTACTTTCTCTAAGTTTAATAGGCATTTCAAACAGTACATGAGCATTATGGCAAGGTTAATAATGACAGTCGCTGAAAGTAACAATCTAAAATAATATTCTGTGCCAAGGAAAATAATAGCTTTTAACTTTAAAATTTGCCAAGAGAAATTGGAATATGCACGAATTAAACGAGAGAACGATACCTTCTCTCCAACCCATCTTTGACAGAAGTTTATGGCCAACATTATCAGCTTGTATTTTTGCCTTTTCTGCAGCCTCTTTGGCAGCTTTTTGTGCCGCTGCATCATTACAAGTAGCCAAAAACTTTTCAAGCTCCTCTGTTGGGATGTAGTCACCCATGTGATGCCCTCTTTTTGCTGGTGCTGTAACTACAGTATGCAATAGAAAAAATAAAGATGGCAAGGATTCAGAAGAAGAATATTACAAACAGGCCCTTGGCCAATAGCTCCAAGTTCAAGTCACATAGCGAAAGTTTACATCGTCTTCAGTTGATGGAAAATTCAGCTTTTATAAATTTTCCAAGAAAATATGTTCAGCTTCGGATCGATTTCTCCCGTTTGTACGCAAAATTGGTAGACGATCTTACCTCGGTTTTTAGGTTTTCCTTCTTAATTGACAGAAGTCATTTTTTCATGTTTTCTAAGTTTCGAATCTGTTACAATTCATAGAGAACACTAATAGAGAACTAGAAATAATTTTCAAACTCAACATGCCCAAAGTGACTGCAAATACAAGTAGAAAGACCAAATTCACACTAAGATTGAACATGAACCTTGAAGCGAAGCTGGGGGAGGCATTTCATCACGTGATTGCTTCGGTGGCCGCCTCCTTTCTTCAGCAGCAGCTTTCTTCATGTAATACTCCATCATGGCTATAGGATCTGACCCAGATGCTGTTGTGCTCGATTCCCCTGCAAAATAATATTCTTTCAATCAAGTACACATCGGATGAAGGCAGCTATGTAACACCTTTTACGTCAGTTGTTACATCTGTAATATAAAAATACTCTTGTAATGGCTTTCATTACACATATATATTGCTTTTGTAAATGTATTCACTTGTTAAAAACGATTAAAAGGGTACCCAAAATATATTTGTAAATGTATTCAAGTTTTTGCAAACAAAGGGCTTAAAAGAAACATATGTTCACATAAAATTCCCAATATGGTGGGTCCCAACTCATTTCATAATGTCCACTAAATCAACTAAGAACCATGATTTCATTTCATGCGATCATAAAGGGTTGAATCCCCCTGCCTTGGCGGAAGCCTCTTTGAGGCACTAGGTGAATCCATGGCATAAGGGGAACACATACAGATCACTACAAAAACCAGTAATAGTAAGGCAGCAGATGCTCCACAAGAAAGGAGCAGGGATAAACAAAAGGACAACATGAATTTGACAGAACTCATCAGCTAAGAGATGTTGAGTAGGAGGTGTTAATAAGCAAAGCCAACCCATGAGCAGGCTAATTATAAAGCTCAAAAAGCTCCACCCTTTTGAAGCTCGAGCAAAGCCAAGTTTAGCTAAACCAACCAAGCCCAGTAAAGCTCGAGTTCAAAAACTCACAAGCCTAATAAGCCACCCGAATATAACTTAAACGTAAAATGTTGCTTATTCGTCCAAATTCGAGACCAAGTGAGCCACTTGAGCTTAATCGAGCCCAAACAAGAATTAATCAAGCTTAAATGAGCCTAAATGAGGCAATTAAGCTTGGGGTTTGCGAAGCTACATTCAAAATTAATAAAGCCTAACCCAACTCAAGCTCAAAGTTTGAGTCGAGCCAAAGCTAAGCAAAATATTATCAAGTCGAGCATCAAGCTAAAGAGCTCGTATTTGAATCGACCATTTACACATCTAATGCTGATAATGCTGCATGTGCCAACATTTGCTAAGAATGCCACATGCACCAACATTGATTAAGGACTGCTTACAACAATTTTTCCTTTGTCCATGTGGAGCTAACCATGATAATTAGGGCACGTTTGATATTGGTTTTTATTTACAGTTTTTCACTTTTATGAACTAAAGACAATATTTTGGTAATGATTTTTTCTTCTTGTTTTGGTTTTTTTAATTTCATTTTCTTTCTAGTTTGAGTGAAAATTGAAAATCGGAAACCAAAACAATCAAGTTTTTAGTTTTTCAAACACCAAAAATTGCAAATAGAAAACACTACTAAACAAGCCCTTGGAAAAATCCATCAGTCACACAGTCAAAACAGGGAAAGGAAAGCTCAAGAAAAAGAGACAGTTCCTTACCATTTCTATCTGCCGAGCTGGGCTCAGCAACTTCATATAAAGCTGAAGCAGGGGTCTGATAATTTGACTGCTGTTCATATGGTTTCTGAGTACCTCGAGTCACGGAAGCGCTTACACCACCTGTATGAGCATCTTACTCCAAAGGGGTACATTAGAAACAAATTTACAGTCTGTTTCAACAAATACACAACATAATCTTCTGTGTTCTCTTTTCTTTTCTTTCCGTTCACTTCTAGTATGGTGCCACCATAAATAAGATGTGACTGCATAGCTCCAAGTACGACATGATACAACATATCAAGCAATCCTACAGCAGTACCTATGGTAATAATTATTTTGATATCACAAGCCCACTCCCGCTACCCCTCCCCCCAAAAAAATAGACAGAGAACATCATAGATACACAATGGAAACAGAAACTTTAGTTTTTAAGTTTGTGAACAGAATCAAAATCGTGCTTCATGATGTGCAGAAATGCTGCCATATGAGATAATATTAACAGAACTTGGAATTTGGCAAGTTAATGGGCACCATGTTACAATGTCTACCATTTCACAAAACGATACAATGCCAGGCTTGCATGATGATACAAGCTCAAAGGTTGGCTCAAGTAATAAGACAGTTAGAATTTGGGTTCAAATTCCATCATTAGGTGGAAATTGTTCTTCGGGGCAAGGCATTCGCCCATGGCATAATTTACCCCGTTGCACAAAGCAAAACTTCTAAATGGGCAAAGCATGCAACCCAAGGATTAGTGTACACAAGCACAAACACCCCGCTTACATGCCGTTGTTTCCACAAAGTCACATTTCAAAGATAGCCCTTTTTTTTTGAGAAAGGGTTTGTTTTTTTTTTTTGGGAAGAGGGGGGAGGGGGGGAGGGGGGGGGCGCATCTTATCTAAACTTAACCATGTCACTGATGTGCTATTTCTATGACTTCTGAAGAACTTTAAAACACATCAGCCAAGAAAATAAGCTGGATAGGGGTTCGTCTATAAATAAAGTCAGGAACCAACCACTTCGAGATGATTGTGCATCTTTCGTTATTGCAAGAGCCTTCTCCTCTTCTTCGAGCCGGTATTCATAGTATTTATAATCGGCACACTTCTCATCAAACAGAAATCTGCAATGATAACATGTACGATTAAAAATTCCAAGCATGTAACTGGAAAAAAATCCAAGAATATGAACAGCACCAAAATTTAGGATGACATCAAGAAATCTGCACACTGCTTGAACTTACAGGATAATCTAATCAACTTACCCAGACGTAATAAAATTGCATGTCTCAGTAAGGAACTGTTGCCCTAGGTTGCTTACGACTCTTACAGTCAATCCCAAAGTGGTCAATATCTAAATGGATATGGCACTTCAATACTCCAAACTAAAACAAAAATAGCATACAAAAACCCTGAAAAATAGCTAAACCTGATCATTGGATATTTACCAATGTCAAGTCTTCCTTCCCAAGTACAGCCAACGTAGCTTGTATCAGTTGAGGCACGCCCAAAATGACTCCAAAAAGGGGAAAGGACATTGATGACAAGAAAATCTTTAGTATGTTCACGTCAACATAAGTGCAGGTCTTTTCTATGCTGGTTCTTTCTCTCATTTACATAAGAAGAAAGAAACTTTAACATACAGGCAATGGCGTATTTATGTTGTAAGCCCACCCTGACATATATAGGTATATTCATAATTAAAAATTATTATTTTATATAACAAAATTATAATAATAAAAATTACTTATTTCTACTTTAGTAATGATTATTTAAATTCAGTATTTAAATTAAGTATATTAATGTTTTCTATCCAAAGAGCAACAATTTTATAATTTCACCTTATATTTCAAGTGTAACCTTTTAACTCTCAGCCTTTACAAATATGCCCTTTACCCAAATTTCTTTTATACAGCTTCAGTTTCATTTTATTTTCTTAAATTTTACTAAAAAGCAGGATGGGTTTCTTATGGTTGAATGGAACACTAGCTTCATCTTAAATTACATTCAAGAAGTTACATATTCTTATTAAAGATGTGTGATTTCTTATAGCTTGTATTCGTCAACAAATTTCTTTAAATGATTATTATTTTCAAGTGCTACCAAAAGTGTAAAATTGTGATATCAAATGTAAAAGTTCGCATGGATTAGCAACTAGAAATCTACAACTAAGTGAACAAAAGAAATGATCAAGAATACACACTAAACCAATCCCCTTCTCAATTAAAATTCTGGATCCGCCACTGCACACAAGTGGAACAAAGTAGAATAAATGATGACAGCAAATGCAAACTTCTCAAAGCTAAATGACTAATGGAGCAAGACTACATCCCAGGGGGGGCATGCATCAGCAGAAGTGAGAACACAGATCTAACTATTTTATATAGGTTGACACTCAATGGACTACCAAAGAGGGTACCAACACGCCATCGCCGGATCCCATTAGAACTCCGAAGTTAAGCGTGCTTGGGCGAAAGAAGTACTAGGATGAGTGACCTCCTGGAAAATCCTCACCCTTAGGTTAGGGGCACTCGGAAACAGCCTCTCTTCATGGGTAATACCATGAAGGGGGGAGGCTGCGTACATCCGCCCCCCAGACCCTGCTTGGGCGAGACCTCTTGGGGCACTAGGTGTGTTGCCTACACTCAGTGGACTCTAAATCCAAGAGGCACCAATTTCTATCTATGCAGAAACTTTTTTTAATGAGAAATGAAACCATATTAAAGAGAAAAAGAACGCAGAAAGCTACACAGAAACAATTGATATGTCCAGTGAGAACATTTTCTCCCTCTAACAAATTCCAAGAAACTACAAGCTTTCTGACTCAACAGACAACAGATAGTGCTTGATCAACTTCTTATAACTAAGGCTCCGCTTGGTAGACAGAGAGTCACCTTCACCCACAAAATGTTTTCCTTCATAATAGATTTTCAAAGAAAATAACAATCATCATGATGTTTTCCGTTTGTTTTAATGGAAAACATGCTCATACTTTATATTGTTCTCTGATTTGATTTTCAAGAAAACATCTTCTACTAATTATCTTATATTTTGCTATTGGACAAAATAAGTAATGATATTACATGACAAGCAATAGACAAACAAATTGACTCTCAAAACTATATATAATCATCATTTAACAGTTCAAAATGATAAAACATTTTATGTTGAAACAATGACAAAGTAACAACTAGTCTTCGTTCGATTGTAGAAAAATTATCGTTTTCCACGAAAAATAATAATTTGTACATAGTTATTTGGTTTCAAGCAAACATATTCCCCACTTAAAGTATTCACCACAGTGGTATTCACTATTAGTGGTGGCTGGGCCTGCAGGCCGGGCGGCCCTTTTTTTTTTTTTTTTTTTTATAAAGATATATATAGATATATAATATATATGTACAACAACAACAATAACAATCCCAGTGCCACAAGGGCTCCCGCGTAACCAGGGTGTCTCGAGGGGTGGATGTACACAGCCTAGGGGGAGACTGTTTCCGAGGATCCCCAACCTGAGGAGCATGTCATGATGGAAGCATAGTAGCCTCGTTCTCTGTAGAAATATAAAAGCAAAGCAGCATTCCTAGCGCCCAAAGGGCTCCCGCCTAAGCAGGGCCCGCGGGGGGGCGAGTGGGGTGGATGTACGCAGCCTTCCCCCATCAGGGTGCTACCCTGAAGAGAGGCTATTTCCGAGAACCCCCCAACCTGAGAGGTGCAACACGAGGACTTCCCAGGAGGTCACCCATCTTGGTACTACTCTCGCCCAAACATGCTTAACTTCGGAGTTCTAATAGGATCCGGAGCTTGCGTGTTGGTATCCTCTTAGGTATAAAATTACAAATATATTTTACAAAATCAAATGTATTGTAACTTGTTAAAAAAATACAACTATAATAATATAATAGTACGTTATAAAATTACAAATATATTTTATAAAATTAAATGTATTATAACTTATTAAAAAATTACAATTATAACAATATAAATAGAAAATACAATCATAAAATAAGTTATAATGTCCAAACAGGCACTAAACATTGGGGGCAAAAGCCCGCAATGGGCCGGGCCCAGGCGGCCTCCTCACTTTTGAGGAGGCCCATGGCCTTACCCAAACGGGGTGGGCCGGGTATTAGGCCCTATCCTTTGATTTGGGCTTTGATAGATTTTTCATTTGGTTCAATGAAAATGAAGTACGATTAACATCTTAAATATGATAAAATAGTAATTCAAGATAAAACTTGGACCGAACCAATTATATTTGGTCTAAGACTGACTAAATCAGTATTGTGAAAATTATGCTTTAGTATTCAATTCAATCTGGTCCAAGTTTGGACCAATAAGCACCTCTATTAATTTAAAGACGATGACTTCCAAGTTGAACTAATAAGAAATCAAAGTTTCCATAAGGAATGATACTGGCTGGGGTATCAAGTAGCAGTCTAGACCAACATTTCCAGCGCCCCAAGGATTCCCGCGTAAGCAGGGTTTGGGGAGGGTGGATGTACGCAGCCTTCCCCCCCTTCAGGGTGCTTCCCTGAAAAGAGGCTATTTCCGAGAATCCCCAACTTGAGAGGTGCAACACGAGGACTTCCCAGGAGGTCACCCATCTTGGTACTACTCTCGCCCAAGCACGCTTGACTTCGGAGTTCTAATGGGATCCGGTGCTACTCTCGCCCAAGTAGTAGTCTAGACCATAAACCCCAATTGACCCTAGTTGTTTAGTCTATAAGTTGATCGAACTAATTGTTATGCAATATGGTCCTTGATCTTCAGCTCAAATCCTTATTTATCTTAATCCTAGCTTGATTGAAGTGTGACGTAAATAAATTATGTAAAACATTAATATAAGTCGGTACCAAATGGAGCTACATCATTCAGTCCAAAATCGAACTCGACGGATCATTCTTGATGACCTTTACGGTCTAATGAACAAGTACAATTCAATCCGGTCTAATCTAGATTTGAATTGGTTCATACCTCGAAACTTTTAGGCATCTTGAAATGATGACTTCCCCATTTCACAAGGAAACTCATTTTCCACCTATTGGTGGAAATTTTTTCCTTCTAACATTGCATGCCAAACAACGGACAAAATGAAAACCTTTTCCAAAAATCTATTTTCCTCCCTAAGAAACGGAGCCTAAATCCTGCACGACTTCCAAAAGAGATCCTGCAGAGGATTGGAAACAGCCTCAAAGAAAAACTCTCTCCCCGAAATATTCAAAAGAACAGTCATCCATCTAACCACCATGACAATTCCAAAAATAATCCTCAAACCATTCAATCTGCATGCATCAATGATAAGAACGGTAAAGCCTCTTTATCAGCCACATCCTAACTACCCAGAAAAAAGATAATTGATTCTCAGACAACCAAGCAGCTCTCTCCAAATTTAAAGGAGAAGCATTATTTTCTGCTTCTGCTTAAAAGTGAAAAAATAGCTTCTACCTTAATCTAAATCGCTTTTATACTTTGGCCAAAAACCCTAGAGAACTCAAAAAATTGCTTTTTCTATTAAAAAAAAAAACGTTTTCCTTTCTGAAAAGATTGATCAAATAGGCACTTACACTTCACAAATTATAGCTGCACTGTAGTATGCAAAATCAAAATGAAGCCGCAAGATTATGTTGACATGCAAACGCCAAGATGACGGCAACGAAGTTATTGTCACATCATACTTCTAGACAACAATAAATATAGATGGGATGTCACTCAAGCATGCATACGAATCACATATGCCAGATGCAAACAAGGGAAGTACTCTCAAGCACAGGGAATGCTACAACAAGACACGGAAAGCGCAAGTGCCGCTATCATAGATCATTAGTAGCATTATTAGAACATAAACCGTCAATATAAGCTGAAACATTGCATTTGATACGCATGGAAATAATTAAAACTCAACCCACCATAAGGCATTAGAATCAAAAGTTCCTCATTTCAAAAAATTGTTAGACTCAATTGGGTTCCACGGCTGGGTAAAGTGGGCCCCCATGCTTTGAAGCAAATTAGGAAAGAGAAGTCACGTACTTGAATGGGGTATCACCAGGATTTTTCTGGCGTGTAATATGTTCAATTTGCCTTCCATTTTTAGCCACAAAACTTGCCAGTCTGTCTGCAGCTTGCTTCACTGCAGGGTCACTTGGGGAAGGAGGTGCTGCATGCCACTTAAAGAACTGATTAATACCATGAGCATGAACAATGGAATGTAAATTACTCTTGCAGCAGACGAGCCACAATTTCGAAATCGTTCACTGAACATCTCTTTGCCCCACTGTTGGTAGCTAATTAAGATACAAGCTGCATTCAGGAGACAAGGGCATTCAAACATGGCTTGCATGTATAAAGGTACAATTACCCATCTGACCTCATCCAGGGTATTACAGTCAGTAGCAGTGGGTCTTTTTTTTTTTTTTTGCCGGGGGGGGGGGGGTGCCTAAATTAACTCGCATCACATCATAAAGGAAGGTCAAAGAACCATTAGACATCACATAACTATGATAATCTGTTTGAAAGGCTCCCATCACAAGTACAAGTGTTGAAGACTAAATTAGAACACATAACAAGCTGGCGTCAGAGAAGGAACTAGCAGGAAGCCAACTGAAGTTAACCTTTAAAAGATTCGTGGGCTCCAAGTAGAAATAGTAGTAGTAAGAAAGCTATGTTCATGTGGCCAGGTGTGCACACGTAATGTGATACGACACTTATACAACACCAACAACAAACCCATTGCCTTAAGGGCTCCCGCCTGAGTAGGGTCTGGGGGGATGAGATGCACGTAGCCTTACCCCTTCAGGGTGCTACTATAAAGAGAGGTTCGGTTGGCGGGCCCCAACCCTAGAAACATAAGGTAAAAGCAAAGTAAGAGTAAAAGTACGAAACTAAGGAAGAAAGTAAGAAAAGTAGGAAAGTAAGAAGTGAAAGTAAAAAGTGAGTAAGTGAACAACAAGAACAACAAGATAAAGCAGCAAGAATGCAACAGGGTAACAAGCAACAAAAACCAGCAACAGAAGAGCAACTATACTCACTTCGCAACAACCACCCCCCCCCCCCCCACCAAAAAAAAAAAAAAACTAGACCCCTACGTCAGGGATACCTATTCCAACCTGCCACTAAACACAAAAGCAACGATGACACTTACACACTTGTGTGTCCAAAAGCATAAAAGATCTCTAAAATAGCCAGATTTGACCCCTGGATATGTAAGGTACCTGATCCTTCTCTTGAGTCCAAAAAACATATTGAAAACAAAATATTGGCAATAAATGGAAAGGAAACAGGCCAAAGTTCAAAGAAATGTCCATCCAAAAACACTCTCACAGCTACAAACACCACATCCCCCACTAAGAATCCACTTTTTGGAAATGCTATTCAATACAATAATTCAAATTAATGGACACTTCAAGACTTATGACCAAAAATGTACAAGAACAATAGGTGCTAATTTTTGCAAGAGTATAGCTTGCAAATCTCTGATTTAACATGCGGGAATTATAGAAGATATAACAAAATAAATAGACTGGAAACCAGTACCATCCACCCAACACCCATCCCATCTTTTTCTTTATCCAAAAGAGAAGTCCCCCAATCCATCCCCCTATCCAAAAGAAGAACATACACAATGAATAGAGAAATAGAACACTTGCTTGCAATAAGTTAGGCATAAGATATCGATATGAGCAGAAATTACCGACACCGACTTGATGAGGTGACTGGCCAACAGCATCTTGGCCCAACTTCTGTCTTTTTACAGAGCCGTCACCAAATGAATTCCCTGCATCTCCTTCATCTTCATCCTCATCTTCACCTAACTTAAGAGACGGGGCCACAACCTTTGACTTCTGTTTCAAGCTGAATGCAAGTTTCCCACCTGAACCAGTCACGTTTGTTTTGAGCAAGTTATTTTGCCCGATATTGCTTCCACTTCTACCAGTGGCAGAACGTTCAACTGAGGTTCCCGATGCATTAGTTTTTGGTCTGGTCTCTTCTACAACAGGCACCTTCTCTTGCTGAAGTTGTTTAAACCTCTCCATAAAGGACCCATCATTAACGAATAAGCCGGATGGCGCTCCTTTATCCATTTGCAAGCCACCAATTCAACAGGTGCTCTCTAAAGCTGCCTTAAGTAATTCACTGTCTGACAAGAACCTTATGGTCTATTTTAGACATTGAAATCATCCAAGGATGGGATTCATATAAAATAGCAGCATGTCAATCAACGAAAGAAAAGACCTATAAAATATCATTAAATAATCAATTGGAAATTCCATAAACTATCATGAAACTAGCCCAAATACTGAAGATCTGAGAAAACCGGGTTAAGCACCTCAACACAATTTCCCTACAACCCCAGAAAGCTTAAACCAGATCTAATTCTCATATCTGATGCTTTCCCTTTTGTCCTAGCATTAAGGTTGTGTTTGGTTCAGCTTTCTAACAACTTAAAGCTGTGAAAAAACTTTAGTTGATTGTAAGGCTTGCGTTTGGTTAATAGAAAAGATCATTTTACATCTTTTCACAGCTTAAATAGAAAGGTGAAAATTTTACTTTACAACTAAGCAGAAAAAAATGCAAAATTAGGTCATTTTCACAGCTAACGACAACAACAAATCCAGTGCCTCAAAGGGGCTCCCTCCGAGGCAAGGTCTGAAGAGAGAGAGATGTACACAGCTTCATCCCTACAAGGTGCTACCCTATGGGGAGGTTGTTTCTGAAGGGCCCCCAACCCTAAAAAGTAAAGACCAACATTTTACTTTCATGATCATCAACACCTACCACCACCCCTTTTACCCTCCAGGGTCGCAACAGTCATCGCCCTCTACCACCATGACCTGTCATTATCATAATTCACACCTACCCATTATTATTAGTTGCCATGTCATTAAGCAAATTTTTTGTGATTATAATAGATAAATTCTTTTCTAAACTTTGATTCAAACAATTTATTATGTAAGGATCTTTCTGCACTCCTCCCTTAAACAGCTCACTATAAAAAGGTACAAATCTTAAACGAATAAATCTTATTCAAACAGATAAGTTGAAAATAGATAAACTGAAATAAGACGCACCAAACGTACCCTAAGTCTGGAAACCATAGAATAAATCAACACCGTGATTATCCTAGTACTTCCCTCAGCGACTTACGAGCAACAACCAAACAATATATCTACAAAATTCTTAATACAGAGTGAAAAAAAGATATAAATTCGTTCCAAGGAAATTACGGAATCGAAAATTAGACAGAAGAACATTAAATCTAGGGTTAATTCGCAATCGATCAGATCGCAAAAAAATTTTGAAAAAACAATCTTTCGAGTATCAGAAAATCAACAACTCAATGTTAATCGATTATCAGATATCAAAGGACTAGTATGGAAAATAATTGATTGATTGATGCATACCTGATCCCTAGCGAAGGAGAAACGGCGATTTGGCCCCAATTTTGGTGGAGGAAAAGGAGCAACGCACGCCACGAGAAGAGTAGCCGGTGGCGGTCCTGGAGGATCGTTTCCCGCAGGGGTTAATGTGTAATTCTGCATCTGATAGTTTGCTCCGACCTTATTATTATTTATATTAAGATAAATTAAGAGAAAAAAAGGAACATTTCTAATGCTCCAAGGACATCAGAATAAGTAGGGTCTGAGGAGATGGATGTACGTCCCTGAGGGGTGAGGATTTTCTAGAAGGTTATCCATCCTGGTATTACTCTCACCTAAGCACGCTTAACTTCGGAGTTCTAATGGGATCCGGTGCTTGCATATTGGTACCATCTTTGGTTAAGATAAATTAAGAGAAGAAGGCTAAAATTATTGACGAAGCAATGATGTGACTTGCAACCAACAAGAATTAAAAAACTACTTTTAAAGCTACAATCTTTTGTCATATGAATAACATTACCCTAAATTAATGAGATAAATAATAAGGGGCAGGTATTGGACTACAAGTATAAGTATTTGGCGCACATCTATATTAATAATCGAGGCTACATCTATCCGCAAAGGCATATGTTGTTGCATTAACAAGGGATTTAGACGTATCCATGTTCATGGGTGACAATATAATTGTAGTTAAGGCTAATAGGAAGAAGTTTGCCTGTTCATGGCAATTGAGATCGATTATGGAAGATATATAGTCTTTACTGGATAAAAGTAAGGAGTGGAAAGTACAACAACAACAGTCCCAGTGCCTTGCGGCTCCCGCAGAAAGCAGGGTCTGGGAGGGTGATGTACGCAGCCTTACCCCTTCCGGCTGGAAAGGAGACTGTTTCCGAGGACCCTCAATCTGAAGTAGTTGAAAGTTATAGCCTTTGAGAGTATATCAACATGAGAAGTGCTGAGTAAATAAATATTGAAAGGAACATACCCAGTGCCTCAAGAGCTCCCGCCTACGCAGGGTCTGGGGGGCGGATGTACGCAGCCTTCCCCCTTCAGGGTGTTAACCTGAAGGGGGAAGGCTGTTTCCGAGTGTCCCCAACCTGGGAGTGAGGACTTCCCAGGAGGTCACTCATCGTGATACTACTCTCGCCTAAGCATGCCTAACTTCGGAGTTCTAATGGGATCCGGTAACAGCTTGTTGGTACCCTCTTTGGTGTGTATATATATACACATATATAAAGGAACATACCCAGTGCCTCAAGGGCTCCCGCCTACGCAGGGTCTGGGGGGGTGGATTTTCGCAACCTTCCCCCTTCAGGGTGTTGACCAGAAGAGAGATTATTTTTCAGTGCCCCCAACTTGAGGGTGAGAACTTCTCAGAAGGTCACCCATCCTGGTACTACTCTTGTCCAAGCACGCTTAATTTCGGAGTTTTAATAGAATCCGGTGACGGCGTGTTGGTGCCCTCTTTTTGAGTAAATAAATATTGAATTCAGTGGAAATGTATGTGATGAAGTATTAAGTCGGCCAATTTATTAATGTGCCTCTTCCTTCTAAAAAAATTAATTGGGATAAATTACACATTAGTACCATAAAGTTTGTTGTGTAAATTTTTTTAGTTCATAAGCTTTTGTTAAATAATATTTTAGCTAAAAGTTACATGTATTTGACAAATAGTTTAAATGGCAATGTGCAAGTGAAATAGTGAGTGAATGGTGGGTTTACCAAAATAAAGGCAAATTTTATACTCTTTCACACCGCTATTTTTTTTTTTTTTTTATCAGAAGACTGCTATTTGACTATTTTAAGGGTTTTTTAACCAAAAATCACCTAAATTTTAGTTATAGTTTTAAAAAACTACCTATATTTTTTAATTTTTTAAAAAATTACCTAAATTTTTTAAAATTTTTTAATATCACACATTAATTTTAACGCCATTAACATCCATTAGTTTTTACTTACATAAAATTAAAAAAAATACTTTTTAGATATAACAATTAATTTTTAAAATATATAAAAAATTTTAATATAGAGAAAATAATCTTGTAAAAAATTAAATTTATATTTAAAATAATTTGTTTTAAAATTTAGAATTACTTAAATGTAAATTCAAATTTTTTAAAATTATTTTCTCTTTTCTTTTTTCAAAAGCCACATAAAGAAAAATTAACAGATGTACCTATATTAACATTAAGGTGTGATATTAAAAAATTTTAGAAAGTTTAGATAGTTTTTTAAAAAAATTGAAAAATATAGATGTCTTTTTGAAACCGCACATAAAATATATGTGATTTTCATTAAAAACCTTTTTATTAAATGCATATAATTTTTGGGCTAAAAACTTATTTCACTAATTTTATAGGCTAGAAAAATTGTTACACCAAACCTCAGGGTACTACTATATAATTTTTTTCTTTTTGTTTAAATCAATGTCTGGCCTTACTTGTAATTAATCCCATGAAATTCGATATCTACTATAGGATGTATCATGATTAAAATAAATGTGAAATTGTCTGAGAATTTCTATTTAGAAAACTAGGATGTCGTTTGCCAATTTTAACCACCCGCCTTGTTTAGGCTTGTTGGAGGTAAACTTGGACAATTATATTCTAATTTGGGAATAGAAATTATAGACGATTTTATTGATTTGAAATTGCGTTTTAAATTGGGAATTTGTTTTAAAATGGGTATTAGAGTTTTGGAAACGGGTAAATTACAGAAAACCCCCTAACTTGTGCTTTAATAACAAAAAATCCCCCTCACTAATAAAACCACTCACTAAACCCCTTAACTTTTGAAAATTTTTCACTTTGCCCCCAAATAACTTTTTTTTACCATTTTGCCCTTCAACAAAAAAATTATATTTTATCTCATAATATTTTTTCTAAAAATTTTAAAAATACTTTTTATCTTCTAAACTTATATAAAAATATAAAATATTTAATTTTTGTCTAATAATATAAAACCCTTTTCTAAACATAAAATTAAACATTAAGGGCAAAATGGTCAAAAATAAGTTGTATGGGGGTTAAGTGATATATTTTTAAAAGTGAGGAGGTTTTGTGAGTGCTTTTATTTGTGAGGGGGGTTTTCTACTTTTGAAGCAAAAGACATGGGGGTTTTCTGTAATTTACCCTTTGGAATATATCATGTACTATTTTCTTTTGGTAATAAATAATATCTTGGTTTGTTATTGTACCCGTTGGTTATTACCCGGATGCCCGTTTCCCGATGCCAGCTGTGTTCGTGCCTCAGATTGTGTTGCGTGTCCCTTTCTCAGCCGTTGGATCTACTTGTTGCTTTATTAAACCCTTTATTTGTTAGGGTTTCATTTATAGTTGGGGGTCATTTTAACAGATGAGCAAAAACAAAGAAGAAAAACAGAGAGCTTCATAGTGAATGTCAAAAATGGAAAACCCATTTGGGGTTTTCTGAAGAAAGTAGCGCACAGAGAAAGAGAGAGAGAGAGAGAGAGAGAAGAAATGGAGGAGAGAGATTGGCTTTCTAGTGAGAGAAAGCTTGTATGAGGAGAGAGAAGGCTTGCGGACTAAGGTTGGAGGGCTAAAGAAGAAGAAGATGGCGGTGAACCTTTGGAGCCCGGAATGCTCAATTCAAGGTGGTGACTCGAAGGCGTACATATGTGGTCTTCTTCAAGGATACAACTAGGGTTTGGATCTCTAGGTTGCTCTTTGCTCATATCGTTCGGTTATGACTTTTCTCTTGTTCTTTCTCGGTTTCTTGCTTTAATCTCTATAATGTTTTTGATTTTAGACTTGATGCTCAGTTTGCGTTTGCAACCCTAAATTACTGATAGTGGATTTAATTCCTCCGAAAATGGATGACCGTGAAGTAGGATCTCGTTGAGGTGTCGAACCACGTATATCGCGTGTTCTTCGTTGTTTCTGGTTTATTTCCGCCCTCGATTTCGATTGTGGGTTTTCGTTGCTCAGTGCTTGGACAAGATTCTGTTTTTGAGTTGAGTTGGATTTAGGTGGTAGAGCACCAATAGTAATAGGGCAAATTAATGTGATGCTTACTAAGCATATAATCAATATTATTAAAATCGGGATTTTACTTAGAATTGGTAGGGGCTTTTAGAATCGAGAATCGTAAGATTCTACTAAACGTATAATATAATTTTTTGGTATTAATATCAGTTATATAGTTCAAAAAATTATTAATAAGACATTTACTTATATGGTTATATAGACAAAATATAATCAAACATGATAAAAATATTATCATATAACATATATGTATCACTTTATGCTATAATAATAATGAGAGTTTTTAAGATAGATGCTACTAATCGAACTTTATATTAAGATTAAAACATATAACTAAACTTAATTTAAGTTTTTTAAAAATATATAATGCTTAATTAACTTTCTTTTACTTCAAACTAATAAAGTAAGTTCGTTTATAATATATGCTTGATTGTTTTACATTTTAACTTTTTATTTGTATTCGTTGGTAAAATCGATGTTGGATCGGTAGAATCATAAAATCGTATTACAATTCTATTCTTTAGTTTTATCTAATATCAATGAATCGTAAGATTCTACAAAATTAAGATTCTACTTAAGATTCAGATCAGTCGGCAATTATGGAATAGTACAATCGTATGATTCTAAGATTCGAATTGGGATTGTAATAATCATAAGCATAATGGACCTCGTACACGTTTAACTCAATACTACACATTTTCTACACTTTATACATAATAGAGAACACCGAGGTAAGAACCTATGCCTACTGTTGACCTAATTCCAAAGACGCCACATATTCGCATTCTTAAATCTGCTAACAACTTCTTAGAAAAAAGTAGGGAAGATTTATGATAATCGACCAACTGACTTAATTCCTTACAAATGAATCTCGAATTACTTTCAGTTATCTACGCACAACCATTGAGGCATTGCAAAATAATAACTTGTCATTTGCAAACATTAGACAAGGGGTAATTGGCTACGTAAGAGGTTCTTCTTCGTGGTTGCCATGCTTTGATGCTATGGACTAGCGTATCAGGTGGGGGTTCCTTAGAAACAGCCTCCTTTCAGGGTAGCTCCCGGAAGGGGGAAGGCTGCATACATCTACCTCCCCAGACCCTGCTTATACGAGAGCCCTTTGTGGCATTGGGTATTTTTGTTGTTGTTGTTGTAGGCAAGGGTAATTGGCCAAAGCAAGCAATCCTAATACCCAAACCCTTATTGTCTTCCTCAATTAATTTTAGAATTCTCCTGATTAAAATATCTACCCATAAAATAAATAGATAAGGAAATAAAGGTGTTGGGAAAATATATGAATTTTGTTGGAAAATAAACTCTGATGCCGACTATTGGGTTCACAGTTCTCAACTATAGTCACATCAATAGGCACCTATTAGAGCACTTAGAGTAGGAGACTCTTCTCTCTACCTACGTCCCCGGTCGGAGAGTCACCATTCGTGACACCTCACGTGCGAGAGTTCCCGGGAATAGGTTTATCTCTATAAACCCTTTGCCCTAATGCCGGTTGTTGGAATGAATTTCAAAAATTCTCCCTAAAGTTTACGCAGCGGAACGGGTTTAAAATTCATAACTCTAAACCTATGGTTGATTTAAAATTCCTAATTTTAAATCTACTGACTTAAATTCATAATTTAAATCAACAGATCTAAATTTTTTATTTAGATCAATGGCCCTTTTACTCTAATACATTCATAACAATACACAAACTTAAACAGGCATAATAACGAATACTGTAAATAAGTAGAAAAGCGAAAAAGAATAAAGAAAGAAGAACATACCTGAAATTACTCCAATAAAAGAAAAACCAGAAAGACAATAATATTCTTCAAAATTGAGACCTTGAGACCTTCTACGCAATGACCTCGTACTGCCCGGAGGGTGAGCTCCGAAAAATATTAAACTAAGGAAAAAAAAATTTCAACGGAAATTTTTTTTTCCAATTAGGTCTCCGAAACAATTTTCAAAAATCCAAAATAATTTGTTTTTATTGAGTGTTAAACCTCGGAATAAGAACCTCTATTTATAGGAGTATACCGGAGCAAAAAAATCTAATTTTAATCGATGTGGGATTCGCCAATTAACATCAAAACGCACCATTTTCGATTTAAACAGGCAAAACTGAGCGTTTTTACCGTGTCAAAACTGTTCCTTTTATTTTGGATTTGCGTGACACGTGGCAGACCGTGATTGGCCCGCCTGTGCTCACGCGGATAGCGCAAGCACCTACCAGCGCGCAACACGTGTCGCGCGCTGGTTGGTTGATCCGTGAGCACACGGATTGACCCACTGCATACGAAATTTAGCAATTTTTTTCTTTTTTTGTTCATTTCCTACATGTAAAAATTCATCTCATGAATTTTAATTTTTCAAAATTATTTTAGTTTATAATTTTTATTTTTTATTCATCTCATGAATAATGTTTGGCAAAATTAATTTACCCATCTTATGGATAAATAATTCATCTCATGTATTCTTTAATATTTTTTCAATGGTAATAAAATACAGAGGCTTGCTCAGGGACCTCAGGGACAATTTAAATCTACCTCCAAATGGGTTAAATTAATTATCTCATGAAATAATTTAATTACTACTTAATGAGACTTAATTCCACTAAATAAATCTCACTGTACTCCAGACTTAAATTATTCATTTGATATCTCCCTAATAGACTGTATTGATGACAACAACCCTTTCACTAGATGTCTATGACAAAGGATAAATATAACCACTTCCATTATCCTTCTCACAGTTTCTCCATTAGTTACCGACTCGCCCTTCACTGAATAATTTATTTATACTTGAACACATTCATAGTATAAATTCCAAATGTTAGACACTTGGAATACTTTGCCCAAAGTTTTCGAACTATTCAAATATTTGTGAATCAATTAAGGAGACATCTGTATCTCATAAGAGACTGTAGATTCCCTATAGAATACCTGATCCCTGTCATACTTCACGCCGCTACCCAGTGTACGCGGGATTTCAGTCATTTGTTTAGACCTTACTTATAGAACACCAAAGTAACTAACGCTCCATGCACAAGTCCATAATACCCTCAGGATTTAGAGCCGTTGTTCAAACAATACAACGTGAATCACTCATCTCCGATAGTAGTCTAGAAATAAGTAACCCACATGGTCCAACTTAGTGTGTCAATCTTATTAAAAACACTAACCTAATACTTTTGGATCTCCATCCACATGACCAAGGCAAGTCATCTAAAGTGTCAAGTTATAGTCTTAACATACAAGTAGTCCAAACTTGTCTTCGACTACGAGTCTTTCAAACAACAATCCATACCATTTGTTCCAAGTCTATATGTGGCTTAGTCTCATAAACTACTTAGAACAAACATGTAAATCGTAGTCTACGGACTACACCCATCTAATGGATGTCTCCCAAAAGAAAATCACATGCAGTATAAATGCTCATATACGAAAATTTAACTAGGAAACGACTAAAACTTCAATTTTATTTATTAATTAAAATAATATATCCAAAATAAATCTGGATTTCAGGACACTGTTCCTAACAATCTCTCACTTGTCCTAAATCCAATTTATGACAAAGTCCATACTCACCCCTTTTAAGTTTGAACCAAAAGTCTACTAAGCCTAATCCTTAGGAAGCACAATTACTCTATTGTGAAGTCAGCAATACAATACTGCTTGACATTCTCCTCACTAATGGCTCCTACTCCAAGGGTAGAGACATGCTTAGACGTCGAAGTCTATCATTTTAATCTGGCTGGAAGTTTTAAATCAGTATAGCCAATTGGAACCAGCTCGTCACTTTGAAAGATCAGCATAGGATCTCTAATTCTTCTTAAGAACTAGAGAAAACACTTTACTGCCACCTAGTCCATTGGACTCGTGTTAGACTAACGCCTGCTTACTACACCATAGCATAGCAGACATCAAGTCTTGTGCACAACATGACATACCTGAGGCTTCCACTGCCAAAGCATATGGAATATTCCTCAATTGGTCCTCCTCTTGAGATGTCCTAGAACACTACTCAAAAAGGAGAGGGACTCCATGCTATACCTTGACAATGTCTTGTCAATATAAGTGGCTAGAAAAAGACCCAACATCCTACTCTTACGACTTTCGCAAAAGCTTAATCCTAAGAGTAGAGCTGGCTTCTCCTATGTCTTTCATATTGAGCTATCATGACAACCAAGTCTTTACAGCTAATGACACCCCTACATCATTCTTAATGAGTAGTATATTGGTGACATACAATACTAAGAAAGTCACTACTTTCTCTTAATGTCATTTGTACACGCATGGTTCGTTTAACCAATTGCTTAAAACTATAAGACTTAACTACTCCATGGTGGCTAAAAGGATCAAATTCAATGCCATGATCAACCACTAAGGCTTCCGCTATGAACCTGTCAGGTGTCCTGACAATCCTCCCACCACACCTAAGCTTTCGTGTACCTGGAACACTCTCGTTCCTATTAGTAGGTGCATCTAATACTTCCACTATGGCTTAAGTTGTGTCTAGCTGTTCAAAATTATTGTCATTTTTCTTTTAACGCTATTTTGTTTTACTTTTGTAGTTTATTTACAAAATTCTTCTCTGTATTTCGCATTGTTCATGTATATAAGGAGAACAACATGAATAAATTATAAACACATGTTCCTTAGTAAATAAAAATTTATTTCTTGTAATAAAGGTTCACAACCATATTCAAACTGAATAACAATTATTCTTCAAACCACATAAATCAAATTTCTGTCCAATACAGGTACAAATCAATAAGAATTTTTTAATAAGCAAAAGAAAAATTCTAATGCTAAAATCTAAGCTACCGCTTCCTACTACTAAGACGGCCACCCTTGTACCTCCTTCAGCTGTCAGGTACAGCTCCTATCATGTAGCCTCCTGGTTGGCTTGAGCCCCTGTAACATATCACAGACTTGGTTAGTTGAACCTGAGTCCACACACTAGGAATCTGGTGAACTCACAACTACACAAGACTCAATTCAGTGAGATATCAACATACTTTTACCAGATGGCTCAGCAGTCTTTGGAGGAAGAGTAGCCATGTACTTTACGCAATTTCTCTTCCAGTGGCCCATCTTTCCGCAAAAGTAACACTTTCCTTTTGTTGGCCTTTTGTTAGGATTAGTCACTACACTAGCAACCTTGCCTATGCCTTTCTTTCTAGTCGGTCCCTTATTTTGCTTGCTCCCACTAGTCCTTGATACCTGAGTCAAAGTGAACATTCCCCTTGGCTCGCATAACACCCTCTGCTACCTGTAGCTCTTTCATTAACTCAGATAATGAATAATCCTTATTATTCATTGTGTAGTTCAGCCTGAACTGAGTGAAAGAGCAGGACAGAGAGCTGAGGATGATGTCCTGCTGAGTTTGACTATCAATCTTAGCACCCACAATCTCCAACTCATACAAGCACGCCATTTTCATTACGTGGTCCTGAACTAGGGACGCTTCTGACATCCTCATGTTCAAGAGCTTCCTCATCAGCTCTTGCCTAGCTGCCATATTTTAACCACCAAACATTTCCTTTAAATGTTTGATCATCTCAGCTGATGTTTCCATCTCAAGCATCTGATACTTGAGTACATTGGTCATAGATGCCAAAATGTAGCATCTAGCTAACTCATTAGCCTTATTCCAGCGTTCATAACGCTTTTTAATGGCAACTGTAGAATTATTAGCGGGCACCGTAGGTCGAGCTTCAGTGAGAACAAACTTATGACCCTCATGTATTAATACTATGTCCAGGTTCATTTTTCAGGTAAATTAATTCAGTCCAGTTAAGGCATTATCTTTCAGAATTGAGTAAAGTGCACCAGTCGCAGCCATTTCAAAAACACTGTAAATTCAAACAATCGTGTAACTACCCTATATGAGTCATGTATAATGCAGTGATATATATTCTTTCAATTTAGCATATACAATAAGTCAGATATCCATCAAACTGTATTATCATGTATACAATGATGACCCAAACACACCACTCCTTAATCCCCGGCAGTGGGGTCGCACGAAGCTAGTTTAGGTGAGAACTATTCTCAATTAACCTGTTTTCTTGTAACTCTTACTAAACATGATTAACTCACCACTTTACCTTAGTCTCTAACATGACACAACAGAGCTCCTTGGGGAGGCTAATGCATCACTCTAGTCAAGTGTAAACCATTACCTAAACCTCCACACAAATACACGAAATACTCCGCAGCAGTGTGGTTGCATCGCTTTTTTGTACTTTGGTTTATCCTAAAGAAGTCTAACCCTATAATCTGCAAATCGACATCCTTCGCAGGGAGGTCTATCGATCTACTATACTGCTAGACCGGTAATGGAGACCGTGAGATTACAACAATTAAAACCTCACTCCCACTTAATTTTTATAACCAGTGGTTTTTAATTAACTTGCATTTACAGCCTGAATTATCTCATAATCCCCTTTAGAATCTCATTCTAATATTAGCAAAAATTAATTAATTTATTTATTTAAAATAATATTATTTTACAGTATAGATTATCTCATAATCTTACATTAGAATCTCATTCTAAAATCTAATCAATAAAATTAATTAATTAACAATACCAACATGTAATTTAGATTATCACATAATCTATTTTTTAAAATCTAATTCCAAAACTAAATTAAAATAATTTCATTTGAAATCAATAGCCATTTTGTGCTTAGATTATCCCATAGTCTATTTTGGAATCTTATTCTAAAAAATAAACAAACTTTAGACTATCTCATAGTCTACTTTAGAATCTTATTCTAAAATAATATCAAATAGCTTTTATTTAAAATAACATTAATTTACAACTTAAATTATCTCATAATTTAATTTATATCTCATTCTAAAAGAAAAATTAATTAATAAAATAATTAATTTATAATTATTATGTAAATCAGTACCGATGTCTATACGTCCCAAAAATAAAAAAATAAAATAATTTTTTTAATTGCTGACGTCAGCATGACGTCAACGTCTGTTGAAATTATTATTATTTTTAATTTTAAAATAAATTAAATCTAATCTTATTTGATCAATTTTATCCAATTTTATAAAAATTAATTGGATCCAATCAAATTAGATCAACTTTATCCAATTTTATAAAAATTAATTGAATCCAATCAAATTAGATCAACTTTATCCATTATTCAAAAATATTTGAATCTAATCTTATTAGATCAATTTTGTCGGATATCATAAATCATGACAGATAATGTACAATCTCATTATACGAACAACATAATCGCAAATTTATGGATTGTTTTGAATTAATGATTAATTCATTAACGTGACTATGAAAAATGACTGCTCAATCGAGACACTTGATTTAAATAATTTAAATCGTTACAATAAATAACCTAGTTAACTATTAAATCTTTTAACCGATTTAAACAATTTAAATCGATATTTTCAATAACCTAGTTAACTATTAACTCTTTTAACCAATTTAAACAATTTAAATCGTTACATTAAAATAATCTAATTAAAAATTAATTAATTTGATTATTCAAATAATTTAAATCAAAAATACAAACAATCATCTGAATGAATCATTAATTCATTATCAATTTAAACAATTTAAATTGATACGTCAAATTAAACTAATATTCTTCTTAATAAAATCTCTATTTTATTAATTTGTAAATCTATTTATTTTGATCTTAGTATACCTATTTATGTATATTATGAATGTAATCAGAACTTGGCTCTGATACCTATTGTTGGGAAAACATATGAATTTTGTTGGAAAATAAACTTTAATGCCGACTATTGGGTTCATAGTTCTCAACTATGGTCACAACAATAGGCACATATTAAAGCACTTAGAGTAGGAGACTCTTCTCTTTACCTAACCCCCGGTCGAAGAGTCACGCTTTGTGACACCTCACGTGCGAGAGTTCCCGGGAATACGTTTATTTCTATAAACCCTTTGCCCTAATACCGGTTGTTGGGATGAATTTTAAAAATTCTCCCTAAAGTTTACACAGCGGAACGGGTTTAGAATTCATAACTCTAAACCTAGGGTTGATTTAAAATTCCTAATTTTAAATCTACTGACTTAAATTCATAACTTAAATAAACAGATCTAATAGGCCTTTTACTCTAATACATTCATAACAATACACAAACTTAAACAGGCATAATAACCAATACTATAAATAAGTAGAAAAGCAAAAAAGAATAAAGAAAGAAGAACATACCTGGAATTGCTCCAATAAAAGAAAAATCAAAAAGACAATAATATTCTTCAAAATCGAGACCCCAAGACCTTCTATGCAATGACGTCGAACTGCCCGGAGGGTGGGCTCCGAAAAATATTAAACTGAGGAAAGAAAAATTTCAACGGAAATTTTTTGCTCCAATTAGGTCTCCAAAATAATTTTCAGAAACCCAAAATAATTTGTTTTTATTGAATGCCAAACCTCGGAATAAGCACCTCTATTTATAGGAGTATACCGGAGCGAAAAATCTAATTTTAATCGATGTGCGATTCGCCAGTTAACATCAAAGCGCACCGTTTTCGATTTAAAATCGGGCAAAACGCAGCGTTTTATTTTGGATTTGCATGACACGTGGCAGACTGCGATTGGCCCTCCCGTGCTCACGCGGATAGCTCAAGCACCTACCACCGCGCAGCACGTGTCGCGCGCTGGTTGGTTGATCCGTGAGCACACGGATTGACCCCCTGCATACGAAATTTAGCAATTTTTTTTCTTTTTTTGTTTGTTTCCCACATGTAAAAATTCATCTCATAAATTTTAATTTTTCAAAATTATTTTATTTTATAACTTTTAATTTTTATTTATCTTATGAATAATATTTGGCAAAATTAATTTACCCATCTAATGGATAAATAATTCATCTCATGAATTCTTTAATATTTTTTCAATGGCAATAAAATACAGAGGCTTGCTCAGGGACCTCAGGGACAATTTAAATCTAGCTCGAAATAGGTTAAATTAATCAACTTATGAAATAATTTAATTACCCTTTAATGAGACTTAATTCCACTAAATAAATTTCACTACACTCCAAACTTAAATTATTTATTCGATATATCCCTAATGGACAGTATTGATGACAACAACCCCTCTACTAGATGTCCATGACAAAGGATAAATATAACCACTTCCATTATCCTTCTCACAACTTCTCCATTAGTTACCGACTCGTCCTTCACTGAATAATTCATTTATACTTGAACACATTCACAGTATAAATTTCAAATCTCAAACATTTGGAATACGTTGGCCAAAGTTTTCGAACTATTCAAATATTTGTGAATCAACTAAGGGGACATCTGTATCTCATAAGAGACTGTAGATTCCCTATTGAATACCTGATCCCTGTCATACTTCATGCCGCTACCCAGTATACGTGGGATTTCAGTCATTCGTTTAGACCTTATTTATAGCATACCAAAGTAACTAACGCTCCATGCACAAGTCTATAATACTCTCAGGATTTAGAGTCGTCGTTCAAACAGTACAACGTGAATCACTCATCTCCGATAGTAGTCTAGAAATAAGTAACCCACATGGTCCAACTCAGTGTGTCAATCTTATTAAACACACTAACCTAATACTTTTGGATCTCCATCCACATGACCAAGACAAGTCATTTAAAGTGTCACATTATAGTCTTAACATACAAGTGGTCCAAACTTGTCTTCGACTACGAGTCTTTCAAACAACAATCCATACCATTTGTTCCAAGTCTATCTGTGGCTTAGTCTCATAAACCACTTAGAATAAACATGTAAATCATAGTCTAAGGACTACACCCATCTCATGGATGTCTCCCAAAAGAAAATCACATGCAGTATAAATGCTCACATACACAAATTTAACTAGGAAACGACTGGAACTTCAATTTTATTTATTAATTAAAATAATATATCCAGAATAAATCTGAATTTTATGACAGTGTTCCTAACAAAAGGATCCCCTAGCGGAGCCATCTACAAGGTTTAAATATCCCAATAGGTCCATTATTAATAATAAGTGAGTAAGAAACCGTCGAGACACATTACATAACTCAGTTAACCCACTTCTCATTAAAAAAAAAAAAAAACCAACTTCCTTAAATCATGTTCAACAAATTTCCAATTAATTCTATTATAAGTCTTCTCCATATCTTAGTTGAGCGCCAACCAACCCGTTTTTCCTTTTTTCTGATGAAGAACTGTCATTTTTTCATGTGCAGAAAGACTATTATCAAGAATAGATCTATCGGGTGCATACACTCCCTAAACATGGTGAATAAGGTTGCCTAACAACAAGCGTAGTCTATTTGCTAAGACTTTGGAGAAAACTTTATAAATAGTATTACCACGGGCTTTTTTGTCTAAATGGCGATGGGTACTAAAGATAGTTGTATTTAGGGATTAAAGTAATAAACATTTGATTGACCTTAGAGAATAAATGTCCACTATGAAAAAAAGCATTAATAGCCTCAGTTAAAGAGCGACCCAGTAAGTACTAACACTTCTGGAAAAAAAACATGCACCAAAACCTATCAAAGCCAGGAGCTTTCTATGGGTTTATTTGAATTACTATTAATCTGATTTCTTCCGCTATTGCATTTTCAGTTATTTTCCTATTCATTTCATCCGTGATTAGGGGACAAGTCTCCTCAAGAGGAAAATGTTGGGGACCATCCTCAACCTTTTTAAACCTTCTCTGAGACTTTTTTAAAAATTGGCTTTCTATTTCCTATCGAACCTCAATCCATATACCAGAGGTATCCCTAATATGCACTATCGCTCTTTTCCATTTATGCTAGGATGCACTCGAACAAGAAAGCCTAGTTTTACAATCATCCTTAATAAGCCATTCCTTCTTAAGAAAGGAACTCCAATGCTTTTTTATTAAATAAAAGTAATTTTTCGCGTTGTTTCAAAAGTTGAGTAAGTCTCCTTCTATCCCTCTCTGAAGGGGAGCCAGACATCATTAGGTTCTAAACTTGCCTAATTTACTTCTGATTAGTAATAAATTGAGTATATGGACGTTCCTCACTCTTCTGGGCTTTAAGTTGGGCTTTTATAACTCTCAATTCATGAACAATGCAATATAATTTCGAACCTTGTAATCTTTAATTCCAAATTGACGAAACTAAGGCACTTACTTTAGGTTCTGCAACCTAGGTCGAGTCAAGCCTAAAAGGTTTTTATTTTTAACTTTGGACGGTTTTGTATCCATCCAAATTGGGGCATGGTTAGACACCAAAAAGGTACCCATGTTCACCACCGCCTCAAGGTGGGCTTCAAACTTATCTTTACATCTGTCTAATCTTTCCCACACATAAGAAATGTTGATAGAATTTGTTGACAAGCAAAAGGCATTTAGCCTTTCAAGGCGAGAACTTCTAACAGGCAGACCTTTGTTTTTATCTTCTGGAGCAAGGAGCTCGTTCAAATCACCCATAATACAAAACAAAATTTTCAAGGACAAAACTAGGCTAGTGAGATTCCGCCCAAAAAATCTCCTTTTCATCCTCCCACCTCGGGCATACACAAAGACCATCATAAACTCCTCAGTACACTCCAAATTATTCCATAGGAACCAAATATCTCCCACATGATTAATAGCATATGAAAAATCAAAGTAATGAAAATCCAACTTATGATCCAAGACGTACGAAGGCAGGTCATTTTCCATACTCTCGAGAAGACAGCAACAATCCAGATTAACTCTAGATCTCAACCATTTAATCTCATTACGTACCACCTCCCTTCTAGCAGCTGTCATATTTTAACTAATAATCCTCATTTGATTTCTAATATATTAAACAATGCTCATCACCATAAAGCCTCATAGTGTCATCCAAAAGAAAATCTATATAAGGTACTGATGTGATTTATATTTACATATTTTATTCTTCATTCCCACAATATATTTGACTTTTACATTGTGTTTTATTGTAATCTAGGTACATTTTGGCTTAGAGTACAATGGAGCAAACAAAGGTTGAAAAGTCGCAGAATCAAACGTAATCGAGGCATAATTGAAGACTACTTTGAGAAACCCGACCACATGTGGAAAAAAATAATCAATCGGGGTAACTCAAATAGGCTTCATGGATAGTTAATATATATATATATATATAATATAATATCATATATTATATTATATATTATATAAAATATATATATACTGACGGAAGAAGTAGGGGGTACGACGCCACACACGCAGCCGCGGCCGCGCAATTTAAATATCGAATATCTAATTATTTTGAGGGATCTTTGGCCACGCCTCCTCTCATCCTTCCTGAAGCCGCTACGAGATCCAAAGGGTTCTCAAACGCCGAAGCGCAGGTGGTAGGAGTACTGGGGGAATCAAAGCAAGGATCAATATCAACATTAATTGGGGGGAGTCTTCAAATCCTTAGTTTTATTATTATTGTTTTCTTTCTTGGATTTCATGATGTTTAGAACTCCTATGGAGGAGTGAACTTTTAGTTTAGGGATTAAGGACGGATAGTCGTCCGTATCCCAGATTTATATTTTATTGTAAACAATGGGTTTGTTATGTTATATATGCACCCCTATAGGGAATTTATGATCCTTGTTTGGTTTTCTTTGTGTGAGCTTGTAGCCATGTTAAGATTTCCAAATTATTAGCTTTAGTCTACGAGCTTGTAGCCTAGACCATAACATAACTGGTTTTCACGCGTGGTTATGATTGAGGTTGTACCCAACCCTAAATACAATCTTTATACAAATTAATATTTGGTTAGGAGTGATAAAGAAATTAAGTAGTGCTAATGAAATAACCTATGCTACATGTAGGGATGATATGATAGGTTATGCCTTTAGATTAGTTTATTACCCTAAGCCCTAATTTAAATACTAACCCAGGCTTAGTGCTTGTAGCCTAAGCCTCCTAAGCCATTGTCATAGTAGAATATAATGACGGGATACGAGTAATATTATCTTAAATTCATTCCCTGAACTAACCTCAATTAAATTGACACTTTTAGCTTATTGTTAGTTTTGCTGTTTTAGTTAACAAATTATTTAAACCAACAAAACTCGATTTCAACCACTCGTTAATAACAAAATCCAACTTAACTTCGATTCCCTGCGGATACGATCCATATACCCGATTTAACTACGACGATCTCTTACGCTTGCGAGTAACACATCAGGTACATAACAACAAAGATGTCCATAGAAATCAGTACATTGACATGTATTCTTCATGAGAATGAAGTAATAGCAACTTGGGATTAGTTCCAAATTCCCTTGTAGACACTGAACCTAAAGTATCTAGGGCAGACGCCTCAATTCATAAGCTTCCGATTTAGCATGATCACTTTGAAAAAAAAAAAAATTTAGTATGATCACAAATAAATTTTATAAAATGAATGAAACCCATACTTGGACTGCAAAAAACACAACCCTTGGAGTAGCAAAGCCTTGAAAAGGAAGGGGTTATGGAACCCTTGACTCCACAAAAATATTATTATGCACAAAGAAAAATGAAGGACAAAAAAAAAGGAAGAAGGAGAAAATAAAGGAAAAATGAGAGAACTCCTCAAGGAGATTTTGTAGATGAGGACATCATGCAAGGTTTTAATGTGGAAATCACAAAGGAGATCTGCCTCAAGATTGAATCCAAACGATATTTGTGGAAGATGCCCAGCCTGTTGCAAAGAGAGACTAAGGGTGAAGAAGCAAAGCATTAAGGCTGTGAGGTGAAAAGATGGAAATGATGAAAGGATTTTAGGGGATAGAGGTATAAATTGCCTACTTTTTTATTTCTATTTTGCCTTCTTTTGCTCCCCAAAGTGCCTTTTTTTCTAAATCAAAAGGGGTAAAAGCCATTTATGGCTTCTGAGATACTGTAGTCAAGAAAGAAAGGGGGAGCATTACTAGAACCTTAAGGGAATTGAGTATGATCAAGAGTAAGAAGCGGAGATTGGGCAGTTGGAGGTCATTTCTTCCATTAATGATTCACTTCTATCTTGTTAAGGTCATCCTAGTTCTAGTTTGGGATTTCTATAACGGGGATAGGGTTGAGTTGAAGTTGTCACCCCATTTCCTTTTCTCTCTTTTGTATGCTTATTTTGGCCTTGTGCAAAGAAATTTGTTGTCTCAATTCGAAAATGAGTTAGTCTTCTTCACTTAAAATGTCCACTCCTCTAATTATTCTGCACCCGAAAGTAACCAACTCGATATGGCAAGTGGTGGTCGAGGTTAGGATGACACATTGGCATCTAAACCAGCCTCTGGATCCTACAAACACTACAATCCAGTATGGGGTGGGTATTGAGGTACTACATTCCACGTGTAGTGAGCCAGACATACTCACTAGCAATTTCATGGGAAATATTTTTGAACCAGATAGCAAACAATTAGCCTAACTTGAGGCAAACAATAAACTTAAAATCAAATGGGAACATAAGAAACCTGATCTTAATTCCTTTAAGGGAAAGGTTTAGTGTAAGTGGCATGGTTCTTTCACCTACTTAGCAAAGAACTGCATCATCTTTAGAAATGTGGTCCTTCGAGCGAGGGAGTTTTCCTGAAGAGGGACAAATGAGTGTTGATAAGAACCAGTTCCTGAATCCTGTACAAGTCAACATGATAGAGGCGGTTGAGCCTCAAGGTACCTGTGACGCTCATACTGTAGAAGACTCCTTTGTAGGATGAACACAAATAAAGAGAGACTGGTCGTTGCCAATACGCTATTCAACAGATTTTTAAAGCAAGAAGTGATCAGGTTCCCACAGAGTTTTGTTCAACTATGGGTTGTGACGTAGGAATGTACGAGGTAAAATTCATAGGTAGCGGTTATAGCAAGGTTAAAAACCGCATTACAACTAAGGATGGCAATAGGACGGGTAAAGCCCGCTACCCGTGGGCACCCGCCCCATTTTACAGGTATAAGTGGGCCGGGTAGTGGGTACAGGTTGGGTGTACCTGCCCCATACCCTCCACGGGTATGGGGCGGCTACGGATATAGTTTTGTACCCGCCCTGCCCCACCTCGTACCCACTATATCCGCTCCATTTTGTACATAGTTAACTTTTAAATTAAAAAATACATGCCTAAATTCAATAACCCAAATTATTTATCAATGTTATAAAAAAATATAATTGATTTTTAAAAATAGTATTAAATAACTAATATGGAGGGGTATAGATAATCGTTTTCTACGCACATTAGGGAGGGTACGAGGCGAGTAATAAATACCCGTCGGATACTCGCTGATAATGTGGTAGATATGGGTATGGATTTGTACCCATCGGGGCGAATATGAATATCCAATCCATACCCGTGGCAGGTAATGCGGGGATACGGGTATAGAATTTGGGTGGCAGGTATGGGTATGGAGGCAGCAACCCCCCGTACCCGCCCCATCCCATTGCCATCCCTAACTATAACGTAGCCAAATTCACCACCTTGATAGGATAGGCCAAAGATATAAACAGAATGCTGATTGTGCCAAGGTTAAAAACCCCACTACACCAATTGACGATTTCGCCACCCATGTTGGCAAGGCCAATGATATAGATAAGTAACAGATTTTCACCACTCTGGTTGGTTAAACCAAGGATACAAAATAACTCTCAATTCAAGGAGAAGAAAAAAGAAAACTCTCTAGCTTTAATTAATTCATCATACAAAATTGAATATGAGTACCCAAAGGAGTATCTATAGACTTAGTCCTAAAAAAAATAAACATAAAAATAATTAAATTCTACTTGAAATATGTAAAGATAAACTAATCTTAATTGTTAAATATAAAAATAATTTATGATTTTCTGATGTATTAGGGTATCGGTGTCTTTACTGGCCGACTATTTGTCTGCAGTTATCCCCCTTCGTGTTTCCATCGAGTTTTCCTTGAGTCTTGCTTCGTATGCTAGGCTTGTGTTATGCATTGATCTAATACTAAATTATTTTCATGCTTTCAGGCTCTATGGTGACATGATGACACGCTCCTCAGGTTGGGGGTCTTTGGAAACAACCTATCTTCAGGGTAGCACCCTGAAGGGGGAAGGCTGCGTACATCTACTCCCTCCAGTGCCTGCTCAGGTGGGAGCCCTTGTGGCATTGAGACTGTTGTTATTGTTGTTGTTTCTGATATACTAGGGAAACAGCGAGTTGCTCCATTGTCGGACCCGCCAACAATTGAGTAAGGGGGCTAATTATTCCGCAATTGCACTGGTCTTCGCATCATCACCATGAATGAGGACGAAACCGTTTCGGCATCTCGCCCATATCGGAAGGCCAAAAGGGAGACGGGCAAGACAATCCCCCCCTCCCCCCCCTCTTTATCACAAATTCACGCAACTACGTCCATTGGTATCTAAAGTGTCTTTTAGTTGTCGTATGCAGGCTTTAGGTAGGATTAACACATCTATACAATATATTATTGTGAAGTTCTCAACTCCCTAAAATCCACTCAAATCCTCATCTCTCAATTTTTAGAAGGGGTGACTTTTCATTTGTCAAAATATAGATATTACTCACAATAAAATAAAAACAATACGATTAAAAAAATTTATAAAGCAACTATAAAATAATGTATAAAATAAATATCATCCGTGCATAACACGAGAAAGACCTAGTGTCAAATGATTTAACAAGGGGTGTCAAATGATTTAACAAGGGGGAATTGTTATAAATACCCCTGAAGTGTTGTAATCCAGGATTAAGAAAAAAGCATAACAGAAATAAATCACTCATACTCATCCGATTCTCACGCTTCTCTAGCTATAACTATTTGTTGCAAAGTAGTCCCGGAAATGTTAGAATTGTTTTAAATTAAAAAAGAAAAAATGAATGGGCAATATATATGAATAAAAATAAATCAAGTAACTCTTGTTTAACATTAGGGTAATGGGGGTAGACCTTGCCTCCTTTACTCCCATTTTCTTTAACCCTTAGGCTCCGTGTGTTTTGGGGGAAAACTACATTATAGGAAGTGGTTTTCCCCTTTTCCTTTGTTCGGTGCATCATTAACTCACAGAAAAGGTTTTCCGAAAGAAAACCTTTTCCCTCAAATGAGGGAAAGTAGCTTCTCTTTTAAAATAGGGGAAGTCGAGATTCTAAGTGGCTCAAAAACCTCACAGTTATCATCACGTAAATCAAGATCGAATCAAAATAAACTAGACCGTACTGTAAACATTTAATGTCAACATCGAACAAGAATTAGACTGAATAATTAAAGACAGCTTCGATATTACTTTGTTAGTGTTGCAACAGAACAATTTTAATCAAGTTGAATTATTACATGATATTACCGAAGGAAATTATTTAGGTAATATTTTAGCATTTATTACATAGGTACTGTGATATTTTAATAATATATAACGATGTACCCTAAAGTTTAAAATTTTTCTCGTAAATCAGGTATCTTTTGCTAAAATTTAGTATATTTTAAATGAAAACAACAATCTATATGTATCCTATGTCATAATGTAATAATTTCTTTTGTCCAAAAATGCCAACATGACACTTTTTTGATAATATATAAGTAATTTTTGTTACAATATGGACAACCGTTTGATAATAAGATACTTATACCACCATCAGTTTTTTGGCAGAAATTAGCCGAATTTTAATAAAAATTCACCAATTTTAACACAATATATACACAAGTGATAAAATTTCTTATCTCATGGCATTTCATTGCATATAATAAAATGATAGAGTATTTACATGATAAATGCTCAAATTTTAGAATACCTAAGAAATAATTTTCCTAATTTATACAGCTTTAATAGTTAACTTTTTATTTTGTCACTTCATATATGTTGTATTATTACTTATGTTGTCCTATAAAAAGATATAAAATAATTGGTGAAAAATATATATTTTTTAAAATATACACGAAGACATCACAATGGAGAATTAAGTTTTCCTTTGAAACAAACAACGGAAACCGCACTTAGAATTTATATTTCCTTGGAAAATATTTTTCGAAGAAAAATCAATTCCTAGATTATTCTTTTTTGTCAAAACAAACGAAGCCTTAAATTAGGAGTAAAGGGATAAAGTAGTTTTTTAGGAAAATTTGGACAAATTTATCGTTATTTTAGTTATAACACTCTTTACCCTTATCATTTTACCTAATTAGAAAATTAGAATAACTTATTTAACCGATTTGCTATTCCTCTGCTACTGTGCTCCCTGTTTCTTTTGTCTTGGCGCGTTTGTTTGTCCTGCTTCCCTGTGTCTTGGTCGGTTGTGTATTCCAGGTCTCGTGTTCTCGTATGTGGGGTTCCGGTCTTTGCTTGTTGTTCGGCCTCAATACTTTTAAGTCGGATGTTTTGGTCCCCTTTTTGATGGTTGGACTCAGGCCTCGCTTGGCGAGTGGTTTGTTTGTATCGCGACTTTGTCATTGATTATCGAAAAAAAAGAATAACTTATTTAACCCTTTTAACTTTAATCCTCCTAATTAAACATATTTAAATAAAAGTAGAATAATACTTTATGCCCCCTTATGTTTTTCCCTTTTATCCTCAGAGTGTATTTGGTTCAGCTTATTTTAGCTTAATAAGATCTGTATCTTTTTACAGTGAAGTGTTTGGTTGTGCTATACCGAAATATCTTTTTTATATAATAAAGTGTTTGGATATAAGTTTTAGAAAGAAACTTATATATTATAATCACATATATGACTTAATAATATAAATTAATTAATAATAATAGGTATGAGAGAGTTATGATGGACCGGACAATGCTCCAGTTAGGAGGTGCGGACATCCCCTTACTACTCTAGGTAGGAGAGGAAGAGGCAGGCCAAAGAAGAGATGGCTGGAGAAGATCCGACAAGACCTCACCCACCTAAACCTTCGGGAGGAGATGACCTTAGATAAGGCCCAATGGAGGGCCAGTATTGGGGTTATAGATGCCCAGTTGGAGTAGGGCAGTCTAGCTTACTAGTGCTACGCCTGGATAGCCTCCTGGCATACTTAGGCGTGTACTTGTTCACATGAGCCGCTACTTGCCCACTTACCTGCCTACCTATCCTGTGATCTGTGTGATTTCTGCTTAGTTTTTGCTTTCCGCTTGTTGTGGCTTGCTAAGTTAGTTGTTTTGCTCGCTATGTGTCCCATCTTACTCATACGTTGATGATCTCCTGCTGACAGGTCATATGCGCTATGCTGCGGACAAACCTCTCAGGTTGGAGGTCCTCGGAAATAGCCTCTCTTCAGGGTACCCCCTGAAGGGGGAAGACTGCATACATCTACCCTCCCCAAACCTTACTTTTGCGGGAGCCCTTTGCAGGCATTGGGTTTGTTGTTGTTGCTGTTGTTGTTATGAGAGAGTTATGATGATAGTTGGTCATGGAAGTAGATATTGATGAATATAGCAACCTATGGGCTTAAAGAGGGTTGTGGTAGATGGGGGTGGTGATAACAAGTCAAAGTAGGTCGTAGTTTTGAAGATTTAATATTAATATAGTTTTTTAAAGCATTTTTTTTTGAAATAAACTGTGAAAAAAATTCAGTTTTATATCTTTTCGGCGTAATTATGAAATAACTTTTTTATCTTTATATTCAAGCTATGAAAAAGATATAAAAAAATATTTTCTACCAACCAAACGCAAGCCCTGCAGTCAACTAGATCTTTTTTCACAGTTTTAAACTATTAAAAAGCTGAACCAAATGCAAACCTTAATCCTCCTAAGTAAATATATTTAAATAAAAAAGTAACATTTTCAGTGCTCCGAGGGCTCCCGCCTAAGCAGGGTCTAAGGGGTGGATATAAGCAACTTTCACCCTTCAGGGTAGCAAAAGCTGTTTTTGAGTACCCCAACCTGAGGGCTAAGGAATTTTCGGAAGGTCACATATCTTTGTACTACTCTCATCCAAGCACACTTAACTTTAAACTTCTAATAAAATTTAATATTTGTGTGTTAGTACCCTCTTTAACAAATATATTTAAATAAAAATAGAATAATACTTTATACTTCACTTTTTATCTCCTTACGCAGTTGACAAACAAATTATCAGTAACTGACGTTTTTTTGCTAAACAATAAACGCTTCACCAGGCTATCATCACGACGATTTCCCGTTCACACTCGCCTCTCCGATCAAGCAACAACAATGGCGACGACCTCCGGCGCCGATGAAGTACACGCCATAGCCGCAGAGCAACGAGACGAACTCCTCAAAGCCAAAGCCCTAGAATCCGACCTTGACCTCGCATTCCGCCTGCAAATGGAGGAAGCCATAGCCGCGTCCATCTCTCTGCTCCCTTCTTCCTCCTCTTCATCGCCGCCTCAACCGTTGCGCAGCGAAAACAACGACGCTTTGAGTGTCGCGGATGCGCAGAGCAAAGAGCTTGACAGGTTTGAGCAGGAGCGGAGGGACCGCGAGTTGAGCGAAATCGAGTCGCGGAAGATGAAGGATGAATTTTGTCGGCGGATTCATGATCAGAGGCTTGCGCGCGATATCTTGCGGATGCGCGAGGAGGATTGGTTGGACTATGGTGATAATTTTGAGCGGCCTTTTGGTGAAGCTTCTTCTTCTTCAGTCGCCATTGTGGCTAATGAGAATTTCAGGTTTTGAATTCTGTTTTTGTTTTTCATCTTTGTGAAATTTAAATGTTTTATGTTGGAATTTTCTATGTATGACTACTTGAATTCTTTTGTCGACTTATCGGGAGTAGGTATAAAGTGTTTGGTCGGTAGGATGAGAAATAGAACTTTTTGCCTGCCGGGTGTAAAAACAAAGGCGTCAGAAGTTACATAGTTCTGGCGATTTCTTGGTAATCATACAAGAGGGCAAATGCCTACTTCACATAAATTTCGATTTTCTCCGTTTACTTTTTGGTAACTAAACAAGGCCTTAGATTCTTGTTCCGTAGCTTCTTCTATTAATGAATTTCAGCCTGTTTTTTCCCGTCATAGAAACGTGATAATGGAGAATCTAGCCGTTTGCTTCTCTCTTGTCCATGTCCCGATTATGCACGACTCTGTTGAAATTGCTTTTGTTTTGGTCGCATTTATCGAAGGAAGTGTTTTACAGTGTTTGAGGAGGGTTTATGGAGGTAAGAGAAGAAATCCTAATATTGTAGTGGTTCATCATATGAAAGAATTTCAATCAGGAATGGAGATTCATTGAAGTATAGTTGATACGAACCGAAACTAAAATAGACTGAAAAATAAGATAAAGCAGTAAAATACTAAAATTAAAGAGATAGGGAAGAAGAGATAGGAAATGACATATTGATTTCAATCATACCTTCTCAGTACAAGGTTGGGTCTATTTATAGGAGTTTATCCCTTACTTCGGCTGGGCCCGCTCTACCATCTATTGGCCTACCATATTGTTTTCTGGTCCATACACTCATTTTGGGCACATATCAACAGTTGTTCATATCGCTTAATTCAATTCATGAGTTAGTTTGTGCTCTAAGAAAAGGCAAATTGGAATGGACATTCTTTGTAGTTCTGGAGCACCAAAATAGAAATCAATATTCCCTTTTCCCCCCTTCTTTTCACGATGTTTATGGAGTCTTGAGAAATTGAGCTACGTTACTAAGTGGTGAAGTTTGTCTGATTAATAGCTACCTTTTCTTTTTTTTTTTTTTTTTTTTTTTTTTTTTTCCCCCAATGAGAACAACAATGATATTGATGATTATAGAGGTGAATCTTGTATTCTTTGGTTATACTTTACCTTTGGTATTGAAGCTGAATCCAAGAAACTTTTTACAAGGACATTGGGAAGTTGCTTTCTTGGTGTTGTAGTCTTAATTGTCAGCATACTACAAACTTTTTGTGGTATGCTTGTATGAATACTTTGGCGAAGCACTAGAAAATCAAAATACAAAGATATGATCCTAAGCACTCTTTAGATCCCTTAATTTTTGATGATAGATATCAATCTTTATGGGGAAGTTCCTTACATCCACCATTGTTTTCCCTCCCTTGCCCCCGACCCTGCCTGAAAAAGAGTACGTTCTATTCTTCTAAAAGGTTGTTTTGAATTTTAGTTCTAATGTTGTAAGTAATGATAATACTAGAAACTTCTTTCAACCCACATTCAATAGGACATGGTATGGATATAGTAACACAATCATTATCAGATGTGAGCAAGATGGGTGCTGTGCTCGAATACTGCAATTGAAGGCCAAAATTGTCTTTTTAGCCAATATCCTCCATTTGTAGTTAGCTATTAGCTATTAACAAATCTCGTAGCTTCAAGAACAAATGAAAGGACAAGTATACTTAGTTGTGGAGTAAGTTGTGAAAATTCTCAAACATGTCATGATCTTAATTTGAAAATCATGTTAGTGACATATCCTAGAACATATCCAAGATTAGGATACTTTTTGTTCAAATCTCTACTTTATGATATTTAACAAGTCTAGGGTTATATTCTTAAATCCACACCCACGTCTCCGAATACAAGCAACATAGATATTGGTCTAGTTGGTTCTTGTCTGCCAAATATTTGTTTTGTGTAGTTAGAGGTCATCGCCTTCCTAACTTCCTCCTAGGCCTCATTAGAACTAAACATAATGAAGTAATGGAATCAAGAAAGATGTTAAATGAGATGTTTGACATTCGATACGGATTTTGCTTCTTGTTTTCTGATATTTGCTTCATATTTCGGCTTCTCTTTGATCCAACGTTAATTATTTTGTATGATGAATAAAATTTAGGTTGTACTTCAAGGGTTTGGTGAGCGTCGAAACAACTAAGGATTCAAAGGTTACACTCTCTGGGATTGGAGTTGCAATTTGTGATCCAAGAGATAATTTGATATTTGAGTTGAGTAAGCCATTATTAGGGCACGGGACAGGCCACCAAGCAGCTGAGATCAAGGCTTTGATAGAGGGACTCGAGACTGCCATAGATCTAGATTTAAAGCGCGTCACATTATTCTGTCACTACTATCCTCTTTACCAATATGTAAGTACAAACTATCTTTGGTCGATTGGTCATGTTTACTTTTCTTGTTAAGATTCTTTGGTGGCCACTTCGATGTTCGACGTATCTATATTAATCATGTTACTTTGTCACTACTATCCTCTTTACCAATATGTAAATACATATTATCTTTGGTCGATTGCTCATGTTTACTTTTCTTGTTAAGATTCTTTGGTGGCCACTTTCATGTTGGGTGTATCTATATTAATCAAAAATGATTTCGTTATTGCTCGAGAATGGATCCTTAATTTATATGTAAGTACAAACTATTTTTGCTTATTGCTGCTTTATGCTCTCTTTGTGCTGTTGCTATTATGTTGTTATATTGTTATGCTTTTTAGGTTGGGGGTCCTCGACGCAGCCTCCCTTTGAGGTAGCACCTTGTAGGGTAGGGCTGCGTACATCTCACCCCTCCCTTCCAGACCCTGCATTAGTTGGAGCCCTTGAGGCACTGGGTTTTGTTGTTGTTGTTGTTGTTGTTTGATGTCCGCATAACATTTCTTTATTGTACTGGTATGCATAAACCATATTCTTTTGGAGTTAGTGACATGTGATTAATTCTACATGCCTACGTACTCTTTTGAGGTTGTTCGTTGCATTCTTTGATATGTTTACATATTCATTGCTCAATGCAACATCTTGTTTCAATCTTTTTGTTACTTCTGCTATTTTCTTCAACCTAAGACGGCTAAGCTCAGGGTGGAAAATGATAAGAGAAAGTCAACTATGAGCCTTTTGCTGACCAAAAGAGTGACTATGGAAAGTGAGAGTGTTACATTGAGTCAAAATCTTTTCAATTGGAGTGCAATTGGCATCTCTTTTGAGTGACTCAGACCAGTAGAAGCGTCTATCAGTTTTCTTCCCATCTAGTAGGCGTTGCGTCCCTTGTCTTTGAGAGGTGAAATCGGTGTCTTTGGTGCCCACATCCACCTTGCCCTTGACTCTTACAAATTCCGCAATGGCGGGTCATATTCCTTGTTGTTGAACGCTCTTTCTTCAACGAGTACTCATGGTGAAGGTCCCCGGAGTAACAAGCGTTTGTTTACATTTTGATAGAGCGAGAACACATTGTGCTAGTACTACATGAGTTCAACACACATGTTTTCCAAACACTTAGCAATTCCCTGGGATCAATGTTGAATGTATGTCATGCTTTGTTTCTGGTGAGTGGTGTGGAGTTGGGAGGGTTTGCTTATTGGATATTTCAGAGAGAAATTCTTGATCCTACTATGCAAATAGAGGAATTGCCCCTGACCGATTTAGCATATTCTTTTGTATTTGGCTCAATTGAACAGTTAAGTAGTATAGAAGCACATGGTGTGATCCAATAGAATGAGTTTGCCTCTAAAGGTAGGACTGTACAAACATTGCTGTGGACCAAATGACTGGTCCTCCTCAGTCTTGAAATTAAGCTTATTTGGTTTTTTGTTCGGTGTCGTCTAGTCTGGTCTTGAAAAACCGAAACCCAATTGGAAACCCGATTGATATCATTGTTGCTCCTACAACTTACTTTATTGTTGTGCTTGGGTTGTTTGAGGCTTACAATATTTGGGCCTAAAACTAGCTAAAGGTGATCCTGCAAGCGCTAACTCTAAATTTGTATTTTAAAATGCATGTTGTGTGATATTGACAATGATTGTCTCCTTTTTTGTAAATTGATTTTAATGTTGAATTGCATGTAAAATTATGGATTATTCTTATGCTCTATCCAGGTCAGGATCATAACTTGTTTTGAGGAATTGAGGTGGATAGGGAGTTGGTGCTGGTGTCCCACTTGCAGTTTGCAGATGACACTAATCTTTTCTTGGAAGATATGAGGGTTTTAAGGTTGTTTTGACAATTATCTAGTTGTTTGAACAATTCTCATGTCTTAAAATCAACTTGTCAAAGTTTAGCATCCTAGGGATTAGGAAAATTGCAAGAAGGCTGGATGGTTGGAAATGCATTTTCCTTCTTTAGGGGGTTGCCTTACTCTTGTCTAGTCATGTCTCAGTAGTGTTCCCATATGTACATGTCTCTTTTTAAGATTCTTGTGTTAGTTACAAAGCGTATTGAGCGGATCATGAAAGATTTTCTTTGGTCAGGGATAGAAGAGAACTATCGGGAACATTTGGTTAGTTGGGATAGAGTGTGTAGATTGCATAGCCGGGGGGTATTGATAATTCGGTGTCCAAGATCATATCTCTTCTAAGTAAATAGTTATGGCAATTCCCTAGGGAACCTAACTCCTTTTGGCACATTTTGATTAAGAGTGAGTTTGGTATCCAAGATAATGGGCGGGATGCAGGGTCGGTGGATGCGATCGGTTGATCCTCATCTTGGAAGTTTATCACGCCGCTTTACCCCTCTTTCCTTCCCCATATGCATTTTATGATTGATTCAGGTGACCGTAATTGATTATGGTTTGTCTGGTGTACTGAACGCCCCAGTTAATTTCTTTTCATCTCAGCAGGGTGGTTTAATGTCTTTGAACTTGCACCTTTGCAAGAATTTTACTACAAGGGAAATATAGAATTCATACAGTTAAGTCATATTCTAGACCAAGTATGCCTGTCCTCACTTCATGATAAGAAGGGCTGGATGTTGGATGGGTATGGCATTTTTACATCTAAATCCTTTTTCCAACATCTTTTTTCACACTATCCTTTTTCGGCTTTCCCGTTATGCTCTTATATTTGGAAAGCTAAGGTACCTTTAGAATTAAGGTTGTTACGTGAACTTTACTTCTTAACAAGCTTAATACTCAAGATTGCTTGTTGAAACAAAGACTTTTTAAGGCTTTGTCTCCAGGGATCTGTGTTATGTGCTTCTAGAGTGGGGAGTTGTGTGATCATTTATTCTTGTATCGTGATGTAGCTTGGGATTTATGGTGCAGTCTATTGTCCACTTTCAACTAGATGTGGGTTTGCTCAAGTAGGGGCGTTCATCGGTCCAAACCCGGACCGGACTAGACCGGATCGGACCGAAGACCGAAATTGGCCTCTTTTGAAGACCAATGGACCGGACCGGACCGGACCGGACCGGACTGATTTGGACCGATTATCATTTCTTACTTTTCTAATATAAGTTGAATTTAGTACGTTTTGTTGATTTTGGACAATTTAAAGGTATCTAATAGGGAAAAAAAAGAATAAAAAATAAACAATAGAAATAATAGAAAATATAGAAATATTAAATGATCACCCACTAAATACAACAGCTCATCGCAACTTATATTTACTAAACTTGACCCTGATAATTTGGCCCCTTCAATTTGATTAACATTTCTTGGTTCTCCACTAATACCTAACAAAATTCTTCATAAATTAACTAAAAATAATTATGCATATAGGTCGTAAAAATATACATAATGCAATAGTTTATATTTAAAACAAACAAGATGAGTTAATAAAGGTGAAAAGATAAGTTAATATAAGGGTTTATGGGCTATTTTTGAACTAATTAGGCCAAATGTTATAAGTTTAGAGTACTCTACTTATAATCTAATAAAAGATATAGGAGCCCCAACAACATAATTCGGGTTTTTGGTCTGGTCTCGGGTTTTTCGGGTTTGGACTGGAACGGACTGGACCCCGAAATAAGGTTAACATGAGGATCGAGGACTCGACCGAAATTGAATCGGTCTGGTCCGGTCTTGGATCGAATGACCGAGCGGGTCCCTTTTTTGGTCCGGACCGATATTGTCCTTAATGAATTTTCATGGCGTAGGAAAGAAGGAAGGCCTTTAACGTCATTCTTTACAGTTAAGCTTTCGATTTTCTGGTGTATTTGGCTTGAATGGAGTGCTAGGATCTATAAAGATTAACATGCACTAGTTAATTTCTTATGGGAGAAAGTAGTCTTTTTTAGCAGCTCTTTGGACGAAGAGCTTTGGAGGCTTTGTTGATATAGCCTTAGTTGACTTGCAAAGGGATTGGAGGACTTTATGTTATTAGTTTTCGGTCATCATTGTTGCATTTTGTAATTTTGAGGACATATTTTCCCTATCCTTTTGTACATTTTTTCGCTTTTAATATTATCTCTTTCTTCAAACAAAAATAATTATGGATTATCCTTACAGGGAGGCACTTGTTTTCCTATTAATGTGGTGGGCACTGTATTTGGTGGGTGAGCTATAGGGATAGCAATGCCGGGGGGGGTGGGAAGGGCGCGGGTACAAGGGGTGCCTCTTCCAGACCCATACCCACCATCCAAATCTATACCCGTACCCACCCGTTTACCGGCCACGGGTAGGAAGTGGATACCCATACCTGCCCCGGTGGGTACAAATCTACACCCATACTCGCCTGTTACCCACGGGTATCCATTACCCACCCCGTACCTACACTAATATAAGTGCAAAACGATTATTCATACTCGCCCATATTAATTATTTAATATTATTATTTTTTAATAAATATTTTGGATAATTGAATTTAAATTTGTATTTTTTAGTTTGAGAGTTAATTAAATATAAAATGAAGCGGGTATGGTGGGTATAAGGCAAGGCCGAGCAGATATGGAGCGGGGTGGGGTGGATACAACACTATACCCGTACTTGCCCCATACCGGTGGCGGGTACGGGGCCGATAAATCCAAACCGTACCCGCTACCCACCTCACCTTTACCCATATCCACCCCGAATGGGGCGCTTACCCGCGGGTAACGGGTTTTACCCGCGCCATTGCCAACCCTAGTGAGCTATGAGTATTTTAAATTTTTTTCATTTTCAATTGTTTCTGATGTTGACTTTTTATCCACTTTCATTTCAATTAGACGACTTTAAAGTTGCCAAAAACCTGGCAAATTGTGCTGTATATGATGTTTAATTGGTCCAACTAAGTTCGGTTTGGTCTAGTCCTTGTGGTAATTGGTTTGGTTTTGGACCAGAGCCTTATAATCTGGTCTAGTCTTTGGTCCTCGAAAGAGACCCGTTTTGGTCTTCGATCTTGACCATTCTGGGTTTGGATTCATGAACTACTGTCTATAAGGTTGTTGGCATCTGTAGGTATAATTTCTCTAGCTGTTGTGAATGTTGCTTATGCAAAGGGCCTTAATGGTAATGGTTTCCTTGGTTTTCCCAACTCTTAAGTTCACCTAATCATCCATGCTACTTGTACTCTCGCCTGATCTAAACACGACTCTAGGGGGTCTGATGGTGTGACTTAACAAGGCACCATCTCTATTCCAAAGCAAGTTGTTTGTAACTCTTTTTTGTCTAAGGACCATAAGGAACCAGAGAATTTGGGTACTTCGGATGCACTCAAGGATGGAGGGGATGACTAAGAGCCAAGAACTCTTGCAATGCTAGCTTGCTTTGAGTTTAGGGATCATAGGGGTGACGTCTGACATTGGTTACCAGGCATTGAACTAGTACTTAGAACTCCGAAGTTAAGCGTGCTTGGGCGAGAGTGGTGCCAAGATGGGTGACCTCCTGAGAAGTCCTCGTGTTGCCAACCCTATAAGGTTGGGGGTTTTCGGAAACAGCCTCTCGGCAGGGTTACACCCTGAAGAGGTAAGGTTGCATACATCCACCCCTCCCCAGACCCCCTTAGGCGGGAGCCCTTGAGGCATTGTGTCACGGTCCCAATTTGCTGAGAGGAACAAAGGACCGTGCGGCGCCAAGACTCTACTGAGTCAAGGCCAGCCTTACCCTGAGAGAGGCTCTTTCACCCCTCATGACATACTTTTTCTTTCTTACGATGCACATGACTTGACAAGCACAACCCCTCTCTACCCGAGAGTCCCACCATGTGTCACAGATTTACTCAAGTCTCATGACCCCAAAAGCAAATCCCACTTAGTGGCATACGGATGACCAACCAAAGGCCTCAAACCCTGGAGCGTGACCCATCAATAGGTTCCCTTGCCAACACAACACTTAGACGCATACCAGCGCCCCAATGTCTTGTAATCCACATCTGTCCATGAAGCTCTTTGCGCACCCATGCGCCTACGCAAGGGCCGGCACCTCGGCCGCCCTCCTTTCCTTAGGTCGTGCCCCACCGATGACCCTTCTGTTTCGACAATGCATCTCAACTTCTAGGGTCGCTGCTCGGTGGGCCGACACACCCGCCGGACACCATCACTATGTCGGACCTCATTGGCACCCCTTTGAGTCTCAATCCTGCGTCTCAACTACTCGGGTCACTCGCAATGCCACAAGTCCTTCACAGTGTCGGCTCCCTCTTAAGAGCAGACTGACATAGTCCTACTCCAGAACAACACCCAAGGGCCCCAACGTCCCTTGGGCGCGCCTCGTGTTCGAGGCCGCTGTCCTTATGGGGAGCTCATATGATCCCGCACAAGTAGCACGCCACTCACCCGAGTGGGCAACCATCTCGTAGCCAACGTCGAACCTGGGTGCCTATTGACATATGACCAACGGTCCCTACCTTACCCTCAGACACGATGTTGCCACCTCCGTGCCATCAAGCCACGAGACCGGTAAACGGGGCCGGTGCACACCGCTGCTCACAAGAGGGCTCGAACACTACGAGTGCTCTTGCCGATTGAAGGTTGAATCCTACAAGCTGGAGTGCTTTGACATTGCGTCGCACAGCATAGACGAGGGACCAAGCCTTCCTTGGACGAATTACGCACACTGTCGGCCTTGGGCCCCCCACAGTGTCCACGGAGTGTCCTACTCACGTGGAGACCTCATGCCGCCCTCATAGCTGCACTGAGGCCCGCCCCCGTTACCGGGGTAATCCATTTACACAATTATTCGGGGCCAGGGCACATGATGCCCCCAAATCCAACTTCAACTACCTTTGTCTTACTTAACAAGGGAACTTCCGCAACCGGGACGTGACTTGCGACGCAGCCCGTGACACTGCTTGCATTTAGCTCGCGACATGCACTCATACACGGGCTCCCATACGCTCGCGTTGAGATGCACACCGGCGTTGGCTTGCGCCCAGCGCACGACACTGGGTCGCGCACCCCGATGCTAGGGTGCGCGCACGAGACACAAAGGCTCACACAAACGCACCGTGTCATGGTCCACAACAGGACCGTGACACATTGGGTATGTCATTGTTGTTGTTGTAGGGGTCACCTCTAACATTAGTTACCAGGCATTGAACTAGGACTTAGAAGTCATGTATGGAGTGGGAGCTAATGAGACTAGATAGGCTTTGTGCTTCAGAGTTTATGGTAAAGGAAAGGGAAGGGTGTTAAGCCAAATCCATAATAAAGATTCATAATCTGAAGGTTTGTGGCTTAGGGTGCTTTTGATAAGAGGGGCATTATTAAAAGTTTATCTTGCAGTCAACCCTTAACATTGTTTTCTTGTAGAAAACCATATTAGAAGATATTGATGGCTTGGTAGTGAGAGGGATATAGAAGTCTAGGCATGAACACTGCATTTTCTCTTGCCTTTGGGCCCTTCTAGAGGGATTTTGATCAGTTCGAGCACTGGAGTTCCCTCTTGAGTGATGTAGTCTCAGGTCAATTCTCAATTTCTGTTTGCCTTAAATTGGAGGGAGAGGTTAGTCTTGGTTCAATTTTGTCTATGGTTCCAATAGGTCCTATGAGAGATCCTTTAAGAGTCTCGTATGGCCTTTGTAGACCTTCATGGTAACAAGACTTTAATGTCACCTAGTTCCAACCTAAGAGTGTACCAATATGCAAGCACCGGATCCCATTAGAACTTTGAAGTTAAGCGTGCTTGGGCTAGAGTAGTATCAAAATGGGTGACCTCCAGGGAAATCCTCGTATTGTACCCCTTATATTGGGGGTTCTCAGAAATAGCCTCCCTTTAGAGTAGCACCCCCCCCTTGGGCGGGCGACCTTGCTTAGGCGGGAGCCCTTGGGGCACTGGGAATGTTGCTTTTCTTTTACCTTTAACATGAGAAGGTTTGATGATTTTATTGGGAGTGCAACCTTAGGGATACCCCCCTTGATAGTGCTCTATCCACTTGGTCCAAACAAAGTAAAATGTTGGTTAGTCATATTGATTGCCTTTTCTTGAATCCTCAGTGGGAGGATCTTTTCAAAATCAAGAGATTTGGACCAGGCCCACTTCGATTGTTTCTTAAGCGGGTCTATGGTTGGTGGGATCAATGTCGTTTTTGTTTTGGGTGTGTTATGTTTTCATAAAGATGGTTAGATTTTTCAATGCCTAGTTGAAAGAATGGAATAGACAATGTTTTAGAGATACTAGCATAGACTTCAAGATCTAATTTCTATGATTGATTTGTTGGATAAGGCAAAGGATGGAGTTCCCCTTGCTAGAATGTCTTGAAGGAGTATATGGAGATTTCAATGAGAAAGGGAGCTAGGCGTGCCAAAATAGCATCACAATGGGTAAGAGAGGGGGATAGCAGTTTTAGACCTTTTCATAGAGTGGCATTAGGGAATGAGGAATGTCGTCTGGGAGTTGGAGACTAATGATGGCGATGTTTTTGACTGATCCTTGGCTAATTTATTAGCAGATAACTTTCTTTTGATCGATCTTTATTTACAAAGGAAAGTTCTAGTCGATCTTTGATTGATGGTATTGAATAGAGCCTTATCCGCTTCTTAGCAAGAAGTTTTGGAGAGCCATTTTGAGGAAGAAGAGTCAGAAGTGTTGTCTTTCATATAACTAATGATGAGGCACCTGATCCAAATAGTTTCTTGATGGTTTTTTCCATCACTGTGGGGATGTGATTAAGGTGGATCTGTTGAAGCTTTTTTGGAGTTCTGTGGAATGGATTCATTTTAAGAGCATCAATTCCACGTTCATTACTCTTGCCCTCAAAAAGGATTGTTCTATTAAGGCAATAGGTCTTCATCCAATCAACTTCGTGATTAGTATTTATAAAATATTACTAAGGTTTTGTACGTGAGGCTATGTGGAATTCTGGACGATGCTGTGATGTAGGACAAGGGGAAGGGGAAGGGGAGGGGGAAGGGGAAGGCAGAAGGGAGGAGAGAGAAGAGGAGAGAATTGGAGGGAAGGGGAAGAAATAGAGAAACCTTAGAAGGGAGAGGGAGACTTAGGAAATATATTTTAACTCAATTCATTTCGCAAATATGAAAGAATACAAAAGTTTAAATTGACATTTCTAGAGCAAAAATTAGGAAACTAAATAATATAAAATATGGAAACTTACTAACCTAGATGAAATCTAAAATATGGGAACTTCCTAAACATTTTAAAAGTCTCAAATATGGGAAACTCCCTAAACATAAAACAATTTCCCAAAAACAAAGAATCTTCCGAAAAATAAACTTTCTAAGATTTCTTCTTTCGTCTACTGTAAAATTTTAGCGGTGTAGATGGTTTAGACAATGTTGCATCATTCTCCCTCGGTGGAAGAGAACTTAACTCCGGCGAGTTAGACTTAAGACAGGCATCAAGAAGGTTATGGTCGATAGCATGGAACTCATCTTCAGTGATCCAAGTGGCATCGTGGGTAGTCATCCATAGAAGAAGTAATGATTTCATCATCCAGGACATCCACAACTTCTTCTTGTACTTGCTTGAAAGGTGAAGTCCTAGGCCCGCGAGATCTTGCAAAACATTTGTAGAATAGTTTGAAGGCTCAAAGGTGCCTTGGTAAGGGGTACCTTCCACGCTGAAAACAGGACTAATGTTCAAGTGATTGAGCAACTGTAAAAAATATGCATTAGATCCCAATTTGCAGGATTGGTAGGGTCCAACAGAATGGGCATGCAGCTTTTTTGCAAGCGTTTCTAGGCAGACATTCAGGGTGAATGCGAACCATGACATAGTCGCCTACATTAAAATCCTTTGCTTGACGGTGAACATTAACAAGTTTAAGATCAACATTACTTGTGGCAATCCTTTGCCTATCTCAACATGCAAATCATGGATGTGATTAGCAAATGTTTCAGCGAGTAATGGTAGGAAGTGAAGCAAGGTCCACAAGAGTACGACGCGAATATCCATGCACAATCTCAAAGGGACTTTCTCCAGTAGTTCTATTGATAGAATTGTTATAGGCAAACTGAACTGAGGAAAAAGTTAAGTCCCAATTACTGGGCTTGTCCCCTACAACACATCTAAGCAAGTCTTCTAGACTTCAGTTCGCAACCTCAGTCTTTCCATCAGTTTGGGGGTGAAATGTAGAGAATTTAACGTTGTGATCGACACATCCTCCAAAGTGTCCTCTAAAAATGACTAACAAATTTAACATCACGGTAACACACAATAGATGTGGGAAGAACATGCAACTTAACAACTTCTCTAGAGACCGACGCATATGTTGTTTGCTGCATGGAATAAAGTGAGCCCTTTTAGAAAATCGATCAACCACAACAAGGTAGAAAGTTTCCGTTAAAGTTAAAGGGAAAATACTATAAGACGGTAGTGAGACTGGCCATGTCATATAGTGAGGAGTAGTGTTGGCCAGTTAAATGGTATCATATGCAGAAGTTGAAGGTGGTGGAGTTGGGGATGTTGAGGTGGATGTGTGGACACACATGGAAGGATAGGATCATAAATGACGTTATAAGAAGCAAATTGGGCGTGGCCCCATTCGAGGATAAGTTGAGGGAGCAACATTTGTGGTGGTTTGGGCATGATTAGAGGAGACGGACCATTGACCCTATCAGGAGATACGAGAAACTTCATACTACGGATGGGAGGAGGGGAGAGGTAGGCCAAAGAAGAGCTAGATGGAGAAGGTTCGACACGATCTCACCGACCTAAACCTAAATGAGGAGATGGCCTTAAAAGTTGAGTGGAGAGCTAGCATAAGTGTAGCCAATAGTGCTTTAGAATAGAGGAGCGTAACTAGGCTAGTCTTAGCACCCCTAGGCTTATTTGAGCCTTATTGCTTATTGTCGTGTACTATGTTGCTTTTGCTTAATGCTCTATTTGCTGCTTTTTTCTGCTTTATGCTTTTTACTTTGTGCTCTCTCTGTGTTGTTGCTATTATGCTGGTATCTTATGTTTTTTATGCTTTTTAGGTTGGGATCCTCGGACACAGCCTCCCTTTGGGGTAGCATCTTGAAGGGGTAAGGCTGTATACATCTCACCCTTCTAACCCTGCATTAGCGGGAGCCCTTGAGGCACTGGGTGGTGGTGGTGGTTGTTCCTTGTTGATCAACCACAACAAGGATAAAATCATGTCCTTGAGTTGTTTTTGGTAACCTAAGAACGAAGTGCATGCTAATTTCTTTCCAAGGCTCATGAGGAATAGGAAGTGGAGTGTAAAGACCCGTGTTGTGCTTTCTAGTTTTGGAAACTTGGCAAGTACGACACCAGGAGACAATCTTTGCCGCATCCCTCTTTAGAGATGGCCAATAGAAACCGTCAGATGCTGATAGTTGGATGTCTATCTATAATTGACAAGTGCTCATGAGGGCTTGTGAACCGGCTTGGCTCACTTACACCCCTAGGTTTACTTGACGAAATTGTTGGATGTCTATGTATGATTGCACTAGTCCATCTACACAAAACAAGATACTTCACTATTGCCTCCTGCAGCCTCTAATGTGTATCTCTAAATAGCATAGCGTTTCATGATGTGCGTGATGAGTGGCGATCATATTTGGCCATTATTATGTAGTTTAAGTGAAAGGTACTCTACTTATGGTGGAAAAGTTGTAGTTCAAGTAAGTCTCGTGATCATGGATATGGAACTGAATCACAATTTATGGCTGCATTGCTGAAGTGGGATACGATAACTGTTCCATGGGCCGCGGCTACAATCGTGTAACATATTAGACTGCTATTAATCCATGATGAGATAATTGTTGTGTTGCATAATTTTATTTTGATTCCATCATAAGGTGTTCAAAGCCCATCCCCACCTCAGGCTTCCCTTCCCTGACCCTTAGGAATTCTCTCCCACCCGACCAACAAACAGAGGTTATGGGTTGATCTTACCATCTTGAAAAACATGCACAGGTAAGAAGGAAACTTTTGCTGCACTCTATTTGCCATAATTTTCATAACTTGAAATTTTGAATCTTTGACATTGTTCTCATCTTTGATATTGTTTTAACTTCTGCCCTTTGATAACTTCCGTGCATGGTCCTTGATAAACATTAAACTATTAACAGTGAGAATATGCAAGAGGAATGATTCATTGTATCCTGGATGCAGGTTACACAAAGATGGGCCCCAAACAGTCGCAAGATTACAACAATGATGGGTAGAGTAGCCGTTCTCCAGAAAAAATTTACTTACTGTCACCCTCGTCTTGTTGGACCACATGAAATCAAGTTTGCATTTAAGCTTGCTAGAAATGCCATCGTCAGCCAGCTATTGAGGCCTGCAGAATCTAACAATAGAAATGAGTTGAGAGAGACCTGTGTGATATGTCTAGACGATACTGATGTGAATCAGATTTTCTCTATCGATGGTTGCCGGCACAGATATTGTTTTTCTTGTATGAGACAACATGTGGAAGCAAAGTTGCATCATGGAGTGCTCCCCACCTGCCCTCATGAAAACTGTAAATCTGAGTTAAATGTAAGTAGCTGTGAGAAATTCTTGACACCAAAATTGATTGAAATCATGAAGCAGCGAATTAGAGAAGCTTCTATACCTGTCGCTGAAAAAGTCTATTGCCCATATCCTAGATGCTCAGCATTGATGTCGAAAAGTGAAGTTTCTGAGTTTTCTAGGAAAGAGTCTGTTAATGCCAGGATGTTTGGAGCGCGGAAATGTATGACATGTAATGACCTCTTTTGCATCAACTGTAAAGTCCCGTGGCATAATAATCTGACTTGCAGCGAGTATAAAAAATCAAATCCGTATCCACCTGCTGAAGATGTGAAGCTGAAGTCGCTTGCTTTTAGGAGCCTGTGGCGGCAATGCATAAAGTGCAATCATATGATTGAACTTGCCGAAGGTTGCTACCACATGACTTGCAGGTACTTTAGTCTTTGCTTCTCCTGTCATGTATGCGATGCTAACATGAAGTAATTTAACGTAAGGATTGTGCTAGAGTATAAAGCCAATCTTGGGTTAGGCCTTTACCCATCCAATTAAGTTTTTGGGATGGTTGATTCCTTGACATGGTATTAGAGCCTTGCTGACTAAGAGGTTAGGAGTTCGAATCTCAAAAGTCTCCACTTTCAATATTAATATGAATCAAGCATATGGTATGAGTTGAGTTTGTGTAATATCTAGGCCTAAAACAATTTTTAGGCTTTTACCCATCAATTTAAAATTTGGATAGTTGGTTCCTTGACTGATAGATCATAATTGGTTTGGCTTGCTGCCTTGTGTTACTTTATCTTCTTTTACTGTCAAATTAGCCTCTTTCTTCGTTTTTTTTCTAATTGTTCTTTAGTTTTAAATCTCTTTCTGCATGTTAGTAATTACTAAGGTTATATTTGGTTGGACGAAAAACATTTGCTTTTCTAAAAATATCAGTGTCTTTCTGCATTTATCTTAAAAGGAACATCTTTTTATCCTCAAAACTCTCTTTGTTGTAGATTAATAAAATAATATTACTGTGCAAATTTATATGAGGTTTGCATTTGGTGATGTGGATGAGCTGTTGAGTTTGGTTTAGTGGTTAGGGTACCACCTCCAAGCTTGAGCTTTTGGGTTCGGAGCTCATGTTCCCCCTCTCCAAATGTTGGTGACCCTATTTAAGGCTGTATTGTGTTTCCTTGCAATTGTGGGGAAAAAATTTTGGTGAAGGAGATAGAGGGGAAAGGATTAAGTTCTAGATTTATGATATTTACTAATAATCTTAGGATAAATTACAGAAAACCCTCCTATCTTTTGCTTTAAAAATGAAAAACCTCCCTTACAAATAAAAGCAGTCACAAAACCTCCTCACTTTTAAAAATTTATCACCTAACTCCATGCAACTTATTTTTGACCATTTTGCCCCTAAGGTTTAATTTTGTTTTTATAAGGGAGTTTTATATTATTAGACAAAATTAGGAAATTTTTTGTTTTTAGCAAAAGGATTAGGGGATTTTCTATATTTATAAAAATATAATTATTTTAATTAATTATAGTAATATTATTATAAGTTCGGAAGATAAAAAGTATTTTTAAAATTTTTATAAAAAATGTTATGATATAAACTATAAAATTTTTTGTTGATATTATAATGTCACTACTATAATTAATTAAAATAATAATTTTTATAAATATAGAAAACCCCCCTTTTTAAAAATATAAAAAAACTCCTTATTTTTCTTCAAAATATAAAACCCCTAGCTAAAAATAAAATCAAATATTTAACTATTTTATTTTGAGGGGCAAAATGGTCAAAAGAAGTTGTTTGGGGGCACAATGAAAAATTTTCAAAAGTGAGGGGGTTTAGTGAGTGATTTTATTTGTGAGAGAGGTTTTCTGTTATTGAAGCAAAAGTCAGAGGGATTTTCTGTAATTTACCCATAATCTTAATTGTAGTAAAATTATATCTTTTACAACAGTCCCAGTACCACAAGGGCTCCTGCACGAAGCAGGGTCTGGGGGGGTGGATGTACGCAGCCTTTCACCTTTCGGGTAGAAGAGAGGTTGTTTCCAAGGACCCCCATCCTGATATGTTATTAGCTTTAGGATTAAAATTATATCTTTTATGATATGTTATTAGCTTTAGGATTAAAATTACTTTTGTTAACTTTGTATTTGTCATATTAGGAGTTTGATATTATCGGTTTAGTAGTTCCTTTTTTAATTAGGACTCTAGTTTCATCTTCATAAATACTGATGTGAATAGAACCTAAGGCCAGCTCATCAAAATTTTCTAAATAAATTTAGTTATTTTTGATTTTCAGGAACAATGTTGCGTAAATCTAAGTACATGGATATTAGTTGGTTGGTTAGGGGGCTATTCAACCAACCTCTACCTAGGAAACCCCCTTGATTTAGCACAAGAATGCTTAATATGTATCATTTGGCATAGTCAAGGTCTGCTTGTATCGCGATTTTGTTGCAATTTATCGGAAAAAAATTTGGTATAGTTAAGGATGATAGGAGATTGATATTTTCCTTCAAAAAATGTTCTCCCCATTTGGTAAGAGGAAGTCAACTTCACCTATCCGTATGGAAACATTTTTCTTTTGAGTTAAAACGAAATTGCAATGATCGCATAGCGTAATAGCTATAGCTAAAAATAAATAAATATTGCAATACCCTTACATTTGATAATGCCCTATATCTGATTCTATGCGCGGAAGGTCGATTGCTCTAGTGTGCGTGCTGCAACTTCCCCACTTGCATTTAAGTACTATTCACATATTTTATATGGTTATAGCCTCCCTTTAGAATAGCACCCTAAAGGGATAATATTGCATGTATTTAACCCTCCCCAAACCTTGCTTCTGCGGAATCCCTTTGAGGCACTGGATTTGTTGTTGTTGGTGGTGTATGTTCAAAGCATCTCATATTTATTGGTGGACATATTACGGTGTGAATCTGTTTCTTCTTCGCCGAGGCAGCATCTTTTCTTTCATTATGATTTTTAAATGTTTTTTTAACATCATATTACTGTTTATTTTGATTTGAAGCCTTTAAATTGTATCAATTTAGTTTCTATAACAACAAAAAACCCAATGCCTTAAGGGCTCCCGTATTTTTTTTGGGGGGGGGGGGGGGGAGGATATGTACGCAACCGTATCCCTTCAGGGTACTATCCTAAAGAGAGGCTGTGTCCGAGGATCCCCAACTTGAAAAGCATAAGAGCATAATGGCACAGAGCAAGCATAAAGCATCAATATGCAATAAAATAGCTTCCAACCATATCAAGTAAACCAAACAGGTAGATATATAAGCCTAGGGGCACTAGAGTTAGCCAAATTATGCTCTTCTATCCTAAACTGCTACATCGGCTACCTCTATGCTTGTCCTTCACTGAGCTCTATCTAAGGTCATCTCCTCCTGTAAGTTTAGGTGGGTGAGGTCGTGTCGGATCGTCTTCATCCATCTCTTCTATGGCCTGCCTCTCGCACTTCTCCCGAGCGTAGTATGGAGTAGGTTGCATCTCTTGACAGGGGCAGTGGTTAATCTCCTCCTAACATGTCCAAACCAGCGCAAACGTTGCTCCCTCAATTTATCTTCGATCGAGGCCAGGCCTAATTTGCCTCTTATGATGTCATTCCTGATCCAATCCTTCCTTGTGTGCCCACACATCCACTGCAACATCCTCATATCCGCCACCTTTAGCTTCTGTGTATGATGTCGTTTCATTAGCCAACACTCTGCACCATATGACATAGCCGGTCTCACTACCATCTTATAGTATTTTCCCTTTAACTTTGATGGAAACTTTCTATTGCAAATTACAACAGAGGCCATCCTCCATTTACGCTAGCCTACTTTAATACAGTTGTTGACATCCTCTTCAACGTCGCCGTCCTGCTGTATTATGGAACCTAAATATTTAAAACACTCCTTTTTCGTTAAGGACTTCAATCCAATCTTGACGCCTTCTAGGCTAAGTCTGGTAGAAGTACTGAACTTGAGTTTCATATACTTGGTCTTGGATCTATTGAGTCGTAAGCCTTTCGATTCCAAGGCCCTTCTCCAAAGTTCCAATTTCTCATTTACCTCTTCTCGAGACTCCCTCACCAGAATTGTCATTTGCAAAAGGCATGCACCAAGGGGATGTGCCTAGTGAGCTTGTATATAACCAGAATGAACAGAAAGGGACTCAAGGTAGATCCTTGGCGTACTCTAACTGTAATGAGGACAGCATTTGTCTCCCCTTTTCATTGTACGCACATTAGTTTGTGCATCCTCATACATGTCTCTCATAGTTCGGATATAGGGTATGGGGATGCCTTTCCTATCAATTTTGTTTCTGTAGGGACTAATTTATGTCCAACAAAATCTAGCAATAGGACCCGTTATTGGACGTGAACTTAAAATCTTGTTAACATGAAATATCAGTAGTGCTCGAGTTATGTGCAAGAGAAGTAGTGGTTAGATTTAAGTCAAAATTTTTGCGGACATTGGTTCTTGGAAGATATTAGAACATTTTGTAGAGTATGGGGACAAGATTGACACAATTAAAAGTAAAGATGCTAAAGGGTAAGTGTAGGGTATTGAAAGTATGATAGGATTCGGTTTGTGTGCTTAGTTAAGGTCTCACAATGAAATTGTGATTGAAGTATTAACAAATAAACTTAACTAGCTATTTCACTGAGTTTTAATTATTTTTGGTGTGGAACTTCATTTGGACTTCTATACATGGATCCCATGTATCAACTCTTATCGAATTTTACAGTATCAGATCAGGTAATGTAAAATCTTTTGACTTCCCTTTAATCAAATTAAACAAAGAGTTAAATATGGAATGGATTTTGACTGCGACAAGTTTGGTTAAATCCGCAATAATGCTACTGCAACCGTAAACCATAATTGGATTCCATGTTGTCTATGCATACTTCATACAGAATGGCGGTTAACAAGCACTGATTTTGTTTGATATCGAGCAGATGTGGATACGAGTTCTGCTATACATGTGGAGCCCCATGGAAGAACAAGAAGGCGACATGTTCATGTCCACTTTGGGACGAGGAGAATATCTTGTTTGATCACGATGATTTTGACGAGGATGATGACGATGATGAAGATGATGGTGAGTATGATTACGATGATTTTTACTCCGACTCTGATGAAGATTTGTACTGAACTGACCGGGCCTCGTTTCTTCTGGAAAGAGTAAATTGACCCCTTTAACTTATATTTTGAACTTTACGATTTATTTTTACAATAGTAAAAAAGATGCAATTTTTCGTACATGTTATTACTAGGAGCATTGCACTTAATCCTTGGTATGTTTTGTTGGTTTAGGCGGTGTATATAAATATTATGATGATGGGTGTTACTATGAAGAGATTCCTTTCACAGATTTTAGTAGGGATGGTAATTGGACTCGAATCTATCGGATATTCTTTCAATTCGATCTATTTATGGGTTTTAAATGGATTTGGATTGGGTTGGGTTGAATTTTGATGATATCAAATCCAACCCAAACTTGATCCAAATCCGACCTGAAATTATATTTAGTGTATAAAGATTATTGGTGAAGAGTTTTTTGAATGATAGTATAATATTGTAGTACTATAATTATACATATTAAATGCAAAAAAAAAAAAAAAAAAGACGTAATGGTTAATCTGTATATTAACTTTTAAGGTACAATTATTATATTATTATTATATATATTATTGATAGAATTATAATATTATAATTTTTTTAGGGTTTAAACGGGTTATGAATTTGGTTGAGTATCCGTTCTACCCAATGGATTTAGATTTGGGTTGAATTTTTTTATAGAATAAATGAATTTTTTGTGGTTCGAGTTGGGTTGGGTTTTTTCTAGTTTGGATCTAGATAGAGGCAAATCTGATCCTAATCTAACCCATTGCAATTCCTAGATCCTAGAGACGATGGGGTGGCCTAGCGAGGGATGTAAATGAACCGAACATTTAATGAACTAGTCGTAAAGAAATAGAGTAAGGAATGTTCGTGTTTGTTTATGGAGCTCAATTTTGTTTTAATACCATGAAAAAAGAGAGAATGGATGAAAATCCGATGATTATGTATTCACAAAAGTAGTCAATACATTGATACCCATGATGCTTTTCCTGAGAAAATGGGGCATTTTGACCGTTGGACCCCCGCCCCCAAATTTCATTTTCAAAGTAGAATCCTTGTATCGTTATGCACAAAGCTGCAGCAGATAAAATTCCTACATCATCATAACTACCAAGTGACAACAAAATATTTGGGTAAATTACACTTTAATATTTTTCTGTTCGTGTTCCAGCTTTTTAGTACATTGGTTGTGGAATGAGATGACTTTTTAATCTAGTTGCTGGTCATACGCTCACTGGATTTTATAAAAAAGGTTTTGTCATACTATGAAAAGATGATATCTTATGTTGAAAAAGTATGACCATGCACCGAAAAGGTGATGCCAAATACACCGGAAATATAATGTCGTACGCTAGATTTTGGACAAAAAACTTAATTGACCCGTTTGTCCTGAAAAAATATTGGGTTGGGAAAAATGATGTCATTTTGGCTAATGAAGCATGTTCCTGGTGTTGGAATTAGTGTCTTGCAAAACTCAATAAGTTAAATTTAAATATTAAATAAATAAAATTGTTTTACTTATTTATTGTTTGAATATGTTTACGAGTCAAACATGTATGTAATTGTTTTCTAAAACATTCCATGAGATGGACGTAGTCCAAGATAGCATGTTGGGTTTCGTTTAAGCGGTCAATGAGATTGAACCATAGATAGACTTAAATCAAATAATTATTATGTTGTCAAAGTATATGCTCGTAGTCGCTGATAAGTTTGGACAACTTGTTCGATAAGTCTATAATATGATATTTTTGATGACTCGTCTTGATTATGTGGATAGGGATACAAGAGTATTATGTTGGTGTTGTCCATAAGATTGGAACACTGAGTTGGGCCACTTGAATTAGTTGTTTCTTTAACTGTTATCGGAAATAATTAATTCTATAAGACGATAACTCTAAATTCAAGAAATAGTCTGAAAGGTGCATGGATTGTTCGTTGCTTTGATGTGCAAAATGCGTTGACTTGAATCTTAAATGCATTGGGTAACGGCATGAGGTGTGGTGGGAACAGTTATTTTACGTGGAATCTATAGTCTCTAATGAGATAAACATGCCCCTTTAGTTGATTTGCAAATATATGAACAGATTTTAGAATCTTTAGCCGAAGTATTCCATATGTTTGACATTTGGAATTAATTCGAAAATTGTTTCTATATTATTGAATTGTTCAAGAAGGGTGAGTCAGAAACTACGGCGAGAGATGTGAGAAAAGTAACGGTAGTAGTTAAAGTTACTTTTCCTCACGAATATCTACTAGAGAGGTTAATTGTAGCAATAAAAGTTATTTGAAAAATTCTTGAGTGAATATATTTAATTCTAAGGTACAATAAAACTTATTTAATAGAATTAAATTTTACTAAATGGTAATCAATTATTATCATGAGATGATAATCAGATTTGGCCCTTTTGCAGCTAGAGTTAGATTGTTCCCGATGTTCTTTCGCAAGCCTTAACTTAAGTATTGTTTGAAAATATTTAAATAGAATTTCATGGGATGAATTATTTGTTCTTGAGATGAATAAATTAATTTTACTAAACATAATTCATGAGATGAATTATTCATTGAATAAATTTATTTTACCAAATAATATATATGAGATAAATTTTATACATGTGGGAATTTACAACAAAAAAAAGGCGTGCTTGAGAAACAAGGCACGATCCGTGCCTAACGCAGGACCAATCACGACGCAATACGTGTTGCGCTGTGACAGGCCCTGGGGCGGATTCGTGCCCCTTGAAATTGGCTAACCAGTGCACGAAACCTAAATTGTTGATCCGCGCCTATGCTTAGGGCGAATGGGCTTGTGACACATGGTAGGCGCAAGTATTTTTTTTTTTGGGTTATAAATATGATATTTTATCGTATAAAAAAATAAGTTTAAGGTTTTAGAACCTGATTTTCTCCCATGAGGAAAATAATAAAATTATTTTAGGGTTATTCTAAATTATTGTTTAGCATAATTTTATGAAAGATTGTTTTTGGGAAAGATTAAAGGAAAAATTTTGTTCCGAAATTTTTTCTAAAATTAAACATTTTTGAGAGCCTACACGCCCGATGCTAGAAGAGGTCAATGCGAAGAGGACCTTCAGGCCCTTCGAATCGGGGATATTTTTTGGCCTCAAGGGATCTCAATGCTAATCTTCAAGTAATACATGTCCTCGAGACAAGGGGGCATAACCATTTATACCCTCCTCATAGTGGAGAGGTTGCCTTGAGGCCTACTCAAAGCCTTGGAATAGGTGCATAGGGCCATGTTTCTAATCCTAGGAACCAAGCCCTTCCTCCTGGACCTCCTTCCACATGTGAGACTAAGGGGCAAGTTAATTTTCTTCGTCCTCAAGAACGAAAATTGGGGATGGATCAGGAAAAAATGGCTCAGCAGCCTATCAATGTAAGTGTGCCTTCAAGTATTCCACATAATCAAGGATTTGTTGGAACATACTTCGTGGCCAACCAAACGAATGGTCAGAATGAACAAGGGGGTTACTACCCTGCATATGTGGGGCAACAACCATTCTCACGTCCAAGAGTAATGGGAGCTCAAGGGTATCCTGCTGATCCCCCTTAAGATTCTATGCCACTTTGGGGGGCAATGGAAGGCACATAACCTTGTGCCAAACTTACCCTTTTAAGACCAATTTGCAGCCCTTATCGAGCAGATGGATGGGCCAGGCCTTAGAAGGGTCAACAGACCCTTGTACAGTAAATCATACCCTGACTACATTGATAGGGTTTACCCTTTTCCTCAAGGATACAAAATCCCCGAGTTTATTCATTTCTCAGGAGAAGGAAGCATGTTTACTCTCAAGCATTTGGCAAGGTTTAACTGCCAATGCAAGGAAGTGGCTGATAACCTAAATGTGAAACTAACGTTGTTCCCTAGCTCTCTGATAGGGACTGCCTTCTAGTGGTATATTAGCTGTCTACCTAATTTCACTTGTTGTTGGAATGATATCACCAGGCAAGTCCATGCCTAGTTCCCAATAATGGATCTAGGAATCTCCACGTCAGATTTAGCTCGAATGAGACAAAATCCAAGTGAATTATATTAACCAGTTCGAGAGAGCCAGGTTAAAGTGCACAGTGGCTCTTCTTGAGGTTGAATATGTCAAGCTAGCCTTAAATAGCTTAGATATTGAATTTAGGAAGAAATTTGAAGGCTCAAACTTTACAACTCTCCTCCAGCTGACATAATGTTCCGCTAGATATGAGGCTGTTTGAAGGAAGAAAGCCTCAAGAAAAATAGCACGTAAGAAACCTACATACATGATTTGATTGATGAGGATGAAAATCCTCCATATGAAAATGACATTGCTGAATACGTCAAAGGGCGTCCATGTTTTGTAATCCTTTGGTCGAGAAGGATATCAAAGCCAGGAAGTCTTACCAATCCCAAAACTTGAGAAGGTACTCATTTGACTTCTCAAGAGCCGACGTTATATTTGATTGGCTTGAGGCGAATGGTAAGCTCAAGATTAGAGGCAAATACAGAAAATCTAACCCCAGTTCACTAAAAGGGAAGGTATACAGTAAATGGCATGATTTGTTTACTCACTCGATGAAGAGTTGCATAATCTTTAGAAACGTGGTTCAAGATGCTATTGAAGCAAGGGAGTTAATCTTCCTTGGAGAAGGATAGATGGGTGTTGATAAGGACCCCTTCCCTAGTCCTCTTCAAGTTAATTTTATTGATACGCCTGCTAAGAATGATAGATGCATTGTCCAAACTAATCATTTTTCCCATTTTAGGAGAACGATGGTCTTAAACAATACTCAAGAGGTAAGGGCGACAAACAACCTGTTCCATAGGTTGGTGCTCGAGGGAATATTAAGGTTCCTATCATTAGAGCGCTCGTTGGATGACGGAATATACCGTTAGCACATCACTGAGCTTCATTCTAAGAATGAATGTTCATTCTTCAAGAACTTGCTGATTAAACTCTACTGCAAGTCAGTAATTACACTATCAGTTGCTGAAGAGTTAGCTGTAGAAATCAGTAGTGTTCATGGGCACATTTCAAGCCTAACAAACTAAGAAAGGACATCTCGGGACCTAGAGAAGGTGTCCTACAAGATATGCCATCATTGTTGCAAGAAAATACAAGTGGTAATGAGGAAACTTGAGCTACTTCCTCAATATATTTCCCCTGCAGATCCAATCTTTGAGTTGAAGATGGCATTTCAGGAGTCTCGCATGTATGAGCCAACTAAAGATTCTACTTTGAAGGCTCAAATAATCATGAGGACTAGGCATCCAGAGAGGAATCCAAAATATTACCTGAATGATGTGGACACCCATTAGGGACCACAACAGTCAGGACAACAACCTTCAGGGGTTTGTTTCGGTAATGTTTGGAGAAGGAACCACCTTGAGCAAGAAGATGTTGGTCCTTCCAACCGCACATGAACTCAGAAAAGAAGGCTATTTTGAAAGAAAGCGGCACAATGAAGAGATCTCCTTGACATTTGCTTGGCCAGGCTCTTTGATGAAGAGAACAGAGTCCACAAGGACAAGTGCACTGAGTCCTGGATCAATAAAGACCTTCAGCTACCAGTATTAAAGGTGAGCCACTTAAGAAGCTCAAGAAATGGGGTAGTTTCTTGCCTTCTAAAGGTAAAGAACCTTGGTGGGACTAGCTTGCCAAGAATTTACTAGCTCGAAAAATGTCTAATGACGAGGGGGAACACAGTCCCCTCAGCATCAACCTAGTGGAACCTTTGGACCATGTTAATCCAACAAGATCTGACATAGAGAATGTCTTCCATGAACAAGACTTCCCACATTCAACGGATGAGTCTTGAACCTCAGAGGTTGAACCAAAAGATCAACCTTAAAATTAGGACATGAGAGTGGATGGCAGTCCTAAAAAAGAGACAAGCCAAGGGATTCAAATTCAGTTTGGATCACTCTCTGAACAAGCAGGTGTTAGAACTACCTTGCTCCTTTATTTTGAATTCATGGTAACTAGCACACAGGAGGGCCTCGAAAGGGGATGTAGTAGCATCTAATGGGATGTAGTAGCATCTAATGAGGATCCCTAGGTGCAGCCCGTGGTTGAAGTAGCATCTTCTAAAGGTAATTTTGATCCTTTGTCTTTTAAGGTTGAAACCCCAACAGCTAAGGCAACTGATGACCTTCCTAACATAATGAAGATGATGTTTGATGGGTCTAATACCGCCAACAGACACATCAAGCCTCTATACTTCAAAGTCAAATTCAATGGCATCTTGCTGAGTAAACTCTTGGTGGATAATAGCGCAGCCATCAATGTCTTACCTTCGTATATGTTGGGGGTCATTGGTAAATTTTGAGATGATTTGATAACTTCAGATGTGGCAATCTGTGGCTTTTTAGGGACCATCACTAAGTTTTAAGGGGTCATCCCAATTGAGTTAACTGTTGGTAACTTGAGTAAGCTAACAACCTTCTTTGTAGTGGATACTACCTCAAGCTATAATGCCTTGTTTGGGAGAGATTCGCTACATGCCAACCATCCCTTCTTCACTTCACCAGTTGTTAATCTTCTGGGGCCATGAAAAATATGAGGTTATTATGATAGATAACAGGCCATTCATGGCTTGCTCCAACTATGTGGAGGCAAAATTCTATGAAGATGGTGTGGGGCCATTAGATGTGAAGAGGAGCACTCCTCAGACAGCCCAACATCAAGCATTGATAGCTGTTCTTGACTTCTCGCTTACTGAAGCTGAGGTTGATTAAGTTCATGTGGAATCAGAAAATTCTGACTTATGGGTATGCGTGAGAGCCCTTTTGGACAAAGGAAACCTTCAAGGCACACAAGAAATCTTATGGGGGGAAGCCAAGACTTGCCATTAAAGGCCTAGGGGGCCATCTTCTCTACCATTGCAAAGTTTGTAGCTTGGCGTGCTAAGGATCAACTATGGGTTGAGCAACCATTTGTTCTTAAAAATGGCTTCAAAGTCCAGGTTTTACAAGAAAAAGAGCTACAGTTGTTTGATCCAAGAGTAGCACCAGCTAAGATGGAGGATTTAAGGGCTGAAGTTCAAGACCCTCTTCTTGAGGTTAACTTAGGACTTGCAGAAGGCCCATGACCTACCCATATGAGCACTCTGCTTTCTGAAGAGCAGAGGAAGTAGTATGTGACCTTGTTCCCCGAGTTCAAAGACTGCTTTGCTTGGGACCATCACGAGTTGCCTAGTCTAGACAGAAAAGTGGTTGAGCATAGGCTTCCTATCAAGGTAGGTTCGAAGGCTATAATTCAGGCCCAGAGAAGAATGTCCAAAGAGGTGATAGATTTGGTCAAAGAGGAGATTGAAAGGCTCTTAAAGGCCAAATTCATTAGAACAGCCAGATACATTGAGTGGTTGGCAAATATTGTTCCTGTTATTAAAAAGAACGGCAAAAATAGAGTCTCTATTGATTTTATAGATCTAAATGCATCCACCCCGAAGGATGAATACCCTATGCCTATGTCTAATGTTCTCATTGATTGAGCTTCGAGGCATGAGGTCTTGTCTTTTATGGATGGATGCCATAGGTACTATCAAGTCATGATTGCTTTGGAGGATACCCACAAAACAACATTTAGGTGCCTAGGGTCAATAGGGACCCTTAAATGGGTGGTTATGCCATTTGGTTTAAAGAACGTTGGTGCCACCTACCAAAGAGCCATGAACATGATCTTTCATGATCTCATGGGCAAGACCATGGAAGTCTACATAGACGACATTGTGGTTAAATCAAAGTTTCAAGTTAGACACTTGGAGGATTTGAGAGAAGCATTCCTTAGAATGAGGAGCCACAGTTTCACGATGAACCTATTAAAATGTGCCTTTGTGGTACATGTTGGGAACTTTCTTAGTTTCTTTGTACATCAGAGAAGGATTGAGGTTGATAGAAACAAAACTAAGGCCATTCGAGAGGCCAAACCTCCTTCAAATAAAAAGGTGCTTCAATGCTTCTTGTGGCATGTTCATTTCCTAAGATATTTTATTTCAAATGTCGCCAGGAAAACCAAAGTCTTCTCTCCACTGCTGAGACTAGGGACTTCAAGTGGGAGGAGCCACATCAAGCAGCCTTTGAGGCTATTAAGGAATACTTGATCAAGCCACCTGTGTTGATTCCACCTAAGCAGGGTAAACCCTTACAAAGTTATGTCTCTGCTTCTGATGAGTCAATTAGTTGTTTGCTTGCATAAGAAAATGAGCAGGAGTTTGAATAGATTGCATTCTACCTAAGCTGTTGTTTGAATGAATGTGAAATAAAGTATTCTTCCATTAAGAAATTGTGTCCATCCCTGTTTTATGCATCTGTAAAATTATGAAAGTACTTCTTGGCATTCACCATATAGATTAAACAAGTATAGTGTTGCTCTACTTTAGTTTGAATTAATTTATATGTCGTAAAAGTCAATCAAAGGCAAAGCCCTAGCAGAACTTTTAACAGACCATCCAAACATTCAAAACGGACATAGACTATGAGCCAGGTGAACTCCTAGTAATAGAGATGGTCCATTGGAAACTTTATTTTGATAGTTCAAGGACCAAATCAAGCGCTGGAGTAGGAATTATGCTTGAGTCTCCCATAGGGACTATCATAAAACTTGTTGTTACCTTAATTGGCAAGTGTTCCTACAACATGGCTGAATATGAAGTATTAATTATTGGCCTGCAAACTCTCTTAGGGATGCAAGTCCCTAATGTTATCATAAAAGGAGATTCACAATTGGTCATATGCCAAATAAAAGGGGAATTGCAGTGTTTAAGTGATACGTGGAATAAATATATCTCAATGGTGCAAGAACTGTTGGATATGTTTGATGGTGTCTAATTTGAACACATAACTCGAGAGCAAAATAAAGTGGCCAATGATTTTGACCAACTAGCCTCTAGGTACAAATTACCCAGAACATGGTGTGCAGAGACTATAGTAATCCAGACTAAGGGTTTAGACCATGACCTCGAGTTCATTGAATCTTTTAGTTCTAAGAGCAAGGTGATCACAAGTGAGCATTTGGGCTGTTTTGAGGTACAATAATCTGACACAAATGAATGTGAGGATTGGAAGAAGGCCTTAATGGATTACTTCAAAAGCCCTCGTGAATATGCCTAAGACTCAAAAAAAAAAGCTCATAAATTTCATCTTGATGATAAATTTGGAGAGCTATACAAAAGGGACGCTAGTAGAGTGCTTCTTAAAAGTTTAGACTTAGATGAAGCAATACTAGTGATGATTGGAGCTCATCAGTGTACCTGTGGATCTCATCTAGCCGGTAATAAGATGCAGTGGCTCATTGGAAGTTATGGCTACTATTGGTCATCGATGATGGATGATTGTATCAAGTATGCTAAAGGATGCAAAGCATGCCAAAAGCATGGTCATGTACCGAGGGTTCTTGCTGCTGAGATGCATGCTATTATTAAACCATGGACCTTTCGAGGGTGGATAATGGATATCATAGGGGAAGCCAAGGATTATTTTACAAAATGATGGAGGCAAAACCATATAGGAACATCAATCAACAAGATGTGATTTTGATTTTATTAAGGAATATATCGTATGCGGGTTTGGAATTCGAGAAACCAAAACTTTGGAGCAATCTAAAGTTTTCAATGGAACAGAGGTTAAGGAGTCTACCAAGAGCTTCAACATTAAGATCTTGAACTCAACCCCTTATTATGCTCTGACAAATGGCTAAGCAGAATCTACTAACAATATTCTAAAGGCCAATATTGAGAAAATAATTGAGGATAATCCCAGAAAGTGGCATAAGTTGCTACTTGATGCCCTTTGGGCCTATGAAACGTCCCGATGTAACTACGACACCCCCTTCCATTTAAAGTATGTCCATGATGTTGTACTTCCAATGGAAGTTACGATTCAGTCTATTAGGTTGGCTCATTAAGGGAAGTTGTCTGAACTTGAATATGAGCAGACTATGATGAATGAATTAACTTACTTAGACAAAGTTAGGCTTGATGCTCTTCATAAATTGGAAAAGCAAAAGAAAAGAGTGGCTAAAGCCTACAACAAGAAGGTCAAACCTAGGTTCTTTGATTTGGGGGACTTAGGGCCTATTTGGGATTACTTATTCTGGAAAAATAAGTGATTTTTTTTTTCTTCCTGAAAAAGTACTTTTCTGGAATCTGGAAGGTATTTGGCAAACATCAAAAAGTGCTTTTTATTAAAAGTAGAAACTATTTTTCTGTTTATAAGCAGAAGCAGAAATTTGGTGCTTCTGATTATAAGCAGAAGCAGAATCAAAAACTTAAAATTTTTAGGACAAAAATACCCCTACTCAAATATTAAAATTACATCATGCCCTATCATCTTTCAAAACCCTAACCCTCTACCCAACCAATATGGTTCTTTTGGGTAATTTGACCACAAAAAAGCACTTTTCTTAAACACTAGCCAAATACTAATAATAATAAAATTAGTGCTTCTGACTGGTTAAGCTAAACACAAACTGGTTTTTCAAATTAACACTTTTCATATAAGTGATTTTATAGAAAGTGCTTTTGAAATAAGCAACTTTTCACAGCAATTCCAAATAGGCCCTTAGTTTGCAAAGGGGTATTGCCCATTGGCCAAAAAGATGGTGTCTTTGTAAAATGGTCCCCAAATTGAGAGGGTCCATTCAAAGTCACAGAAATATTTAGAGAAAATGCTTATTTACTCCAAGACCAAGATGGAAGGACTCAGCCAAGGGCTATTAATGGAAGGTTCCTTGAGAAATATGTGCCTTCAATTTGGGATTCTAATAAGAAAGTTCTTGAGTTTACATTTCTTGAATTGTGGGCCCAATTTTAATATCAATGTCTTGATGATCAACTTACTAACCCTTAAGTAAAAGAGAGAGAGAGAGAGAGAGAGAGAGAGAGAAAGGAACTACCAAATTGAGAGACATATTGAATAAAAATGTGTATTTCATTGATAATTTCAAGGAAGTACATGGCAGGTACAAAACAATACAAGTAAGTTGCTTGTATGGCCAAAAAGCTTCTATACAACATCAGAAAAGTTAGGCCTAATCCTAACTAAGAACTTCTCTATTGATAACGATTGATTGGTGGCCTCATTCAACTATTGGTCCATTGAGATGGCCTCCTCTTGAAGGGCTTCCCGAGTTCTCTGGGCATCTGTAGTTGCTTGCTCGAGCTCTCCAACTCTTCAGCTTTGAGAAGTGTGCTGCTGTTTGAGAGATGTGAGTTGCTCCTAAGCTGGCTTAATTTCTCCTCCACGCTATGGGTTTCATCTTCTAGGCCTTTGATGTCTTAAGCTTGTTGACTTTGGACTTTCTTGGCTACTTGAAATTCCTCAAAGAGAAGCTGTAGGCTCCCTAGGCCAGCTGAGCACCCCAGCTTCCTAATAGCACCTTGACACTGCCACTTCTTTTGAAGGAGTGATGCGACCTCTTAGTTGATTCTAAAAAACACCTTCTCCAACGTCTTAAGTTCTTTGGCTATAGCAGGTGCCACCTTGGGATCTTCTTTCAAAGCTTTCACCAAGGAAAGAGCTTCTTGATGGGTGGCATTCTTAGTCAAAGAAAGGACATGGAGGTGTGCCAGTTCTCTTAATCTTTGAAATCTTGGAGAAACTTGGTCTAGCTGTTGAAAGGCCAATCTTCCACTTACCCCTAACTTCTCTAGAGGAGATGCAGTCTTCCCTGAGATAGGAGGAGAAGCGACTTTTGATGGAGTGACCTGATGCAAACAACATTATGAAAGTCATATTAAGTCCTAACTTTGGAATTGAACCAGAGTAAGAAAGAGCCAATGTTTTCCTCTAGAACTTCAGCTGGAGGAGTAGGAGGGGACTTCTGTTGGTGCCTCAGCTATTAGGTGGGGAAACTTCTAAAAAAATTGTTACCTGTATGTCAAAACTAAAAGATGGTTTAAACATCAAGGATCCATAAGCTAAAGGAGGAGATGATAGCTTCATGAATCTCTTTGATGGTAATTGAGGGCATTCTTGGAAGAAGAAATGGAGCTTGAACGAGGTCCTTCCTGAATGGGGCTGAAGGAAGAGCTTCCCTGGACAATTCACTTCTGAGATACTCCAAAACTAGAGTAACTATTGGAGAAATTGCTTGTGAATCGGGTAACCAGAAGATCTCAGGTGTCGAGGCTGTGTGATCACTTTCCTTAAGACTTATTTCGGCATAACGAAATAGTCTCAGAGATACAACGACAACCAAATATGAAGGAGAGTGTGTGTCAAAAGGAAAGAAGAGATGTAGAGAGAATGAAGTTTCAAGACACTTTCACAATACGTTCTTATGATTAGAGGTGGCCACGGCCCGGGTTGGGCTAGGCCCTAGCAAGGGGCCTGCTAGGCCTGCACTGTAGCCGGCCAGGTCGGGCCGCGCCTCGGTCCCGGCCTTGGGAGCTCAGCCCGGCCCGGGCCTGAACCCACCAGGCCCGGGCCCGGGTTCGGGTTGGCCTAGTCCCCCTCCCATTTTTTTGTTAATCATGAAAATTTTACAAAAAATGACACTAATGGGATTTGAACCCCACCCCTCTAGTATGCAAAGCATCCTTATTACCACGTGAGCTAGAATTTTTTTGTAATTTTATTGGATATAAAAATAATTTAACATACTTTACAAAAAAAATGACAAAAATTTGATACAAAATTGACACTAGTGAGATTTGAACCCAATACCTCTAACATATAAGCTACAAATTTTTTATGATTTTATTAGGTAAAATTAATATATATACATATATCATAATAAAAAAAAATACCCAAATGGGCCCAGGCTCAGGCCCGGCCCAGCCCGTGTGGGCTTGGGCTTGGTTGGGTCCGGGCCCGGGCTCGGGCCAGGCTGGGCCAGATCCGAAATTGTTTGGGGCCTGTGGCCCAGTCCAGTATAGGACCGGGCCTAAACCAGCCAGGCCCGCTACAGTAGTAGGCCGGGCCGGGCCAGGCCCAAAAGAGCAGGGTCGGGCCGGGTTCCGGGTCGACCCGACCTACTGGCCACCTCTACTTATGATTCAACACAGTGGCTTTGCAATTCTTTTCATAATGTCTTCAATCAATATGGGGGCATATATATAGTAAAAGCAAGCACAAACATGCCCCAATAATTATCCAAAACAACCTCCAATACTAGAATTAACCGCGCAAAGTAACAGTCAAAATTGCCATGTGGGTCGAAACTGTGTGTCGACACACACATCATCACACAGCTCACTGTAAGGCTGTGAGTCGAAGTGAATCCCGACACTTGCTTCAACACATAGGGTACTGTAAGATTGTGTGTCAAAGTGAGTGTCAACACTCACTTCAACACTTAGCGGTTTTATAAAGTTCTATGTGTCGACAAACAGAACCTGTGTGTCGATACTCAGACCCCCGAGAGCGTTTCTGCAGCACTTTGTGTCGACACATTCAACCCATGTGCCAACACACACCAGACCTAAGCCAAAATATATTAAAACAAGTATGAAACACTTCTCAAACACTTTATTAAATGGTAGAACCCTCACCTAGTGAAGATACGTTACAGTTAATCGGAACGAAAATGATAGACTAACCTTTGAGCCATACATCCCGTTTGACTAACTGAATACGTCTCCACACACAAGATTTACTCTCGACACATAGAGTACATCTCCATACACAAGCTTTACTCCAGACACACATCCTCATCTCCCAGATCGACACATTTGAGGTTTGTGTCTTGCACTCTTCATGAGTGTTTCAGAGCCAAACCCTTGTCATTAAATCACTCTTTTAAAGTGGCCAAACTTCACACTCACTAAGGTGGACCCCATTGATCATGTCCCTACAACATGACATTCAATAATAATATATACTCGGGCCCATTAAGAGCATAAGCTCATCCTCTTTATTCTTCTATCATAGATTACCGAGCACTTCACACGCAGGATGGAAATTTCAATTTAGTGCTTGCAGACAGAACTCTCTCATTGAACCCAAGACCGGCATTGTACCAAGCGTTGAGTTGAAGGTCCATTATGGGTGACTCAAATAGACGGGTTTCAGCCCCATCCCTTCGTTTGTTTTCAAATCCAAGTCTCTAGCTAGGCCTTTCATAAACGGATCCACTAGATTCTGACATGTTCTCACAAAGTCCACAGTGATGACCCCTTCTCGAATAAGTTGTCTCACTATACTATGTCTCACACCAATGTGTTTGGACTCTCCGTTATACACCTCACATTACACTTTCGAAAGTGTAGCCTGACTATCACAATAGATAGAGATAGGTAAGATCGGCTTAGGCCACAAAGGAATATCATACTAGAGATCCTTTAACCACTCGGCATCTTTAGCCGCAGACACAAGAGCTATAACCTCCACTACCATACTAGAATCTGAGATACACATCTGTTTCTTGGAACCTCGAGAAACTGCACACTCACCTAGCAAGAAAACCCATCCGCTTATGATGCATGATCTTCTACGTCGAAGATCTAGCTGGCATCATAGTATCCTTCCAAACTGCGAGGATACCCTAGGAAAGAAATACCATACCACGGTTTTTTTTAAGATACTTCAATACTCTATATACTGCATGCCAATGTAATTTGCTCAGATTGTTAGTATACCTACTTAGCTTTCCAACAACAAAGGCTATATCGAGCATTGTGCTAGTCATGGCGTACATAAGACATCCTATGAGTCTGGCATACTCCAAGAGCTCCCTCATTTAGTACAAGCTTCACACTTGGATCCATCGGTATAGACATAGGTGCACAAGTACCAAAGTTGAATCTATTCAGCACTTTTTCAATGTAGTGAGATTGTGACAAAGATAGTGTGTCACCACTCCTTATTATTCTTATACCAAGAATAACCTCCGTCTCGCCCATGTTTTTTATAGTAAAGTTCCTTGAAAGAAATTGTTTAGTTTTCTCTACTTGTTTCAAATCAGTACCGAAAATCAGCATGCCATCGACATATAAACAAATAATGACTTTTATTCCATTTTCGAACTTGCTATAGATACACTTGTCCGATTCATTGATTATGAATCCGTTGTTCAAAGCAACTTGATCAAACTTTTGGTGCCACTGTTTAGGGGCTTGTTTTAGCCCATACAGAGATCGTATGAGTTTACATACCTTCCTCTCTTGGCTAGGAACAACAAACCCTTCCGATTGTTCCATATATACCTCTTCTTCTAGCTCATCATTTGGAATGCCGTTTTCACATCCATTTGGTGAATCACTAGCTTGTAAATAGAAGCAAGAGCTATTAGTACTCTTATTGTTGATATCCTTTCCACTAGAGCATACGTGTCAACGTAGTCTATCCCATGTTTTTAGGTGAACCCTTTAGCCACCAAATGGGTTTTGAACTTATCAATAGTTCCATCGACTTTCATCTTCTTCTTGAAGATCCACTTGCACCCTATAGGCTTGTTTTCTCGTGGAAGATCTACTAAAATCCAAGTATTGTTACCCATGATGGAGTCCATCTCATCATTTACTTCCTTTCTCCAAAACGAGGCATCATGAGACTCCGTAACCTCATCAAACATCACAAGATCCGACTCTATGACAACAATATGGAGTTACATGGTCCACATTGTTTCTAGCACCTTCTACCAAAAACGTGTAGAAGTTTGGTCCAAAAGATTTCTCTTTCCTAGCTCTTTTACTTCTTCGAAGTTCTAGAATGTTATCGGGGATTTTTTCCTTCTCATGATGGTCTCCATCATATGACATAGGAATGTCATTTTCACCCAGTACATTGTCCCTTGGTCTAGGAATAGAGGTAAATTGATTTTCATTGAAAATGCATCTCTCGATTCTATTATGGTGTTAACACTAATATAGTTGTTTGATTCAATCACATAGAACTGATAGGCTTTACTATGAGCCGCATATCCTATGAATATACAATTGATGCCTCTTTCACCTAACTTTTTCCTCTTAGGTTCAGCAACTTTAACAACTGCCCTACACCCCAAACTTTAATATAGTTCAAATTCGAGGCTTGTTTGTTCCAATGTTCATACGGGGTAATCTCACTTTTCTTATTAGGAACATGATTCAAAATATAATAGGCCGTAAGCATAGCCTCACCCCAAAATCCATCACTGAGTTTGGAATAAGACAACATGGCATTCACTATTCACCATCTCGGTTAAATTCATATTTTTCCATTCATCCATGCCATTATGTTGTGGCGTATAAGGTGCCGTGACCTCATGTACTACTCCCGTGGTTTCAAAATATTTGGGATTATAATATTCCCCACCACGATCTGATCTAAGGCATTTCAAGGATGTTTCATAATGTAGTTAGGTTTCAACTGTAAACGCTTTAAATTTTTCATGTGATTCATCTTTATAATTTATTAGATACACATAACAATATATAGAGCAATCATTTATAAAATTTATGAAATAGCTCTTACCCCCTTTAGTCGGAGTGCTCTTAAAATCGCACAAATCACTATGTGCTAAATGAAGTAAACTTTTTTCCCTTTGAACTGAAGGAAACGGTAGACTCGTTATTTTCGTTAACATACATGTTTTACATTTATCATTAACCTTTTCAATATGGGAGTTAACGATGAGTTTGCCATTTCATGCATTCTATGAAAATTTACGTGACCAAGTCTTTGATGCCAAAGAAACAAAGAATCAAGCATATACACCGAACTAACAAATTTATTATTCACATTAAGTTTAAACATGCTTTCATACAGGTAACCCTTTCCAACAAACGCCTCCCCTTTTGGCAACACTAATTTTTCGGCCTCAAAGACTAACTTGAACTCGAACCTATTTAATAGGCTACCAGATACGGGATTCTTCTTTAAATCCATGGGTAAAACACACATCAGTCAAGGTAAGGGTTTTTCCTGAAGTAAAAAGTAGTTCAAATTTTCCCTTACTTTTGACCAGTATAGTTTCTCCATTACCCATAAACAATATAGTTCCGTCATCTATGGGTTCAAATACTTTGAAGATCCTCCTATCTGTACAAACATATTTTGTAGCCCCCGAATTAACCCACCAAGAATCATCATCTTGGACTAGGTTGATCTTGGATATCATCGCCACGAAATTATTATTCAATTTTTGGTGCGATAATCCAGCCCTTTGCCTTTCTTATTTTTAAGGCGATAATAGTCCCTCCTCAAGTGACCGGGCTTCTGACACTCCCAACAGCTAGGCTTTGGCCTCTTGTCATCACATTTCTTTTGGAAGTGTCCGGTTTGTTTCGGTCCCTTGCTTATTTGTCCTTCTTCCATGCCATTTATCTTTCTAATGTCGCCGGGGCAATCTTTGTTCTCGTCCTACAACCTGTATCCTTCCTCAATTCGAAGATGGTCAGCCAATTCCTCGATAAACATGTCTTCCTTCTTGTGTTTGAGACTTTTCTTAATGTCTTTCCCAGAGGGCAAAAGTTTATCTATCAAGGAGGAAACAACAGTAGTGTCGTCCATATTCGTGTTGTGCTGTTTAAATTGGTTTAGTATTCTTTCTATTTCATGAAATTATTCAATTATTGGACGATTATCAACCATTTTATAACTATTAAATTGACTAACCAAAAATTCTTACTTGTTGCGTCCTCTGCCATGTACCGTGCTTCAAGGGCGTCCCATAATTCCTTAGCAGTAGGAACAATAGAGTAAATGTCAAAAAGCACATCAATCATGCCATTGAGGATGTGTCCCCTACATATGTAGTCGGCATTCTCCCACTTCAAACGGGTACGTTGCTCGGACAATGTCTCCTCCTCATAAGTTGGAGGACCAGGAATTGGTCTATTCAAGACATACACCATGTTCAGTGTTGTTATTAGAAAATGCATCTTCCTTTGCCAGCGACGGAAGTTGCCTTCATCATATAAGTCCAATTTCACAAAGTTGGTTGTCATCTCTCGCAGTGAAGAAGCCATTCTAAACCAGGAGATAAGTCTTAAGATTGTTGGAGAAATTGCTTGTGAACCGGGTAACCAGAAGATCTCAGGTGTCGAGGCTACGTGATCACTTTCCTTAAGACTTATTTCGGCTTAACGAAATAGTCTCAAAGATACAGTGACAACTAAATATAAAGTGAGAGTGGGTGTAAGAAGGAAAAGAAGAGATGTAGAGAGAATGAAATTTGAAGACACTTTCACAATACTTTTTTATGATTCAACACAAGTCTCTTTGCAATTCTTTTCATAATGTCTTCAATCAATATGGGGGCATATATATAGTTAAAGCAAGCACAAGCATGTCCCAATCATTATCAAAAACAACCACCAATACCAGAATTAACTGCACAAGTAACGGTAAAAACTGCCCTGTGTGTCGAAGTTGCGTGTCGGCACACACATCATCACATAGCTCACTGTAGAGCTGTGTCAAAATGAATGTCAACACTTGCTTCAACACACAGGGTATTGTATAGTTGTGTGTCAAAGTGAGTGTCGACACTCACTTCAACACATAGCGATTCTATAAGATCTATGTGTCGACACACAGAAACTATGTGTCAACACTCAGACCCTCGAGAGCATTTCTGTAGGACTTTGTGTCTACACATTCGACCCGTGTGTCGACACACACCATACTTAAGCCCAAATACATTAAAACAAGTATGAAACACTTTTCAAACACTTCATTAAACACTTAATTTTGAAAATACATCAACATTAACTATATCTCCCTCTTCATCAATGCTTGAGCCTAGAGATTCTATTTCTTGAGGGAGCTCTAGCATGTTTTGCCGTGGTGGAGAATCTAGGTGTTCTACTACGATTGGAGCTATTGTTGCATGTTATCATATAACGCTAAATCAAAATAGCTTTAGCAAAAGATAAGTAAGGGAAAACCAATCAAGAAAGGCCAATACCTCTGGTTGAGAGAGTCTGGCTCTTCCTTTCCTTACTAATTGTGAGATTGGTACTCTTTCTTCACCTTCTTCTTCTTCTACTTCTACTGCCTGAATGGTCCTAGATGAAAGAGCATGAAGAGCCTTTCCTCTAGTTCTTTTCTTCGAGCCATCAACTGCAAGGGATAGTGAAGAAGCTCCTAGAGATGATTCCTCCAGAAGCATTCTGATAAAAGTTCAGATGTTCCTGGGGGTCCCTTGAACAGATAAACCTAGGAAGAGAAGAACAAGGTTAGCCTTTGTTCAAGCCATCTAAACAAAAATCTCAAAACTTTGGAGATGGTTGTTTAACTGGTAGCGTTTTCTTCGAAGTCTGTCTTACTCTAACTGGATAGACTCCTCTCGAGCTGGGACCTACAAGCTCAAGGGAAGGCATAAAATATTACTTGGCACTTATGGCCTCCGAAGAGGACTAATAAGCTAGGAACCTAGTTAAAAATGAGGGGTGGCATATGGGGCATACCTGTAAGGAACAGGATACCCATAGGTTGACTAAACCTCTAAGTTGGACTCATAGAGCTCTTTATATTGAGAGAGCTTAATGGAGATCCTCTTTGCCCATCATAAATTCTTGTCCTTAGGCTTGGAAAATGAATGTCTTGGACCATTCCAAACTACCTGGCAAACAACCCAAGCTTATAAGTCTCTACACCAGGTTGAGTCTGGTGATAGAAGAAAAGATCTTGGGGGCACAAGATTGTTTGCAAGACCTAAGCATTGATGTCTACAGAGACATCATAGTGGAGATCTAGTTTTCTTAACCAATGGGGACCAAGTTTCCTCTGGATCCCTAACCTACCTCGACAAGACATAAGCTCCGAGTCCATTGGATCCCTAACCTGCCTCGACAAGACATAAGCTCCTCAAGGCATCGGTCAAAGGACCATCTTGGAGGTAAGAGAACCTTTCTTTGAACAAATTGCTCTCCATAATGGCTAACCCTATCATCTGTGAAGACAAAGGGCCCTCTATGATAGTGCGCCAGCAAATAGGCTTGGGCCCACAATTGGACCAGCCATAAGGGTCCTCCTAGCTAGACAGCATAGTTCTTGACTATGATGTTCCAAAGGCATCCATATACTTAAGCGAAGAATAATGGTTTTAGAGCTAATTGACCAATACTAAAGGCTTAGGTTTATTGTCACTATCCTCAGAGATTTAAGCACAATGTTGGAGGAGTTAGCCAAAAAAAAAGGAAAAAGAAAAAAAAGGAACTTGTTCAACTAAAACAAGTAAAAACAAACCTCTTTTTCCTTGGACCCTTATATGTAGTTATGACTTTTTATGGCAAAGACTTTGACAAAAGTTTCATAACCACTGGGCAAGTTGGTCACAGAAAAAGAAGAGGCAAGAGTGTCATCCTCTTTAGAAATAAAAGAATCAAGAGGCAATTCATTTCCCCTTGGAAAGCACCGGTTCCTAATCGCTATATCTCTAAGGTGATCCCCAGAAATCGCTTAGGGAGGACAGAAGTGTTATAATACTGAAGATCCATTTCTTTTGACATCCACCAATTTAGCTTATCACTATATCTTTGCAAATGTTTCTTCCTCCCCAAGAATGACCTGCAGAAACTGTGCAAAGTAAAGGAGACTCGTCACTATTAGGGAACACGCCTTTGAGGGTGGGGATGTCAAAAGAAGGGTCAAAGATGGGCCCTAGGGCACATGGTTCGTTCATTGAAGAAGGATCATTCTTGGACATCCAGGAAAGATCTTCCTTGATGGTGCTAAGGTCAATAGGGCTCCAAAGCATATCAATTGAAACATTTGATTGAACTAGACGTACCAACGGCTCTATAGGGCTATCAGCCCGAGGAATGGGGAGAGAGACAACATAAGCAAATTGGGCCATTTCTTGGTGGTTTTTGAGAGAATATTGAGATGTGAAAAGCAAAATCAACAATGGAGATTGAAAAAAATCCAAAAGCTGAGAGCAAGTGTTTTAAAGTGCTTGATCACAATGGAGAGAGAGCATAGAGCAAAAGTGAAATTCGAAGTCGTAATTTTCATATTTATAGACACGTGGGAATGAAGGAAGGTAAAACATCAAACAGTGTTATCTCGAGCTCCCTGTAGCCATTGGAGGTTAAATCAGGCAGATTTTTTTACCCACTGGAAATATGAAATTAGCAATGGCTAAAGGGGGCATTGCTTTACACTCCAAACTTGAGGAAGATAGGGCCTTTAGATTCTAATATAACAACATCTCAAGTCTAGCTACCTGTGGAGTTTGAAACCCTTTTAATGTATCATCCATTTGAGGAGGTTGAGGGAGGTAAAAGGAGCTCAAGCTCAAGAGACTTTTGAGAAAACTACAAGACAGGTGGTTTTCAAGCTCGAGGTAATTACTTGGAGTGCAATTTCAGATACATGAGCTTCAAGCCTATCTAACAGAACATGGGGCATCTAAAAGGAACTTCAGCAGAAAAAGCAGACATGAGCTTCTAGAAAGAAGCTCTAGCACACCAATTCTGGACACGTTCACTGCCCATTCAATGCGCCAAAGGAGCTTTGAGGCCAATGTGGGAAGAAAATGCCATGGAAATAGGATGCAACATTATTTCTATTTTTTTTATAAATAAGAGACACTATTGTAGTTGTAAAGTGTCCAACACTACTCATACAAACTTCTTTAAGTTTATTTACAACACACTTGTGCTTTTTACCTACGAGTAGCCTAACTTAGCCTGGCTTAGCGTAACATCTATTATTGCTATACGTGCTTTTATCAGAGTAATACAGTTCCTCGGATTTCAGGTATGAACTCCCTGTTCTAATCTGTTCTCACAATTGACGACTTGAGATTTGAGACGTTAGTTTAAGACTTTGACGGCCAAGGCTTGACCTTGATTCCGTTGGTCCTAACACTATTGTCATTGCTTAATAAGTCAAGTGAACTTAGGTTTGTGTTATTGTTTAAGGGCTTTGACGGTCAAGGCTTGATCTTGATGATGCTGGTCCTCATCCAGCAATCCAGATACGATTTGCTCCATCTTAATCTTGTCAGACTTTATCTCATTCGAGTTATTATAAGTCGAGGGCGCCATATCTAAAAATCTAATTGAGCCGGGCTTGTAAGTGGAGTGCTGAGCTCTTGAGTTTGTCTCCACCCTAGTTCCTAACTTTTAAGTGTATGAGGAAAGATGTTTGTGGGCCCTGCTTCGTCACTATAGTTGCCATTTGATTTAAGTCCATATCCTTTTACTTTTTTGTCAAACTTATATATGAAAATCCACAAAAATATAAAAGTCTCCTTAATTGGAACATAAGTAGAATCCATGTGTTTATTGCAAACTGAAGTTGAATACACCAAAAACACCGTCCCTTTTCTTCCAAGAGGAGAGTGGCTGCGGTAAAAGACATGCAATCTAGAATTCTGGCTCACTCCTTAGTCACGGTGAGTCCCAATTTGCACTTTTGTTTAAAATTGTATTTATGGAAGCCACATTCATACTCTTAACAGACAAATAAAGCAAACACATACAACATTATAACTTATGCACGAACGATTGGCATAATCGTTCCGCAATTGATAGATAATTGCTTGTCGGGCCTCGTTCATTTATATTTACAACAACAACAACAAAAACAACACAGTGCCACACGGGCTCTCGCATACGCAGGGTCTGGGGGGGTGGATGTACGCAGTCTTCCCCCTTCAGTTGCTATCCTAAAGGGAGGCTGTTTCAGATGACCCCCGGCCTGAGGAACATGTCATTATGGAAGTATATAAAGGACTGTAAGCATAAAAGCAACATAGTTTTAGAGTAGTACATATTATAAGTCAAGCATTACAAAGCGGAACTCAATGCAAGGTAGCTACAGTCAAATAGTCAACATGTACCCAAGTGCTCAGATGCACGGATAAGCAAATAAGTGCACTAGTATGTGCGCCAAAGAGAAAATCAAGACACCTAGAGACACAGGTGTAAGCAATGATGAAATGCACTACTTTATGCTGCTACCTCAGCGACCCCTATGCACACTCTCCATCGAGCTCTATCTAAGGCCATCTCCTCATGTAGGTTTAGGTGGGTGAGATCCCGTCGGAATGTCTCTGGCCATCTCTTCTTTGCCCTACCTCTCCTTCTTCTCCCTAGCATCATATGGGGCTGTTCGCATCTCCCGACTAGGGCAGTGGGCGGTCGGCTCCTAACATGACCGAACCATCTGAAACGTTGCTCCCTTAATTTATCCTCAATTGAGGCCACGCCCAATTTGCATCTTATGACCTCGTTCCTGATCCTATCCTTCCTTGTGTGTCTACACATCCACCGCAGCATCCTCATCTCCTCCACCTTCATCTTTTGTGTATGATGTTGTTTCATTGGCCAACATTCCGCCCCATAAGACATAGCCGGTCTTACTATCATCTTGTAGTATTTTCTCTTGAGTTTCAGTGGGACCTTTCTATCGTGGAGTACCGCGGAGGCCATCCGCCATTTATGCCAATCTACTTTAATCCGGTTGTTGACATCCATTGATTTACATTTGTTGGGACATATTCACAATTGGAATATTGTTTTCATTAGGGACCATCACATCTTCTTACCTTATGAAGCAAATAACATATTTGTTCTATTTTCTATTCGAATAAAATTATGTAATATACAATACGATATAAGAATCAACTTCTGTCACCTTAGCGGATAGTTTGGTATCGCCTTTAAAGTTGGAAACCTAGCCTTAAGTACCCCAAAAGCCCACTCTATGACATTCCGTTAAGATGAATCTCTATAATTAAACAACTCGCGTGATCTTCTTATGTGTCTTCTGCCTTGTAAACCATTTATCGCTTTTAAAATTGGAATCTAGCTATAAGTACCAAAATTATTTACTTAAGAGAGGGAGGGGAGATGGGTGTATATACAAAAATATTATAAATTTGAGTGAGTAGTGTGACAATGTGGGAGGGAGTTGGGAAAAAAGTTGGGAAACAAGATTTCTATTTTGTGAAGAAAATTTAAAAAATCGTTTAAAACTATTTTCTAAATTTGGAAAAAAATTGGGAAAACTGTGAAACTGTTTTCCAAACTTCTCGAAAATTTTCCTAAAAAATTGAAGAATTCTCTATTATCAAACAGCACCTGAAATTTTATCAATCACATGCTTTTTTGTTAAATTTTAATAGATTTTCAATAAAAAAAATACTAAAGTTGAATACGATTTCAACAATATATTAGTATTTTCACAAGAATTTGATGACTTTTTTGCTGAAAAATGCTAAAATAACACATAATTATGGCAATATTTAAATAGTTTACATAAATATTTGGTAAATATTTTATCAAAATTCGCTGGCCTTTTGTTTAAAACTTCAGCATTGGCTTATATATATAGTCCCCACCCACACACCCACCCCCTACTAGGCCCCACTCCCATCAAACCCAACCCCACCCCATCAACCACCATCAACTCCACACCCCCACTAGCCACCAACGTCAGTCCCAGACCTCACCCACACCACCACCACCGCCGTTGCTGCCACCACCATCCGCCACTGGTACCCACCTCACCAACACAAACCACACCCCTAAGAACCCACCCACCCCACCACCAATACCCACCCCACCACCGACGATACCCTCCCCACCCACCACCACCAGCCCACACCCCACCCCACCCCACCCACCACTATCACCACCACCACCACGCCACAGCCAGCAGCCCGCAACCAACCAATAGCTAAGAGCGGGTCCAGGTAAGTATTTGGCGGGTTAGATTATCGACAACACACCAGAACCAGGTTTGATTTATCCTTTATTATTGCAGGGTGGTATTTTAATCCACGGTTGTTGGGTTTTTCTTAATTTGTTGATCTGATTTGCTCCTTGCCTTTAACTGTGTTGTACTGCTGTTATTAACTGTAGTACGCTCCTTGTATATATGCTCACTTACCTAAGATAGTTTTACATAGTGGATGTATGCTACTAGTTATGGAACTCGGAGATTGAGACTATCTTCAAAGGGGTTGGGGAAGACCGGGGGGGGGGGGGGGGGGGGGGGGGGGGGGGCGGCGCGGTGTAAAAGGGGAAAGAGAATTTGCGACTTGGGACACTAAATGTCAGAACGCTAACAAAGAAGAGCTTCGAGGTGGCCCAAATGATGATGAAGAGAAAGATCAATATTCTATGTCTACAAGAGACTAAATGGGTCGACATGAAAGCCAGGGATGTGTTGGGTTATAAGCTGTGGTATGCGGGCAAGGCCAGAGGCAGGAATGGAGTTGGCATCATTGTGGATAGTGACCTCAAGGATAAAGTAGTCGGACTGACCAAGATGGGGGATAGGATCATAAGCATCAAGTTAGTACTAGGTGGGGAAGTATTGAAATTCATCAGTGCCTACGCACCGCACATTGGACTAACAGGGTGTGAGAAGGCTACATTTTGGGAGGACTTAGACACAATGATGTAAGGTATACCCCAAACCGAACAAGTGATGATTGGCGGGGATTTTAATGGGCACGTTGGCATGACTGAGGATGGTTACGCATCATACCATGAAGGTTTTGGTTTTAGAACCAGGAACGTAGAGGGTAAAGCCCTCCTAGATTTTGCGGTCACTTACGACTTAACGGTGGCCAACACCTTTTTTAAAAAGTGTGATGAACACATCATCATGTATCGAAGCGACGGGACAAGGACACAGACTACATACTCTTAAGGAAAACGGCACAAAGGAACTGCAAGGATTGTAAGGTTACGCCAGGAGAAGACCTTTCTACACAACACAGGGTGTTGTGGGTTGATATAGAGGCCAAGAAGAGGGCCAAAAAAACTAGCAAACCAACCAAGACACATACTTGCTGGAGGAATTTGAAGGGAGAGAAGTATAAAGTGTACAAGGAAAGAGCGGTGTCTGAGTTCGCGTGGGAATGCGAGGGAGATACTAACCATATGTGGAACTAACTAGCCCAAAAGATTAGAGGGCTAGCACGGGATGTTCTGGGTGTCTCAAAGGGAGGGGCGCCAAGCGACAGAGAGTCCTAGTGGTGGTGCGAGAAGGTCCAAGCGAAGATTAAAGCCAAACGTGACTATTTCAAGGAGTGGGTCCGCAGTGGCGATGAGGACAAGTGACATCAGTATCAACAAGCTAGGAAAGAAGCTAAGAGAGCCGTCAGAGAAGCACAATCAAGAGCGTATGTGGAGTTCTACAAGAGGCTAGATACCAAGGAGGGAGCTAGGGATATATAAAAAATTGCCAAGGCAAGAGAGGAGGACAAGGGACTTGGACTAAGTACAGTGCATAAGAGGAGAAGATGGATAGGTGCTCGTGGATAAGCAATAAATTAAAGCTAGGTGGAGAGCCTACTTCCACGATCTGTTCAATGAACAAGAGGCTACAAAGATATCCCTTGGTGATCTTCAAACATCTGAGGACCACCTGAGCCACTGTAATTACAGGCAAATTAGCCCCGAGGAAGTCACAGAAGCCCTAAAACATATGGGTAGGGGTAAAGCAGTTGGCCCAGATGGTATATCCATAGAGGCATGGAAATGCCTCAAACTGAAGGGCATCAGTTGGTTGACTAAATTATTTAACCAAATCCTCATGGGGGGAAGATGCCTGATGAATGGAGGAAGAGCACATTGATCCCAATCTATAAGAACCAAGGCGACATCTAAAGCTGCGCCAACTATTGGGGCATCAGACTAATGTGCCACATGCTAAAGTTGTGGGAGTGGGTCATAGAGAGGAGGTTACGACTACAGACAGAGGTATCCAAGAACCAATTCGGATTTATGCCTGGAAGATTAACGATAGATGCCATCCACATCCTAAGACGGACGATAGAGCACTACAGGGAGAGACAAAAGGACCTACACATGGTTTCATTGATCTGGAGAAAACATATGGTAGAGTGCCAATGGAGGTTTCATAGAGGGTTTTGGATAGGAAAGGCATCCCCATGCCATATATGAGGGCCATTAAAGACATGTATGAGGATGCACAGACTAGGGTACGCACAGACGCGTTCCCGATAAAAGTCGGGGTGCACCAAGGATCTACCTTGAGCCCCTATATGTTCATTCTGGTAATGGATGAGCTCACTAGGAACGCCCAAGGAGGTGTACCTTGGTGTATGCTTTTCGTAGATGACATAGTGCTGGTGGGGGAATCGCGGGAAGAGGTCAATGAGAAACTAGAATTGTGAAGAAGGACATTGGAATTGAAGGGCTTACAACTCAGTAGATCCAAGACCGAGAACGTGGAGCTTAAGTTCGATCCCTCCACCATGCCTAGCAGAGAAGACGTCAAGATTGGATCGGACCCTATACCAAGAAAGGAGAGTTTCAAATACTTGGGATCCATGATACAGCACAACGGCAAAGTTGACGAGGATGTCAACAACCGAATTAAAGTAGGATGGCATAAATGAAGAATGGCCGGTCTTGTGCGATAGAAAGTTTTTTTCAAAGCTAAAGGGAAGATACTATAAGACGGTAGTGAGGCTGGCCATGTCCTATGGGGCGGAGTGCAAGGTGATGAAACAACATCATACACAGAAGATGAAGATGGCAGAGATGAGGATGCTGTGGTGGATGTGCGGACACACAAGGAAGTATAGGATCAGGAACGACGTCATAAGAGATGAATTGGGCGTGGCCTCCATTGAGGATAAATTAAGGGAGCAACGTTTGAGGTGGTTTAGACATGTTAGGAGGAGACCGAGCACCGCTCCAGTCAGGAGATGTGAGCAGCCCCAGACGACTCTAGGCAGGATAGGGAAAGGTAGGCCAAAGAAGAGATGGTAGGAGACGATCAAATAAGATCTTACCCATCTAAACCTTTGTGAGGAGATGATCTTAGATAGACCCCAATGGAGGACTAGCATAGGAGTAGCATATGTAGCGGTTTAGAGCAGGGTAGCCCAGCCTTTGTGCTATCACTAGTGTTCTAGGCCTTAGGGTAGTCCAGATTCAACGCATTTTTGTATGATCTGTTCTCTGATTGACTATCTGTTTACTACCTATTTCTTTGCCTTTATTTGCCTAACTTTGCCCTGCTTATATGCTTATTTGCTCTTTTGATGCCAGGCTGCAAGGCTTCATTGCTGCTGACAAGCGTATCAGGTTGGGGGTCCTCGGAAACAGCCTTCCTTCAGGGCAGCCTCGGAAGGGGGAAGGCTGCGTACATCTATCCCCCAAACCCTGCTGATGCGGGAGCCCTTTGAGGCACTGGGCTATTGTTGTTGTTGTTGGCGGCTTATATATATATTATCGTAATTATGTATTATATCATTATCTTTTATATAAAATTGGTCAAATTCTTATAAACATTCAAACATCATGGTATCCATTGTATATATTAAAATATTAAAATTTGCAACGGATAGATATTTAAACTTTAGAATATTTAAGTAAAATTTAAAAAAAATTTTTTTTTTTTCACGCGTTGTTTGCAGGCAAAAAATCAAATGGGGCAGCCTACAAAAGAAAAGGGTTACTTCACTCGTCTCATCATAACTTTGTGAAGCCGTTTCTTCTTTGCAAGGAGGGAGGGAGGGAGGCAGAGAGAGAGAGAGAGAGATGAGCGCAGCGGGGAAGAAAATAGCAGATGTGACGTTCAAGGCATCGAAGAACATCGATTGGGAAGGTATGACCAAGCTCCTTGTCTCCGATGATGCTCGTAAGGAATTCTCCAATCTTCGTCGCGCCTTCGATGAAGTGAACTCCACTTTGCAGACCAAATTCAGTCAGGTTTTCTCTTTTTCTATTGCGCCTTTATATCTAGGGTTTCAATTTGATTTGTTGTGGTTTCAGTGTGTTATATGACCCAATCCAGTAATTAGGTCAAAACTTCATACATCAATAATGAAAAAGAGAAGAAATTGAAGAAGAAAAAGAAGAATTGGGAAGAGAATCAGTATTAGGGAAGAAGGAAAATTGGAGAAATTGAGAGTGAGTTATAATTAGATATCAAATTAGAAATTTTATTAATCAAGTAAAGAATGCATTACAATGAAAGACTAATCCCTATTTATAGAGTATAAAGGCAAAATACTGAAAAAGTATGAAAAACATAAAAAAAATTGTTAAAAACGGCTTTTCTCACCTAGAAACTCTGCGTAGGTTGATCCGATCGGTCAGATGATATTGACAGAATCATGACCAACGGTTAGATTCTGATCTTTGATTTGATTTGATTGCATGGCTAAATGGATTGGTTTTGTGTATCGTGATGAATATTTGTTTTGGAAATGTTGACTTTCATGTTTAGATGGGACTTTGCTTGGTTTCCAAGCATAGAATTAAATCGCAGCAGCATTGCAGAAATAGGCGTCGCCACATAGAATTAAGTTAGTTTAAATTGGTCATCCATCTTTTTTTCTGTTTAAAATGATTCCTAATGTTATTGGTCCCTCATCTTTTTTTTTGTTCAAACCGGTCCTAATGTTTTAGTTTATGACAAAATTAGTCCCCAACTTGGTGACCAAACAACGACAACAAACCTAGTGCCTAAAGGGCTCCCGCCAAGGCAGGGTTTGGGGAGGGTGAGATGTACACAACCTTACTTATAGGGTGCAACACTGATGAGAGCCTGAAGGACCCCCAACCTAAAAAAAAGCAAATAAAGTAGTAGTAAAAGAAAATAAAACCACTTGGTGACCAAAATTAGGTGAAAAATAAAAAAATGAGGGGCTAATTTTGTCATAAAATAAAACATTAGGGATCATTTTGAATTAAAGAAAAGAAGAGGATTAATTTGAACAAACTTAAAAATATAAGGGGGTCATTTTGAAAAAAAAAGGATGATAGCCAATCTAAACAAATTTAAAAAGATTAGGGATCAATGAGTTAATAACTCCCACATGATGGATCGCGTCGAACACATTGGGAGCATAGGCTACTTCTAAGCCTTATTTAAGCAAAAATTTGATGGATAAGTCACACAATGGTTACATGCATTTGATTATGTTGCTAGGACACTAGTGGATATTATGACTTACTTTCTCCCTTTATGTGGGCCAGGATTTGGAAGAGATGGGATTTCTGGTAATTTTGTGTAATTGATCTATCGGGTTAGTTTCTGAGGATAGAGCATTATTATCACTTCATGTCCAATTATCTTTGGATTATTTAGTTTGAAATTTAGTTTTCAATTATTATGCACCAGTGAAATGAGATATTCAATTAAAGGCTTTGCATTATGAAAAATGCATGAATGTCCTTCACTTTGCCTGCTCTATGCTAATGGCATCAATGTAGAAAATGGGAATACAAAGGGACGGCTAATTTACAGTAAGTTCATAAAAAAAATTTCTTGCCCTCTGAGGTAATGAATGCTAAACAAGATTGTTTCAGCGATATCTAAGGGGCCTCTACGCATGTCAAAAATGTAACTATAACTTACAGCTGCATATTTAGACTGTTAAAATTGTCTCTACAAGATGGCTGGATCGTGATTATGTGAGTGTATCTTAGTGAAACTACAAGTTGCAGCTGTCAACCCTTTTCTGTTAGATCCATTTGCATCCTTCTTGATGAGGTACTTGCAGAGGTTCCCAACTTCGTGCTTAAGCGTGTCTGAGACTATGCAATGATGCTGTTCATTGTGATGTTAAGTTTAAAAGATGTTCACATAACGTTGATACATGGGCTTAAATCCAATTGCATTTGAACTCACGTTTATTTGGCTTGGTGAATGTGTATGTATTTCCGGGATCTATTACAAGTGTCATGTTGCTTAGTTGTGAAGGAGTAGGAAAGTGGAACATGCCATTCTCTGTTGCTACATTTGCGATTTTAGGATCTATTTGATATAGAGAAATACAAAGAATTTTAAGGACCAATACAAACCAATGAATTACCTATGGGAAAGGGTGGTGTTTCTAGGATCTCTCTAGACAAAGAGTTTTGGGGGCTTTGTAAAAATAGCCATGGTTGCTTTATAGAGAGATTGGAGGTTCTTATGCTACTAGTTCTTGGTTTTGGTTGTTATTACTTTTACATATTTGACATCTTGTTTGTTACCTTGTACATTCTTTTTCTCCTAATAATATTTCTTTTTGGATGAAAAAAGGATTGAGATAGAGTTGATAACATTTGAATGAATGGTTTATGTTTTCTTAGCCTTATTTTCACGGAAATAATTACATGATAAGTTAAATTGTAAACTGCCTTTATTTTGTTAATATGAGCTGTCTGTGTTGTTCCTCTGTCTTGAATTTTGGTTCTATTGCCCTACCTCGTCACTATTGTTTGGCAATCTTATTCGATGAATTCTAGAGCCTTGGAAACCATGCAGATATTTATAGAATGCATGTATGTCCATATTGTTTATCTGACTTGCCTTCGCTATTTATAAATCCTTTGATTCTTCTTGATCTTTGCTAGAAATCATGTGAATAGAATGTGACTCCCATTTAGATTAACCCGCTGGATTGCTTCCCGAGGTAGATTATGAGGCAAAAACATATATGTATCTTTTTCCGGACTGTATATTCACTATATTTTTCTGCTTGGAATATGATTTAGTCTCGCGGAATTTGCAAATCATTGTATGAGTTTTTGGTGCTAGAGTTTAGTGATTGACATGCTAATGTTGTTGATGGCTGATCTTTCAGCTGATATTCTAATCATTATCTGCTCTGATGATGCAGGAACCTGAACCCATAGATTGGGACTATTACAAAAAAGGAATCGGATCTAAATTGGTTGACATGTACAAGGAAGCCTATGACAGTATGTCCTCTATACTGCTAGTATTATTACTTCATATTTGCTATTTATACATTGGATTATTAGCATTCCATAAGGATGCCACATCTAGGGATGATACTTATAATATCTTTTGGCCCCGATTATGAAAATTTCCTCCATCGAGATATGGTAAAGGTTGTATTACTAGCCCTCCTCTAGCTGTTGTAGCAGATAATTAACTGTATTATTGATTGTGTAATATGCGGGCTTGGGAGATCTGTTCTGGTGAAGGGGCGACATAGCTGTAATTTGTGCTGTAAATCTGAAAACACACACTCTCTGCTTACCTTTAAAGGTCTTCTCTATGTCATTATATGTGTGTTAACCATCATTTTAGTGTACACTTGTTTATAATCGATATCCTCTGTGTTCCTGACAGATTCAAGCAGCTTGAACAGAGGGTAATATTGAGAATCTTATGTCAGCCAAGTAATGAACAGATTGTCATTTTTTGGGTAGGACTGAACAGATTGTCATTAAGTCACAAAACTCATGCAATGAGAATTTAAATTCAGTTTTGTTTTTAATTCTGATGGAAAGTTTTAGAATTTGGGAGCTTTGATTCAAGAGTATTATGTCAAAAGGAGGGAAAAAAAAAGCTGCTTACATACAAGAGTACAATATCAAAATGCTAAGTTATCCATCTATATCAAACAACCAACTAATGGCAACAGCTCTAGCGACTACTAAAACCCAACAGAACTGAGAAAGGAAAAAAATACGTCATATGGTAAATAACAACATGAATTTGAAGAAGCTGCCTGATGAGACGGTTCATCCTTCCGTGCAGCGAGGAAACCTTGTGCCCAATATTGTAAACTCTGACAGGTTATAACCATCTGTTTCGGACAAAAGGCGGCCGTACTTCTGTTTTGATGGTCACTGGTGCCCATCCATGATGTTGCTTTCTCTTCACCTTCTGTACTTTATGACTCAGCCCATTCATATTCTTCTTCCTCGCCTTCTGCCCTCCAACAGTTGTTTTGATTGTAGCAGCTCAGTTTCGATGGCCTGTGTGATCTATATGAGAAAGTAGTGTAAGGAGCAAAAGGGAAAATACAGATTGGCAGCTGTGCTTTACAAACCTACAGTTCTGCATTTGTGAACTTTGAAAAAATATCTTTATTCTTGATGCCATAGAAGATAACCGTTGCATATGTTAGATATCCTTTTCCTTTGCTTGGTTGGGGCCCGGAGGGCCAGGGGAGAGAGAGAGAGAAGAGGGGGGGGGGGGGGGGGGTAGTAGGCGAGCATACAACTTGATGATGTCATCTAATTTGATTCGCATGTATTAGATGGGAAACATGCACACCAAGTTTGGAAGTGCTCATGGTCATCTTGGAGAAAGTATGCGGCTGTAAGAAGAGATTGCTGTTTCCCTTTCAACTTTCTTCTAGTTGTTGAAGCTGAGTGCTTGTCCTAGCAGCTTTCAGTGGTCAGATGGTAGGCAGGCGACATGTGATTACTGGTGCCATGATGATAAATAGCATTAGCTGGAGGATGTAATATGAATCCGACTTTTGAAGTCTGAAACTAAATTGTGTTTTTACTAGTATTGAGAAAGAATGTTGATGTGAGGATACCAAACGATTTTCCTTTTTTTATTTTTTTCAAATTTGAGTGCCTCTCTTTCAACTTCCTCAAGGGCCAAGGAAAGGAATAAGGGAAGGAAGAAAGGCGTAGTGCAGTAGCTCTTGGGGATAACAACAGACCGACTGATGAACGAATTACCCGGAACTTTACACTCAATGGAAAGTAAAGAAAAAAGGAAGAAAAAATCCGCTTTGAAAGTGATTCCGGAGACCATACTTCCCTAACTAAAAAAGCCTTGGACAAGGAAGCTATTATTCCTAATCCAGCTCAGAAAAATGGTCAACCATGAGCGATTTCGAGCATCACCTACGATACGATGTCCCTTGGTGTGGTCAATACTCTAATTTGAAGGATTTTGTAGGTTCATTGATTAGGGCAGCGGGGCAATCCCTTTCTTGTCATGCTGGACAAGAAAGGGGCTGTCGGCTTATATATAGTTAGAGGGTGATTTCCCCTTATGCCGATCATGGCCTTTGGTTACTATGATGAGAAGACAGGCGATAGAGGAGTACAACATCCTTTGAAAGAGTTGGTCTTGAAAACCAAAGTATTGATAGGAATACCGGGGGTTCGAATCCGAGTCACCAAAGAAAATGCAAAAGCCAGTAGTAGAGTGAGACAAGAATCTCTTTGCACAAAGCTTCGTTCAATTGTCTTTACGCGTAAGCTTGTAAGCGGTAGGTCCAGTGCCCAAAAAGAGAGAGTCTAATGATGAGTTGAAGTAAAGCGATCGAAGTGACTAATGGGACCGATTCGTATTTCTGGATAACAGTGTTGGGGTTGTCTCCCGACATGCTTTCTGTATCCATCCATGTAAGAAAAAGCAATCTCTGAATCTTGAGCCTTGGAATAACCTTTCGCATCTTCTTCTCTTTGTCTTCGAGCTTTCATTCTGCAATCCACTGACAGGGCAAACTTTTCGGATACGACTTCTTCGAATTTCCGTGAACTAGCGGACCGATCACTAAGTGAGGGTGCACTTTTTTTCTAAGCACGCAAAACCAAAACAAAATAAATGTCATGATCACAGTGCTTTCATTTTTTTGAATATAATGGTTGGACTTGTGCCGAAGATTTGTATTGTATAAATGAGTGACTATCGAAGGCCTTTGTTGAACAGAGAGCGAACGGACAGCAAGTGACTTTGATCTCACGCGAGCCTATAGGCAGCTGTTTACCATTGGATCTCGCCAATACAGCACAGCCGATATGCGGCAACGGCTAGGCGATCATATCATGCCATAAAAAAGTTTTTTACGTACAGAGAGATCCGCTTCGGGAATTTGTTTATTTGCCTAAAGGAAACAGGGACTCTGACTCTAAACTATCAATTTGTATCAGTTTTGCTGATTTGTGTACTATATTCAGCATTTTTTTCTTTTTCCTTCTGTGGGGTGGAGGTTTATGTTTGTCATGCAGCTTTACTTGAACCATTAAACTTAGGATGAATACTAATTTGCTGGGGCTTACGAATGCAGCGGTATGAGTGGTGCTAAAGTAACTCTCGTTGGAGAAAGCTCAACAGCTGGGTCCTTTTCTTTTTTTTTTTTTGGCTGTGGGCTAGTTCTTTGTTTCTCAAGGTTGTAATCCTTCCATTGCTCTGTGTATGGTTTATGTTTCTTAATCTAAATATTATGGTATTAGCGGCTAAATACCAACAAACATAAGCTTCTAAGCCTTTGAATAGGATTAGGATTTGACTATGTGTTATGTTGTTGAGGTAAGAAGAGTTGCTAATCTGTGTTTTCCGTTAAATGTGAAATATAAGATGAAAAGGTATTGGCAATGATTTTGTTCCTTTTTGGCTTTTGATTGGCTCAGACTTACATTGTTAATAAGATCTTCTCTTCTGTAGGTATTGAGATCCCAAAATATGTGGACAAGGTCACGCCAGAGTACAAACCCAAGTTTGATTCCTTGGTAAGGATCATTCTGATTTGCTCGTAGATTTAGTTATTTTAACATATAAACCCTTTGGGTGTTCAATTTTTACAAGCTACTTTTAGACTTGAGGATTTCTCCCATTACTTTGTTACGAATTACTCGATGTGTGCGAGGCACTGTTCGTTAGGTACCCAAAACCTCAAAATCAGATAAAGGCCATTAGCTGTCGTAATGGCCATTATATAATGGATTTTGAGCTAGCCATCGTGTGATTAGCCCTCATTATGCGTTTTTACTATGTAATATATTCGTGGATTTATCTACATGTTAAAAGAACTATCAAATGAGTATGAATGAAAATTACACGGCTCTATATTCTATTTTTATGTAAATATAAGGTTCTAAAGCAATTTATGTTATCTTTACAAACAAATTGCAAAAGTCGCAGCCCTGCCCTTGATTTTTGCTACAGCCTGACTGCGACAGCAGCACTACTGTCAAATTGTGGTTCGATTCCATAGTTGCCATGTGTGCTTGTGACTAGCCGCGGATCTACGTTATGCCCAGGGGGCTCAAGGCCCCCTTGAATTTTTTCTTAAATATTATTATTAGGTTATAGTGACTAGCTGTGCACCTTTAGCCTGGTGGGAAGCATTCCTCACCCCCACACATGGGGGCGTGGTTCGAGTCCAAGTAAGACCAACTTTAGTTTTTTGTTTTTTGGACAAATAACTTATATTTTGAGAGATTTTTGACATTTGTCACTATATGTACAATTAATTATGCTTCTTACTATTTGTTGAGCTCATTTTGTATATACTACTAAATAGTAAACATTGTTTATGTTATGCAAAAAATAAAATTAAATAAAATTGTTTTATGTTATGGTCTCATTAGTTTTTGTTTGAGTATATACAAATTACTCATATCCGCTCTCAAAAGTTTTTTGTTTGTACGTAAATGATTTAAAATTTTCTTTCTAACATTTTTAGCTCTGTAACTTAGATTATATAAGTTATATATTTATATATAAGTTTTTTTGTTTAAATTTATTTGTAATACTTTTACTGGTATGAAAAATGTGTAATATATTATATGTACTAGTTGAAAATTAAATATGAAATTTCGTAAATAATTCTAAAAGTATTTATTGGACTCTCACTAATCACAAATTTGGACATCTTGAATGTAAGTTTTATTAATTTTTTGTCCAATTTTTTAATAATTTTTATTATGTAATTTATTAATTTTCATTCAACCCCTCCTACACCAAAATCCTAGATCTGCCGCTGCTTGTGACGTTAAGCATTCAACTAATTTTCATTGTGTAGTATCCATTACCTTACATGAAGGTCATTATTTAGTTCGATTAGCGCATCTAATGTTAAAAACTAGTTCTGCATCCATCAGAAGTGTGCACTTTGCTTCTAGGATCAGCATAATTCGTTTAAAGCTGTGTTTCCGTTGTTTTGCAGTTGGTGGAGCTGAAGGAAGCGGAACAAAAGTCTCTCAAAGAGTCCAAAAGATTAGAAAAGGAAATCGCTGAAGTTCAGGACTTAAAGGTAATTCCGACCGTCTGTTTGCACAAGTTTACTTATCGTTCTGAATCTTAAGCTATTTTTTTTTCTTATTTTCTCTCTATGCTTTCGAGCCCTTTGTGGCATTGGGTTTGTTGTTTGTATTTTCTCTCTTTGCTCCATAGTTTGGTTGGTAGGAAAGTGTCAGAGATGACCGGCTCTGGGAAGTAAATCTTTCAGCTTTTATTTGGTTGATAGGAAGTAGATGACCGTAGGAAAATCCAAGGCTTGCTCACCTTGTGAAAATTTTTATTTTTTGAAGATAATTTTTCACAATCCCATTTTTTCCTCAAAAATGCGGTCAAGAATCCCAAATTTTCAAATTATTCTTGTCAGAAGAACGGTCTTTTCGCTCTTCTTCACTTTGTACTGAAGAATGGAACACCAGTTTCCTCATTTTTGAAGTTTTTCATTTTAATTGAGAGCATTATTTTTTTCGGCATGTTCAAAATCTTCTTGTTGGGGTTTTCGGGCATAGCCTTTCTTTAGAGTAGTATCCTGAAGGGGTAAGGCTGCATACATCCCCCCCGATCTTGCATATGCGGGAGCCATTGAGGCGCTGGGCTTGTTGTTGCTCAAAATCTTCTTTGGTATTTCATTTTCCGATAAAGAACAGTTGGAGCAGCAGAGAAAGAGAACTCCGGAACTTTTACAAACTAATATGCTGTAAACTTCTTTTGGATTTGGTGTAGTGGTTTGTCTTCCAGCCTCCCAAGTAAAAAATCTTACATTCAAAGCTTATCACTGCCTTCCCAAGTGTTGGTTTCCCTCATTAGGAAAGAAGTTGTACTCCTTACCTATGTAGTAAAAAAAAGTAGTTGAAAATTCCCTCTCTCGTTGTGAACCAATGCACAGATCTGATTTTTTTGGATGTTAAGACAAAATGTGTCCTCAAATGAAAGCCCGTTTGGTATTATTTTCTATTTATAGTTTTTAGTGGGTTTTGAAATCTTTTTTTGTTTTGGTTTCATGTTATTAGTTTTCAAAAGCTAGTAAAAAACTGAAATTAAAAACCGAAAAACAGAAAGTCATTTCCAGAATATAGTTTTAGTTTATAAAAAAGCTAAAAACAAGCACTCGACTCCTCGATGACTTGATTTTATTGTTTCTCGTGCAGGAAAAGCTCAGCACCATGACCGCTGACGAATACTTCGAAAAGCACCCAGAGCTGAGGAAGAAGTTCGATGACGAAATCCGAAACGACTATTGGGGGTACTGATGTCAGATGGCCTGTCATTGATCTTCAATCCATCTTTCTCTGTTGATTCTTGTTTACAGGCAAATTCACTAAGATGGTGCCATTTCCTTATGGGTTCATCAGAATAAAAAAGGTCTTTAAATTTTGTTTGTAATTTTGTGGTTTTGCATGGTGAAAGGTCAGTTACATGTTTCTGTACTCCAGATACTTCATTTGAAGATAATAAATTGGATTACCTCTTTGAATGGCAATTCCAAGCTCTTTACTTTCAGGTAAATTGGATATTAGTACCAAGTATTAGAGGTGGCGCTTAGCGGCGTAGCCGGGTTGGCCTGCGAACCGGCCTGGCCCGACCTGGCCTGTTACTGTAATGGGCTGGGCTATGGGCTTCCTTGGGCTCTAGCGGCTATTCTTTATAAATACTAACCAAATTTTCTCATCTCATCTCATATCATTTGGACCAAAATTATTTTTTTTTCCCATTATTGCTCCTTTTTTTTTTTCAATCTTTTTTACTCTCTATAATTCCAATTCTTTGCTCTCAAGTCTCAACTTCTCAAATTTAAAGTTTCGATTGTGTTCTGTTCGTAGAAGCTTGTTGAAGTTCAAATTTTAATTTTCGCTTTGGCAAAATTAGTATTGAAATTTTGTATATTATTATTTTTATTTATTTGCATTCTTACTTTGCTTATCATTTTTATTTGACGTACTTTTATAATAATAATAAAATGAAATATAGATCATTTTCATTTGAAGCTGGCAATCGAGTTCTTGCTCTTCTAGGCTGCCTAAAGCCCCTAGAGTGAGAAGTAGTACTACTAGTCAATCTAGAGGAGTTGAGCTTAATACCCAGGAATATAGTTTTTTAGAACCCGTCACCTCACCTCCATACACAAACAGTTTGAATTGGGAATATAAACATGGTTTCGAGCAGAGTTATCTTGAATCGAGGGGTACGAGACGTTTTTTTGAACCCGCACCCGGCAACGATGAAACTGAAACTCCCAATTCTGAGAACCTATCGACTACCACTAGTAGACGTTCTAGTAGTCAGGTATGACAGTATTTTATATTAGATCGTGAAAATAATAAAGCATATTATAAACTTTGTAATAATAAAAAAGATTTCAGCTATCAATGTGGTGGTGGGATCGGCACTTTAAACGACACCAACTGAGAGCCCACTCCAACTTAAATGCGGATACATTCTAACAAACCCTTGTATAACAAGCGCCTGGTGCGCTTGCAAACTTTAGGCTTTCACCAGAGACTAATAGACATCAATAATGAGATTAAGTCATTTCGGCTGAGAAGCCGTTTACCGCCGGCCAAGACCCTAGATTTGTCTGCTATTGTAGAACCGCACTAAACCTTGCCGCTTAAAGAGTCCCTTGCAACACTTTGAAGCGAGACGCGTTTAAAGAATATGTAAAAATGAAAAACAAGCTAGGAGAAATTTTTAAGACGAACACGAGCATGATCTCGTTGACGTCCGACACATGAAAGAGTAAATCCGACATACCCTACATGTGCATAATTGAAAATTGCATTGATTCTTCCTACATAATGCAAAAACGAATTATTTATTTTCTCCTATTCGAATATCACCATAGTTCTCATGTAATCACAAGTACCATTGTTATAATAAGGTACCGCGATGATTCAAAATTTATTATTTAAGTACTCTATATAAGAATTTAGTGAATTTTTGTCAAAATCTGACCAATTTTCACCACAACGTCGATATGGTATATGATTATCACAATATATACATGCTATATCAATATTTCAGCGAAGTCAACGGTTTACAAAAAAATGTTCAGTGAATTATGATGGAAGATATGTATATTTTAGTGAAATAATGCGTCATGTTAGTATGTTACAACAAAAAACTTAACATCATGATATAGATCACCTATATATTGTTGTAATTATAATTAGCAATTTCTTATAAAAAATACATCAAATTAAGGTAGAGGGTATTTTATGATAAAATTTTTAAACTTCAAGGTACCTATACGATAAATTTTTAAATCTTAAAATATCTCATTATATAAATTGAAATGTCATAATATTTAGATGATAAATGTTAAAGCCTAAGTTCCCATGATTTTAATATTTAACAATGAATAAAATTCATATTAAAGTGGACTGTTGTGTTGAATCTCCTTTTGAAGAATGAAGCCATTCCACTCCAGTATTTAAATCTGTTCAAGCGCAGGTATCAAGCGAGATATTAGATGCTGATATCATAAGGATGGTTGACAAGGAGGCTATGAAGATTTGTAAGATAGGTGAGGCTGTAGGTATTGATTGGTAGGACATGCAAAGCTCAGTTGTGAAAAAGTTATTGAAAAATGCTAAGGGTATCAAAAGGATCGTTAAAAGAAGTAAGAAGGTGAAAGATAAAGGAAAAAGCAAAGTATAAGGTGTTCCTTGGCAGCATGCGTTTCTTATGTGGTGTGCATCTGGTGTTCTGGGTGTATTAGGGAGTGTGTTGATTGGTGAATCTTTAAACTACTAATTGCTTCTGGGTGAATGTGCTTGGCGATCTTGATTGTCAATGATGGAATGGTGGGAAATGGTGATTGTCGTTCCTATCTTAGCTTGATCCTTCTTCCTGTTTTGGAATCCGTGTGGGGATCACGGTTTCCATGTGGGCTTGTTTAGCATTTTTGTTCAAGGCAGAGGTTGAAGCTGTTCGGTTCTTCGTGATTTTGGCAATTCGAAGATTGGTTATGTGTGCTCAAAAAAAGATTGGTTGTGTGTGATAATTGGAAGATTGGAGTTTTTCGAAGGCCGGTGTTTCAAGGGGTTCCTCCGTTAGGAGAGTTGTTGTTGTGGTGCTTTTTAAGTCCTTTTGTCTTTCGGGGTTGGTAGGTGCTTTCGGTTTTTGGTGGGGTGGTGTTTTTATTTGCACTTTTTAGATTGTTTGGATAATATTGTACCTGAATTATCTTTATCAATAAAGCCAAATTATCAAAAAATAAAAAATAAAAATACGAGGTTGGTTAGACAAAAATTTGGGTAAATTGTAAAAGATCATGTCTCATTCCTCAAAAACAGAACCTCACAAAAAAATCCAAGTACTTCGTGCCAATTTGCTAAGTGATAAATTGTAAAGTAATTCATTTATTTTTAGAATGATGTTTTTCATTTTCAGCAAATTATTAAAGAATTTTCTATTTTTTTACGCAAAATATAGGAAGTTTTTCTGTAATTTACCCAAAAATAACCTTTTTAGTTAATTATAATAGTGATGTTATAAATCTATTCGTAGGGACCTCCCGAACTATTCGTTAAAATCAAAATAAAACCTTGAACTTTTAATTTCACTAAAAACACCCCTTAAACTATTGTTCAAAATCAATGTGACCTCCCAAACTTCTAATTTCAACAAAAATATCCCCTAAGTATTAGTAAAAATTAATGTAACCCCCTCAAGTTACAAAATGTATCAGGAGCACCCCAAACTATTAACAAAAATCAATTTAATCCCAACTTCGAATATATCAAAGATATTCGAAACTATTAAAAATTAGACAAAAATTTGTTTAGGTACCTTGATGTTTGTTGATATATTTATAGATGCCTAGAATTTTTAAATATTTTTAAGTTATCCTAAACTTTCCTAACTTCTTTTTCAAATATTCCCCTCATAACTCTATTGGTATTTCGTTAAGTTATGTTAAACTAACACGTCAAATAAAAAGAAGGGTTATTTACACCAAAGGTCCTTATACTTTTATTATTATATCAATTTCGTCCTTATACTCTTAATTGTGTCAATTTAGTCCATCTACAATTTATATTGTGTCAATTTAGTCTTTTTGTCAATTTTAAGTATTGACATAATTGTTAACGTTATAATCACATCAGATGCAAGTAGCCCATTACAAATCTACTCATTAACTCAATTTAAACTAATCCATGGCCGAACTATTAAAAATTTACTTAACAACTTAAAATTAATTTTACTCTAAGGATTAAATTGGCACAATTTCAATTGTAAAGGGATTAAATTGATACAATTAAGAGTACAGGGACTTAATTAACATAATGGATAAAGTAGAGGGACCTTTGGTGTTAATAACCTTAAAAAGAAAATACCTAAAACATAATTTACTATAATTTATATTTAAAATAATGTTAAATATTTAAATATATTTAAAATAATTTTAGAAATTTGAAAATATAAAAATCCCTAAAACTATTAATAAATAATTTGGAAAATAAAATTTAAAATTTTATAAAAAATTATTTTGAATATGTTTATTGATATTTAAGATTGTTTAATTTAAATGACATTTTCTGTCTTAGTTATATTATTTTTCAAGTTCCAAGTTAGTTTAATTTAATAAAATCTTAACTGAGTTACAATGATGGTACCCAGAAAAAATTATCACAATTTAGATTATTATAAAAATATTTTAAGATCTCAAGATAATGAAAAGTATATTGTCAAATCTTAGAATATTTAAATCAAATATTTTTTGAATTCGTTTAATTATTTCGGGTGTCTATGATTAATTTTTTACAATTAGGGGATTGGATTTAGTTAATAGTTTAGGGTATGGGGGTCACATTAGTTAGGATTTTCTTTGATTAAATTAAAAAAGTTTGAGGATGCCTTTAATTTTGACTAATAGTTCGAGGATCTCTATAAATATTATTTTCTAAAAAATATTATAAGATAAAATATAAAATATGTCAAATTAGGTTAATAAGTTTAAAAGTAACTACACAAAATTAAAAGAATTTGGACAAAAAAAGGAAAAAAAAAATGTTTTGGCAAAAAAATTGAAGTTAAAAAATATTTTCTCTAAACATAAAACTTAAACTGAATGATAAAATTGTTATGGGTTATTTACGCTAAAGGTCCCTGTACTTTGTTTATTGTGTCAATTTAGTCCTTGTACAATTCAAAATATGTCAATTTGGTCTTTAGAGAAAATTTATATTAAGTTTTTAATAAAATTTTTAATGATTTCACTGTGAATTGGGTTATGATAAGTTACTTGTATCTAATATAATTTTGCTGTTTAAAATTATGTCATTAATTTAACTTAAATTTGAGCAAAGGACTAAATTGACACATTTTAAATTGTATAAGGACTGAATTGACACATTTAAAAGTACAAGAACTAAATTGACACAATGGATAAAGTATATAGACTTTTGGCATAAATAACCCAATTATTACAATATAAAAAGGATAAACTACAGAAACCACGCATTTTTTGCTTCAAAAATAGAAAACTCCTCTTTTAAAAATTTATTACTTAACCCTTATGCAAATTTTTTTGACCATTTTGCCCCTCAAAAGTGAGGGGTCAAATGTTTAATTTTATTTTTGAAGGGGATTTATATTATTAAGCAAAAATTAGAAAATTACGTTTTTAACAAAAGAATTAAAGGAATTTTCTACATTTATAAAAATATAATTATTTTAATTAATTATAGTAGTAATATTATAAATTTAGAAGATAACAAGTATTTTTAAAATTTTCATAAAAAATATTATGAGACAAAATATAATTTTTTTATTGATATTATAATATCATTAGTGTATAATTAAAATAATAATTTTTATAAATATAGAAAATCCTCTTTTTTAAAAATATAAAAGAAATTCTTAGTTTTCCTTAAAATATAAAACCCCTACATAAAAATAAAATTAAACACTTAACCATTTTATTTTAAGAGGCAAAATGGTAAAAAAAAGTTGTTTAGGGAAAAATTGATAAATTTTTAAAAGTGAGGGGTTTCGTAAGTGGCCTTATTTGTGAGGGAGTTTTATTTTATTGAAGCAAAAGTTAAGAAGTTTTCTGTAATCTACCCATTTAAAAAAGTATAGGTTATATGAAAAACAGTCAGAAACTAAAAAAGCTGTATCTAGAAAAAAAAAATTAAAAACTAGTTTTTGAAATAAATTCGCATGAAACTTTAAAATAAAACAAAAGAAAATTTAATCAATTGAAATATTCATAATCTTTTCGTTTCAAATTATTAACCTAATTTGATATTTATTTTTATCAAAAATTATAATATTTTATTTGAAGTTTATTTTCATTGAAAATGTTATTATATTTTTTTTTTTTTGTCAAATAGCAAGCACAAATATATTCATCAAAAGGGGAATACAAATGCATGGAAACACAAGGAATAGAAGATACAAGCCACCCAAATGCACAACAATAGCACAACCCTAATCCCTATACAAGAAACTATAACAGTACCACACTTGGCAAATTATGGCCCTAATTATGACATCCTTGCACCGCTTCTAATCTTTGAAAATTCGCCTATTTTTCTCTAGCCAAATATTATAGACTAGAACTGCAATAGCAATTCTCTTCAATTTACTCTGCCTTTGTCTGTTATGAACATGGGATCCCAACCAATTCATAACTTCCCTCAGGTCATTTTTACAGGAAAACAAAAACACTCAGCTATTTCTTTCAAACCTGGAAGGAAATCTTACAAGCAAAAAAGAGATGGTCCACAGTTTCACTATCCTCTTCATGTAGAGGACAATGGTTTGGGAGAACCCAACCCATCTTTTGGAGGCGATCATGCATAAATAGTCCATCAAATAAAGCCCTCCATAAGCAAAAACAATACCTCGGAATAGCAGCACCTCATACCAAACGATGTAATGCCAGATGCGCCCTGTGTAATGCAATCTCTTAAAAGCCAAGCCAACTTGAAATTTTCCCCATAAACCCAATCTTACAGGCCCTGATCTGCTCCAAAACTGTCACCATGGATCTCAATCCAATGATCCCTATATTTGAGGGGAGCTTTCCACAATGCTGAATCATAAACCTGACAATTAATAGCCCAAATACTCTCCCCTTCCAAAAGAGTTTAATAAAACAAGTCATATTTCACTTATCCAATTGTTTAACACTAAGACTGCCCTCCTTCTTAGGGAGGCAAATGCCAAGCAACGGGAGCATGTACACTCGGGCTACTAACCCTCCCCTATAGGAAATGAGTCCACAAAGATTGGATTTAATTCACAATCGATTGAGGGAATAAAAATGAATTGCACCAATAGCTTAACAATTCTCCACGAGCAGAATAGATAAATTTGAGCCTCCCAGCAAAAAACATGGACTTAACATGCCAACCAAGCCTGGCCCTCGCAATAGGGACACCAAGATAGCAAAAAGGAAGAAACAGCTCCTTGAAAGCCATTAACTTAAGTATATCGTCTTTTTTATCCTAAGAGACTCGCAAAGCAAATATCGGATGTGAGAGCATTAGGTTCAAGGCCGGATATAACTGCAAATTGCATCACCCTTTGCCGAAGTCGCAAGATAGATTCATAGTCACAATGAGAGAAAAGCAAGAGATCATCTACAAAAATAAGATGAGAAACACCATGTTTTTGCACTTGGGATGGAACTTATACCCTTGCTTTGTAGGCTTCTCCTGCAACAACCGCGAAAGATACTCCATACACATAATGAACAACTATGGTAATATCGAGTCCCCTTGTCATAACCCCCTCCTACCCTTAAAAGAATGGTCTACCATTGAACTACAAAGAGAAAGTAGGAGACGTGACACATTCTTGGATCCAACAAATAAAGGGTGCCAAGTAGCCAAGACCCTCAAGAATATTAAAAAGGAAATCCCAAGTAATCGAGTCATAAGCCTTACAGATGTCAATCTTCATAAAACAATGAGGGGAAATATTATTTCTATTATAATGATTCATGATTTCATTCCCCAAGACAATGTTATCAAAAATCACTCTACCTTTTACAAAAGCAGTTTGAGTAGGAGCAGTGAGCTTCTCTAAAGTTATCTCAAGACGTGCAGATAAGAGCTTGGATATTATTTTATATACAACATTACAACAATCTATAGGACGAAAATCACCAACATTTTGCGGGCTATCAACCTTCAGAATCAAAGTGAGGGTAGTAATATTATATGATTTCAAGGGTTTTCCCAAATAAAAAAAGTTAAAAACTGCTTTAGAACATCATCTCCAACAATGGCCCAACAAGAATTGAGGAAAGCGGATGAGAAGCCTTTGGGACGAGGAGCTTTCGAATCTGGGATAGACCAAATAACATCTCAAATCTCTTTATTTGTGACCGGCACCAACAAGGCAATATGGTCCTTAGCCTTCATAACAGGACCCAAGTGTCAGATCGGGCAAGCAATCATCTCAAAAACAGGCGATTCCTTACCAAGAAGCTCTACTTAGAAACATAAAAAGTTAGCAGCAATACCCGGTTGATTAGTTAATAATTCCCCCTCTCGATTCTAAGTTAACCAAATAGAGTTCTTCTTACCTCAATTCTCTATCCATGAGCGAAAAAACTAAACAATTGATCCATTTTATTCACAAATTGAATTTTCAAGAGCTGATGAAGAAAGCAATTTTTTCCTCAAGGAGCTGCATAAACCAATGCTTCATAATGGCAACATGATCAGCAAGACCCAGACTCAAGTTATCAACACATAATTGATCCTGTTGCGCAAAAGGGGCCTCCTGAACCTTTATAAGTTGTGCCGAAATGTCCCCCAGGAAGGACTTCAAAATTTTTTTTAAGGGCTCCCTCCACTACTTACAATTGCTTTTAGAGGTGAAACATAGTCGTCCCTTTGACCAGGAAAGCCCAGGCCTTCCGTACCACATCATGAAATCCGGTCATAGAAGTAAGCCAATGTCTGTTAGAAAAATGATACAAGCTGAATCTAAATTAGTAGGAAAATTGTGTCTCAATTGGTAAATACCCCTCATTGTAAATGTAAAACTCCCAAACCCACATTGATGGTTTAGGAGAGGGTGATTGGGTTTATAAGGGGATATGTTTTTAAGTGATTATCAATTAAGTCTTGGGTGAAGGAATGGAGGCAACCACACGCGCGCACTGCTCTCTGCGCCATGCTCGGGCAAGGGTGTGGGTGTGGGTGAGTTTTTTACACCGGGTATATTTATTTTGCGGAAAATATATTCTTTGCTGTTGCTAATTGCTACAGCAATTAAAATATAGCTGTTAATCTTACATTAATCATCCAAAAACCATTTTGAACGTTGCTAATTACTACCCGTTGGAACAAATTACCCACATTTATTTGTTTAGAGGCACTAGATCATACATATACACTCAGAAAAACACATACAAATCCTCCCCTAGTTATTCCATTTTCGGTCCTCTCAATATTCTTGGGCAAAGTTCGAGGCGTTCCTAACCGGCAATTAACGAGTGCACGTTAAGGGTCGGATAATGTAAATCCTGGAGGACGGCCGCCTACTCGATTATTTGCACCGAAGCAGAGGCGAAATCGTCTTTTAGGACAGTGGCATTTGCCACGGCACGGTATCTTTGGTACTCTCTAAACCAATTTCCCTCTTTCGGTATTTTTTGGTTGTCGTGTTCAATATTCGACCAAGTTTATTTTGCTGTTTTGTTTACTGCGTTTCACCTAACATAAAGTTAAATATTTTTACTATTTTCCTGCATTTTTTTAAGTTCGAAGTTACTGCATTTTTGTCGGCTCTTTTCTGTAATTTTTAGCAGTAATCAATTCATCAATTTCTGGTTAATTCTCGGTTAATATTTCGGTATTATTGTACGCAGTATTGATCGCAGTATAATCTTTGTACACGCAATATTTACAACAATGTCCATAGTTAAGCAGCCACTAGATATTCTCATTCTAGCCCAAGCATCAAAATTAAGGGGGAATAATCAGAAAACCCTGGGCTCAAAGCGTTGGCCTTACACTCAATCTGTTCATGCCACTTAACATTGACCAAAATTGGATCAATCTTGAACCATACCCTATTATCCCTCTGCACCAAGTAAAAGGTGGGCCCTCAAGCAAAACAACGCTAAGATGTAAGTCAACAACACATTCCGAGAAATCCCTTATCTCTGCAGCCGAGACTGACACTCCCCAACTCGTATCTGGGAAATCAAGCATTGCATTGAAATTGCCTAAAATGATCCATGGAAGGGTGTCATTGATCCCCATATTCCGAAGCTCATTCCAAAGTTCCACCCCTATCCTCAGCGTCTTTATTGTCATAACAAAAGGAACAACAAGTAGGGTCAATCTCTTGAAATTCATTAAGTATCACCTCCACATGAACTGCTTGAGCTGACATGCCAAGTAAAAAAGATTCTATATAGTTGGGATCTCATAAAGACTCAAATCCGCCCCACACCTCCTTCCATATAGTTAGCTTGGAAGGACAAGCCCTGGAAATATCTATCTTGAATCTCCTTAGATTTGCATTCCTTTATTCGAGTTTCTAAAATAGCAAAAATTCGAATAGAAAACTTCGTAACTAATCTTCTAACTTCAATTTCCTCACAATCTTTATTCGTACCTCTAATACTTTACGACCTAATCATGAATTTATTTGATAGTAGTGGAGCCATCCTTATCCAACCACTCGCCTATCAGAACCGAAGCCTCATTGTTGATGTGCAATAGGAAGTTAACAAAAAGAAAAGAAAACAAGCTTTCTACATGAAGAGGTTTTTTGTAGCTGCGTGAGTAGATGTAGAAGACATCGTTAGTGAGGAATGAGCTAAAATTTGGTAAGATCGAGCATTAATCTTCGAGCAATTTGGAGTGTTTTTTCTAAGCATTTTTTTTGGAATAAATTGATTGGAATAATCAATTGTTTTTAGGCATAGTAAGGTAATCTTTGTATCGTTCTAACTGCTTAGGTGGGGGAGGTGGGAAGTCAAGCAAAGTGAGGTATCAACGGAGGTTTTTAAGAGGAAATAGAGGATGGTGGGCGTTCACACTTATTTTTTTTAAACTAAAAAAAATTGTATTAATATTTTATGAACAATTATTTAGTGTTATGGAAATAATAAAAAGGTTTTACATCTTTTCTACCTATCTTTTTAGTATGTTAGGTTTTATATGGATTAATAATTAGATATACTGTCTAGCAAAAATCTAATGTCGTATATTTGAAAAGACATTAGACAAACATGATTTGATATTGAAGCCTGAAGATTTAGAAAAGACAACGAGTTAGTTTAAAAGATTTGAAGAAAATGATGATAGGGGAATTTTTTAAATAAATAAAAATCATAGTCGTTTTATTGGAAAATCTTTCAAAATGAACCACGGTGCCAAACTTCAATATCAGGCTTTTAATACAGCGTCATTTGTGTCATAGACAATTTTATCTTTTAAGTTTTTCAATATTAGGTTTTGTCAAAGAGGATAATTTATTACTGATACATTTATGCAAAACTTAACTTATTAAAAATTGGTGATCCTAGCATACCTTATGATTTGATGTGTCATAATTATTGGCTTGTGTGGTCTATTGTGATTCAAGTGTCAAGTTTAGGTTTTCGACCCCAACATATCGCGTTTCTTAAAGTCTTTTACAAGATTACTTCAAAATTGTCAGTTCACGTTATAAAATTTGGAATGATGTATGGAGCAAACTTATGGACCTCGTTTGATTGTCTCAACTTTTTTGCGAAATAATATTGATGGTAAGGGGGCAAAAAAATGGCTTGCCAAACGTGGCTGAAATATGGCAAGTATTGGGCATATTCTTTTATTACTTTAATTCTCAGTCCATGAAGAAAGTTGAGCTATATGCTCTTGATGATTAATGACTTTATAATTGCAAGGAACAACAAATAGGACCAATCTCTTGAAATTCATTAAGTATAACCTCTACATGAACTACTTGAGGCGACTTTCCAAGTAAACGAGATTCTATATAGTTGGGATCTCATAAGACTGAAATGCGTCCCACCCCTCCTTCCATATAGTTAGCTTGGAAGGACAAGCCCGGAAATATCTATCTTTAATCTCCTTAGATTTGCATTCCTTTATTTGAGATTCTAAAATAGCAAAAATTCGAATAGAAAACTTCATAACTAATCTTCTAACTTCAGTTGCCTTTCAACCTTTATTCGTAATATTTTATGATCCAATCATGAATTTATTTGATAGTAGTGGAGCCATCCTTATCCAACCACTCACCTATCAGAACAGAAGTCTCATGGTTGATGTGCAACAGGGAGTTAACAAAAAGAAAAGGAAACAAGCTTTCTACATGAAGAGGTTTTCTTTGGCTGCGTGAGTATGACGTAGAAATTATCGTCAGTAAGGAATGAGCTCAAATTTGGTTAGATCGAGCATTAATCTTGGAGCAATTTGGAGTGTTTTTTCTAAGCATTGTTTGGAGTAAATTGATCGGGAGAATCAATTATTTTCTGACATAATGAGGTAATCTTTGTATCGCTCTAATTGCTTGGGGGAGGTGGGAAGTCAAGCAAAGTGAGGTGTCACCGGTGAGTTTTTAAGAGGAAATAGAGGATGGCAGGGTTCACACTTATTTTTTTAAACTAAAAAAATTTATATTAATATTTTATGAGCAGTTATTTAACGTTAAGGAAATAATAAAAAGGTTTTACATCTTTTCTATCTATCTTTTTAGTATGTTAGGTTTTATATGTATTAATAATTGGATATGCTATGTAGCAAAAATCTAATGGTGTATATTTGAAAGGACAAAATTGTCTAGGACCGACATGATGTGATATTGAAGCCTGAAGATTTGGAAAAGACAACGATTTAGTTTAGAGGATCTAAAGAAGATGATGATAGAGGAATTTTTTAAATAAATAAGAATCATAATCGTTTTATTGGAAAATCTTTCAGAACAAACCATGGTGCCAAACTTCAGTATCAGACTTTAATACAGTGTCATTTTTGCCGTAGATAATTTTATCTGTTAAGGTTTTCGATATTACGTTTTGTCGAAAAGGACAATTTATTATTGATACATTTATGCAAAACTTATGGTATTAAAAATTGGTGATCTTGGCATGCCTTATGATTTGATGTATCATTATTACTGGCTTGTGTGGTCTATTGTGATTCAAGTGTCAAGTTTAGGTTTTAGACCCTATCACGTCCCATTTCTTAAAGTCTTTTATGAGTTTACTTCAAAATTGTCGGTTCACTTTATAAAATTGGGAATGCAATATGGAGCAAATTTATGGACCCAGTTTGGTTGTCTCAACTTTTTTGCAAAAATAATGTTGAAGGTAAGAAAAAAAAAATGGCTTGCCAAACGTGATCGAAATATGACAAGTATTGGGCATATTTGTTTAATTCTCAATCAATGTAGAAAGTTGAGCTATATGCTCTGGATGATTAATAACTATTATGTGAAAAGGTGAAACGAACTCTTCGCTCTTTGTTTCAACTCTATTCTTCTTTGGAATGTCATTAAAGGAGAAAGTTACATAAACCTTTTTTCTCAAGAAAAAAAAAATGGAAGTTAATATTTTGAATGTTTAAATTTAATAATAACTGTGAGCTACAAGATGCAAACAAGCGGAGGATTCTAAAGTAATAGCAAGTTGATAAATACTTAGGGGAGGATCTTGAAAACCCCCATGATCAAAATTTTGTTATATTGATGTAGTTGAAAGATTAAAAAAGAGATTTTCTATATTAGCTGGATGGCAAAAGATGTGCTTGCTGTTAAATTTCAGGCTCGATCCACAAAGTTAGAATATACGAGATTGTCATATAAGCCCAAGTGGGGTTATGATGTATTTTAAATGTATGTTTTAAAACCGTCTACTCACAAGCGTACGAGATCATCGTAGCTAAATCGGGTATACGGGTCGTATCCGCAGGGAATCGGAGTTAAGTTAGATTTTATTATTAACGAGCGGTTGAAATCAAGTTTTGAGGTGGCTTAAATGATTTGTTAACTAAAATAGCAAAATTGACGATAAACTAAAGTGTCAATTCAATTGAGGTTAGTTCAGGAAATAAATTCAAGGTAGTATTACTCGTATCCCGTCATTATATTCTACTATGACAATAGTTTAGGAGGCTTAGGCTACAAGCACTAAGCCTGAGTTAGTATTTAAATTAGGGCTTAATGTAATGAACTAGTCTAAAGGTATAACCTATCATATCACCCTTACATATAGTATAGGTTATCTCATTAGTACTACTTAATTCTTTTGTCACTCCTAATCAAATATTAATTTGTATATATAAAGATTGTGTTTAGGGTTGGGTACAACCTAACTACCCGTGAAAATCAGTTAAGTTATGGTCTAGGCTACAAGCTTGTAGACTAACGCTAATAATCTGAAAATCTTAACAGGGCTACAAGCTCACACAAAGAAAACCAAACATCGATCATAAATTTCCCACAGGGGTGCGTATATAACAAAACAAAATCATTGTTTACAATAAAATATAAATCTGAGATATGGACGGCTACCCGTCCTTCATTCCTAAACTAAAAGTTTACTCCTCAATTGGAGTTCTAAACATCATGAAATCCAAGAAAGAAAACAATAATGCTAAGGATTTGAAGACCCCCCCAATTGATGTTGACGTTGATCCTTACTTTGATTCCCCCAGTACTCCGATCGCCTCTGCTTCGGTGTTTGAGAACCCTTTGGATCTTATAGCGGCTTCGGGAAGGAGAGGATGAGAGGAGGCGTGGCAAAAGATATTCCTAAAACAATTAGGTTTTCAATATTTAAACAAAATGCAGCCAGTGCGCGCTTGTGCGTCATGTAGTGCGGCCGCCTCTCTTCTCCGCTCAATATCTCATATATATGTTTATATATATATATATAATATAATATAATATAACATAATATAAAATATAATATAATATATAATATTATATAAATATAATATAATAAAATATATAAATTTTATATAATATATATACTAACTATCCATGAGATCTATTTGAGTTATCGAATTACAACCCAGTTGGTCATTTTTTTTCACACGTGGTCGAGTTTCTTAAAGTAGTCTTCAATTATGCCTCCATAGTGCTTGATTTTGCCACTTTTCAACCTTTATTTGCTCCGTTGTACTCTAAGCCAAAATGTACCTAGATTATAACAAATCACACATGTAAAAGCCAAATATATTGCGGCAATGAAGAATAAAATATGTAAATATAAGGCACATTAGGTTACATGCTAAAACCAATTGGAATTAGGTAAAGTAATCTACTAGGCTTAAAAATTGATCTTTTTACTCTCATTATTCCTATGTGGGATTCTAATTAGTGGGCTCAAATGTGGAGTCTCAACACTTGCTATGCTTATTTTCATTATGACTTCAAAATTAGCTTTTAATAAAGGAGGTCGAATTCTTGATTCATTTCACAGCTCTTTAACTCCTATAATGGTTGAGGCTTTGATTTGTTCACAATATTTGCTACATATTGCATATCGTCCTCTTATAGTAGAGAAGAACTTCATGTCCGAATTTGGAAGTTATGCACAAATTTATATGCATTTTTTCATTTATCGATTAACCGGTATAATTGAATTACTAAAATGCAAGTAACTGATCTTTTCAATAATAGTAATGGCTTACATTTTTTTTTTTTTTTTTGACTATTTCAATTACAATTAATCAAACCGAAATACTTTTTGGTATAATGAACAACCCTACCCATAACGTTGTTGCTGACTTTCCCCACCCCTCTCACACAATCGCTAACTTCTCCCACCCTTGGATCACTTTGGATAATCTCCTTGACCCCCTTGATTTTCATATATGGGAGAGCAAAAGGCTTGGAAAGGTTGGCGACATCATTTCTGAGTTGAGGGTTGAAGGGAGATCATTGAACTACGATAGAGTTGAAAGTGGGGTAAGGCCGACGATGCTAGTAGTGGTGGATAGGGTGGCCATTGGTGGTAGAGGAGGTACTATGATTTTTTAATTTCTAAATTTTTTAAAAAGTAAAAATTGTTATAAAATAAATGGTAAATTATAAAAAACTTCCTGACTTTTGCCTCAAATATTAAAAACACACATCACTTCTAAAACTAAACACCCCTTCACTTTGCCTCTAATTAATTTTGGGTTATTTATATCGCAATATCCAACGTTTTTGTAAATAGCAAAAAAGACCATAACCTTTTCGAATTATTAAATATTGAAAAAATGATACAAGCTAACCTTTAGTTTTTCAAGGGAGTATCCCACATTGGAAAAATATTTTTCAAGACCCATTACTAGCCGCTTGACCGTAGCGGTTTAGGGTCATTAAATTTGTGACCATTTATAGCCATTGGAATTAATTGCACCCGATTTACCATTGGGAATTAATTAACAATATGACTATTGAAATTTATTCTTGTAGTCATTTTATAACTGTTGGACTTCACTATTTTTAATGCCTGCACAAGTATAAAATCAACCAAACCCATATAGGTAAATCCAACTACAGGGGGTACACTGATAAAATTATGTCTCATTCTCCTTTAATCAAAAAAATTAAATCTGCAAACTACATAGCCTCCTTTTGCATTTCTTCCTTCTCTGCTTCGTCTTCCTAGTGTTGGTATCCTCAACTTGTGCCAAACCCATCAGTAGCATCGTTATTGGAGGAGGGAGATTTAATTTCCAATTCCAGATTCAGGTTTGGGCAAAGTTCAAGGTACTCCTACCCGAAAATTAATGAGTGCATATTAAGAATCGGACCGTATGCAATGGAGCAGCAGCAAAATCGTCTTTTAGGACAATGGTTCTTACCATGGCACAGTATCTTCGATATTCTAATCGATTTCTCCACTTTTCGGGATTATTTATTTGATTGTTGGTTCCAGGTAATTTTTGTTGTTTTTCCATTGCATTTTTCGCTGAATTTTTTACTAAATTCTTCGTTGCAATTTTACTAAAATTTTGCTGCAATTTCACTACAATTTTTCCTGCATTTTTTGTAACCACTTCGCTATATTTTGTGCTGCGATTTGTTAGTGCTATTAGTTTCAGATTTGTTGTTTTACCATTGGTTTTAAGATGTTCCCTATTACTCTCTCATTTGTTGCTATACTTCAATATCTTCGTCAATTTTTCTAAAATTAAAAAGTCTCCTAAATTTTTATCGTATTAGTAAAAAAGCTCCTCTGTAGCGTAATGATATCATTTTCTATTGATAAAGTTGATGTGGCAACTTTTTTATTATTGTTGTAGTAAAATGAGAAAAGTACACTTCAATACTTTTTTTCTTACTTTATAAGCACAAATTCGACATGTTGTATTATATAGAAACTATTTATTTGCACTAAATTTTCTAAAAGTATAATTATTGAAGGGTATCTTTATTATTGTACTATAGCATTAATTAAAAAAAGTTGTCACTTCAGCTCTGTCGATAAAAAATGGCGTTATCACGTCAGAGAGTGGACTTTTTATTAATACGACAGAAAATTAGGGGCTTTTTATTAATACAACAAAAACTTAGGGGCTTTTTTATTAATTCAAAAAGGTTAGTATCCTTTTTATTATTTCAAAAAAGGTTAGTATACTAAAATGTAAACAACTCATTAATTTTTTATGATCATTTTTCCCTTAAAAAGTGAGAGGCTAAGTGTTTAATTTTATTTTTAGAAGGAGTTTTATGTTTTTAGGCAAAAGGTGGGAGTTTTTATATTTTTAGCAAAAAAATAGGGTTTTATAGTTTTATAAGAAAATAATTATTTTAATTATTTATAATAATGACATCATAAATTTAGAAGAAGATAAAATAATTTTAAATTTTTATAAAAAATTACTACAAGCTGTAAGAAAATTAATAATAGTAGTTAAAATTATTTAAAATTATTTTTCTCATGAACATCTAATAGAGTGGTTAATTGTGACTGAACAATCATAGAAAATTTAACGAGTAAATATATTTATTTCTAGAGTGCAGTAAAACTTATTTAGTGGAATTAAATTGGGTTATTTACATTCTAGTACCTAGACATTTTTTTAAAATAATAAAAAGGACCTTAACATGTTTGAATTATTAATAAAGCCCCTAAGTTTTTGTTATATTAATAAAAAGGCCGCTCTCAGGGGTGATAATGTCATTTTTCGTCAGCAAAGCTGACGTGGCAACTGCTTGTTATTCATGCTACGATGAAATGATAAAATGTACACTGTAACACCCTTATTCTTACTTTATAAACATGAAATTCAAAATATTATATTATGTAGAAATTATCTATTTTCACTTAATTTGTTCCAAAATATAATTATTCAAGGGTATTTTTATCATTTTACCGTAACACTAATAAAAACACAGCTGTCATGTAAGTTCTGTCAACTAAAATGATGTCATCACGTCGGAGAGAGGCTTTTTTATCAATGCGACAAAAACTTAGAGGCCTTTTTTATTAATACGACAAAAATTTAGAGGATCTTTTAAATAATTTAAAAAGGTCAGGGTCATTTGTATTATTTTCAAAAATGTTGAGGTACTAAAATGTAAATATTACTAAATGGTAATCAAATATTATCATGAGATGATATTAAGATTTGACTCATTTAGAGCTGGAACTAAATTATCCATGAAGTTCTTTCACAAGCCTCTAAATACACCTTCAGAAAACCAAGAAAATTCATGAGATGAATAGATTATTTTGTTAAATTAAAAATTCATGAGATGAATTTATAAAATAAAATAAAATAAAAAAGGGAAAAAAATGAAAAATATAGCACGGGCCAATCAGTGTACGAGGCAAGGGGGCCATCCACCCGTCACCCCCAAGGCTAACCAATGGGTGACACTGGGGTTGCCTACGGGCTGCTGCCCTTTTGGCACCCGTGACATAGCGGTGTAGCTGTGATTATTTATGCTCTTTTTATTATTTTTGGATAGATGTTTTGATATTTTGACTTATCGGAAAATCTTATTTTTATTTTAATTAATTTGGGATATTTTAGTTTATAAAAATATAAGACAAGTTTAGCCAATCATACTTTTCATACTTCAATTAAGGAATTGAAGAGAAAAATGTTATCTCCCCTTTTCTCATTTCATGACAATGGTAGTAGTCGCTCTCCTACGAACATATCCAAACCATTGTAGATGTCGCCCTCTTAACTTATCTTCAATGGGAGCTTCACCAAATTTGCATCTTATGACATCATTTTTGATCATGTCATTCCCAGTATGCCTACATATCCACTGCAACATCTTCATCTCCGCCACCTTCAACTTCTGGATGTGGTGTCATTTAACTAGCCAACATTCCGCACCATATGACATGGTCAATCTTACTACTATCTTATAGTATTTTTCCTTCAACTTTATGGGAAAATCCCTATTGTATAGCATCGTCGAAGCCGTCTTCCACTTGTACCATTCCACTTTAATCAGGTCAATAATATCCTCATCCATTCCACCATCTTGTTGCACCAGGAACCCAAATATCTAAAGCATTCCTTTTCTGGTAGGAATTTTATTACAATCTTTACATAATCTATGCTTGGTTTGGTTGTGGTATAAAACTTAAATTCCATATACTCAGTTTTTGATCTGCTGAGCTGAAAACATTTCAATTCCAATGCATTTCTCCAAAGTTCTAGCTCCTCATTCACTCCTTCTCTTGACTCTTTCCATAATTATATCATCTGCAAAGAGCACACACCACTGCACTTCCTCGTAGATGTGCTTAGTGATCTTGTCCATAATCAGACCAAATAGAAAGGACTCAATGCTGATCCTTGATAACCCAACTGTAATCGGGAAAGCATTGGTCTCCCCTTTTGTTATTCGCACATTCGCTAATGCGTCTTCGTACATATCTTCAATAACTTGGATATATGATATGGGGATGCCTTTCTTTTCCAAAATCCTCCATAATATCTCTTTTGACACTTTATCATACACCTTTGCCATATCAATGAAGACTATGAGTAAATCTTTTTCTCTATCTTGGTAGTATTTTATGGTATGCCTGAGGAGATGGGTCGCTTCCTTTACTGATCTTGTTAGAATTAGTGTCCTGAAATCCAAATTTATCCTGCAAATATTAATTAACTAATAAATAACATTGAAGTTACATCTGTTTCCTCGTTAAAATTGTGTAAGTAAGCATATATACTGCATGTGATTTTCTTTTAAGTATCGTCTATGAGATGGACAGAGTCCTTAGATTATATTTTACATGTTTGTTCTAGGTTGATAATGAAATTAAGTCACAGATAGAATTGGAACAGATGGCATTGAATGTTATTTGAATAACTCATGGTCGATGATAACTTGGGCTACTTGTCTATTAAGACCGTGACTTAATACTTTAAATGACTTATCTTGGTCATGCGAATGGTGATCCAAAAGTGTTAGGTTGGTGTATTTAATAAGATTGACACACTGAGTTGGACCATGTGGATTACTTGTTTCTTGACTACCATCGGAGATGAGTGATTCATGTTGTACTATTTGAATGACGACTCCAAATCCTGAGAATATTCTGGACTTGTGCATGGAACGTTAGTTACTTTAGTGTATTATAAGTAAGGTCTAGACAATTGACTGAATTCCCAAGTATACTTATTAGCGGCGAGAAGTGTGACAAGGATTAGATATTTAATACAGAATCTGCAATCTCTTATGAGGTATAGATGTCCTCTTAATTGATTCGCAAATATTCGAATAGTTCAGAATCTTTGGCCAAAGCGTTCCAGGTGTTTGACATTTAAAATTTATACTTTGATTATGTTCAAGTATAAATGAATTATTCAGTGAAGGGAGAGTCGATAACTAATGGAGAAGCTGTGAGAAGGATAATGGTAGTAGTTATATTTATTCTTCATCATGAACATCTGGTGGCGGGGTTGTTGTTATCAATACAATTTATTTGGAAAATATCGAATAAATGGTTTAAGTCTAGAGTGCAGTGGGATTTATTTAGTGGAATTAAATCCTATTAAATGGTAATTAATTTATATCATGAGATGGCTAATTTAACCCATTTGGAGCTAGATTTAAATTGTCCCTGAGGTCCCTGCGTAAGCCCCTGTTATTTATTGTCATCGGAACAATATTAAAGAATTCATGAGATGAGTAAATAAAATTTTGCCAAACATTATTCATAAAATAAATAAAAGTTGAAAATTATAAAATAAAATAATTTTTTGAAAATTAAAATTTATAAGATAAAGTTTTACATGTGGGAAATAAAGCAAAAAAAGGGGCAAAATCGCAGCCCAGATCGCGATCTGCTTATTCGCGAATGGGCCAACTAGCGTGCAACACGTGTCGTGCTCTGGATGGCCCTAGAGGGAGATTCGCGTGCCCTGGAGGTGGCTAATCAGGCCTTGACATGTGGCACGTAGTGACAGGCCATTTACACAGTTTGAACTATGTTGAAAACACGACGTTTTAAGCTATTTTAATATGAAACACTGCGTTTTGTTTTTAGTTCGTGAATCCCGCATCGAAAAATTGGTTGTTTTTCGCTCCGATATACTAGTATAAATGGAGGTATCTATTCCAAATGTTTGGCATCAGTTCAAAATTAATGGTTTTAGAAAGTATTGACTTTGGGGATCTAATTGGATTCTTTCCTTAGTTTAATATTTTTCGGAGCCCACTTTCCGGACAATTCGAGGTTATTGCATAGGAGGCCGCTGGGTCTCAATATTCTCTTGGTTTTCTTGAAGATAATTATTATTCCTCCGGTATTCTTTATTTTGGAGCAATTTTGTATATATTCTTATTTCCTTCTCTTTTAAGTTTTCACTTTTCTATTTATTTACATCTTTTCTTATTATGCCTATTATAAGTTTATGTTATTATTATGAATATATTAGAGTAAAGGCCTGTAGATTTAAATAAGAAATTTAAATATGTAGATTTAAAATTAGGAATTTAAATTTGTAGATTTGAAATTAGAAATTTTAAATCAACCCTAGGTTTAAAATTAAGAATTTTAAACCCTTCCATTGAGTTAAAATTTATCGAATTAAGAAAAAATTTTAAAATCCGTCCCAACAATTGGTATCAGAGCCAACCTCTGATCATATTCGTAATATGAATATGCATAATAAGATCAAAATTAATAAAATAGAGATTTTATTAAGAAGGAAAGATTATTTAAATCGTTAATGAATTAATAATTAATTAAGATTGTTTAAGGTAACAATTTAAATTATTTAAATCGTTAATGAATCAATAGTTAATTCAAATTTGTCAATTTATTAATTTGCGATTATATTGTTCATGTAATGGGATTATAAATACTTGATCATGATTTATAAAATCAGATAAAATTGATCTAATGAGATTAGATTCAATTATTTTTTTACTAAATCGGATAAAATTGATCTAATAAAATTAGATTCAATTATTTTTTTCAAATTAATTATTTTATAATAAATAAATAAAGCTATTTCTGACGCTGACGTCAACAAGTTAGTGCTAACGTGGCGTTGACGTCAGAGAGTTAAAAAAATTTTAAAATTATTTTCTAAGGACGTGTAGATGTCAGTACTAATTTACATAATAATTAAAAAATTATTTTATATTAATTAATTTAATTTTTAGAATGAGATTCTAAGGTAGATTATGAGATAATCTATGTTGTAAGATGGTAGTATTTTAAATAGAAAAAGTTAATTAATTAATTTTGTTAGTTAATTTTTAGAATGAGATTCTAAAGGGAATTATGAGATAATCTATGTTGTAAGATGGTAGTATTTTAAATAGAAAAAGTTAATTAATTAATTTTGTTAGTTAATTTTTAAAATGAGATTCTAAAGGGAATTATGAGATAATCTAAGTTGTAAATGCAAGTTAATCAAAAAACCACTAGTTTATAAAAATCAAGTGGGAGCGAGGTCCAATTGTTAAAACCTCACGGTCTCCATCACCGGTCTAGCAGTATAGTAGATCGACAGACCTCCCTTTGGAAGATGTTGGTTTGCAGATTATAGGGTTAGACTTCTCTTGGGATAAACCAAAGTGCAAAGAAGCAATGCAACCATGTTGCCGAGTATTACGTGTATTTATATGGAGGTTTAGGTAATAGTTTACACTTGACTAGTGTGATGCATTAGCCTCCTTGATGAGCTCTGTTGTGTTATATTCGAGACTAAGATAAAGTGGTAAGTTAATCATGTTTAGTAAGAGTTACATGAAAACATGTTAATTGAGAATAGTTCTCACCCAAAATAATTTCGTACGATCCCGCTGCCGAGGAGTAAGGAGTGGTGTGTTTGTGTCATCATTGCATGCATGATAGTATAGTTTAGGTGGATATTTGACTTATTGTGTATGCTAAAATAAAATAATAGATATCACTACATATTATTTGCATTTACAGTGTTTTTGAAATTGCTGTGACTGGTGCACTTCATTCAATTCCGAAAGACAATGCTTTTGCTAGACCGAATTACTTTACCTTGAAAATGAACTTGGACATAATATTAATACATGAGGTTCATAAGTTTGTTGTCACTGAAGCTTGACCTACAGTGCTCGCTAATAATTCTGCAACTACTATTAAAGAGTGTTATGAACGTTGAAATGAGGCAAATGAGTTAGCCAGATGCTACATTTTGGCCTCTATCACCAATGTTCTCATGCATCATATGCTTGATATGGAAACAACAGCTGAGATGATCAAACATTTAAAGGAAACGTTTGATGGTCAAGATAGGGCAGCTAAGCAAGGGCTGATGCGGAAGCTCTTGAACATAAAGATGTTAGAAGGGTCGCCAATTCAGGAGCACGTAATGAAAATGATGGTGTGCTTGTCTGAGCTGGAGATTCTAGGTGCTAAGATTGATAGTCAGTCTCAGCAGGACATCATCCTTAGCTCTCTGTGCAGCTCTTTTACTCAGTTCGGGCTCAACTACAATGAATAAAGATTATTAATTGGTTGAGCTGATGAAGGAGCTAATGGTCGCAGGGGGTGTGATGTGAGCCAAAGGGAATTTCCACTTGACTCAAGTATCAAGGGCTAGTGGGAGCAAGTAGAACATGGGACTAAGTGAAAGAAAGGCAAAGACAAGGTTTCTAGTGTAGCCACTAATCCTAATAAGAAGCCAGCAAAAGGAAAGCATTTCTTTTGTAGAAAGATGGGCCACTGGAAGAGTAGTTGCACAAAGCACATAGCTACTCTTTTTGCGAAGACTGCTAAGCCATCTGGGGAAGGTATGATGATATCTCACCTAGTTGAGTCATGTGTAGTTGAGAGTCCACCAAGTTCCTGGTGTGTGGACTCAGGTTCAACTGACCATGTTTGTAATATTTTACGGGGGCTTAGGAGGCTGCATGATGGGAAGCTGTACCTGATTGTTGAAGACGGTATAAGAATAGCGGTATTAGGAGTAGGAGATGTTAGCTTAGACTTTAGTGATACGCTATGTTTGGAGCATGGAATTGGGGCTAAGGCTGAAATTGGAGCCCAGAATTCCAGTTCTGTTGTTTGGCTCACTGCCAGAATTGGAATTACAATTCCACTACCCAATTCCATGGAATTGGATTTTAACTGAAAATTAAACTTTCCAATTCCTTATGGGGGTAAGGAATTGCAATTCTATATTAAATCCATTAACCTAAAACCCAAAATGACCCAAATTGATTAACCCAATCCAAAACAACTCAAAATCCAAAGACTTAGATACAAACTAAAATTTGTCCTAAACCTCGAAATCACCAAACTCAAATGGCTTGAATTTGAAATGATCAAAATCACCTTAACTTAAATTCCAAAATGACCTAGCCGATAGATTAAAAACTTGAGATGACTCAAATATAAAAAAATGGAACTACTCGATTTGAATGAAATGTAAACAAGTTGAGCCAAAGTGAAAAATGTCCTGACCCATTGACCAAAATTTTAATACGATCATACCCAAAATGACCCAACCTATCTTAAACTCAGCATGAGATGACCCGAAATTTGAAATGATAAAACTCATTTTGTCCCAAAAACTAAGATGACTCAAGCTTGAAATGACCTAAATGAACTTAAACTCAATCTTAACTATCCTGAATCCCGAAAACACCAAACCTGATTAACTAAAAATCCAAGGCAACTTGAACATTAAATGATCCGACGCGATACTTGACTCGAATATCGAATAACTTGAACTCAAATTGAATCGCTCCGACCGTAATAACTTGAACGCAATGTAAACCGCTCCGACCGAAATCTAGCCGTATTTGATTCAAAACTCATAATACTCCAACTCAATTGATCGGAAACCCTCGATGATTTGAATCATTACATAATTATAATTCCGGCCTCCAATTCCTTTGATGAGCCAAACAATGGAATTTCAATTCCATTAGAATTCCAATTCCTTCAAAATGGGAATTGGAATTGCAATTCCAGAATCCAATTTCAATTCCATGTGCCAAACAGAGCCTTGGAGTTTTGATTTTAAAGGGTTGTTTATTTGTACCTACGTTGCGTAGGAATTTCATTCATATTTTTCGTTTTATGGATAATTATTATTCAGTTATTTTGGTTCTGAGCCTGTTAATACAAGAAATAAATTATTTATTTTGAAAAGTACATGTGTAAATGGTTTATTCATGTTATTTCCAATCAAAACTCTGGTATTCGCCTAAATGAATCTAACACATTCAATCTCCTAAAAGAAAAACACCCTAAAAGGGATAATGCCTACATATAGCACCAACGTTTAGGTCACATTACTTCAAATAAGATCCGAAGACTGGTCAAAGATGGACTGATAAAGACTTTGGACTTGAAGTTAGTGCTAGTCTGCGAATTCTGCATAGACGAAAAGATGACCAGTTTTGTCTTTAAGAGTAAAGGCAACATGGATGGTGACTTGCTTGAGCTGGTTCACACAGATATAGGTGGACCAATGAATGTTCAGGCAAGAGGTGGGTATGAGTACTTCATCACATTCGCTGATGATTACTCAAGATATGGATACGTTTACCTAATGAGATATAAGTTGGACTCTTTTGAAAAGTTCAAAGAGCACAAATATGAAGCTAAAAAGCAATTAGATAAACGAGTTAAGTCACTTCGATTAAATTGAGGTGGAGAATATCTTGGATTTCCTAACTATATATGGGATGAGATCTCAGCTTTCTGCTCCAGGTGCACCGCAGCAAAATAGTGTTGTAAAGAAGGAATATGATATTATTAGAGACGGTAAGGTCCATGATGAGTCATGCTACTTTGCCAATCTCTTTTTGGGGTTATCCCAAAGGAACAATGGTGGTCTTCTCTACAGTCCTTTTGATCAAAATTTTTTTGTACATGTTACTGCAAAATGTTTAGAGGAAGATTTTTGCAGTAGACCACAAAAGTAAAAGCAAAGTAGTGTTAGAGGAGTTAAAAGAAAATGACGCTAATTCTGAATAGCTAGACACAACTCAGGATACAGTGGATACATTAGATGGACCTACTGTTAGAGTTGAGAATGTTCTAAGTACACAAGAGCCAAGGTGTAGTGAGAGGATTGTCAGGGGACCTGACAGGTTCATGACGGGAGCCTTAATGGTTGACCATGACATTGAGTCTTATTCTTTTAGCTACAATGAGGCAATTAAAGACAAGGATGTTGACCATTTAGTCTTAATAATGAAATCTGAGATAGGATCGATGTATTCTAATCAGGTCTGGGATCTAGTAGAGGCGCCTGTTGGCATTAAGCCCATTGGTTGTAAATGGGTCTACAAGAGGTAAAGAGGAGTGGACAGGAAGGTAGAGACCTTCAAGGCAAGACTGGCTGCTAAGGGTTTAAACTAAAAGGAAGGAATCCATTATGATGAGACATTTTTACCAGTAACCATGCTAAAGTCCATAAGGATACTCCTATCCATTGCAACTCATTATGAGATTTGGCGAATGGAAGTCAAAACGGCCCTTTTTGAATGGTCATCTTAAAGAAGACATCTATATGGTACAACCAGACAGTTTCATTGGCAAAAATTAAGAGCATATGGTATTCAAACTGAAGAAGTCCATATATGGCCTACGGATTGAAGCAAGCATCACGCTTATCGAATATTAGATTCAATGAAGCATTATAGTCTTATGGTTTTGAGCAATTGGTTGACGAACCATGCATTATGACAACAAGAGAAAGTAATGACTTTCTTAGTATTGTATGTCAATGATATACTACTCATTGGAATTGATATAGGGGTGTTATCAGCTGTAAAGATTTGGTGAGCTAGTTCCAGTTGGCCATACAAATTCAGACTTCCAGTCGGATAAAGATGCCAGACGTTCAACATCTGGGCATATCTTTACCCTTGGAGTAGGAGCCATTAGTGGGAGGAATGTCAAGCAGTATTGTATTGCTGACTTCATCATAGAGGCTGAATACATTGTAGCTTTAGAAGCAGCGTAGAGGGCATGTTGATTCAGATAGAATAGTTGACTTCACAAAGGCTTCGACTTAGTGGACCTTTCAATCGTACATAGAAGGGATAAGTATAAAGTTTGTAATAAATTAGATTTAGGACAAGTGGGAGATTGTTAGGATTAGTGTCTTGAAATTCAGATTTATCCGGTAAATATTATTTAGGCCAAATTATGGAAAGACTCCTTGAACATTACAATTAAACATAACACACCCCTTGAATTTTTAATTTCATAAAATAGGCCCCTGAACTTTCTAATTAAACACAACACACCCCCTACACTTTTAATTTCATAAAATAATCCTCTGAACTTTGTTATTACACATAACACACCCCCTAACTTTGCAATTAAACACAATACACCCCATATACTTTCAATTTTAAAAAATAGCCCTTGAACTTGATAAATACACACAACTAACCCCCTAAACTTTGTTCATAAACGCAATTTACCTCTTGGATATTAATAAATTTGAAATCAAAATAATTTAAAACAAATCATGAAAAAAATTTGGAAAAAGTTTGAAAAACTATAATAATACTTTTTAACTTAGAAAAAAATTAGATTAATAAATTTAAAATTAAAAAAAGTATCAAATTAAAATCATAAATTTTCCACTTTTGTATGAAAATATGAATTTTCTAGTTTTATGTGAAAGATAGGAGATTATATTTTTAAGAAAAAACATAATATAAAAAATTTTGCACAAAATAATTTTTTAATAAAACATAATAATAATATTATAAATTTAGAATATAATAAAATATTTTTTAAAATTTTTATAAAAAAAATATTATAAGAAAAACTATAAAAAAAATTTTAAAATGTAATTTTAAAATTAGATTAATAAAATTAAAATTAGAAAATTGTGCAATTTAGAAATAAATTTTGAAAAATAATTATTTAGAATATTGAAAAATCAAAGTTAAAAATATTATTGTAGTTTTTCAAACTTTTTAAAAAAACTATTTTTTCATATTCTGTTCTAAAATTTTTAATTTTGCTTTTTTTTAATTTTAAATTTATTATTGTCTAAGGGGTGTATTATTTTTTAACAAAGTTCAAGGGTTGAGTTTTGGGCAATAACAAAGTTTTAAGGGCTAAACTGAAGGTGTATGGGGTGTATTGTGTTTAATTATAAAGTTTAGGGGGTTATTCTATGAAATTAAAAGTACGGGGGATGTGTTTTGTTTAATTGTAAAGTTTAGGGAGCTATTTTATAAAATTAATAGTGCAGGGAGTGTGTTGTATTTAATTGTAAAGTTTAGGGGGTCTTTTCATAATTTGGCCTATTATTTAATTAAAAAATAAATTTGAAGTGACAACCATTTCCTCGTTAAAATTGTGTAAATGAGCATATATACTACATATGATTTTCTTTTAAGTATCGTCCATGCGATGGACAGAGTCCTCATATTACATTTTACATGTTTGTTTTAAGTGAATAATGAGATTGAGTCACAGATAGATTTCGAACAAATGGAATGAAATGTTATTTGAATTACTCATGGTCAATGATGAGCTTGGGCTAGTTGTCTGTTAAGACCATGACTTAACACTTTAGATAATTTATCTTGGTCATTGGGATGGTGATCCAAAAGTGTTAGGTTGGTGTGTTTAATAAGATTGACAAGCTGAGTTGGACCATGTGGATTATTTGTTTCTAGACTATTATCGGAGATGAGTGATTCATGTTTTACTGTTTGAATGAAGACTCTAAATCCTGAGAGTATTCTAGACTTATGCATGGAACGTTAGTTACTCTGGCGTGCTATAAGTAAGGTCTAGACAAATGACTGAATTCCCACGTACACTGGGTAGCGGCGATAAGTGTGACATGGATCAGGTACTCAATACGGAATCTGCAATATCTTATGAGGTACATATGTCCCCTTAGTTGATTCGCAAGTATTTGAATAGCTCGAAATCTTTGGCCAAAGCGTTCCTGGTGTTTGACATTTGGAATTTATACTTTGAATATGTTCAAATATAAATGAATTATTCAGTGAAGGGAAAGTCGGTAACAAATGGAGAAGTTGTGAGAAGCATAATGGTAGTAGTTATATTTATTCTTCATTATGAACATCTAGTGGAGGGGTTATTGTCATCAATACAATTTATTTGGGAAATATCGAATAATGATTTAAGTCTAAAGTGTATTTATTTAATGGAATTAAGTCCAATTAAAAGGTAATTAAATTATATCATAAGATGATTAATTTAACCCATTTGGAGCTAGATTTACCTTGTCCTTGAGGTCCCTACGCAAGTCTATGTTACTTATTGCCCTCAGAAAAAGATTAAAGAATTCATGAGATGAGTAAATTTAATTTTGCCAAACATTATTCATAAGATGCATGAATAAAAGTTAAAAATTATAAAATAAAATAAGTTTTTGAAAATTAAAATTTATATGATGAATTTTTAGGTGCGAGAAACAAAGCAAAAAAAATAAGGTAGAATCGCAGCCCAGATCTCGATCTGCGTACTTGTGGATGGGCTAACCAGCGTGCAACACGTGTCGTGTGCTGGGCGGCCTTAGGGGAGATCCACGTGCCTTGGCGGTGGCCAATTAGGCCTCAACACGTGGCAAGCGGTGATAGGCCAAGCACGCAATTCAAACTATGTTTAAAACACAACGTTTTGAGCTATTTTAATACAAAACGCTGCGTTTTGTTTTTAGTTCATGAATCCTACATCGAAAAATTGGTTGTTTTTCGCTCAAGTATACTACTATAAATAGAGGTACCTATTTTAAAGGTTTGGCATCATCTCAAAATTAAGGGTTTTAGAAAGTATTGACTTTCGGGGACCCAATTGGAGAGAAAATTTTCCATTTAAAAGTTTCTTTCCTTGGTTTAATATTTTTTGGAGCCCACTCTCCGGACAATTCGAGGTTATTGCGTAGAAGGCCGCTGGGTCTCGGTGTTCTCTTGGTTTTCTCGGCTTTCTTAAGATAATTATTATTCTTCCGGTATTCTTTATTTTGGAGCAATTCCGTATATGTACTTCTTTCCTTCTCTTTTAAGTTTTCGCTATTCTATTTATTTACAGCTTTTGTTAGTATGCCTGTGATAAGTTTATGTTATTCTTAAAAATGCATTAGAGTAGAGGCTTGTAGATTTAAAATAGGAATTTTAAATCAATCCTAAGTTTAAAATTAAGAATTTTAAACTCTTCTTCTAAATTAAAATTTATCAAATTAGGAAAAATTTTTAAAATCCGTCCCAATAGATCTACCCGACATGAATCTAAATTGATTATCCGCGAAAGTTATTTGTTGCCGTAGCCTTCTTTCAATGATCTACTCCCACAACTTCACAGTATGGTTTGTAAGTTTGATATCCTTGTAGGTGGCTCAACTCTGGATATTATCTTTATTCTTATGAATTAGTATCAGAGTGCTCTTCCTCTACTCATCAGGCATCTTCTTACGTTGAAGAGTTAGGTTGAATAATTTAGAGAATCGAAGGATGCCTTTGCCTCCAATGCATTTCCATGTCTCAATAGGTATTCCATTTGGTTCCATTGCTTTACTGTTATCCATCTTCTTTAAAGGTTCCACGACTTTCTCAGGTCTAATGCACTTGTAGCAACAATAGTTTTGGTACTCCTCATATCTCCTGACTTCTCCTAAGGACATATTTGTATCACCCTTTTTAATGAATATATTATAGAAGTAGGCTTCCCATCTTGCTTTTATTTGTTGATCTTCCATGAGCGCTCTTCCTTTCTCACCCTTTTCAATGAATATATTATAGAAGTAGGCTTCCCATCTTACTTTAATTTGTTGATCTTCCATGAGCACTCTTCCTTCCTCCCCCTTTAATGCACATTATATGATCCAAGTTCTTAGTCCTTCTTTCTCTTTGACAATTTTGTATATGTTCCTTTCTCCCTCCTTCGTATGTAACCTCTTTTAGAAATCCTAGAAAGCCTTGGATTAAGCCTCTCTAACTGCTATCTTTAGTTCTTTCTTGGCCTGCTTATATTGTTGCTTCTTGTCCTTTTCTCCCTTTCGATCCCAGTCCTTGAAACAGTCTCTTTTGACCTTTGGACTTCCATGCACCATCACTGGGACTCTCTTTGGTTTGGGGCACCTCCCTTTGATTCACCTAGTACTTCACATGCTCAACATTTGGTCTTTTGTGTCATCCAGTTCCACACCTTGTTCACATCCTCTCGAAATCCCAGTCAATCTCTGTCCCTACTCTTTTCTTAAAGATTGGGTACTTTTCTGCCTTCAAATCCCACCAATGAGTCTGTGGGTACACATGCTTCCTATTTCGCTTAGCCCTTCGCCACATAATAACCTATGTTGTGTGGACATATCCTCCTTGAGGAAACTTTATAATCAAGATAATCTTTATAATTCCTCTTCCTTAGCAGTCAATATGAGTCTTTGCCCCACCACTTGTACACATGATGACATGCTTCTCTCGTTTCCTTAAAAAGGTGTTAGCAACCATTAACTCATATGCCACTGCAAATTCTAATAGAGTTGTACCCTCATTATTCATAGTTCCAAACCCAAAGCCTACATGATAGGATGTGTAGCCTTCGGCACCTGCACTCACATGCCCATTAAAGTCCCCTCCTATAATAACATTTTCAATTTTGAAGTATGCCTTGCATCATTATGTCTAGGTCCTCCCATTCTCCTACTACATTAACCCAATTTGTGGGGCATATGCACTATTGATGTTCAATATCTCCCCATCTAAAACCAACTGGATGGCAATGATCCTATTCCCAAGCCTAGACACTCCACTACTTTGTCCTTTATATGACTATCCACTATAATACCAACTCCACTCCTCCCTCTAACCTCGCTAACATACCATAACTTCTATCCTAAAATATTTTTGCTCTCGTTCTAGCCCGTTTATTCTCTCAGAGGCAAAGAATGTTAATCTTTCTGATCGTCATCATTTGGACCACCTCAAAATGCTTCTTTGTTAGTGTACCCACATTTAGTGACCCACACTGTCAGTTACAATCATCATGCTGATTCTTCCTAACCCTACTAAACCCCCTCGAAGATGGCCCTAGGGTCTTAGTTCCATAACTAATTAAATTAATCAATTAAGCTTTCATAAAACACAAGAACACAAGTGCACAAGCATAGAGCCTAGAGGCCATAATCAATACAAAAAAAGCAACAACAATACAACTAAAAATCAAAAGCAACAAAGTTTGACACCTAATTGCTAGTATATAGCACAGAAAAGGTGAAGAAAAAGAGAGATCAAACCTAATAAAAAGAAAATGATAAATCTAACCTAAGAAACGAAAAGAAGGAGATCTAGCTTGGTGGGCGGCGGATCAGAGGTCTAACCTGATGGTAGGCAGTCGATAGGGCTAAGTAAGCAAAACTCTAGCAGTGTGCCTGAACAGTGACAAGGGCTCCGAAATCCAGGCTGTGGGTGGCGAGCGGCAGACAGAGGTGTGATTAGAGACGGTTGTGGAGGTTTTGAAGACCCCTATTTGTTGCCGGCGTGGGCTAGCATCGCCAGGATGGTCTAAAAGGTTGGAGAGAGAGATAGGTTTCTTAGTTGGGGGGGCGGTGTACGATGTGGCCAGTGAGGTTAGAGAGAGAGAGAATAAGGGAGGTCAGAGAGATATAGTCGGTGGGTTAGAGAGGGACAGTGGACCTGCCATGGATTAAGGCTGCCGGTTGTGGCGTCGTGGGCGGGTGGTCGGTGTCAACGAGGCAATTGGTCGTGGGATTGGGGGGGTAGAGAAAGTCAGTGACCATTAGTCTACCAATTAATTGAAGATACTTAATGAAAGACTTAATTATCCACTTTGAGTATGAGCTTGCATAGCAGGATATTCCACATTCACCCCAATTGATAGGTAATAGTCATAAAATAATGGAAAATTGAATTCGCCAGTATTATAAAGGCGAACTATTTGTATCGGATAGTCAGAGAAATGCACTCTTAAATTTATTATTTGGGCAACAAGTCTACGAAGACGACATTATGAGTAGACAATAAAGAAACATGAGACCATCTAGTAGAAGCATCAACAAGGACCATAAAACATCGGAATGCTCCACATGGAGGTTGAATAGAACCACGTATATCGCCTTGTATGCGATATAAAAAAGGAGGTAATTCAAGGGATAAATTTCAAAGAGATGGTCTAACTAGGGATGGCAATGGGGCGGGGCGGGTATGGGGGGTATCTCCTCCATACCGGTACCCGCCACCCAAATCCTATACTCATACCCGTCCCATTTCCCGCCACGGGTATGAAATGGATACCCGTACCCGCCCCGGCGAGTACAAACTCATACCCGTACCCGCCCCATTGCCTGCGGGTATCCAACGGGTATGCATTACTCGCCCCGTACCCTCTTTAATGTGCGTAAAAAACGATTATCTATACCGGGTCATATTAGTTATTTAATACTACTTTTAAAAATCAATTATATTTTTTATAATATTGATAAATAATTTGGGTTATTGAATTTAAACACGTATTTTTTTAATTTAAAAGTTAATTATGTACAAAATAAAGCGCGTACGGCAGGTATGAGGTGGAGCGGGGCGGGTATGGAGTGGGGCCGGGTGGGTACAAAACTATACCCGTACCCGCCCCATACCCGTGATGGGTACGGGGCGGGTACACCGAACCCATACCCATTACCAGCCCCACTTATACCTGTACCCACCCCAAACGGGGCGGGTACCCACGGGTAGCGGGTTTTACCTGCCCCATTGCCATCCCTAGGTCTAACTATCAACTTTTCTTGAATACACGCACTACAAGTGTAATCCTTGGGTAATAAAATTACGTGATTTGACAATGGATGACCATAAATATTTTCTATAATTATTATTGTAGATCCTGCATGACCAAGATGATCAGGCCAAAGTATAAATAACTTAGCACTCAAGCACCTGAAGTGCATAAAATTACTTGGATTGCCCTTATGTTTGTATAAACAATGTAGAGATATTCTATAGCTCCTTCGTTTGCTGTCTCAATATGGTATCTATTGTATCGGATGTCTTTAAAGCTAAGTAGGTTTCTTTTGGATCTACTAGAATATAAAGCATCATTAATATAAAGTTTTGTTCCATTTGGCAAAATAACATATACTCTTTCGAAGCTTTCGACTAAAGTGGTAAAATAAAATATTGTATTGACATTGATTTTAGCTAAAGTCAATTTTATCAAATATTTTGTATCATGGAGTTGTACGTGTTGTGCCACTGTCAATCAAGCACATATCGCGTTTCATGGTCTTATTTATAATCAAAGACTTAGAGTTCGTTTCAGGTGCAGTGCTGTACTAATAACATATTATAAAATAAATACAAGATATTTAAAGTATAAATTATATAAAAATGAAAATTTTCGTTTCTTTATTCAACTTATGCTCTACACCTTGTGCCCATAGATATACACATGGGAGCAGTGAAATTTTGTAATATTTTACACTGTTTACACCTATAATAATTGGCACAAAAACAATATGTGGGTCCTGCAATAACTATTCATGGATCAACCATACTATTTATGACAAAAATACTTTTTATCACTATTTAAATTACTTTTTATGTATTTTACATAAATTAATAAATCTATAACATCGTTGTGTTGATGGTATCTAAAAAAAGTTATGAAATTTAGATATTAGAAAGTATAGGAAATTTATCACTTAGATATTTTGAAATTTAAAGATTTATCACTTAAGTACCCAATATTTCAATATATATATTGAGGTATTCTGAAGTTTAAAACTTTTATCAAAAAAGAATCCTAAAGTTTAAAACTTTATCAATTAGGTAGCATCTATCAAAATTAGATATATTTTTATTTGTTGGGAAAATTCACGCGATCAAGCACAACGGAAACAAAAAATCAATAAAAATAATAATGAAATCAAGACACCAATATTTACGTGAAAACCCTCTCTCAACTAGAGGAAAAAATTATGAGACCCAACGGATGCCTCAATCCACTATAAATTAAGGATTACAATCTCTAATTATAATCCGCAACCCCATACAATCATCACCAATCCAATCATCAACATTAATGTGACTATTGCACGGTAAGTTACCAACCCTCTCCAAGTGTAATTGCTACACGGCGAGTAGCCAACCCTCTTCAATGTGTAACTTCTTCATAGTGAGCCAACAACCCTCCAACACGTAGCTTTGAAAGAGGAAGCTACAAACTCTCATCAATGTCTCTCAATCATAAAACCTCTCAACATCAATCTTTCTCCCCCTGCCCGAGTGCCCCCCTGGGCACCTCTTTATAAAACCCTAAAGCCTCACTTTTTTCTTTCTTTTTCCACACCTTTAACCCTCAATCTTTAACCTCTATTTATAATTGAGTTACCTAAATCCAATCTAATTTAAAATATCAATTCAAATCAAACTTATTCAGGCAACCCAATCTAAATCAAATCTAAATCATATCAAATTAATATTAATTTTAAGATAAATAATATTCTATAAATCTCCCCTTATCTCAAAATTAATATCTTATCTCAAATAATCTTTTTTTTTTTCATCTTCTTTCAACTCTCCTCTCTCTTCAAACCCTAGCCGCCACACAATCTGTCACGGGCCACCGCTGGTGCCACCGCAAACCACCACGTTTCATCAATATATCCCACTAGCATCGACGTCCAATCACCGTCACTCTATCTTCCTCAGCCATCGAACCACCGCTAGCCACCAAGAACCACCACTCGAGCGCCGCGAACTATCGAGCACCATCTGTCATCTGCTTCACTGGAATCTGATATGGTTGTGGTGACCTTTGCATGGCCAGTTCTAATCATCTTTTTGACCTTGGCCACCAAGCTGGCACCGAAAGCCACTGCACCTCTAAGCTTCGACAGAGCCACCGACTCATCCTCTCTGATTACAGACCTTTAGATCAACCTTTGAATCTCGTCTTCATTAACAAGCAATCCCAACATGCTCTGATACCACTTGTTGGGAAAATTCACACAATCAAGCACAGCAGAAGCGAAAACAAAAAAAGAACATTGAAACAAGATACCGATATTTTATGTGGAAACCCTCTCTCAATTAGAGGTAAAAAACCACGGGACCCAACGGGTGCCTCAATCCACTATGAAATTAAGGATTACAATCTCTAATTATAACCTGCAACCCCATACAATCATCATCAATCCAATCATTAACATCAATGTGACTATTGCACGGTAAGTCACCAACTCTCTCCAAGTGTTGTTGAAAAAATTATACAAGCAAACTTAAGTATTATGGGAAAATTATTCCCACATTGGAAAATTGATGGAGAGTGGGATAGTTTATATAGACTTACGTAATCTCTCTACTTGGATTAAGTCATGGGTGAGAGAATGGCGGGTACCATGCGCACGCGCCGCCCATCGCGCCGTGCTCGAGCGTGGGTGTGGGTGTTCTGTTTCTTAATGGGTATATTTATTTTACAAAAAATCTATTATCGCGTCTTTATTACTGCAGATATTACCGTTTTAACCATGATTCATATTAATCACACAGCTATTACTGTTTTTTGACTGAGATTTATATTAATCACATAAAATTATTGTTGGCCATCACTACAGAGCCATTTTAAAACATTGGCTATTATAATACCCATTTGTCACTTTCACTATAAATACAAACATTAGCACAGTGCATAATTTAGAATCTCATTTTTTCTCATCTTCTTCCCAACTCCTATTTTCAATTCACACTTCTTTCTCTTTTCTTAATTTTGGACAAAATTCTTAGGCACTCCTACCCGGCAATTAATGAGTGCATGTTGAGAGGCGGATCGCGTTAATCCTGAAGGACAGCGACGATTATACTGTGTGCACAGGAGCAGCGGCAAAATAGTCTTTTAGGACAGTGGTCTTTACTATGACACGGTATCATCATTTTATAAGATCTTTCTAATTGTTCTCTCCTTCGTTGCTATGCTTGAAAATTGGTCAATTTTCTAACAATTATTTGATTATTATATTTAGGCAATTATTTCTGCAATTTTCCTGGTATTTTTCCTACATATTTTTGATATTTTTTGCTGCAGCATTTAGGTATTTTCGTTGAATATTTCTGCTGCATCTTTTGCTATTTTTTGCTGCGATTTTTAGTATTTTTACTACATTTTTGCTACTTATTTTTACTGTAATTTTACGAAAGTATTTTACTGAAATTCGACTGTAATTTTGCTGAATTTGGTCATTGCAATTTTCTAAGATTTTACTGCAATTGTTTGCTGCGACAATTTGCCATTTTTAGTCTTTTACTACTGCTTTGATAACAATTTAACTGACGATTTTTATAATCATTCATGAAAACTCTTGACATTCCATGGTTGCTTATGGTTAGTAATGTTTTTGTTTGATTTTGTTCTTAATTTTTTTACGAGTATAAGGTGTTCGATGAAATGCCTATGTGTAAAACATGGGTTCTTAATTTTGAATTTTGAGTTTGGCAATTGGTTAAGTTGTGGGTTTTGAGTCAGAGATACTTAATTGTGAATATGGATTGTGTGTCAATGCGTCAACATCGCTGTGAAAATTATAACTACAGGTAGTTTAAAATAGAATTGAGTTGGATATTGAGCTTTTGGTTATTCATGGTGAACCTTGAGGGTCTGCATGAGTGAAAAAGCACTAGAGCTTATGCCTCATAAAGCGCTAGCTTTGAGCTTCGAATCTTGCCACTGTGTTCAAACAATTTCTTGGGCGATCCCTCTAGCCCTAAGCTCGAACTTACCTTATTGCGCATAATGAAATCTTATATTGGTTCGTATATTCAACTGAGGATTAGTAGATGTGTGCATAAGCTGGCCCAGATACCTTGGCTATCAAAATAAGCATTCAATGTGAAATGTTGTCCATGGTGGTAAGCCTTTGCCAGCTGAACTGTATTCAACTCACTATCGTTAAAAGAGAGCTATAATTTTGTTAGTTGTAGAAGATTGTTCAAGATCAGGAGACATTGCTCTGTCTTACTTTTTAGCATATAGAGGTATTATGATGTTTATCTATTATAAGGAATCATGATTGTTAAAGGAAATATTTTGCAAAGTGTCAGAGTGAAGAGTATTTGTAGTGTCTTATCTGAACAGTAGATGATATGTTATGGTAGTAATGTTTACTTTTATGTTGGTTTGTGAAAAACTGATACCTTTGATGCATGACAATTTGTCAACAAGCTTGTTTATGCATACTTGAGATATGATTCACATCACTAGTACGGGAAAAATCTAAAATCCTTGATGACGTTGTAAAATCATAAATGCACTTATTTCGAGTGAGTTCATTGATAATGGGACAGACTCAATTATGAGTGGGTGCTAGTGGGTTTTCTTAGGAGTTGAAAGAAAAAATAAATTCTTGAATAGAAACACTTAGAGTTTTGACAAGTTCTTGCTCTTAGCCATGATCTTGTAGTGTATATATCAAATAGACATCTAATTATGTTTCTAAATAATGACCCTAAGGAAAAGTTTGTTTGGAACAACTAGAAGAGTCTATGGCCCTTAGCATGGAAGATAAAATTTGTAAACTTATGCATCCTAATAGGGGCTTAAATAAGCTCCCAAAGAGTGACATCAAATTTTGATATAACCTTGGTCATATGGTGCTGAAGGTACTGTTGTGTGGCTAACCATGCTGTACGAAAGTTGAATTGTGTGCTTTTTAATTTTCTGTGGGATTGTTTTGATCAATACGAGTTTAATGCTAGAGGTCGATTGTGAACTTGAGCCTTGAGCCTAGAATTGGCTAACTCCCAGGTTAGGCATATCTAGTTGCATAATCTTGAATCCCATAATATTGGTAGAACATTGAATGTTTTGAGTTAACCATGGATTTTCTTGCACATGTTCGAGTGACCCAAGTGAAATAATTGATGATTGTAAAGGGCTAATAGGACTTGTGAGTTTTTTTTTTTTTTTTTTTTTTTGAAAATACATGTGTGATGATATGTATTAGTCTTCATGTTGATGTGTCTCATGTGTTTCCCTAGCTATGTTTGAAGCAAGTTGATCATATGTTGATACTTGTTGCTTGAAGCGATGATGAACATGTTGTTTATGGACTATTTTCTAGCTGAATATGCTGCAACACATTTAGTTCAGTTGCATGTTGCTGCTACATGTTGGTGTGCTGCTAAATGTTAATGCTCAATATTGACTTTGGTGCTGTCCATACTAGTTTTGGGTTGTATGTTGTGTACATACTGTATATTATGACCAGTAGCTACTGTAAGTTGCTATCAATATCGCCTATATATAGGTTATAGGTTGTAAGCTACTGTTTTATGCTTTTTTTGGACTGTATATGCTGAATTTGCAGAATTCTGGTATGATTTTAAGTTGTTCTACTTAATTTTAGCCAAGAGCTGGGGAAAACATGATATGTTTGAGTTATATGTAGACTTGTGTTGTCGTTGGAGACTTGTAGGCCCTTAAGATCATTGTTTCATGCTTCTTTTCTAGTTTTGGGAAAATATTAAGGTGCAGATCATATGAGAACCTTAATTGATCATATGCTTGGTATTTAGCTTGTATCTAGATACCTTATTTGGGTTATTGTTGCATGTTGTATGCTCTTGGTTGTCATTTGGATGACATACTATATGACCCTAGTGTTCATTTGATGAGGAGAAAATGTGGATCACAAACTAAATACACTAAGATGATTGACAGCATTATGTTTTGCTGAATAACATAACACTCGTCCTATTATATCATATGTCAATGATAGATCTAGTCTACATACATTGATCCAAATGATAAATATCAAAGTGCTCTAATTAAATTATTAAAGTACTAGTAAAGTACTGTGAATGGGGTTTACGTTGTAATAGATTCCGTGTTGTGTTGGGTGTCTAATATCAGTGAGAGATATTCTACTAATGATAATGTATTTAGGCTCATCAGTGAGCTATATTTTGTGATATGAAACCTGCATTGTTTAATTGTTCTTAAAGATTGAATTAGCAGGTAGAAAAATTGAATGGCTTAGGAATGTAGTGTGAGACATTCCATTGTGGGGGTTGTAAGAGCACCCAAGAGCCTATGAGATATGTTGTTTGATCATAATCCTTTCTGATTATTGTATTTTTGCAGATGCTTGCTAGTTATAGCCAGCGTATGAAAATTGATTATGATAGAAATATTATTTTGGTGACTGTCCAAAGTCAGTGTGAATAGCTTGATGATGCTATAGACTTGAGAGCCTTGCAAAGGCTTGGGTTGCCTTAACTTGAATTCTAAAAGGCACCTTATGAATTATGATTTTTTGTACCTCTTTCTCTTGATGTCACCAAAATCTGATATAAAATTGGTAATACATGGACTACCCTTAATAGCAATAATGCATGTACTCGAAGTACGATGAAAATCGGTATATGGTCTTTTGTGACCTGAACTGGTGGTGATCTAATTGCTTTAAGATGATAATGTTTCACAATTGTGATGATATGTGAAATTAATAAATTTGCGGTGTATGTCTTTCATGCCAACTGTATATACGGTATACATATGATATGTGTACTATTTGAGTACTTGAGGTGGAGATGTGATTGATATGATATTTGCTCCACTATTTTGTACTAACTCTTGTTGAAGTTGGCAGGCAATGGAGCTAGTTATTTAACCGTTCGTTGCAGATACCTAAATGTGGGGGTAAGAGCAGCTCGTGATTGATGTTGGTAGTGGTCAACTCTCAAGTACTACTTTGTTGCAGTACAGTGTTGAAATGCCATTTATGATGGTTGAGCTTGATGCTCTAACCTAACCCGTAGTCCACAATGAGTGGTGTGGACACTACACACTTAATGGGTTTAGCAAGAGGAGACTTATTCATCACAGGCTTGAGATCATAAATAATCTACTCGAAAGAAAGTAATATCACTAAATTGTGTAATGTCTGAAAAGAACCTTGTGGATCCATTGACTGTGAAAACATCAAGGGGGATGGGACTAGAGTCTATACATGAATAAACTATGATGTATCCAATCTGGTCTTAACATGTTCAATGTGAAAAGTCATAGTTTCATTCAAAGAATGCACTGTATTTTATGTTGTCCCTCCCTGTGGTGTGACAGTGTAGAGACAGGTCTATAGCCATATGTTTGGTGGTGTAAGCAAGGTTTGCACTTAATGGACACTATCTGTATATTACTAAGGGGTGAGGTTGAGCTCTAACTCTTAATAGACCAATGTCCATATGTTTGGTGGTGTGCGGTAACACACATTTTATGGGATCCAACTATGTAGGTGTGGGAGTGTGGCCGCTCCCTATAAAGGTTTAAAACTTGCCTTCTAGAGCACCTATACATATCCAGGATGAGTGCATGGCCGACAAAACATGCCAAACCGCAGGAGTTGCCAAGATTTGGAGTTTGGTGTGTGTCCAAGTGGAAGACTATACAATCCCTTGTGAGGTTCAAGACAAAAGTCACCTTGCAAGATGTTGGTTCTAAACTTGGGTTACACTAGGTGAGGATTCAAGTCACGAGACAACGGCACAGAAAAACTAAACTCCCTTTTCTCAATCTATTCTTATTTCTCTCTTCCGCTTGTATCCTTTGTGAGGGATTGTTGGAAAAATGATACAAGCAAACTTAAGTATTATAGGAAAATTACTTTCCACATTGGAAAATTGATGGAGAGTGGGGTAGTTTATACAAACTTATGTAACCTCTCTACTTGGATTAGGTCATGGTTGAGAGAATGGTGGGTACAACGCACACGCGCCGCACGTCGCGCCGTGCTCGGGCGTTGGTGTGGGTGATCTCTTTCTTAACGAGTATATTTATTTTACAAAAAATCTGTTACCGCGTCTTTATTACTGCAGATATTATCGTTTTGACCATGATTCATATTAATCACATAGCTATTACCGTTTTTTGACTGAGATTTATATTAATCACATAAAATTATTGTTGACCATCACTACAGAACCGTTTTAAAACATTGGCCATTATTATACCCATTTTTCACTTTCACTATAAATACAAACATTCACACAATGCATACTTTTGAACCTCATTTTCTCGTGCCTTCTTCCCAGCTCCTATTTTCAGTTCACACTTCTTTCTCTTTTCTTAATTTTGGGCAAAGTTCTTAGGCACTCCTACCCGGCAATTAATGAGTGCACGTTGAGAGTCGGATCTCGTTAATATTGGAGGACGGCCGTTGGTTGTACTGTGTGCAGAGGAGCAGCGGCGAAATCGCCTTTTAGGACAGTGGTCTTTACCACGGCACGGTATCATCATTTTGTAAGATCTTTCTAATTGTCCTCTCCTTCGTTGCTATGCTTGAAAATTGGTCAATTTTCGAGCAATTATTTGATTACTATGTTTAGATAATTACTTCTGCAATTTTCTCAGTATTTTCTCTACAGATTTTTGGTATGTTTCATTGCAGCAGTTAGGTATTTTTGTTGAATATTTGTGTTGCATCTTTCGTTGTTTTTTACTACGATTTCCAGTATTTTTACTGCATTTTACCTACCTATTTTTTTTGTAATTTTATGGAACTATTTTACTAAAATTCGACTGTAATTTCGCTGAATTTGATCACTGCAATTTTCTGCAATTTTGCTGCAATTGTTTGCTGCAATGATTTGCCATTTTCACCGTTTTACTACTGTTTTGATAACAAGTGTAGCTGCTACATGGCGAGTCACCAACCATCTTCAATGTGTAGCTTCTTCATTTTTTTTTGATAATTAGCGCCAAAAACACGATACAAGCAAGCCACACGCTAGGCGAGGCGAAAGTCCAACCTCAACAAAAAAAGGGGACTAGGAACAAAACAACACAAAAACAACAGAGCAGAAACAAAACAGGCACCTAAGCAAGACCAGGCAAACCACCAGAAACCAAGACAAAGCAACAAGACAGAACAGACAGAAACAACTAGGGCAAGAAACTCATCAGAAAAAGAAGCGGAAGATCAGTGCACGGGGGAAGAGCAGGGCTGAAGCTGACCAAAAGCCTCTAAACAACCCATCAGCATCATTTAGCAAGAATGTCTGCCACCATGGGTGGGTCAAACCCCTCAAAATTAAAACCCACCCTTTTTCCTAACTCAATAACTCGCTCCGCTTCCAAAATCTTCTCATCATACTCATTTTCTGTAATATTCTTAGCGAACTTGGTGTTATTGCCCCTTTTCCGCATTCTCCTTTTTTTCTTTGTCTTTGACGGTTTTCCTGCACTATTCCTCGGTGACATGTCCTTCAGGAATTCCTGAAGTTCCTGCTTCTCCTTCTCCTTCATCTTTCGCTTTATTGCTCTCTTGCCCCTCTTTTTTGTTGTCAATTTTTCCTTCCTCCACTTATATCTGTGTTATGACCTTCCATAGCCGACCCCCTCGCACAATGATTCCTGGGCATATTATCCTTAATATGCAAGTGTCTGACCAATGTCGGGGGCTCAAAACCTGGAGGGAATACTGGATCAGAGGCTGCGGAATCATTCTCACTAATGTTACCCGTCTCTTCTTTCTCCTAAAGTGTTCTCTGAGTATTAGACTGAGTTGAAACGACTTTATCACTCTCGACCCACGGTAGTAGAAGAGGTCGATGCTGATCTCCTCGTGTGTCCATGTCATGTTTTTGGATATCTTGATGTGTGTTCAGCTCCTGCATCCCATGAGATCTGGTTTCACTCACTTCAGTCCATGGCCGAAGGAGTTGCGTTCTGGTACATGGCCTGATTCCCTGGTACGGTGTTTCTGATGACTGGGCTAAAAATGGAGCTGTGGAATAGCAGTCATTTGAGAGTGGTGTTTGTAAAAGGCCATCTACCTATAATCTGACGGTTCACGTGCAGCGTAAGTTGCCCCTCATTTAAACTCTCAATACGCACATCCATACCTCCAGCGCAAGGACGTATCACTTGTTCCAGTTCCCGGACTGTGCTTTCAGTAGATCTACTGGGATCCATCCTGAGGTTGGCATTCACTTCAGGTGCTTCGTATGACATCTGAACTTGTTCTCTAGCCAGTCTGGCTGACGCAGCTATGGCAATGACTTCCGCCGAATAGTTCTGAATTAGTTCAGAGTTCCCTTCCTTAACAAAAACCATTCTACTTCCCCCATTATAGTTGACCTGAACCATATGTTGAATAGTAGATAGAGAGCAAGTATTAATGAGGACCCCCGCCACATCCACACATCTCCTCGCGGATGTTCTGGAATCTACTCGGATGAAGTTGCCTCATACTCTGGCAAGGTTAGTGAACGTTTCCGTCGACCAACATTGAAGTGGAAGGCCATGGATTTCAATCCATATTCTTCTTCTCAGATTGCCAAGAGATTGTCCTGAGTAGCGATTAATCTGTTTAAATTTGCGTAGAAGCATGTGCTTCCACAGACTGAGATATTCCTCCATGGATTTAGCAGAATCGTAGGTAAGAATGAACGTGTCATGGCTCAGTCCTCTAGGTTCCAAGTCATAAAGCTTGTTTTCAGTAAGGAAATTCTAGACATTATCAAGTGTATCATCTTCATGAGTGAGGGCCACAATTGATCGACTTAGCCATGCTTCCACTTGACTATTCGAACAGGCCGTTACCACCCTGGTCCCGGATGTATCCTCGGCATCACTCCCTGTTGGTGTTGGGTCTAACGTCTCGGTAGGATGATTATTAGTTGTATCAGTACCTCTTTTGCCACTAATGTACTCCAGATCCCGAGAGTGAATCTTGTCACGTCTCTGAACCTGCATCCCTCTTCATTGCTTTGCCTAGTCCACTTTGATCTTGTGCCCCGCAATCCAGCAGCCATTCATGGACTCAACTGCTCTGTTAGCCTCACTACTCCGACTAAATCTGACAAAGCCGTAGGAGAGTCTTGTTTTGGCTCTTCTACTTAGAGGCACATAGGAGTCAAACACCGAAAACATAGTCTCTGAAAATGGCTCTCAACTAGGCGTTTGAAGTGTACTCCGGCAAGCCATCAACAAAAACGGATACCGAGTCTTTGAGAGGCGACATTAGGGTGTCCAAGGTGGGGCTCGGTAGGAGAGATTGGGGGAAACAGATGGGTAGTGTGTTGTGGTTGTTCTGGTGGGGTTGGTGGTCTGAATTTGGAGCTCAGGCACCGGAGACGGTGGACGAGAAAGGACCGGCGAAGAACAGGGCTTGGGTTTGGTCACCGTACCTCAGACCAACGAAGATTGTGGCTGTACGACATGATGCTGTAGAAGCCGGCGGTTCAGCTTATGTAGGCCCAGTGCTTAGAGGACGATGAACGAGCGTACACGCGCCGGAGCAGGGCGGCACGTAGCTTTCTGCCCGTTGGGATTTATTGAAGGAAGAGGAGAGAGGATGCGCAGCCCACCGGATATTACAGTTGTACAACGTAAAATTGGAGGACACGGCAGTTCCTCTGGTGCAGGTCAGGTGTCCGTAGGACGGTGGACGCGCCTCCACGCGCCGGATTAAGGCGGAGCGTGAAAAGGGAAAGATGCCCGTTGGGCTTTGTTGAGGAGAGAGAAGAGAGAATTTACTTATAAAATTTAACTTGTGTAGCTTCTTCATGGCGAGCCAACAAAACCCTTCGACACGTAGCTTTGAAAGAGGAAGTTATAAACTCTCATCAATGTCTCTAAATTACAAAACCTCTCAACATCAAAACCCTAAAGCCTCACAAATTTTTTTTTTCCCTTTTTCCACACCTCTAACCTGCAACATTTAACCTCTATTTATAATTGAGTTACCTAAATCTAATCTAATTTAAAATATCAGTTCAAATCAAACTTATTTAGGTAACCCAATCTTAATCAAATACCCGGACTTAGGATCGATCTTGGAGGAGAACGCGGGGCCACATAGCTCATAAAAGAGTTCCTCAACAATGGGGATAAGGAATTTGTCTTTGACGGTCATCTTATTGAGAGTCCGGTAATAGACATAGAGAAGCCAAGATCCATCTTTTTCCTTGACTAGAACTAATAGCGAGGTGAAGGGGGAATTGCTATTCTGGAAGACCCCAGTAAGTGACATCTCATTTGTCAAAGAGTCGACGATATCTTTCTGGAAAAGGGGATACCGAGTAAGGGTGAATGTTGACGAGGTTGCTACCCTCCTTAAGCGGTATTCGATGATCGAAGAATTGGCGTGAAGGAGGTAGCCCAGGGGAGACGGTAAAGACGTCATTACACTTGGTAAGTAAGGCCTGCTAATCAGGCAGAGCATCCTCTGTGGGCAAAACCATGGTTACCGAGAAGCAAAGTGGCGAGCTGGATGCAGGCGTAACTGAGATAGAAAAGAAGGAAGCAAAAGCTGTTAGGAGCGAAGAAAGCACGCTCTCAGTAATCGCATTTAAAGGAGGTGGGCAGATCCCCTATAGGGTGTAGCAGCGACCTTGAAGGCTGAAAGACATGCGTAGCTCCAAAAAGTTCCAAAGAACATCCCCAAGAGTATGGAGCCACTAAATTCCCAAAGCCATGTCATAACTAGATAACAGGATGAGCAACATATCGGAATGGAAGGCAGCATCCTGAAGGCACCAACAGAAGTTGCGGCAAATGCCCATACAGAGTATCGGTTTCTCGTCAACGACAGTCATGGAAGGCCAATTGGCGGTATCAATGGGGCACTCAATTAGGCTAGCGAAATCACATCCAAAAATCTATGAGTGCAACCACTGTTTTATGAGGATGCTCAATGAGCGGCGCTGATGCTGACCCCGAACACGCATTGTCTGACAATGTGAGAAACCTTCCAAAGCATGGATAGAGATGTGGGATCGGTGACCAGGTTCGCTGCAGGATCTGGCAGTAAGGTATTGGCGGCTTTAGAATCTTCATCATCCGCCTCAAGACAGAACACTCAGGCATGATTGCACATGGCGCACTGATGAGCCGGTGTGAAATGTTCCCAGCAGTAAAAACAGAGGTTGCGAGCACATAAGTGGTCTTACTCAGCCAGAGTTAGACTCAACTGACCCTGTGGGGCAGCTCACAGAGGTCCCGCTAGGAAGGATAAAAGACAAGGAAGGGGCCGAGGGGATGGGTGGGCGGGTAAAAATTGAGACCCAGCAGCTGCAGGTGGAGGACCTAGTAATGGCAAAATTGGGGCTGTTTTTAGGCGGTTCTTCCCGGTAACCCCCTCAATGAACTTGCAGTTTCGCTCCTATTGTTTAGCTAGAACAACGGCATCGTGTACAAAATTGGGTCTAAACAAACGAATACACCTGGATACATCATCACGCAACCCACCCATAAGCATACTAATCTTTTGTTCCTCATCCAGCCCACAACGATTTACCAGTGACTCGAATTTACTTAGAAACTCATCTACACTACCCATTTACGGAGCTAGAACACCCTGCTCCCTAGCGTGTGGCGACTCAGCCGCTGCCAGGGGTATCTACCGATCGTGAACCAGCTACACCAAGCTTCCCATCTGGATTGAGAGGCCATTGATAGCTTGCCTCTCATGGGATTGTTCATCGATTGCTCCAGCATGGTGAACCGCCGATCATGGGATTCTTCAAGCTCCCTCAGCGACATCTGGGATTGGGTCCCGTTCGTCATGGTGGTTCTCCTATCAGTGAATGAACAATGACACATCGAGGATGGGTAGCTCTGGTATCAATTGATACGAACTTAGATCTTCCCAAGCTTAATCAATGGAATCAACACTCAACCAAACACTCAATCAACAAGTAATTGGGCCTACGGGGTAGTAATTGGCTGCTTCTTTGTATGTATTTATGTATAAGTATGGGTATAAGCTTCAAAATGGAGGAATTACATAAGAGAAAAGGGAGAAGACATAGAGAGATTTTTGAGGGAGAAGAAGAAGGTTCACATCACATAAACATCAACCCTAAAATAACTAACTTCCCCTATTTATAGATAAAGATGCTAAATATCTAGTAAAATATATGGTGCTGACTTGGCAAGGGACAGGTAGCTTGCATGCGCCTAAAAGACGGGAATGCTGGAGCAGGTGGCATTTAGGTAGGAGAGCAAAAGTCTTGGCGTCATGCATTATGGGGGCTTGGCGGGTGCTGGGTAGCCGGGGTTGTATCATTCCAATACGTGATTGCTTTGCAAAAATTAATGCAACAATAAATTAATTTTTAGATTTACTTAATTGTTTACGATACACTAATTAAGTTGGACAATTTGCTGTTAAATTAGTGGCTAATTGTGTAACTATGGATTTATTTTATATGGCCTTGATGAGTGGTTCTACACTTCCACGTGCCGAGGGCTTCAACACAGGTTACTTCCGTCTATAAATTTTCTCTCTATTTTAGTAGATATTGTCATTTAACATGTCTATCCATCTACCTATTTAATTTTAAGTTATCTCCACTCTAATTTGTCATTATCCAATTCCTAAATTCTATGTGAGGGTTTGACTACCCATCAAACTAAAAATGTTTGGGTAGTCGATATACACATATGCCACCCATAACATAGAAATTGATTTGACAATGAGCATGCTAGCAGTCGGTGAAAACTGACGTCGAAAAGCAACTAATGGTGGAGGGAAAATATTTAAAATTATCAATTTACTGCATAAAAAAGGAATGAATATGCACTTTTTTAGTGAGGCTATAATAAGATGTGAAAACAAATAAAATGAAGAAAACTTACAAGGAAAAAACACATTTTTTAAACAAGATTATTTAGATACAAATGCCGTTTAAAAACATATAAAACAAACATAACAATTTTAAATAATTTTCTAATAGGATCAATAAATTTAAAATAAAAATGTAAAAATTGCATAAAATTGAGACAACAAACTTGTGTTCCAAAAGGGGGGGAAAAAAGGCAACAAATTTATGAAAAAATATATTAAGGATTTATATTTCTAATGTAATTATATTTGAATAAATTTTCAAAAGATAGTTTTAATATTATTTCAATAGATCCATATATGAAATAAACAAAACTAAAATAGTTTCTAAAATATTTCGAGAAAGAAAATATTCTATGCAAAAGAAATCAAGATTCTCAAAAGTAAATCTTTCCAAAAATTAAAAAAAATATTTAAATAAAAATTTAAGGATAACAAATACGGAACTTATGAAAAGTATGAAAAACAATCAAATTTAAAAATGACTATAACATATAATATAATTCGTTTACACTTAAGAAAAGAAAGCCAAAAATATTTAAAAAAGACAATAAAAATTAATAGATTATATTAGTATAGTACCCTGGATTGTATTTATCAGTATTTATATTAGTCTAAGGGCTCTTCTCTAATTTACATACTTTGGGTTTCTCTATATATAAATGACTCATCAATCCTATTGGGTATGCTCCCATAATTATTTTCTTATATGGTATCAGAGCCTACCAAACCCTAAACACCTTTTCTCTTCCCCTAGCACAGTGCCCTCCTCACGTCGGCTTCCAAAGAAAACCCTAGTGCTGCCAAGCCCTAGCAGTGCCGCGTACTAACACAAACAAAACCCTAGTGCCCCCATGACTCTAGTGGCACCTCCCTTTCTCTCTCGTCTCCAGTGAACACATGTCATGGGTGTAGTGCGTTGAACTCGTCTACGATTGGTGATTCCATGGCTACAAATCCCAACTCCTCCTCCCCTCCGCCACCAACTTCATCCCTGTCGCCAATCTCCTTGGTAGCCCCGTCGATGGCTGATCTCGCTCCGCCAACCACTAGCCATCTACCGACACCCCTCACCTCGGGTCTCTGCCTCCACCGGTCTCGGCACCCCTCTTTCCCGGCCATACCTATGGTCCCTCATTTCCAACCATAAACTTTACTAGTGGATACCTTGGTTCCTCATCCATGATTCCTGGTATTGACAATGTCTACTCTCTCCCTACCCATCAAAATAATTTTATGAAAGCCCTTCCCACACCCTTCTGTGTGTTCCCCTACCTCTCGGCACCCTCCTTTCTCTTGGTACCTCTCCCTACCTCCTCAATTACGAGTCTTGTTACCGTTAAACTTGACGCTCCCACTGATTACACCACTTGGAGGGAACACGAATCCATGCTATTGCGTGCCTTTCATCTTATGGGGTTTGTCGATGGCGCCCTTCCCTACCTTCCCCCTCAAATTCAAACGCCAACTGGTACCTTCATTTCTAACCCTGACTGTCATACCTGGTCCTATGTTGATCAAAGTATTAGGGCTTGTTTATCTACCTCTCTTGCTCACCCTGTTCTCAGTGATATCATTCACCACCCTACCTCTAAAGATATGTGGGATGCCTAGCTAAAAGATTCCACGATTACTCTCTTGCCAAAGAATTTGACCTTCTGTGTCAACTTGTCACTCTTCGCAAGGATAATAAAACCATGACTGCCTACTTTACTGAGCTCAAAACAATAACTGATGACCTTACTGAGAGTTAATGCACTATGCCCTCTTTGGCTTATCGCCATACAGATTGAGGGGGCGTATTAGTATAATACCTTAGATTGTATTTATCTGTATTTATATTAACCTAAGGGCTCTTTTGTTATTTACGTACTCTTGGTATGTATATATATATGACTCAACAACTCTATTGGGTATGCTCCCATAATTATTCTCTCATAGATTAAAAGCACTCCGAGTCTCCAACTAACGGGTATACTAGAAGATAATAAAATAAGTAAAGATGCCAAACAATACAAAATATAATTTTACCAACAATTTTATTTTTTTTAATAGCTATTCTATAAGAAAAAAACTAGACTAGTTGATGCAAATGGTGCGTAAAACAATTATGACACTGAACAATTTTCAAACAAAATAATATTTATATATTATATTTTGCCATGTATATTGAAGATTTATTAAAATGAAATACCGTTTGTGCATCGCACAAGAACACAACAACAATAACAACATCCCAGTGCCTCAAAGGGCTCCCGCATCAGTAGGGTCTGGGAGGTTGATGTACACAGTCTTCCCCCTTTCGGGGATGCCCTGAAGGGAGGCTATTTTCGAGGACCCCCAACCTGATAAGCTTGTCAGCAGCAATGACGCCTTACAGCCAGTGGCGGATCCAACGTTGTAGCACTGGGGGCACGTGCCCCCAATTAATGTTAAATATGAATATGTTTATTTGAAAATCCAATGTACATTTTGGCTAGTGGCCCAGTGGTTTTTGGCGCATGCCCCCAGTGATTGCTTTCATAGGTCTTGAGTTTGAGCCTTTGTGTCCCCCTTTAGTAGATTTTTTTCTTCAATTTTTATGTGGAAAAAGCTATAAATAATGAGAGAAATGGCATGAAAGGGATTCGAACCCCCGCCCTCTCATGTGTTGGGCACACCTGTTCCCCAACCGAGCTTGCATTTCCTTACTTTATCACTAAGGGTAAATATAATATTTATACTTTATTATGATGATGTCATGTCGTGTTCCCTTGTGCCCTATTTTCTCGCACTGTATAGCAGTACTCCTTTTGGGTCATCTCCTCTTCATAAAAGTTATGCTAAATTTATTAACTGATAAAAATAATAATCATTTAATATTTTTATATGCTAGTATATATCTTTACTTTTTAATTAATATTTTGTTATTAAGTTATTTTAATAATTATATATTTAATTTTAGTTAATTAATCATGTAATAATTTTTTTATTTTTTAGTAATTATGAATCCCAAATTATTAAAATGTTGGATCGGAATGACTCCCTCTAGTGAGTACTAGTAACACATGAATATATACATTACCTAAACCCCACCCCAAATGAAAATGTAAAAATATTTCATATCTCATTTTAATATATTATTTTTCCATATTACTCTTTTTGAGCAATTAGGTTCCATTTTCTTTTTGTCAATAAATAATACTCTAATATAAACTTCCATCAGCCACTACGAGATTGTTCCAAAAAAATAACCCACTATTAATTTCTAGTCTCACTTCATTATTTTACATAATTAATTAACTTTTAGTTTTTCTATTCTTTGATTTTGATTAATTTCGTAAATATGTGAAATTTAGTAGCATATTATAATTTATTTATTATCTTTAGAGCATGACTTTTAAATTGTGAGTTACCCTCATTCATTAAATTTTTTGGATCTGTCATTACCTGTTACTATAGTGTATATATATATATATATATATATTGTGCCTCCAGTGATCACAAATTATGGATTCGCCACTGCTTACAGCCTAGCATCAAGAGAGCAAATAAGCATATAAGCACGGCAAAGTTAGCCAAATAATAGACAAAGAAATTGATAGTAAATAGTTAGTCAATCAGAGAAGAGACCAAATTTGGACTACCTTAAGGCCTAGAAGACTAGTGATAGCATAAAAGGTTAGACTACCCTGCTCTAAGCCGCTACATCTGCTACTCCTATACTAGCCCTCCATTGGGCTCCATTGCACAAGAACACCACTAGTATATTAACATTAAATATAAGAGTAAATAACTCAAATTATTAAAATAAATTAAATTAATTAAAGTCTTAATTGAATTAATAGTCTCTAGGGTTTAGTGAGAGAGGATCCAGCTGCTCAACGGCTGCATAAAGCCTCCTTATTAACAGCCGTCGGATAAGCTTGAAATCCAACGGCTGAAAGTAAAACCCTAAAGAACGTCCTTTAGTGCACCGCTATAAAATGGCCTCTTCTGCGCGTTCCTCAACCCTAGTTGCCTGTTTTCTGATACTCTCTCTTCTCAACAGCGGCGGTGTAAGCTTCTTCTTTGTGGTAACAGCTCTCTCTGTCTCTTTTTCTCTCTCTCTCTCTCTCTCTCTTCAATTTCATTTGCAGATCTGCTACAAAGTTCGTTTAATTTGATAAATCATGTGTCTAGCTAGGTTAAGATGAAGTTTGTATGATTCTTTTGCGTAATCTGTACTTATTTTGTTAGGATTCCTCGATCTATCATGTTCTTGGTAAAACTTAGGGTTTTGGAAAATTTCGTTCGTATTTACATGATTTAGTCTGTTGTTTTGGTGTTGGTTTGTGTTTTTAATTCTTCGTCGGTAGTGTGAATGTGAATAGTTATGGATCTGTAGCTCTTGAGGTTTATGTAATTGTTTTTGGAGATTTGCTAACAGCTCTTGTCCTTTGTGTTTGTTCTTTTGTTTTCTGATTGTCTTAGTCTAGAATTAACTTGCGTTGCTAATAAAGCGAGGTTTTTTTATCAGATCTGTGTTTTCGGGTGAGCATGCTTAACTTTGCTACGAATTCGTTTATAATAACGTATCTGATTATACTGGATGTTCAGTCGGTCTTTGGTTTGCTGAATAAATTATATAAATTAGGGTATTTGTGTTGTATTTTACGGTAACTAGGAATAATTTTTAGCTGTTGGTAATTAACTCTGAGTGAATAGAAACAGAATGTAGGCCCTCTTTGGCTTAAAGAAATATTTTAGCTATGGAAGATTTTAATTGTTTTAGCTAAAATGGGAGTTATTGCTGAGCAAAAGTTGTTATTGTCAGGGCAATAATGTGACAAAATTATATTGAGAAAATCCTTTGACAATAATAATTTTGCCCTGTTTGATGTAGAGACGTGAGATTTGGAAAATATTATCCCCTCCATGATAGAAAATGTTTTTCCCTCTTTTGTTGAGAGGGAATTGATTTTCCCTCAGTGAAGGTGAATGTTTAATTATTTGTGGTTTGTTATGAAGTTAACCAAAGAAATTCTACGAGAAAAGTCGTTTCTATAGTAGCAATTGAAGGTGCTGTTTAAACAATATTCTGTAGCTGTCTAATCTGCTCTGGTTTGATTTCTCATCAATTCGGAGTGGTAGGAATAGAATGTGTAAGTAGTTGAGTACACTTGTTACCTATTTGTATGCATTCATTTGAGTTTAGTTACGTTCTTGATAAAAAATGCTGTTACATGTGATACAGTTTTTTAAGAGCTAAACATGGGTAAGGAGAAGGTTCACATCAACATTGTGGTCATTGGCCACGTCGACTCTGGTAAGTCAACCACCACCGGACACTTGATCTACAAGCTTGGAGGTATTGACAAGCGTGTGATCGAGCGGTTTGAGAAGGAAGCTGCAGAGATGAACAAGAGGTCATTCAAGTACGCTTGGGTGTTGGACAAGCTTAAGGCTGAGCGTGAGCGTGGTATTACCATTGATATTGCCTTGTGGAAGTTTGAGACCACCAAGTACTACTGTACTGTAATTGATGCTCCTGGTCACCGTGACTTTATCAAGAACATGATTACGGGTACCTCTCAGGCCGATTGTGCCGTTCTCATTATTGACTCCACCACTGGTGGTTTTGAGGCCGGTATCTCTAAGGATGGTCAGACCCGTGAGCATGCTTTGCTTGCATTCACTCTTGGTGTCAAACAAATGATTTGCTGCTGTAACAAGGTTATATTAGTTTCCATTTTGCTATCTATGATCTTTGTATAATATTGATTATCTCTTGTTTTGACTTTCTTGACTGACACTGACAGTTTATCCCCTTGTTTTGTGTAGATGGATGCCACCACTCCCAAGTATTCCAAGGCCCGTTACGATGAAATTGTGAAGGAAGTGTCGTCTTACTTGAAGAAGGTTGGTTACAACCCTGACAAAATCCCCTTCGTTCCTATCTCTGGTTTCGAGGGTGACAACATGATTGAGAGGTCCACGAACCTCGACTGGTACAAGGGCCCAACCCTCCTTGAGGCCCTTGACCAGGTCCAGGAGCCAAAGAGGCCTTCAGACAAGCCCCTTCGTCTCCCACTCCAGGATGTCTACAAAATTGGTGGTATTGGAACCGTCCCTGTGGGAAGAGTTGAGACTGGTATCCTCAAGCCCGGTACGGTCGTAACTTTTGGCCCATCCGGGCTGACCACTGAAGTCAAGTCAGTGGAGATGCACCATGAAGCCCTCCAAGAGGCTCTTCCAGGTGACAATGTTGGGTTCAACGTGAAGAACGTCGCTGTCAAGGATCTCAAGCGTGGTTTTGTCGCTTCCAACTCCAAGGATGACCCTGCGAAAGAGGCTGCCAGCTTCACCTCTCAGGTTATCATTATGAACCACCCGGGTCAGATTGGAAATGGTTACGCCCCTGTTCTGGACTGCCACACCTCTCACATTGCGGTCAAGTTTGCTGAGCTCGTGACCAAGATTGACAGGCGATCTGGTAAGGAGCTCGAGAAGGAGCCCAAGTTCTTGAAGAACGGTGACGCTGGGATGGTGAAGATGATTCCCACTAAGCCTATGGTTGTGGAGACCTTCTCCCAGTACCCCCCACTTGGGCGTTTTGCTGTGAGGGACATGCGCCAGACTGTTGCTGTCGGTGTCATCAAGAACGTCGAGAAGAAGGAGCCAACCGGTGCCAAGGTCACCAAGGCTGCTCAGAAGAAGGGAGGGAAGTGAAATTAGCGACACCTCATGCATCTCTCAGTGTTATGTGGTTTGTTGTTATGCGGGTGATACTGCTGCTGTTTCAGTTTTGTTTTCATATTTCGGAGATTTTGGGTAGTCAATTAAACTCAAATTACTGTTCTCTAGCCTCATTAGTGAGGATTTAGAGGTGTCAAGCAATTGGGTTAGGGCATAATCTGGTTGCTTGATGGGCAGTGAGATGAGTTTTGGCTACCGATTTTCGGTTTTTATTTATGGTTTTGTCGAACTATTGTTTAGGAAAATTTGAGATACAGTTGCACTTCAATGTGAGACTTGATTGTTTCTTTTTTTGTTGTTTGCCATATTTATTTATCCTGCGAAGTAGTATCCTTCTGAGGTTTTCAGAAGATGGAGCTTTTCTTTCTTTCCTGTTGGGTGTTGGGTAGTACGTCTTTTCATTGTCAAATAACCTTCATTGGGTAGCAAATGAATGTGCCATTTACATGTCTACGTCATGTATTTGGGCAGTGGAGTATGTTGCGTAGTGATTGTGTGAGACGAGGCCCTCTCAGTAGTGTTTGGTTTAGCTTGTTAATAGTTTATAGTTGTGAAAAAATTTTAGGATATTGTAAGGCTTGTGTCCTGGTGGATAGAAAAGATATGTGTACTTTTTTTTTGTAATTATTTTCACAGTCAAGAAAAAAAGATTAAAAAAATAAATAAAACTTTTTATAACTAAGTAAAAAAAATGTAAAATTAGATTTTCTTTGTAGTTTAGTTCGAAAAATTATTTTAGAAAATTATATTAGCATTAAATTTTCAAATCATGCCCTACGCTCCCACTTCTTTTACTTGCATGTGTTACCATTCTTTGCTATTATGATTGGTCATAATTTTGATTTTCTCTTATCTATTATTTTTAGTTAATTTATATTATTAAATTATTTTTTATAATTACAATAAAATTACATCTTACTCAAACCTGTATTTAAATATTTTATTATGTCAATAAGGGTTTGTTTTATAGTTTATTATAAAAGGTGTAAACTTTTAATGAGCAGATCTAATTAAAATATATAAAATAAAAAAATATGAAACGCACTCTTAGAAAGGTGTAAAGTCAACCCCATTTTAACTGTGTATAGGTTGGTTTTATTTGTTACATGCCATTTATTAATATACATTTGTTTTATGGTTAATAAATTAGTTAAAATAGCTTATTAAATTAATATAATTATGTATAGTTGTAATTAGTATATAACTTTGAACAAGTTAGATTAAACCTGTCGAGTGTTATCAAGTGTTATATTTTGCAAGTTCTTTATCCATTGGATTTCATAGATAGGTCTAATGATACGTGCCTAATAGACCCTTGGTCATTTTAGAATGGGAGGGAAAATCTTTACCATTCTTTATATAATTTAAATAAGCTTCTTTTTATGGGAGTTAAGAATTGTTAATTTAGTTATTATATTTTTAATTGTATAAATTTGATGATTAATATTGTGTTAATTTAATACTTAGAGTAAATGCAACTGTATTATTAAAATTTACGTCAATAATTTAGCTTAAATTTGACTAAAGGATTAAATTGACCTAGTATAAATAAACTAAACTGACATAATTAAATTAAACCTAAGATGACTTGAATTCAAAATGACCTGACACAGCTCGATCCTAATCTAAATTGACCTGGCCTAAGGTAATATGAAATTTGAAATGATGCAACTTGATTAACCCAATATTAAAATGTGTCAAACTCGAAATGATTTGAATCAACTAAAACTTAGTTTGTGCTAACCTTAGTCTCGAAATGACCAACCTAATTAACCTAAAATTTGAAATGACTCGAATGTAATGATTCGAACTGATCAAAACTTGACCCGAGTTGACAAAAAAATTGAAAAACTTAAAAATCAACATGATTTGGCCAAACAAAAAGCCGACCCTTGTTGACCAAAACTCAAAATAACTTAAAATCAACATGATTTGGCCAAACCAAAACCGACTCTTGTTTACTAAAAAACTTGAAATTCTCGAACTCAATTGACCCAAATACTGTGATGACTCAAATTGTTATACAATTATAATTCTAATCTCTGATTTCTTTGACTAAATAAACAACATAATTTCAATTTCATCGCAATTCCAATTCCATTACAAATATAATTACACAGTTAGTTCATTTCCGATGTCAAAAGAAGCGTGTAATGGCATTGTTGGATAGATGCATTTAAAATAATACTCTTAGAACTATAATTTCCTTGAAGATTTTATTTAGCACAGGAAATGAGTATTGAAATGTGGAATAGCAATTCTAATTCTAATTCTAATTCCAATTTCAACTTTTATGGTATTAAAATTAGGATGACATTTGAAATTTCATTGTTCGGATAAACGAACAAATTAAAAATTGGAATTGTAAATCTATAATTATGTTATGGTCCTTCCATGTTAGCGGAGAAAGAAGCGGAGAACAGGAACTAAAATACTCAAAAATCTCTAACCGTTACCATAACTGAAAAGATTAGTTAACCAACTTTTGATAATTCGATAATTCGGTTCGGTTATGCCGGTTAACCGGTAACTAAAAAAATAATACAATGCATCTTTCACATTATATGATTTATCTCCTTAAAGGTTTGTACATATCTAAAAATGTGAAAATATTTAACAAATTAGAAACTTATAATCCAATTTTAAATAATTAAACATATAATATCTCATTTCAATCAACATGTGGGGCAAACGAATAGCATTGAATTGTAGTAAAGTAGTGTTTAGTTAATATTTGGGATATAACAATGGGGCATGAGCACTTGATACGAGGGAATGAATTGGGAAAAAAGATAAAATTGATCATGTATTATAGAATAGTCACCTATATGTTAGAAAAACATACTTAATCTACAATATAATATTATAAATATGTAAAAATATATACATGATATTTACTATTTTGGTAAATCGGTTAACCGGAATGGACAAAATCAATAACCGTTAATATCCCAAAATACCTCAAATTTTTTGGTTTGGTTAACTGATCTGGAAATTGGGTATGGTTAACTATATTTTCGGGTTAGTATTTCAAAATATTAGAGTATAAAACCATTTCTTGGCCTTCACCTTTCAGCTTAAGTTTTTGGGTGAGATGGTTCCTTCACATGGTATCAGAGCCTTGTTGACCAAGAGGTCATAAGTTCGAATCTCAGCAGCTCCTACTTTCAATATTAAAACATATTAAGTACAATGTATGATGTGTGCTTGCGCATTATCCACGCTTAAGCCCAATTTGTATTCGCGTGAGGGGACAATGTTAGAGTATAAAATTATTTCTGGATCTTCACCGATTAGCTTAAACTTTTGGGTGAGATGGTTTCTTCAAACAAAAATTCGATTTGATATTTTTGATTAGGAATTTTTTTTATCACCTCTAAGGATGGACAAGAGGGGACGAAGAGAAAAGGAGGTGGGCGGTGTTCTCATAAAGAAGAGAGAGATCGATCGATCCGGAGAGAGATGGAAAATTGGAGTTATGTTATTCATGAATGATACTAATTACAACAATAAGCCCCTCTTTTTATAGTACAAGACAAACTCAAAATTTACCTACCCAGCCTAAGATACAACCCAACGCATATTATTATTATTATTATTATTTTTTTTTAATCAAATAAGAGCTAAATGCAACACTTAAAGTACAAAATAGCCTAAATACAATGTCTAACTAGGAAAAATAAAATTCACCTACAACAAACTAATTCTCATAATTGACAGAATGGTTATTTATGCCAAAGGTCCTCGTACTTTGTTCATTGTGTCGACTTAGTCCTTGTACTTTTAATTGTGTCAATTTAGTCCCTGTATAATTCAAAATGTGTCAATTTGGTCCTTAAAGAAAAATCTATGCTAAGTTTTTAATAAAATTTTTAATAATTCGATCACGAATTGGGTTAAATTGAGTAAACAGATGAATTATAATAAGCTACTTGCATTTGATATAATTTTGCCGTTCAAAATTATATCATTAACTTAACTTAAATTTGACCAAAGGATTAAATGGACACATTTTAAATTGCTCAGGGACTAATTGACACTATTAAAAGTATAAGAATTAAATTGACCCAATGAGTAAAAAATAGGGACTTTGCCGTAAATAACCCCTAAAAGAATATGTTAGATACATGCCTTTGGTATGGCCACTGGTGATGGGAAGCATTCCATCACAATATGACCCCCGGGGGGGGGGGGGGAGGGTAGATATGGGTATGGGGGGTATTTATATAATAAAAGAAAATATAGTACAGAAATACATCACATGAGCATAAGTACCAAAATACAAATATACATAATAACAATATATACCCCTCAATCTAAACAACGGATTCCACGGACAGATCGCAATGAAGTTCTTAGATGTCAAGATGTTAGCAATATGTGATTGAGACGGAACATATTTAACTAAAACATCCGTAGCAACAACCTTCTTGCGAACAAAGCAGAAGTCCACAACAAGATTCTTAGATGCAGAGCAGGATTGGTAGACAAGTAAGAGGCGCCAATATTGTCACAAAACACAATAATGGCAACATACAAGAAAACAACAAGCTCCTTTAGTAGTTGGAGTAGCCAATAAGTCTCTGCTATAGCATGAGCTACATATCGATACTCGGACTTAGTACTTGAGTGAGCGACTGTATGTTGTCTCTGTGCACTCCATGATATCAATTTTATCCCAAGGAAAATAGCATAAACCCCGATGTAGAATGACGAGCATCATAATAGGCTATCAAAGAAGATAGAGAACAAGGATGAAGATAGAGATCGAGCGAATAGGGTCACGGGTGTGTTTTTGTTAGTATTTTGAACAACTTCCACACTATTAAGTAGGTGAAAACAAAATAGGGGAAGTGAAAGTGTAGAAGCACTTTTAGGGACTGAACTACGGAATAAAAAAGAAGAGGAAAGACGTGAAAAATGGAAAAAGAGGTTTCATTGAAGACAATATGATAACTATTATACACTCGATCCGTGAGAGTATCGAGACATCAATACCCTTTGTAACTAAGACCATATTTAATAAGAACACACTTCTTGGACCTAGGAAAGAATTTGTTTGAGACGTGGGAAGATAAATTGGGATAATACTCAAATCCAAAGACCCGAGAAAGAGAATAGTCGAGAACCCAATGAAATAGCACTTCAAAGGGAGAAAAATTACCTAAGAGAGGAATGGAAAGGTGATTAATGAGGAAAACCGAAGTATATGCCGCGTCCACCCAGAATTTAGAGGGCTTATGAGCATTGAGAAGCAAAGCTTGAGCCATTTTACCCAGATGACAATGTTTGTACTCTACCACTCCAATTTGTTGAGAAGTGTCAGGACAAGACAAACAAAACTAAATGCCATGCTCAACGAAGTAATTCTGAAATGGATTTTGGTCAAACTCTTTATCCCCATCACTTTGGAAAACACATAACGCTTTTGTTAAAAGTGTCCCGTTTAAAAATGAGAGTAAACTTCATACTTATATTTCACAGGAAACAACCATGTATACCGAGGATAATCAACTATATATCACCCAATAGCGATAACCATGAACCAAAATATTAGTGGAAGAGCAAACATCATAATATATTAAATATACAGGTTCTGTAGAACATGTGGACAATGAAGACGATAAATGTTGTGATTTCCCTGATTGAAAAATCAGAACAAAATGACAATAATTTAGACAAAACATAAACAAACTTTTTTTTTACAAAAGTAGACAACAATGTAGAATTAGGATGCCCTAAACGGCGATGATGATGATTGGAGGAGATGCACGCAGCAACCAAACAAGTGTGTGCATAATAAAGCAAGCCATCCATCTTAGCTTTAAGTATCATTTTTCCCATTTGATTGTCCTTAATGGAAACATAAAAAGCATCAAAATTAACAGAACAATTATTATTAGTACGTAAACGACAAATAGACAACAAGTTCAGAAAGGGTAGGCACATGCAAAACATCATTCAAATTTAAGGTTTTATGGGGGGTTTTTAAATCTGCAGTGCCATATTAGTAATATGAAACAAATTACCACTGCCAACCATTACTTGTTTAGATCTTGAATATAGAACCAAATTATGCAACATGCCTTCTTTTGGTGCCATGTGTTAGGGTGTGCCTGAGTCAGGTTACCAAGGATAATCAACTCCTTTACCAAAAGGCACAACAGAGAAAGAAGGAGGCACATCATCAATAGTGTAAGTGTAGTTAAACCGGTTATGACAAGGCAACGCGATATGCCCAGTTAAGAAGCTAATCTAACAAGTCACACACGATGTACCAAAAATACCATCCTAATGTAAAGGCCGAAGAGAAGATCTAGACATTGGTGGGTGTAAAATGAACCGGGCCACCACGAGTAGTCCCATGATCACCAACACCTCAATAATGAGAAGAATGACCCCCAAAAGTCGGTGGATTTCTGCCTTCGAATGGATTTACCATGACTATGATTAGGAGCCCTTCCTCCCCATAAGATGAAGGATCAGATGCAACAAAGGCAGTAGAGTGCTGAGCTCCAACTGAAGAAATAATAGAATTATGCTGTGCAAGTTTATCCTCCTTTTGCAACAACTTAACAAGTTTATCCTCCTTTTGCAACAACTTAAACTCCAACGTTTCATATGACAGATCAATATTGGCATGAGTGAGTAAATCAACAAAAGTTTGATATTCTTTAGGAAGACCATGTAGGATATAATAAATCCAATCCTTTTGGCACGAGACAAGAGATAATAACATGCTGATCAGAAATAGCCTTCACACGTCTCCAATATATTTCCATAGGCTCATCAAGACTCATTTTAGTAGCATTCAATTGTATTTTCGATGATAATTCATTCATACTTGAACGATCAAGCATAACCACACATCGTGATAGGTCGGTGAATTATGTGCTTGTTGAAATACTTTGGAGATAAGGTGGCGCTTAGAATAACACGAGGACCAAAATCAGCCCTCACCCAATGTGAAAAGGCTAGCTTCGACAATAGTTGACCATCATAGGAATAACATATTGATTTGGACAAGGAATTGTACCATCAACAAGTTTTGATGAATTAGATAAGGGATAAATTGAGCATGCCAATATATGTAATTGGATGAATCAAACTTGTGAGTTAATAAGGTTGTAATGAGCACCCATTGTAGATTGCTGCCCTAGCAAGGAGGAATTAGTGGTTATACCAGGATAGGGAAAAGAAGGGGTAACTAAAATCGGAGGTTCCATGAGAGGAGAAAGAAGGGAAGAAAGAGAGAAGGAGAAGGGGAGAGGAGGGTGGAAGACGACAGTTTGCATAGTGAAAGGACTGGCGACATGCGTGAGAGAAGGGGGAGAGAGAGAATGGTGTTGTGAGCGAAAGAAGTTGTAATTATCGAAATCCAGGGGTAACCGCCATGAGAGAGAGGTTATATGGTCAGAACAACCGACATAGGCATCACGGACAATGACAAGGGGAGCGGTCCTGGAAACTGTTGCAGTTGCTTGCTCGGTGATGGTGGAGGCGATTGTTGTGATCAATTGATCACAATTAGGGTTTGATAGAAAGAGTATGGGATGGGAGAGGAATAGAGGAGAATTGAGTTGAGGAAAGAAGAGGAAGTTATTTCATTTCGTTAATCAATAACTGAATACAATGACTAAACCCCTTATTTATATAGACTCAGACACGACAAGGCACTAAACAAATCAACTAAACCAACAGCCAACTTTCCCGCCACTAACTATCACTCCCTCCAAAACCAAAATTCAAAAGAACACTTATTTCCTTAAGGCAATCATGATAATTACTCTCCCCAACAACAATATTCTTGTCTCAAGAATTAAAGTGAGGAAATTGACTCTTGAGAAAGTAATAATCTTCCCAAGTGTCCACATCCTTACTTAAGTTCGACCATTGGAAAAGGACTTGAGTGACAGCCTTGTTGTTGTGAGGAACAATGCACCTAGCAAGAATGGCCATAGGTTTAGCAAGAACACCCCCACGAGGAGTAGTAAGAGGAATTTGATACTGAGGAACAACATCTTCTCCAACTTTATGTTTCAACAGAGACACATGGAACATTGGATGGATGTTAGAACCAGGTGGCAGATCCAACCTGTAGGCCACTAGACCCACCTTCTGCAGAATGGAGTAAGGACCATAGTATTTGGCTGATAGTTTCACATTCTTTAAGACAGCCACTAAAACTTGCCTGTAGGGTTGCAACTTCAACTATACAAGATCTCCCACCTGAAAGGTTCTCTCAGATCTCTTGGCATCAGTAAAAAACTTTATGCATGCCTGAGCTACCTGCAACTAATCTTGGAGCTGTTTATTGATGTTAGCTTTGAGCTGGATCAAATCCTTTGCCTCAGCTATGGGAGATTGGAGTTCAGCATGTAGAATTGGTAGGGAAGGATGATAACCATACAAAGCATAAAATGGAGTGGTTTGCAATGAAGTGTGAAAATTGGTGTTGTACCAAAATTATGCCAAAGATAACCACTTGTGCCACTTCTGTGGATGCTGGAAGGTCATACAACGCAAGTATTCCTCCACACACTGATTCAATCTCTCTGTCTGCCCATCAAACTGAGGGTGAGAGGTTGAACTCAACGCAAGAGATGATCCAAGCAATTTAAACAACTCTTGCCAAAATGCACTAGTGAAGATATTGTCTCGATTTGATACAATGGATTAAGGGAGTTCATGGAGCTTCTACACATTATTAAGGAAGAATCTTGCTAGTTGAAGGGTTGAGAAAGGATGTTGTAAGGTAAAGAAATGGCCATCCTTGGTAAATCTATCTACAACCACCCATATTACATCCTTTCCCTCTTATCTAGGAAGTCCTTCAATGAAATCCATGTTGCTGTGCTGCCAGGCTTGATCAGGAATGGGCAAGGGCTGTAGCAATCTAGGGTAGTGCAGCGTTCAACCCTATTCCTCTAGCATATATCACAAGAACGAAGCCAATCCATTACATCTTTCTTCACAACCTTCCAAATGAACCGTAACTTCAATCTCTGATAAGTACCCAAGATGCTAGAATGGCCACCTAGAGCTGAAGAATGTAGAGCCTGGAACACCTGTTTCCTAAGATCAGAAGCCGAGCCAACGTAAATCCTCCCCTTAATCCTTAACACCACATTACTGAAGATTGTATCTGGAACTGCAGTGGCATTGATAGTGATAGACTTAATCAAACCATTAGCATAGGAATATTGCTCATATGACTTAGTGACATCCTCCATCCACATGGGCTTAATGGCTGAGATGGCATTGAATTGATCTTCTGAAAAATTTTATTGTTGTCTAGACAAAGCATCAGCCACCAGATTTTCCTTTCCCTTCCTATACTATGTGGAGTAATCAAGGCCCATCATTCTTATCAAGCCTTTCTTCTGTGTCCTTGTTGAAATTCTTTGCTCAAGCAAGTATTTTAAGCTCTCACGATCAGTTCTCATAATGCAATGGTATCCCTCCAAGTAATGCCTCCACTTTTGCACTGCTAAGAGCATAGCCAGATACTCTTTTTCATAGATAGAGAGTTCCAAACCCCTTTGACTTAGAGCTTGACTTAAGAAGGCAATTGGTCAGTCCTTTTGCATAAGAACTGCTCCCATACCCTGATGACAAGCATCAATATTAAGGATAAAGGGTTCATCAAAGTTGGGCATTGCCAATACTAGTGCAGAACACATTGCCATCTTGAGCTTATTGAAAGCCTCATGCGATTCATCAGTCCAAACAAAAGCATCCTGTTCCTAGCAGGCTCTGCTTGAATAGTTGACATATGTCCTATCCATTCGCAAGTTCCTTTCTGCAATGCATCCTTCAATCCCTTACAATCCATGAGTCTTAGTGCACCATGTTCCCTCACCCCTTGAAGCTTGATATGCCTGATCTTTCAAATGACATTGATAAGTTGGCAAAATTAAGAACTAAGGGGTTGATAGTTTTCATCTAAGCCACCCTAAGCACAATGTCACATCCTCCCAACTTGAGGACTCTAAAGTCATACACAAACTCATGTCCCTGCATTTCCCATGAAAGCTACTTGCATTTAGTCTGTGTGAGCATAGTATTCCCATCAGCCACAGTCACTAGCAGAGGAAAGGACTGTACCATCTCATGCCCAACCTTCTTGGCAAGTCTAGGATTTATAAAACTGTGGGTGCTCCCATTGTCAATCAGTATAATGAAAGGATTTTGCTTGAGTAGACACTTGAATTTGATGGTATTATAAGCCCCACTACCAGTTAAGGCACGAACTGAAATTGCAACCTCCTCATCAGCATCCTCCACCAATGGCTCATTTACGTCATAATCAGTAATGGTTACTATTGGGAATGTATTTCAAAATTTTTTCCCTAAGCGATTATAGTAGGCACAACGGAAAACCAATTTAAAATTCTTAATTTTAAATCTAATGCCATGATCTAATTAAACTATTTAATTAAATCTAGATCTTACTCTAATAGGTTCATAATATAACAAACAAAACATCAAATATAACATGTATAAATATATATAAACATAGTATGTGGAATACACGAGATAAAGGAAAACAAATTAAGGCTCCACTTATTTTGGCAGAAAAGTAGATTCTAGGAAGCGGTTTTCTCATTTTCTGTTGTTTACCGCACGTTTAGTGACTGAAAAGGTTTTTTGCCCCTTGGGTTGAAAATGACAAGACTTTTGCAGTAATCATCATGTAAATCTAGATCGAATCCAAATAAAACAGACTTGACTATAGACATTTAATGTCACAACATCGGACAAGAATTGGACGGAATAATTAAACGAAACTTACATGTTATAATAGAACAATTTTAATCAAGTTTAATTACCATATGCCCTAACATTTTAGCATTTATATACCATGAAGTTTCAGTAATATACAATGATATACCATAAAGTTTAAAAATTTTGTCATGAATCAGTTATCTTCTGCCACAAATTAGTAGATCTTAAATGAAAATTATTGACGTGAAACATGAGTTCAACAATCTATATGTGATTTCTATCATAATGCGATAATTTTTTTTATCGGAAAATGCTAACATGACACATTTTTTGATAATATATTAATGATTTTTGTCAGAACATGGACAACCTTTTGATAATATGGTCATAGACTCGTAGTTTATATCCCATCAGTTTCAGCAAATTTTAACATAATGTATACGTAAGTGATAAAATTTCTTATTTTAGAGTCCCATATTGTATGTATTAAAATAAAAAGGGTACTTACGTGATAAATGATCAAACTTTAGAACACTTAAGAGATAATTTTCCTAATTTATAGAGTTTTGATAGTTAATTTATTTTATTATTTTGTTACTTTTCATATATATCGTATTTATAACAAGATGTAAAATAATAGGTGAAAAATATATTTTTAAACATATAAGAAGAAATCGCAATGTGGAATCAAGTTTTCTTTTGAAACAAACAACATAAAACTTCACTCAGATTAGGAAAACCTTTTCCGAAGAAAAATCAACTCCTAGAAACTACTTTTCTGCCAAAACAAAAGGAGCATAAATATCAAATACTTAATTTAGACATAATTGAAATGCGAATCCCAACTCTGAATTGCAGATCTGAAATTGGAAGAAAAACTTCTTGACATCTCGAGATCTTTTACGCAATGACCTTTATTAGCATCGGAGTGTGGGCTCCTAAAATATTTAATTTAGAAATCCTTTTTTTTTTTTTTTTGAAAAACACTTTTTCAAAAAAAATTATGCTAAATATTAATTTAGAAATAACCCTAAAATAATTTTAGATTTTTCGTTGTGGGAGAAAACTAGGTTCCAAAACATAACGATACACTACAAAATGTAATCTGTGCTATTTATAAATAAAATAGTGGACATGTGTCAACGTGTGATTCATGCACTGCAGTAGCCACAGATTTCCAAGACAAGTTCTGGGTATCTTGACACCTGTCCGTTTCTAATTAGTCCGCGGCTTTTGCCGCCGATCAATGCCAAACCCTGCCCTGGCTCTTGAATCGCGTATGCAGCCCAATTTATCCTTTTTTTCATTTATATTTATTTATTTATTTTTTGTTTAAAAATTTGAAATGTATAAATTCATCTTATGAATATTATTTGGTAAAATTAATTTATTTATCTTATGAATAAATAATTCATCTCATGAATTATGTTTAGCAAAATTAATTTATTCATCTCATGAACAAATAATACATCTCATGAATTTAATTTAAATATTTTCAAGCTGTGATTAAGTTGAGGCTTGCGGAGGGGCTTCAAGGACAATATAACTCAAGCTCCAAATGAGTCAAATCTGATTATTATCTCATAATAACAATTGACTGCAATTTAATAAAACTTAATTTAACTAAATAAGTTTTACTGCACTTAGAATTAAATATATTCATTTTAGCATTTCCCAAATAATTTTATTGTGACAATTAACCCTTTTGTTAAATATCCGTGAGAAAAAAAACCTTAAGTACTATCATTATTTTTCTCATATCTATCACCGTAGTTCCCGACTCGCCCTTCTCGAATAATTCATAATACAGAAACAATTTTTCATATTAATTTCAAATGTTAAACATAGGAATACTCTTGCCAAAAATTCTAGAATCTATTCGTGTATTTGCGAATCAATGAGGGGGATATCTTACATTGTAGATTCCCAATAATAGATATGTTCTCGGCACACTTTATGCAATTGCCCAACGACATAAGATCCTGGTTACTCAATTTTAACTTCATCATTTTGGTCATCAAAGCAATTAACATTCCACACGTGTGTTCGGACTATTTCTTGGATTTAGAGTTAATGTCTTACAGAATTAATTATTTTTTATAGCAGTAAAAAAATAACTAATTCAGGTGGTTTTACTCAGTGTTCCAATCTCATTGACAACACCAACATAATACTCTTAGATCCCTATCTACATGACCAAGACAAGTGATCAAGAGTATCATATTATAGTCTTATCAGACATGTTTAAACTTATCATTGACTACGAACATACTTTGGCAACAAGTCATTAGTTCGATCTAAGTCTTTCCATGGTTCAATCTCATTGACCACTTAAGCAAACTTGACACGTTATTTTGGACAACGTCCATCTCATGGAACATTTTAGAAAAATAATCATGCATATTTGACTTGTAAAACACAACCGGACAATAAATAAATAAAACAATTATATTTATTTAATATTTAAAACTAACTAATTGGATTTTTCTAGAACACCTATCCCAACAGTTGGGGGTGTTCAAAAAAATCCGTAACCAAAATACCAAACCAAATTTCCGAAATACTGACCTGAAAATGTAGTTAACCTTGCCGAATTTTGGGGTCGGATAACTGAACCGAGAAAATTTGAGGTATTTTGGGTCGTTAACGGTTAGTGATTTTGTCCCTTTAAGTTAACCGATTTACCGAAATAGTATATATGATGTATATATGTTTACATGTTCATAATATTACGTTGTTAATTAAGTATGTTTTTCAAGCATATAGGTAACTATTCCATTATACTTGATCAACTTTATCTTTTTCTCTCAATTCATCTCCTAGCATCAAGTACTCGTAACCCACTGTTATATCCCAAATATTAATTAAGTACTACTTTACTACAATCAAATGTCATTCGTTTCCCACATATTGGCTAAAATTAGATATTATATGTTTACTTTTTAGAATCAGATTATAAGCTTATAATTAGTTGAATATTCTTATGTTTTTAGACATTTACAAACTTTCAAGGAGATTGATCATATAAAATAAAAGAGGCGTTGTATTATTTTTTCGATATCCGGTTAACCGGCATAACCAAACCGAATTACTGATTTACCGAAAGTTGGTTAACCAGTCTTTTTGGTTACGGTAACGGTTAGAAATTTTTGAGTATTTTGATTACAGTTAACCGAACCGAAATACTTTTCGGTACGGTTAACCAAACCATGAACACCCTTACCAATAGTTACTTCCTGATCAGTGCTAGACACTGCCATGAATTGTCTGGGACTACACTTGTGGCCAAAAAAGTATTTCTGATTGCACTTAAAACTTAACTTGTTAGCTTTCTTTTCTTCAATGCTCATAATCTTGCTTGCACTGGTACTGCTAGTAGACACTCCACCCGTAGAGGACTGTGATTGCAATGATTTGCTTCCTAACTGCATGAATACAAACTTGTTCCTTGCACCACCATCCGCTAAGGACTCAACAGATGACTCAAACAGTTTGGCCTTGGAATAGGCCTTACACAAGGTCTCAGGATTCAAGGCTTTCACCAAATTCTTTATCTTAGGCTTGAGTCCACTAATGGAACTCGAGACAAAATAACTCTAACTAGCACCAGGATTCACTTCCATCATCATGGACTTCATATGCTCAAACTTAGTCATATATTCTCTAACAGTCCCTGCCTGTGCCCCTTTGTTAAATTGATCAACCACATCATTCAAATCATTCTCACCAAATCGATCACAGAATTCCTCCATCAACGCATGCCATGATAGCTGAGGTCTACTAGTAATGAGGCTGTGAAACAAGATCTCATGATCTCTTAACAGGTAAATTGCGGCAATTTCTTCCTTTTGATCAATAGAAATCCCATAAAACCTAAAGAACCTTTTGCACCTTCTTATCCATCATCGAAGATGTGAACCATCAAAGTTACTAATGTATACTTTAGGTTGTCTAAACGAAGAATGTCTGGTAGATTTGATGCATCTGAACCTTGATCATTCAATCTTGACATAGGAATTAGAGGTTCAGGAGGTCTTACATTAGGTTGCACATTCGGAGCATTACCAGCAGATTTTGATCCAGCATTGTTGCCGAACTTCTCATGCATAGCCAATATATGCTGCTGCATCACTTCTTGTGAATGATTCAGATTTCTGGTGGCTAAAACCAAATCACTGAGCTGCCGCTAGAACTACAACAATTGTTCCGAAGAACCAGATCCTCTAGCAGAGTTCGAAGTTGGCATTGATGTTTGCTTCTTTCCTCTCGCCAGTTAACAAACCTCAGGTGCCAAAATCGAAGCTCTGATACCAAATTGTTGTGACCATTTGATCACAATTAAGTTTGATAGAAAGAGTATGATATGAGAGAAGAATAGAGGAGAATTGAATTGGGGAGAGAAGAAGTTACTTCATTTCATCAACTAATGGCCGAATGCAATGACTAAACCCCTTATTTATATGGACTAAGACAAGGCAAGGCACTAAACAAATTAACTAAACCAACAACCAACTTTCCCGCCACCTAACTACCACTCCCGCCAAAACCAAAATTCAAAAGAACACTTATTTTTCTTAAGGCAATCATGACGGCTATAACAATGTTACGGTTCAAAAAGTTTCTGCTAGGGATATTAGGATTTGGAAAAGGAAACCCTGTCAGCGCAATAGGGTGTCACCACCAGTGACAGGGGTGGTCGATGATGGTAGGTTGCCTGCAACGGCGACAGCGGTAGTGACAGGCGAGCCAGCGGTGGTTGACATGGTAGGTTAATGTTTGGAGTTCAACAATATCACTACTCGGATAGCTTGTTGATGGGAAACATACCCTCACAATACACACAGGGCTATTTATATAATGAGAGAAAATACAATATAAAAATACAATACATGAGCATTGAGTATAAAAACCAAAATACAAATATACATAATACAAATATATATTAATAGGCACCCAAAGTTTCTCCCTTTTTTTCTAATGAGGAATTCGATTACCTAATAAACCCTGACTCATGTAGCGATCGACGAACCAAAAAAGCTAATTAAGTCAAGGATTCCTCAGGGAGAGGTTCAGGGGGGAATTGAACTCCAAAACTTTTGATCGAAAGCCATACTCTGTATCCTTGTCTTCCATCACTGAAGCAAGGCTTTGCCTCTGAAACTTTTTTATCTTCACAAGCAATACATATTTGCAATAGATACTTAATCCAATACTTCGAGCACGTTTTTGATATAATTTCTTCAGATATTGTCGTATGAATTATATTTAATACATCTATGAAGTTTAGTGTGCTTTTCTGTGTTATTAATACCTCTAGAAATTTAGATCTTTCATTTAATTGATTTAATCTGTATCATGTCTTTTCCTATGAATTTTTCAAATATAAAATTGTAGACGCAGACAATTTAAAAAGTTAAAATGTCCTGACCATCGTATTAATAGAGCCCATACAGCATAACAACAAAAAACAATAAGCTATATTTGTCTCTGATTGTTTGTTCATTGATTAGTTGTTAGTTGTTAGTTGAGCCTTGAATAAATTTGTGCAAGTGTTTGGTAGAATTTGATGTTCAAGTCAACAGATACAAAATAACATAAATAGACATAACTTAATAAAATAGAAAAGTTAATAAAATAATTGAAATATTTTTTTTTCAATATTATCTAACATTCCCTAAATTAATTGTAATAGATGTACGAATATCACCCATCAAAATATTACTCTCTCTTATATTTCTAACACCAGTGGAATTTCCTGACACATCCAAAAAGGATTCAAATGATTTTTAAAAAAAGATAATAACAAATTTAATATTGATGAATATCACTTAACGAATAACTTTATCTAATTTTCGCTGATTTCATGAAAAACAAACAAAAAAAATACTAGAACATTGCAATTGTGTAAATCAAGGGTTCGTAGTTGATTTCATTAAATGTTAGTATATCAACTTACAAATATGTCAATAATAACACTTTATATTTGATATTAGCAATAAATGACATATTTATAGTTGTTAAAAGTAAACTATTAAACTAATATTATAATGTATATATCGAGTATCTGAGTAGCGGTATAAACAGGTCAAGCAGGTGGAAAATGTATTGACACAATCCAAACCTAAATTCAACCGAATTAACTAGACAGTTTAAATAGATTAATCCAAATTAAACCCGACTTCAAAACCCTTGACCCAAACCCACTGTTTTCTTATGTTAGAACAAATTATCAAAATACTTGCAACCGGGTAACCGAGAGATCTCAGGTGTTGAGGCCGTGTAATCACTTTCCTTAAGGCATTTCGCTATACGAAATATCCTCGGGGATACAACAACAACCAAAAATGGAGTGAAGATGTGTATGGAGAGAAATTGACAGAGATGTATGAGATTGATCGAGTTTAAGACAACAAATACTTGTAGACATCCAAAGAACTCAAGAACACATGAAGATGTTCTTCAATATCTTTTTCCTCTTGTGTTTCTCTAATTCAAATCATATATTTTTCAATGTGTTCAACAAGTATCAGATGGGGAAATATATATGTATGCAATGGAATAAGACGTCCCAAGCAGAAACCCAAGAAAAGCCACCAAAATCTGGGAAAGAAGGCGCGAAATTAACTGCCAGTAACTGGCCTATGTGTCGTGTCGACACACACATCGACATTCAGGGTTACTGTAAGATTGTGTGTCGACACAGAGTGCGCTTCTGTAAGGCTGTGTGTCGACACATGGGCCATGTGTGTCGACACACACCTGATTCCCAATGGTACTGTAGGATTGTGTGTCGACACACATGGCCCATGTGTCGACACACACCCCTGACATGTTGTAAACACTTAAACACATACCGGGACTATCTCATACACATTTTATTCATACAAAAAACAATGTTTTACATATTTATCAACACATATTTTGAAAATACACTAACATCTTATCTATTCTCGTATTGTTTCAAATTTTGCCTAACCCTGAGTGGAAGTAAGTAATTGATTCATCCCTTAATTAGTTTTGATTACTTAGAAGAATTTGGAGTAGAATGAATTCCCAAGTGTATTGTAATCATTAGAAGAACTAAAATATCAGCACTGGCATGTTGAACGGTGGAGAGTAGAGGTGGCAGAAGAGATGGATTGTGATGGCGATAGTACTTGTTTGTGTGGCATTCGTATTTTGAATGGCAGTTCTCCTTATTGCCATATGCATGCAACTTGCTTTCTTTCCTTCATCTTTCTGAGCGTCCTCTCGTTCTCGGGATTAAAGGGATTGAAGTTTCGCTGCAATCTTAATATACAACGTAAACAAATAAAGATTAGAGTGTGAAAAAAAGACAAATTAAGCAAGAAAATATAAAAATTAAAATAAATGGAGTTTCAGTTAAAAAAGGTATCGAAAAATTGAAAATTTTCCTTTTTTTGAAATTAAAAAAGTAACGGCTAAAATTCACCTAAAATTTTCTAAATTGAATTTAATTGCATAAATTAAGTCTAATAGATGAAAGAATTTAGGGAAATCACCGGTTATAGACCCCCCCCCCCCCCCAACCCCAATTTAACCTAAAATAGACCCCCATAACCTTAAATAACCCTTTTTGGACCAAAATGCCCCTCCCATTCAACCCCCCCCAACCCGTCCCCTTTCTCTCTCCTCATTTAATACGCAGCCGTTTACTTTACCCCATCCCTCTCCATTTTCTCTCTCCTCATTTAATGCAAAAGTATATATTTTTACTTTATGTCATGTAACTTGCTTTTCACACTATCCCTCCCTTCTCTTTTCCCGCCCATTTTACTCACCTCTTATTCACCCTTTTTGTTATATTTTTCTCTCAATCTAAATTCACCAAGCTCTCTTTTTTTCATCCTCCTTGTGTCCTTCTGCTACATTGGGCCCTCGGAAGAAGAAGAAGAAGAAGAAGAAGCCCTGTTAAGATCGTGTTTGAAGCTTCGTGGCATTGCTGTAGGTTCAACGTTGAGTCGTTACACACATTTCACGGTTTTCAGATCAGGTATTGAAGGTAAAATGACCATTTGTTGACATTGTCGTTAATGTATCCTTGTCGTATAAGATCGGTGTGTTACAAGTCATTTATGGTTTATGATTGGTTTAAATGATGTATTATAACTTTCTTTTGGTGTGTTTGAACACATTAGTGGTGTATGATTAGTCATACATCGTGTATGATAGGTTTTAATGGTGTGAAAACAACTTGTTTATGTGTGCTTCATGTAAATAGTGGTGTATGATCAATCATACACCGTGTATGATAGGTTTGAATGGTGTTAAATCAACATGTTTAGGTATGTTTGAAGTAATTAATGGTGTATAATCAATCATACACTGTGTATGATTGGTCTTAATGGTATAAAATCAACTTGTGTAGATATTTTTTAAGTAATTAGTAGTTTATGAGCAACCATACAGTTTGTATGATTTGTTTTAATAGTGTATAACCAACTTCTGTTTGTGTATGTTAAGTAATTAATGGTGTATAATCTATCATACACTGTGTATGATTTGTTTCAATGGTGTATAACCAACTTGTATTTGTATGTGTTAAGTAATTAATGGTATATAATCAGTCATACACTGTGTAGGATTGGTTTTAATAGTGTATAACCAACCTGTGTATGTGTATGTTAAGTAATTAATAGTGTATAATCAATCATACACTGTGTAGGATTGGGTTTAATGGTGTATAACCAACTTGTGTAGATGTTTTTTAAGTAATTAGTGGTTTATGAGCAATCATACAGTGTTTATGATTTGTTTTTATGATGTATAACCAACCTGTGTATGTGTATGTTAAGTAATTAATGGTGTATAATCAATCATACACTGTGTATGAATGGTTTTAATGGTGTGAAATCAACTTGTGTAGATGTTTTTTAAGTAATTAGTGGTTTATGAGCAACCATACAATGTGTATGATTTGTTTTTATGGTGTATAACAAACCTGTGCATGTGTATGTTAAGTAATTAATGGTGTATAATCAATCATACACTGTGCATGATTAGTTTTAATGGTGTGAAATCAACTTGTGTAGACATTTTTTAAGTAATTAGTGGTTTATAAGCAACCATACACTGTGTATGATTTGTTTTTATGGTATATAACCAACCTGTGTATGTGTATGTTAAGTAATTAGTGGTGTATAATCGATCAACACTATGTATGATTGGTTTTAATGGTGTGAAATCAACTTGTGTAGATGTTTTTTAAGTAATTAGTGGTTTATGAGCAACCATACAGTTTGTATGATTTGTATTAATGGTGTATAACCAACTTCTGTTTATATATGTTAAGTAATTAATGGTGTATAATCGATCATACACTGTGTATGATTGGTTTTAATGGTGTGAAATCAACTTGTGTAGATATTTTTTAAGTAAGTAGTAGTTTATGAGCAACCATACAGTATGCATGATTTGTTTGTATGGTGTATAACTAACCTGTGTATGTGTATGTTAAGTAATTAATGGTGTATAATCAATCATACACTGCGCATGATCGGTTTTAATGGTGTGAAATCAACTTGTGTAGATATTTTTTAAGTAATTAGTGGTTTATGAGCAACCATACAGTGTGTATTATTTATTTTTATGGTGTATAACCAACCTGTGTATGTGTATGTTAAGTAATTAATGGTGTATAATCAATCATACACTGTGTAAGATTGGTTTTAATGGTGTGAAATCAACTTGTGTAGATATTTTTTAAGTAATTAGTGGTTTATGAGTAACCATACAATGTGTATGATTTGTTTTTATGGTGTATAACCAACCTGTGTATGTGTATGTTAAGTAATTAATGGTGTATAATTGATCATACACTGTGTATGATTGGTTTTAATGGTGTGAAATCAACTTGTGTTTGTGTATGTTAAGTAATTAATGGTGTATAATCAATCATACACTGTGTATGATAGGTTTTAATGGTTTGAAATTGACTTGTTTAGATGTGTTTCAAGTAATTACTAGTGTATGATCAATCATACACTGTGTATGATTGGTTTTAACTGTGTACGATTGCTTTAAAAGATTTTTGAGGAACTTGTTTTGGTGTCTTTCAAGTATAGAATGGGGCATATTAAACCATACACTGTGTACGATAGCTTCAAAGGGTGTATGATGAACTTGTTTTGGTGTCTTTCAAATACAAAATGGGGTATGGTTTACCATACACCGTGTATGATAGCTTCAAAGGGTGTATGATGAACTTGTTTTGGTGTCTTTCAAGTACAGAATGGGGTATGGTTTACCATACACCGTGTATGATAGCTTTGATCGGTCTATGATGAACCTGTTTTGGTGTCTTTCGTGTATAGAATGTGGTATCCTTAACCATAGGCCGTGTATGATTGCTTGAAAATGTGTGTGATGAACTTGTTTATGACTGTAACGCAAATCATACACCATGTATTCTTTCTTAAAGTGGCGTTATTTGTGTATTATGTTTTTAAACCAATCATAAACCGTTTATTAGTGGTTTCAATGTTGTACTTTCATTCAACCCTAGTGTGTTTCATGTCATTTTTGCTTTGATATCATGTTTTTTTTCTTGTCCACAGTAATGGGTGATGCTGCTGTTGCATGCGTTCTGTACGGTGGCCACTTTGAGGAGAGGGCGAAGTACGTTGGTGAAAAATTGGCTTATTTTTTTGTGGATGAGAAAATTGACTTCGCTGGTTTGCAAAGGACTGTGGTGGAGGTGATTGGTGCTCAGTTGGATGCGGTTTCAAAGATGCATTTTCAATCTTTCACCACCGTTCCGGCCATGCCCTTGTACGATGTCGTTGATGATAGGTCCGTTATGTTTTGGAAGGCACTAACCAAAGAAGATAGGGCGAAGCATCCTTTGATCGTAACTGTAGAGTCATCCGGTGACAGGAATCCTAGCTTCGATTGGCAACGGACTCCCTTTCAAACAATTCCCGATGGTGACGAGAACAGTGGCCGTTCGCACCCTGAGGTTCTCGAGACTTCTGGTGGATGTATGGATGCGGGGATGGAAGAAGCAGCCCGTGTAGATGCATCTGATGTAGATTTGAACATGCCTACTGTGACGGTTGAGGCAACAGCAACAGGTGGAGATTGGGAAAATTTCAATCAAAGTGCATGGGATAATTTGGACAATATCAATTTATCCCAGGTGCAACTGACTGTACCTGATGCATCACCTCCAGAGGGGCACATTTACGAGCATCGTAATATTTTCCGTGAAGACCCTTTGATTGTCGAACCTGAATTGGAACGGAATGCGGAACCCAGCGGTCAACCGAATGTCCGCCCCGACGTCCAAGTTGCTGGTGATCCTCGTTCTGATGATGATGCTGGCTCCAGTGATGAGAGGAGCCTGATTGGCTGGGCATATGCGCAGGGCCGGATGGTTGAGGATATTGAAGTCAATCAAATATTTATAAGGAAGAGGGACTTGTTGACTAACCTGGCAGTGATTGCGCTTAGGAAAAATTTTGAATTCAGGAGCTACAAGTAGAACAAATCCTTAACGGTTGTCCGTTGCGCACAAGAGGGCGGCACATGGAGGGTTCGGGCTATGTGTGTAGCAGATGGTGGCTGCTGGATGGTTACAAAAGTAGAAAAGAACCACAACCACCCTAGCAATCTCACCACCGTTAGACATAGGCAGGCAACCAGTTGGGTCGTCGGGGAGTGCGTCCGCAAGAAACTTGTGAACCCCGGGAGAGTGTTCAAGCCACGGGATGTCATAGATGACATCCGCAGTTGCTACAGTGTCGATATCAGCTACAGTGTTGCTTGGAGGGCGAGAGAGTTTGCATACGACAATGTTAGATTGGGTACGGCCGAAGAGTCGTATGCATTCTTGCCTGCCTATCTGCAAGTCCTCAAATAGACTAACCCCGGTACCACATTTTATTTACAGATAGATGATGAAAGTAGGTTTCAGTACCTCTTTATTGCGTTTGGTGCTTCACTGAATGGGTACCGGTTTTGCCGGCCAGTTGTGAGCATTGACACAACACATCTGCAGGGAAAGTACCGGGGTGTTCTATTCATGGCCGTTTGCCGCGATGCCAACCAGCAAATTTTCCCGATTGCTGTCGGCATCGGTGATTCAGAGAATGATGCATTGTGGCATTGGTTCCTCAGTAGGTTGAAGGAAGTAACTGGGGAGCCTATTGGCCATGTCTTTGTATCCTATAGACACCGAAGCATCCAACGCGCGGTGGAAGAACTTTTCTCCAACACATTTCACGGGCTCTGCATGTACCACTTTCTGAACAACTTGAAGGCCAAATTCAAGAGCAAAAGGAAGCATTTAGATCAGTACTACTACAAAGCAGCCAAAGCATACAACATTCAAGAGTTCCATAGTTTGTTTTTCAGTTTATGTTGTGCCGTACCCGGGGCTAAAGATTACTTGGAAGATGTGGGACTGGACAAGTGGACTCGTTCCCACTCCTCTTGTCGTCAGTACAACATAATGACGACAAACATTTCGGAATCCATGAATACTGTATTGGTCAAGGTGCGTGACTATCGAATTACAGCCCTTGTTGATGAGTTTAGGCTACTGTTGCAGAAGTGGTTTCACGAAAGAAGAGCCAAGGCTGAAGCTTGCACCAGTACAATGTCCCCCGACGTCGAAAAAAATTTACAAGACACATTCAAGTTAGCAAGAACGATGACGGTAAGCTCCGTACATATTGTCATGTTTAATCCCTACTACAAAGCATGTTTATAGCGTGTTTTAAGTTCTTAGGGGTGTAAGGCAGGATTTAATTGTATGTTACAAGTTTGGAACGGTGTGAAACCCCTAATTTTGGTGCCCTTCGAGTGTTTCATTGCTTATGTTTTGTTTTTTTTTGTTTTTTTTTTTATTTTTCTTTTATTTTGCTTGCACCTTGGTTGTTTGACGCGTTTGTCTATTCTTGTGGTAATGCAGATATTGCAAACTGATGATCATACTTTCGACATCATCGATTGGGAGAAGAATTTTTGCATAGATATGTCACTCTGGACATGTACTTGCCGCAGGTTTCAGCTTGAGCAGCTTCCTTGTGAGCATGCGTTAGCCGTCGTACAACACAGTCCTTATGCTCTGTACGACTTGTGCTCACCGTACTATAGTAGCGAAAAATGGTACGAGTCGTATAGAGGTGTCGTCTACCTGATGCCGCACATAAGTGACTGGCGTATCCCGCGTGATATAGCTGACATGAATCTTCTTCCACCCGACGTGCGAACCTCTTCTGGGAGGAGGCGGAAGAGGAGGATTCCGTCTGTCGGTGAGAAGCGTGTTCATCAAAGGTGCAGTCGGTGCAAGGAACACGGGCATAACCGATCCACGTGCAAGAATCCAATTGCTCTGCGTCCTAGTGGTGAAGGCACCTCATCCAACTCTGGCAGTCCATCTCAAGTCCCTCCTCCAAATTAACTTACAGTCTTTAAATGTATAAATTTTACTTGTGACATACCTATATAAGTTCATTTTACACCATTTTAATACATCGTACACTGTGATGTGTATATGTTATTGTATATTACCATAGGATTTACATTGTATTCAGTGTACTGAAAATTGTCGAAAGGTTGTGATGTGTATGTAATAGTGTAATGAAAATTGTGTATATTTTCATATTGTTGTATATTCATGTAATGAAAATTGTCAATGAATTGTTTTGAAGTTGGTCCCAATTGTGTGTTCTAAGTGGTTGATGTGTTTTTCAAGTGGATTACGATGTATGTCGACACGCATGGATGGTGTGTCGACACACAGATCAGCATCAAAGGTGTCCGCAGGTCTGTGTGTCGATACCAATAATTACCTAACGTTTAAATTGGATGATGACAGATCAAAGCCTTCGGTCATGTATTGCTGCCAACCTTTCCTGGTCATCAGAAAGCACAGGGAAAAGCTGAGAGAGAAAGACACAATCTTTTTACTTAATCTTACCCACAAAACACTACAACAAAATATATATATGTACACAGATGCAAACAGAAGGAAAATCATAACTATCAACAAAACCCATATAAATATCTAAAATAAAATATCTGAAACTCTTCATACACCGTGTATGATTCATCATACACCGCTTTTACTTCAAACACAACTGTATAAGCTGATATCACACCAATATAACTCATCATACACCGTGTATGATTCATCGTACACCAATGATTTCTTCAAACACACCTATATAAGTTGATTTCACAGCATTATACCAGCAAAACCTGATAAAATACATGCAAAAGTTGATTTTACACCCATAAAACTCATCATACACCGTGTATGATTCATCATACACCGCTATTTACTTCCACATTACAACAAGTTTATTTCACACTCATCTTTTACAGTATACAATAAGCCAGAAGGGGAGTCTTCAACTGTATACTGTACAAAAGCATACAAGGTATGGTTCTCCCCGCTATTTTGTCCAACTCCTCCATTTATAGGCAAAAGCATACAAGGTACAAAAACATGAGGAGAACCGTAGAAGAGGGGTAGGATAAAACAGGTGGTAGTTGAGGTTATTAAATGTCTTGCTTGGGTGTCAATTATGACCCCTGAACTTTCATTGTTTAACGCCCAACTACCCTTGTACAAGTTAATTTCACACCATTAATACTTATCATACACAATGTATGGTAAGTCATACACCACTAAGTAGTTGAAACACACTTGTACAAGTTGATTTCACACCATTACTACTTATCATACACGGTGTATGGTAAGTCATACACCACTAAGTAATTGAAACACACTTGTACAAGTTGATTTCATACCATTAATACTTATCATACATGGTGTATGGTAAGTCATACACCACTAAGTAGTTGAAACACACTTGTACAAGTTGATTTCACACCATTAATACTTATCATACATGGTGTATGGTAAGTCATACACCACTAAGTAGTTGAAACACACTTGTACAAGTTGATTTCATACCATTAATACTTATCATACACGGTGTCTGGTAAGTCATAAACCACTAAGTAGTTGAAACACACTTGTACAAGTTGATTTCACACCATTAATACTTATCATACACGGTGTATGGTAAGTCATACACCACAAAGTAATTGAAACATACTTATACAAGTTGATTTCACACCATTAATACTTATCATACACGGTGTATGGTAAGTCATACACCACTAAGTAGTTGAAACACACTTGTACAAGTTGATTTCACACCATTAATACTTATCATACACGATGTATGGTAAGTCATACACCACTAAGTAGTTGAAACACACTTGTACAATTAATTTATTGCACTGTAATTGCCACAACTATCAATGAAGTTGTGTACTATCAATATAAATGCCCTTGTTGATTTATATGGAGGAGGCTGATCGGTTGGGATGGTTGGTGGTTGAACATTGAATGTTCAGGGGTCATAATAGACTACTGTGCAAGACATTTAATAACCTCAACTACCACCTACTTTATCATACCCCTCTCCCACGGTTCTCCCCTATAAATGGATGAGATGGACAGGAAGCCAAGCATTTACGGTTCCTCAATATATCTAGCCGTTTAAATTGCTAATGTAAGTGGTTCTAGCAGCGGCAGTGGTGGGCCAGTGACAGCTGAGACGCAGAGAGAGGTGGCACTTCTACAGATCATGTTTCATCAACGGTGTACCAAGCAATTAGTGGTGTATGATCAATCACACATGGCGTATGGTATATGATGAGTTGTAATGGTGTGAAGTGCATCCGCATGATAAGGATCTTGAACTTTGTATGCATGCAGTGGATGCACTTTACAGACAACATATGCAGAGGGACAACTGTAAGTGGTTCCAGCAGTGGCGCTGGTGGGCCAGTACTAAAGCCACTTTCGTTTGCCCCTCTGCAAGAAATCCGTTCAGTTGTTCCATGACTTGCATAGCGCCTCTCAATCTCTGAATTTCCATCTCTAACGCTTGTTTGCGATCGAGCTCTTTCTCGAGGGTGATTATCTATTTGCAAAGCGCCTCTTTTTCCCTATGTTATCACCCTCGAGAAAGAGCTCGATCGCAAACAAGCATTAGAGTTGGAAATTCAGAGATTGAGAGGCGCTGTACAAGTCATGGAACAACTGCAGATGGACAACCGAAAGTGGTTCTAGCAATGGCGGTGCTGGGCCAGTTATATATGTCCAGTTTGTCCTACAAATGGTGTAGGATGAGTTTTAATGGGTAAAAATAACTTTTGCATGTATTTTTTCAGGTTTTGCTGGTATGATGCTGTGAAATCAACCTATATTGGTGGTCTATAAGGATGTGTGTTGACACACTATCCCTGTGTGTCGACACACATTGTAACACACTTCAAGTAAGCATCAAACCCCAATAACACACAATTGCGACCAACTTAAAAAATTGACAATTTTCATTACACAATTTGAAAATACATCAATAGGAACATACAACAATATCGAAATATACAATATTACATATAATTTTCAGTATAATGAATACAATGTAAATCCTTTGGTAATATGGTCATTTACAATAACATAATTTTATTCCCATGTACACATTTGCATCTGTTTATTTCTTCCATGTCTATACAAGTGTACACATGTATACATCCGCAATTTTTCCATCTGCGCTTGCGTGCATTGGGAGATGCCCAGTCCATTTACAACAAAAATTCTACAATCTGACCTGCAGTTCATAATAATACAGATGAGACAAGTCAGAAATTAAACATCATTGCAAGTAATGACTATTTTGCATCCACTTCATAACCAAAAGGCCAAATGAATGGAATAGTAAAACTGCATGGGAAGTAGATGTCATACCCCCTCTGTTGTGGACATTCATTCCGGTTGTATGTGGTCAAGAAAGGCTTGCCTTTGAATTTTATGAGGTCCTTTCGGACATCCCAAAAATTAACCATATCTAGAGCATGTGGAAGCAATTTCGCAATTGGTTCCACATGTTCTAATCTTGATTCCCTGGCTGCGGCAGAGTACAAGGAATCAAATACATGTATCCACCATTCATTAAAATGGATGGCAGCAAGGAACCAATGTTGATTAGGTTGATTAATGGGCATGTATATCCGATCCACGTCGTGGTAACGGACCCCATATGTGATCCCCGGCAAGAAACCTAATGATCAACGATTCAAAATCATCAATAGCTGACTCGATTGGGATTCCTCCGTCTTGACTCCGTTTGAGTAGGGCTCCAAATTGAGGAGCAACCGTTGTATGCGCGCATGTTGCCCTCTGGTCGAAATGCTCTGGCTAATGATGTTTCTTCTCCAGAATGTAGTGCAAAACTACATCCATTTCCTGCAATTTACCACTAATTAGTTGAGACACCCTAACACAAGTTGTTCTTAGACAAGTAAAACCTATCATACATGATGTACGATTTTACACAATTAAACCCTATCATACATGGTGTATGACTAATCATACACCACTCTTTATTTAAAACACACTAACACAGGTTGATTTTACACTTTTAAAACCAATCATACACGGTGTATGACTAGTAATACAACACTTACTTACTTAATACACAATAACATAAGTCGATATACACCATTATGATCAATTATACACGGTGTATGATCAATCATACACCACTTATTACTTGAAACACACCTATACAAGTTGATTTCACACCCGAAAATTAAAACCTATCATACACGGTATTATTATTCATCATACACCACTAATTAGTTGACACACCAACAAAAAAAGAATGGGATCCAATTACAGTAATCACACGACAAAATTATCATAATGGGAAACATACCTCATCAGTAAGCCAGGCGTCCTCGTTTTTCAACCGATACCAAAATTGCCCCGTCATCGCACTCAAAACAAAGAAATCCATTTGTTGATCACCAGATAACAGAAAGGGAGTATTCAAATTTCTGTAATATACAATACCAAGCATGATATATAAGCATACCATAAGAAAGATGCATTCTGGAAACATTTACATACTCATTATCAAAATGCATAGTGTAAAATCACACTCACTTCTTGACCATTGTGTGGAAACTTTTGTAAAAATCATCAAATTATTTGATGTCTTCCTTGGAGGGAGGCTTGAATGGATCGAAGGGCAGAACCGGCTCCGGTCCAGGATGGGTCATTCTTGCCCGTATGCTCTTACCCTCCGCGGTCCATTCTTCGCCTTTGTACTTGGGGTTAGGCTTGGGGCCCCTCCTGTCTTGCCCCAATCTACAAACTGTCTCGGACAATGTCATTAAGTTTTCAACACCGTCCACATGTGTTGACGATGGTTCCTTGAAGACCTTTTCCTTGGCCCTAGATGGCATAGCAAATACCAAAGTCAATAAACATCAACATGCATGAAAATATAATAAATTGGGACACTAACAAGGAATCCATAGTGTCTTACCCAGTACGTGTAGGAGAAATTATAATGGCTTGCTCAATCGTGGATGGATGAGAGGAAGTCGTTGAACATATATATGGGGATGTGATATGCGGAGATGCGGCATGCGGTTGACTGTCTGAGAGCTCCTTAATCATTGCCTCCTGAGCCTCAAACCGTCACTCGTACATTTACAACTAAAGCTGCTGCGCTTCAAGTCTGCTTTCGAAGTACATTTGTAGCTGATGCTGCTGCGGTTCAAGTCTGCTTTCGAAGTGCATCCATATCATTTGCATATCTTTCTCCATCGCTCCGAGTTTCTCTATAACCTACAATAAGTCCTCCAAATTGTCATAAACATGAATTTAAATAATATAGTATCCACAAGGATAAAAATGCAATTAAATAAACGCAAAACGAAATGTCAATACTGATTGGTACGCCGAATTGGGTGACGTAGTATACGATTTCTCCTGGGATGCCGGCAAGGGGGGTTGAGTTGCCAATGGTTGTGGCTCATCACCCGGATCTGCTGGCATTGCCATAAAAGGAGATTGAACCCCCTTCTCACTGTCCGCAGAAGAGGGAATGCCTTGTAGATTAGGCTGACTGGCTTCCGCACTCGTCAGTCTAATCGGTTCGGCATTCAATTACTGATTAAAGGAAGATACATCATATGAACGTTAGTAAAATTAAAAATCATACTTCTAACCCAAAAGATATGAAACAACCAGTAGTAAAACAATAACAACATAATGTATTATTACCTGATCAAATACCGTTGAGAGCAGAGCGGAGTACGAAACCTTATCGGACATCTTCTAGTTAAGGATCCGCCCAAGAGGCTGGTTGCCAACCCTTACCCCCCCAACCTTGGCAAGTTCTGGAAGGGTTTCCAGGGTAAATATGGAAACCACATCATAGAACCCGTGGACGGAGTAGGTCTTCTCCAAACTTTGTTGCATTTTTGCTACGAAATCCTTGAGCTTCCGCACCAAGAATTTCCAGCTCAAGGATCCCTAAGCAACACTGTTGAAAGAGTCCACATCGTCCATGAGGGCCAGGATGTTCGGGTCAATGCATGTTCGCATGTGTTTGGCGAACAGTAGACCCTCGACCAGGTAGGCAACAACAAGCTTAACCTGGTCCTCCATGATGGAGCAGGTTCTGCATGCATCAAACAACTGCTGCCTAGTCATCCTCCCCCTCATGCCGTACTTGGCAACCAACATGTTGGGACCACCGCGTACCTTTTCCACACCGGCATATCTCAAGCCGGTGAGAATGCAAAATTCCGTCCTCCCGAGGTGCGCTAACTTCCCACCAAATAAGAATGATAACTCCTCGGGATTGGGGTTGGCCACCTGGTGGAGAAGGACAATGTGACTGAGACTGTGCCAGAAGTAGACATTGGTCTCACTCAGCTCAAGCAGATGCCCGACATTGTATTGTGATGCAAGGGCAAGCTGTAATGCAAAACACTTTTAGTTATTATGGGATCATAAATGTAATTGTAAAAAGTCATCAAAATTAAAATGGATACAGTGCCAAACCTTGGCTTCGTTGTCCTTCAAGATTTCATGAATCTCCGTAACAACCTTGGTTGACACACCCATTTGGTTAACCTGGAGGAATTTCCAGCAACTCCTCGGGAAAATGTAATCAACCTCAACTGCAGGACTGCTCTTCCTGCGTGTGTAAAATGCCATCTGAAATAAAAGCAAAACACCATTAATTACTGAACACACACAAACACACATTGGTTATACACCATTGAAACAAATCATACACAGTGTATGATTGATTATACACCACTAATTACTTAAAATACACAAACACAAGTTGGTTATACACCATTAAACCCAATCCTACACAGTGTATGATTGATTATATACCATTAATTACTTAACATACACATACACATGTTGATTATACACCATTAAAACCAGTCTTACACAGTGTATGACTGATTATTCGCTATTAATTACTTAACACACAGAAACACAAGTTGGTTATACACCATTGAAACAAATCATACACACTGTATGGTATACCAATCATACACAATGTATGGTTGCTCATAAACCACTAATTACGTAAAAAATATCTACACAAGTTGGTTATACATGATTGATTATACACCATAAATTACTGAACACACACAAACACACGTTAGTTATACATCATTGAAACAAATCATACACAGTGTATGATTGATTATACACCACTAATTACTTAAAATACACAAACACAAGTTGGTTATACACCATTAAACCCAATCCTACACAGTGTATGATTGATTATACACCATTAATTACTTAACATACACATACACAGGTTGGTTATACACCATTAAAACCAGTCTTACACAGTGTATGACTGATTATACACCATTAATTACTTAACACACACAAACACAAGTTGGTTATACACCATTGAAACAAATCATACACACTGTATGGTATACCAATCATACACAATGTATGGTTACTCATAAACCACTAATTACTTAAAAAAAATCTACACAAGTTGATTTCACACCATTAAAACCAATCATACACACTATATGGTTGCTCATAAACCACTAATTATTTATAAAACGTCTACACAAGTTGATTTTAAGCCGTTAAAACCAATCATACACAGCGTATGATTAACCATACGCCATTAATTACTTAACACACACAAACACAAGTTGGTTATACACTATTAAAACCAATCCTACACAGTGTATGGTTGCTCATATGAAACATGCAGAAGTTCATTATACCACAAAGGTTGATTTTACATGAAAAAAACTACAAAACATACAGAAGATCATTTTACACAAATAAAAAACACTAACTCTTACTCACAAAGCCACTAACACCAAAACCTAAACCCTAACAAATACTATGCACTATGTTCAGGAAATCATACGAAACAAACGCATATTATACATTTCCATACAAAAATAACTCTTACTCACCTTCGGAAATGGTGATTAAACACTGGAGCAGCTAGAGAGCAAGGATGAAGGTGTGAAAACAGAGGATAGACCCACAGGAACGAGAATCACAGTTGAAGTAGAGGAGAAAGAGGATGAACAAGTGAGGGAAAGAGGAGAGAGAGAATGAACGGGTGAGAGAAAGATGAGAGAGACTGGTGGCTTGTAAAACAAGTTGGTTATGGGGAAGAGAGAAAGACGGGAAGGGGAGTGGGTAAAATTCAATTTTTATAGCTGTGAAAGTAAATGTGAGGAAAGAGAAGGGAGACAGATGGGATGGCGGCTACTGTGCGCATTAAATGAGGAGAGAGAAAGGGGACGGGTTGGATGAAAAAAGCCCCTTTATAGGTCAAATCTCATTTGTAAAATATAATATATATATATTTAAAATAGGCGGGAAAATATATACACATACACAGATGCAAACAAGCGGGAAAATCATAACTATCAACAAAACCCATATAAATATCTAAAATAAAATATCTGAAACTCATCATACACAGTGTATGATTTATCATACACCAATAATTACTTGAAACATAACTATATCAGTTGATTTCATACTATTGTACCACTAATTACTTCAAAAAAACCTACAAAAGTTGATTTTATACCATTAAAACCTATCATACATTGTGTATGATAAGTCATTTACCACTAATTACTTCAAACATACCTATATAAGCTCATTTTACACCATTATAACCCATCATACGCCAATAATTACTTGAAACATAACTATATAAGTTGATTTTACACCATTGTACCACTAATTACTTGAAAAAAACCAGCAAATGTTGATTTTATACCATTAAAACCTATCATACATTGTGTATGATAAGTCATTTACCACTAATTAGTTGAAACATACCTATATAAGCTCATTTTATGCCATTATAACCCATCATACACAGTGTATGGTTCATCATACGCCAATAATTACTTGAAACATAACTATATAAGTTGATTTCACACCATTGTACCACTAATTACTTGAAACACACCTGCAAAAGTTGATTTTATACCATTAAAACCTATCATACATTGTGTATGATAAGTCATTTACCACTAATTACTTCAAACATACCTATATAAGCTCATTTTACACCATTATAACCCATCATACATAGTGTATGATTCATCATACACCAATAATTACTTGAAATATAACTATATAAGTTGATTTCACACCATTGTACCACTAATTATTTGAAAAAAACCTGCAAAAGTTGATTTTATACTATTAAAACCTGTCATATATTGTGTATGATAAGTCATTTACCACTAATTATTTGAAATGTACCTATATAAGCTCATTTTACACCATTATAACCCATCATACACAGTGTATGATTCATCATACACCAGTAATTACTTAAAACATAACTATATAAGTTGATTTCACACCATTATACCACTAATTACTTGAAAAAAACTTGCAAAAGTTGATTTTATACCATTAAAACCTATCATACATTGTGTATGATAAGTCATTTACCACTAATTATTTGGAACATACCTAAATAAGTTCATTTTACACCATATAACACATCATACATAGTGTATGATTGATCATACACCACTAATTACTTGAAACACACCTAAACAAGTTGATTTCACAGCATTAAAACCAATCATACACCATTAATGAGTTGAAACACACCAAAAGAAAATTATAATACACCATTTACACCAATCATGCACCATAAATGACTTGTAACACACCAATCTCATATGATAGAGACCCATTAACAACAAATGCATGAAATGATCATTTTACCAACCGTAAAATGTGTAATGACTCAACCTTGAACCTACCGCAATGCCACAATGCTTCAAGCCCGTTCTTACAAAGCCTTATTCTTCTTCCAAAGCCACCACAAACAACTACCCAAGGGCTCAAGTAGGACAAGGAAACATGTAGGACGCTGAGAATGGAGCTCAAAAATTCGAAAATAATATTTTTTTTTTGACAAAAAAATTCGAAAATAATAAAAGAAGAAGAAGGAAGAGGGAATGAGATATCTTTGTTCAAAAAAAAGAGAGTGAGATATGAGAGGAGGAAGACAAATGAGCGGGAAAAAAATGAAGAAAAGAAAGAGTGAAAGGAGTAAAAAAAAGTGTCATTTTGCCTGCCTTGCATTAAGTGAGGAGAGAGAATGGGAGAGAGAGAGAGAGGAAGGGTGGGGATGTGAGGTGGGAGGGCATTTTTGTCCAAAAAGGGTTGTTTAGGGTTAAGGGGGTCTAAAAAAGCATAAGTTGGGGCTAGGGGGTTTATTTCGTATGATTTCCCATGAATTTACCTAGTTAAGGGAAAAATTCTATCTAGATTAGAGAGTATGTGAAATTCTATCCTAAAAAATTAATTTATACTAGATATGTAAATATATATATATATTTGGTAAATCAGTGATAAATACCATATATAATCAAAAATATATTGTACAAGTCTACGAGGGGCATACCCCAAGCCAAGGCCAAAAGGCCTACATCAAAGAATCAATCAAAGAGAGAAACAAAGCAAGAAGTATCAACGGTCAATATGACCAAACAAAGAGAACAAGAAAATGAAAGCAATCAAAGCTAATGCTCAATCCCCCACTCCTGCAGAAGCTGCGAGTGGCAATGAGCACCGCGAAGCGTAGGAGCAGCAATAAGACGACTGCGGACCAATTCTGTAATCTCCTCAGTGATGACTGCAGAAGGCCTGGACTAGGAGCGATGAATCCTCAGGTTACGCTCATACCAGAGGATGTACACCGTAGGGGAGAAACAAAGGTGGGCAAGGATCCGATCCACCCCGCGACCATGGAGCCTAGTAGCAGCCCACTGAACTAGCTCGTGCCATGGAAGCGTGGGCTAGGCAAAAGAGGTGTGAGAGGACACCCTGGACCAAACAGTAGCAGAGTAGCTGCAGGTGAAGAAGAGATGGTCGTGCGACTCAGCATCTGACCCGTACAACATGCAAGTAGCCCGTACATCCTGCACTCGATGTCTCAGCAGTCTGTCAAATGTCCATAGTCGCTCATAGGAGACAAGCCACAAAATGAAGGAGTGCCTTAGGATGTGAAGCTGAAACCAAAAGAGATGATGGATGGAGTCCTCCTCCCTCCGACTGCGAATCGTCTCCCATGCCGATCTAGTGGTGAAAACCCCAGATGGGTCCCTCATTCATCGTACACTGTCAGCTACCCCCGGTCAGGGCTTGAAGTCAACAGAATCCCAGACAGGAAGCAGCTCATCAATATCCCATGGGAAAATGCCATTGATCACCCTTAATAATATCTGAAACACGAGAGCCCAAACGATGACCAGTGGAATGGAGGAGGCGGAAAGTAAACCGCCCCTCCAGACGTCCGCACGACAGCCAGTAATCAGACCACAAAGCAGTGTCCCTGCCATCACCAATGATATGCCGAAAAGCCCCAGCACAAAGCGATCGAACACTAAGAATGCTCCTCCAAGACCATGAAATCGAACCTCTCAACTGAATATCCTAGAAGGACTTCTCTTGGAGTTGGTTGGCATGAATCCATCGAGGCTAGAGAGAGTCACGATCAGTGAGTAGAACCCAAATATGCTTCATGAGAGAAGCCTGGTTCCACTCATGCAGATGTTGAACCCCGAGACTGCCCTCCCTGCGAGGGTAATAGAGATGCTCCCAGGAGACCTTGGCCCCACCCGGGCCTAGAGAAGCGCCCTTCCAGAGAAAGGCTGCAAGATTTGACTCAATCTTCTTGATCATCAGCTTCGGGAGAATGAAGAGAGATGACCAGAAGACCTGAATAGAGAACAGGACCGATCTGATAAGCTGCAAGCGCCCGGCATAAGAAAAAGCATGAGATTTCGAAAGCTGGATGCGAGTAAGGATGCGATCTAAAACAGGCTTACAGTCAATGAACCATAGCCTCATCATGATAAGCAGCACCCCCAAATACCTGACCGGGCATTGATCCAACCGGAACCCCAAAATATCAAGGAGTGTCTGCTGAAGCTCAGAGTCAACCCCAGTAATGAAGACGGTGCTCTTTGCTGTATTCAAGGACAACCCCGACAGTGCAGCAAAATGATCTAAAGTCTCACGAATAACTAACAAAGTGCCGTCATCAGCCTCACTAAAAATCATAAGGTCATCAGCAAAGCACAAGTGAGTAATGATGGTAATCTGGCAACGAGGATGAAAGCGAAACCTCAGATCAGAAGATGCACGGTGAAGAAAACCCTGTAAGCCCTCCATGGCAATAACAAAGAGGTAGGGTGAGAGAGGATTCCCCTGCCGGATGCCCCTGCTTGTGCCGAAAAAACCATGAAGCTCGCCGTTAATAGGGACTGAAAATCTGGCTGTGGAAAGACACTCCCGCATCCATCGAATCATGACCTCAGGTATACCCATACAGTGCATAGCAATAAGAATGAACTCCCAGTGCACCATGTCAAAAGCCTTGCGAAGATCAACCTTCAGAGCGCAACGAGGCGAGAGCGTCCGAAGGTGATAGTCTCGCAGAAGTTCCTGAGCCAACATAATACAATCAAATATCCTCTGCCCAGGAACAAAAGTAGACTGCGAGTCATCAATAAGGTAAGGAAGAACCCCCTTCAGCTTGTTTGCAATGATCTTACTGATGCACATATAGATCACATTGTAACAGGAGATCGGGCGAAAGCTAGCGAAAGTGAAGGGATTCTCCACCTTCGGGATCAAGCTGATATGAGTGGAGTTCAGAGCACCAAGCATGCACCCTGACTGAAAGAAAGACCGGACAGCCCAAACAACATCACGCCCCACCATGTCCCAAGCCCTCTTAAAAAAGAGGGAGGTATAGCCATTAGGGCTGGGCTCCCTATCATCACCAGTGGAGAACAGTGCATCTCTCACCTCAACATCAGTAACCGCGACAGATAGCGGACGAGCCTGATCTTTAGAAAGATGGGTCTAAAAGAGCTCCGAAATATCCTCACGAAGCAGCCCACTCGGCTCTGTCAATAACTCTCGAAAGTAGGAGACTCCTGCCTCAGAAACCTCACTGTCATTATACGTCCTCCTGCCATCAGCACAAATGATAGAAGAGATCCGGCTCCTAGCCTGCCGATGCGTGATAGACTTATGGAAAAACCGGGTGCCCTGTCTCCCAAAGAGAGCCACTGGATGCGAGACTTCTGATAATAGAAAGCCTCCTCATCCCTACACAACTGCAAGTACTCCCGAGATAGACGACGCTCCTCCTCACGAAGTAACATACTCTCGGGCCCATCATCTAGAGCCCGCTGAGCCTCCGTCCAGGCATCCCTCACCACCACAACTCAAGCTGATATGTGGCTATAATCTCTAGCATTGAGGGACTTCAGCTCACCCTTCAGCCACTTCAACTTCTGAGTGAGCTGAAACATAGGCGTGCCCTCAATACTAGTCTCCCAAACCCTCCTCATAGTAGGTAGAATCTCCTCATGGTTGGCCCAAAAGTTAAAGAACTTGAAAGGGAGCCGCGATGTGTGGCACTCTCCAAGGCCTTTAACTACAAATGGACAATGGTCTGAACATAACTCCCGAGGAAGGAACTCAGCAGATGAGGAAGAATAAGTGCAAAGCCAGCCCTCGCTCACCATGCACCAGTCGAGATGCTTCAGAATGAGAGCGTCCCCATCTAACCCATTGGACCATGTGTAACGTAGCCCAGAGAATGGAAGAACTGTGAGCTCATAATCATGAACACAATCCCTCAAGTCATCCATGTGGCCAGGCCAAGAGTCCTGACCACTTCTCTTGTCCCTCGGACTGAGGATAGCGTTAAAGCCCCCAAGGAGTATCCAAGGCTCCCCCTGAAGACCCACACTGGCTCCTCGAATATACCTCCATAGCTCCCGACGCTGGTTGTCCCGAATATGCCTCAATTATACTAGATATGATCGTAAAAAGTAAGATAAACCAAAAAATACTTAAAATTCAGTTACTAGTGATGCTTGACGACTCAGGGGTTGAGAGATTGCCACCATCATTGCTCAACTCTACCTTTCAGCAATCGTGTGCAATATCTGGTATGAGCGCAACCTTCGGGTGCAGCGCTCTCAATCTAGATCAGTTGCGGTCATGCGAGAGGAGATTACGGGTTTAGTCAGGAGTGGCCTACTTGCTGCTCCCTCGCTCAGAGGAGCTTACCGCCATGCCTCCTTGCTTCGGCAGTGGGGCTTTGAGCCTTAGTTTTCTCTCTTGTTTCCATGTATTTTCTTGGTTGCTGTATGGGTTATGTTTGGACTCTGTTTTGACGTTGTTTTATCTTTGTAGGCTTCGGCCATGTCTTGGGGTATGCCTCTTGTAGTTTGTGCAAATATTTTTTTTTCTTTCTATATATTTCGCTGAATTACCAAAAAAAAAAAAAAAAAAAAACACGTGTGCTGCCCACCCACCGCATCGTGCCAAAGTGACTGCACATATCTGCCTCGTAACTGTTCCCGGCGCCCCCATTACTGCTCTACACTTCCCCTTGCATTTTTCTGATGGAAGTGACTGTTAGTATTTGGTACCCCTTCCCAACAATCATAATCTACACTATAAAATCTTCGCTTAGGCCAAGGCTATAGATTATCCAAAAAAACATTCCCCAAATGCCCCCCCCCCCCCCCCCCCCCCCCCCCCCCCCCCCCCCAAAAAAAATCATTGTACAACGCCTTCTAGTGCTCCTATCCGACAACAAACACGTGCATGTTAAGAGTTAAATCATGTTAATTCTAGAAGATGGCCACCTATAAATATGTGTTTACCCTAGCAGTAATAAAATCGTCTTTTAGGATAATGGTTTTTCATCACGGCGTGTTATCAATGTTTGCAAGACCTTCTACCCGCTCTTCTTCATTATTGTTCTGATTAAATATCACCTATCTTTCTAACATTCTGGGCCACTAATTTGACTGCTGACATCATCCTCCGCCTACTTGACATCACCCCCTTCCCTTGCTCAAACAAATGTGTGGCCAAGAATTCACCCTTTCTCTCTCACTGTTTTACTTGTGTCATGCCCTAAATTTGGGTAAAAACTTAAGTGGAAAGCTATTTAAAAGATCTAAATTTGGATCTTTTTGGCTCTATTTATAAAACAACTCGTTCTTCTTTCCGCTTCAGATGGTAAAAGGCAAAAATAAGGTCCTTTTTATAAATCAAATGCAAACCTTACAATTAACTAGAGTTTTCTTATAGCTTTATGCTGTAAATGAGTGCAATTAAACATACTACAACAAAAGTGACCATATGTAATGCACAAAAAGTGTTACCTTAACTCATAAAACTATTACCTTAGGTCTTATGTAACACTTTTTTGATTGTTACATTAGGGGTGTGTTACATTAGCCTAATGTAACAAAATTTTCAACCTAATGTAACATTTTCAATAGTGTTGTCATAGCTTTGCATCTAATGTAACAGTTTCAAGAAAACTTTAGGTAACAGTTATAATAGGCCTAATGTACAGTTTTTTAACCTAGTGTAACAGTGTGATTAAGACTACATATAATAGTTGACCTAGCTAATGTAACACTTTTATAGACTTATGTAACAATCTTTTGATGCAAAAGTAACACTTTAATTAAGGACTTAATGTAAAAAGTTTCCACTGATACATGTTACTTATCATTAGTAAAAAACTTGATGAAGTGCAACAATTATAAGCTCAATGCAAATATTTTGTTTCATACTAATATTTTACGTTCATCTAGGCAAAGTATCAAACTTCATATCCAAATACACAACCCTTTTGCCCAAAATATATGATAACAATCCACAACTACAAATGAAAAGTTTCAAAATAAGACATTTCATATTACATTGGGAATATGCAAAAAAAGGACGTCTCCAAAATACAAAGTTCTATCAAATCTAACGATAAACTTGATATTCACACACTCTCGGATAGAACAAACTCAAAGCTCTATTCAACACCTCATGGCAAAGAATCATTTAAATTTTGCTTCAAAAAATTAGACATAAGGCACACTTATTATAAATTAGTTGAAACCACACGTATCAAAATCTAAACAACCTATTTATATTATATCATGCTTAAATTATTATAAAATCAAACACGCTTCTATAAGATATTTGGAAGTAGTTACATTCATTAACAGTGTAAGAAACAACAAACATAAGAAACAAGCAAAAGAAATAATTACCATACTTGTTAACATAAAGAAATATTTTGACTAGATAATTTAGTGAAACCCCAAAAAATAATGTACAAGAGTAAAGCCCTAACGATAGAGAGAGAGGGACTTGTAGATCAAAAACCAGTTTTATTTCAGCAAATTCACAAGAACCCCAAATTACACTGATTGAAAACTGGGGAACCCCAACATCCAAATCAAACAACACATCGAGCTTATTCTTGGGAGCTCCAAACAACAAATTCACAAGCAAATTAAGCACCAAAAAAGCAATAGGAAGAATCTGAAATTGAGTAACAATCCAAAAGGGAACACAAATTAACTCAATAAAGCCAATAACTTAACAAGAACCCATAAAAGCTAAAAATCAAATTGAAGATATTTCTAACACCAACCACATAACTCAAAGTTTAGAATTTTTATAGTCACTTGCCTTGACTTGCTGTGAATTGTCAAAAAATTTAAAAAACTACCAAAACTTTTATACCCAATTTACTTGCACCAAACATCTGTTATTACAGCTACATTTCTCCCTAAGCCCACATGAGATTCTAAACAAACTTAAAAATATTGAAAACAAACCAAATTCATAAACTAAATATAACACCCGACATGCCCCATTCGTCAGCCACTTTTAATTCTAACTCAAAATTTCAAAACAATTTTTCAATCCTTGCACTCCCAAAGGATGCAAGGTTCCAACATAATCCACTTGCCCTCAGTCCAACAATACACATTTTCTTTACAACAATAACATAAATTAAGAGCAAATAAAGTCATACCTGTTTAAATATTGTAGGACCAAGAGATGATGTAACCGTTTCTTGTACCATTTGAGTGATGTCCAAACTGGGGACAGCATCTTGTATTTTTGATAAAACCATTGCTATCACCTCTTCCACCATTTTTGACTTTTGAGCTTTTGAATCTCTCTAATTCCTCTACCGTGGTGTCTCGTATGGACTGAACAAGCTCCTTGGGCATAGGAATACTAGATGCCCCGATATTCTTTGATTTAAGCTGCCTTTGAGTCACACCCCTCCCAAACAAGCGCAGTCGCTTGCGTCCATTGTCTTCCTTGGACATGACTTTATCAAAAGAACTTTCTGTTTAAACATCGTGATCTGGTTGAGATTCAAATTCTGATTCAACTACCTTCGTCCTTTCCTATTTACAAGCCAAAAATAAACAATACATAATAAGAAAAAAAAATCTAATCAGGCTTTTTTTTTCCAGTAATTACTGAAAAAACTCATGATATAAAAACTGACGACTCACCAAAGCAAGACGAGAACCATGTGTCATGATTCTAAGAAATGGGATATATGGAATTCAGTAATAATAGTTCATTGGTTGTAATAAAATAGCTAAGTCATTAGGATTAGGCAATTTAGTACTTCTTTTATTACATTAGCCGAGTTCACTCTTGTATTGGAGGATCGTAGTTGTAGTAGTTGGTGTGGGGAGGTTTAGTAAGTTCATGTTAGTTGCTCAAATGTCAAGAATGGCGGCTAGGATGGTTAGTTAAGTTGGTTAGGAAGGTAGTCTTGGTTCATTGTATTGGTATTAGCCTACTTAGTCTCATGCTAGTATAAGTAGTTTTCCTCTTGTAATCCATATTGATGAATGATAATCCTTGTTTTCTCTCTCATCTTAATCTCTCTCTCTCTTTCTCATCTCTTTCCACTTCTCTTCTCATCTCAACTCTATTATCCCTCCTTTATTCTTAGGTTATGACCAAGATTAGCTTGCATCATAACACCATGCCAAGAAAAGGAACGAAAGACAAAAGCAACCTAAAAAACCCACTACAATAAAAACCTAAGCAAACCCATACATCATACAGCAAACCTGATCTCAAAAGCAAGACATTCGAAGCAGCAGAGGCACCACACAGAAGCACACCAATACTTAGCACATTGCACATACAAAAATAAAGAGGCCAAGACATGGCCAAAAACCAAGACCTAAAGCATAACAGAGATTAGGACACCAGCAATGAGAACCTACTTAGACCCACTCCATGACCTAAAGCACTTGATCCGACTCAACAGGGGAAAATGGAAAGGATTTGCACCAAGCTTTAAACCAACCGACACGAAGTTTGATCGACCAAAACCTTTTCATTCGAACAGCCGCCTTCAAAAACAATCTTGTTCCTAGCATACCATATTTCCCAAACAATCTTGTTCCTAGCACATTGTATATATTAGTGCAAGATATAGAGCAAAATATGCTTCTTGCAATTTTGTTTTGAGTATCTTCATAACTAGTATTATAAGACCTTCCTTCGGTCCTTTTATGCGTCACCTCAAACACCTTTCTTCGAGACGGTGGCATCTCGTTTTCATCTTCTTGTCTCTACATCAGTTTACAAATAGTTACCATTAACATAAGTCATATAAAATCCAAAAATATCAGAACACATATGTATTATGCATCCTTACTAAGTTCTCTTCAATTCTTGCAAAGCTTTTTGGCCCTGCAGTGTGATTATTTTTTTGTACTTTACAGTTTTCTTTATTTTTTTCACTGCGATCCTAAAAGTCGAAATAGAATTAATGAGAAAAACAATGGTTTAAGCTTTAATTTGAAAGCAAAGATAATGTTATAGAATAAGAACTAAAGAAAAGTTACACCTTCATAGGTTGAGAATTCCAATATTTGAAAACCTCCTCCATGTCTTCATCAGGGACTAGGTTCGTAGGACGATTTTCCCACCTATCTTCCCTATCCGTATAAGCAACATAATGTCCTGATTTCTTTCGTGACTTATGAACCCTCCATAGATCATTAATTGAACGTAATATGTACCCATCAGCTACCTCAGGGATTGTATACTTGCTCTACAAGACAAAGAAGCTTAGGATTAGCATCGTATATTAAAATGATAAGCTAAAATGTTTATAGGGTATATAAGTTTTCATACATGAACAACTTCCAACATCTTGTCTTTGTTTTTAACTTGATGCCAATCAAGACAATTAAGGGGGCACCAACTATGATCACGAGCAATAGTTCCCAAGAATCTCGCAAATTCATTCACTATGTCATCAGTAGGCCCAACTGGTTGGTTGTTTTCATTGAGAATTATAACAGGACGTTCACTAAGCTTGTGAGCATACACATGAAATAACATAGTAGGGCCTCTATGCTTTGTACTCTTCTTTCGCTTGGGATTTGCATGCTGGGTTGTAGTTACTTGGTTGGATGATTGTTCTGCGACCTTTACATGCTCGCTACTAGATGAACTTTGGCCAATAGCAATATGCTCTTTTTTTGGACAATACTCTACACCAGTTCCAACATTCACTAACATGTTGTTAGATTAATTCGTGTTAAATGAAATTGGTGGACTAAATGATAGCCTTTTTCTGGTCATGGGGGTAACCTGACATACCAAAAATAAATAGTAGACACTATTAAATGAAAATTTATAGCAAAAATAATGTAAATAAAAACAAAAAATTGTATTGTTCTTAGAACTACAAAAGAGAAAAAACGACCTGTTGCAGTGGTGGGCCAATTCCAGTGGGAATTCTAGCATCTATCACTCGATTGCTCAATGAATGCTGGTCATTCAATTGCTCTTGCATAGCTAAATATTCCTTCATTGACATTAATGGAATCGAGCCTTGTGTTTTTCTTCCTGATTGGGCAACTGATTTCTTAATCTTTATAGATGCCTCAAATATAAATTTAAATTAGCAAAATAAAATTTTTCGTACTATAAATTAAAATTGTAATGATAGATGTGATTACCTTCACAGAAGTTCCCTCAAGTTCATTGTTCACTTCATCATCTTCTTCGTTGGGCATATACTCTTCGTCGACCGCACGATCATTTTTGAGGTTTATTTGCACCTTTTTTTGTTTGCCATTATTGAATACAGAAGTAACCAACTTTGGAAGCCCCATTGTTTCAAAATAAAGTGAACAAAATAATTAAAGTTCACTCCATCTAGAGGTTTGTGCGCCAAGGAGATTCCCCGTCACCTTACTTGTTTATCATCTACCTTGAAGCTCTTTCAGTGAATCTTTAGGAGCAATTCCTTATGAAGAAGTTTGGAATTGGTATAAAAATTTCAACAAACTCGCCCACTATCCCTTGCCTTTTATTTCCATATGATTGTCTTTTGTTTTTCGATGTCAAGTATGAAAGCGATTATTGGACTTCAGAATGTGATTTAGGGGTACTATTCGGACTTGAGCTAATTGGTAAATTTGGAGAAATCATCGATCATTTTTTCGGCTAGCACGTATAGGCAAAAAGAATTAGTGATCAGTTTAGGATCTAGGTGTCTCTAAACCTAGGCAAAAATCCAGTTCGTTTCTCTGGCCTGGGCAGATTCAACAAAGATGTGATGGTAGTGGTTATTAGAAAAATGTTGGAGGAAATTGAATACTAGAAAGCTGAGCTTCTTTCCAAGGCAAGGAGGACAACTTTAATTAAGTCATCTCTGAAGTTGATGCTTATTCATACTATGCAGTGCTTTAAACACCCTAAGAAAGTGTGTAACAAAGGGAATGATTTGCGTAGGCGGCTTTTTTAGAAATCTAAAGACAAGGATGGTATGAATATGATTGCATGCAACAAAATCCATAGGCCTGAAAGAGTTAAGGGATTAGGACTGTGAAGATTGAACGCTATTAATTTGGCTTTCCTTTGCAAAATGAGTTGGAAAGTTTTATTAAAGAATGGTAACCATTGCATGAAGTTTGTGAAGGGTAGGTGCTATATGATGTCGACTCATGCATTATGAAGGGAAACAATCTTATTCTTCGGCTTGGAGGGGAATTCTAATAGCTAGATCGATCCTCTGTAGAGGATTCGGGTGGTAGATAAAGAATGGGAGAAAGGTTTTGATCAGTGGTCTTAAATAGTCCCCTTATTGACCTTTATGTGAGAGGAAGACCGAGGTGTGAATACGTCCTTGAAAGTAGCTGATTTTATTGAAAATGGCAAATGAAACTTGGAAAAGCTCAAGTTGGAGGCTCCCGTGTTGATCCACAGCTGTATTTTGGGGGGTCTCGATTCCTAAATCAAAAGTGGAGGATAAGCTTTGTGGGGCCTGCACAAGTAGGGGGAATTTTAGTGTCAAATCAGCCACTTGGCTGGTCCATAATCTTAACTGGACTAACAAAAACTCTTGGGAGTTTATGTGGATTTGGGATCTTGACATGCCTCCTAAGGTTAAAATTTCCTATGGCAAGCTCATTTGCTTTATTTTGTTTGTAGTTAAGTGTGACATGATCATTGTAAATGTGAAAACAAAACAAACATGCAAAAGGGACTTATCGCGACTAGGGAGGGAGTCTAAATACGAACTGCACGTCTTTGACCTCAAGCACTCACCATTTTCAGATAAAAGGTTGTCGAATGTTGGTATATGTAACTTAGGTAATACCATAAGTTCAGCTTATTGTCACCCGACGCCTATTTTTGTAGTACTTTTTATTTTAAGTCTTTACTTTGTAGAATACTCTAGAAGGCACTAGATCATGGTAGGGCCTTCTGAAATATTCATGTGCGCATTCATGTATTAAGGTTCATGTATTTGGGAAGAGGCGTGTCCCTTAACATGGAGAGACGTGTCCCTTAGGCCGTTCACACGATTCATGCACACGGTTCTCATAAGGGGACATGTCCCTTCCTTGGGTAGTCAGATTCATGTACTTAGTCTAGATCCATATATATGCTTGTAAAGTCACGTCCTTAGTGTAAAGTCATGTCTCTAACATTGTACACGGTTCACTGTATCCTTTATAAGTATTCTTGAGTCCAAATAAAGGAGCAGTGGCATTTACCATGGGTGACCACCAAACACTCACTTCATATAAACTCTCACTAATTCTCTAAGTGTTCTCTAAATATACTTGTGTCCCTAATTTCCCAATTCCTAATACACACTTTGTGCCTTAGTTCCGCGTTCATAAAGCCTTCGGGTTTTCGGGTACCCGGACTTGACTTGCACTTTTGAAGTGAATTTGAGTGGCGCATGGGTCTAACAAGGGTGCCAAGAGTCGTCCCGTGACATTATGCTTCAATTAAAAAGACTTTTGTTAAGTAATTTTGTGGAATGTTGGTGTATCTGACTTCGATAATACCGTGAGTTCAGCTTATATTTCATTAATAAGACTTTTATTAAGTATTTTTTTGGATTTTTTATATACATATGTTGACAGAAAGTAAAAGGACATGGACATAACTCAAGTGGCAGCTACAGTGACGGAGTAGGGCCCACAGATACCTTTTCTTGTACACTTAAAAGTCAAAAACTCGGGTGGAGACAAACACAAGAGTCCAGCAATCCACTTACAAACCCGAAACAATCAGGTTTTTAAGCCTGGCACCCTTGATTTATAATAATTCGAATGAGTTAAAGCCTAACAAGATTAAGGTGGAGCAATTCGTATTCAGGTCACTGGATTAAGACCAATACAATCAGGGTCAAGCCTTAGGTGTGAAAGCCCTAAACAATGGTGCGAACCTAAGTTTACCTGACTTATCAAGCAGTGACAGTAGTGTTAAGACTAACACAATCAAGGTCAAGCCTTGGCTGTCAAAGCCGTAAACTAAAGCCTCAATTCTCAACTCGTCGAAATTTGGGAACAAATTGAAACTGGAAGTTCATACTTGAAGCTTGAGAAACTGTATTACTGATGACGCAAGTACAGCAAGTTTTGCGCTAAGCTAAGCTACGCTAAGTTATGCTAATCTTAAGAAAAGAGCACAAGTGTGCTGTAAAGAAAACTTGATGAAGTTTTGTATTGTGTTGTTTTTTAAGACTGACTCAAAGTCCTTTATTTATAGAAAATGGAAATAACTGTTATTCCTAATTCTGTGGCAACTCTTCCCACGTCAGGCCACTAAGTTTCCTCTTGCGAGCGCAAAATATAAACGAATGTGTCCTTAATTTAGTATTGGGGGGAATTCCTAGGTGCCCACGTCCGTAATCTTTGCGAAAATCCCTTCTAAAGGCCTCATGTCCTCTTGGATTAAGCTTAGTGCCCAAGTATATGAGATTGCACTCCAAGTAATCACCTCGAGCTTAAAAACCATCTGTGTTGCAGCCTTCTTGGTCCCTTAAACTCGAGCTCCTTTTACCCTTCAACCATCTTGAGTCCTGGAGTAGTTGATACCCTTGTTAGGGATAATGATCTTCTCAGGATATTGGCTCGAGACGCCGTTACTTCAACACCTAAAGGCTTAATTCTCCTCGAGAGAGGCCCCACGTGTTAAGCACGCATCACTTTGTTTAAGATGGCGTCGTTCGAGTTCCCTCGAATTTAGGGTGTAAATAAAGCCTTAAATGATTATCTCGCAATAGGTGCCCTGATTCATAAACATATTCCTTTCCAAGGAAGCTCTTATGTCTGGTGTGGGTCTTAGAATGAGGATTTAGGTCATATCTTGTTGTCTTCCCCCAAGCAACAGACATTTGGAAAGCGATTAAGGATCTACATTAACAAATTTCTACTCCCCACAGGCCCACTTTAGTGGATGAGCTGAGAACCCACAAAAGATACAATAATCTCTCTAAGTTTATCCTTGTGTGCGCATATATGAAAATATAGGAATAATGCCTTATTCAAAGGAATGAAAGCGCGCCCAATTAGGCTGGTTGCTTAAGCAAGGCATATATGTTGGTAATGAAATTTCAGGAGCAAAATGGAAGATGAGGGTGATACGAGGGACATGAGAAGAAGGATAAACAAGTGTCAAACGACGTGGGTATCCTGGCTCCTCCCAATCAGGGGTGGATTAAGATAAATTTTGATAGTTCAAAGTGAGGGAGTACTTCAGTACCAGGTTTTATTAATTGCGATAATCATGGGGAAGTATTGTTTGTTGGGACCAGAAAGCTTGGGAATGCAACAATTATTATTGCCAAAACGGTTGCTGTTGGAGATGTCTTATCCTTTGCAACCAGGTTGGGGACCTGTAATGTTATTCTTTAAGGTGATAATGAGACTGTTATTAAGGCTCTTAGTGGCTCTTATTCAACACTTACTGAGATTGCGACTATTGTAGAAGGCATTCTTACTATTAGCTCCTTGTTTGACCATATTTTTTATTTCAACCATGTTTTCAAAGAAGCCAATTGCTCAGCTGATTGGCTAGCTAATGCCAGTCACGAGAGTGTGGGTGTCAAAATTTTAGATCATGCTCTCTTATGTGCTCTTCTCTCCATTTCTAGCGCTGAAGCCTTGAAATTTCCTCTCTTGAAAGGACGTCCATAAGATGCTACAGCCTCGACTTACCTTTTTATTAAAAAAAAATGTCTTTCTATTTAATTACATTAAAAAACTAACTGCAACTAATTTTACCAAACATTTATATCCACTTATTTATTTATCAAACAACTGCTAACACAAGGTCAATTAGCCAACCCCTTACAGCTAACAACTATCCGTGAATGGCCAACAGTCAACTGTTCATGCAGGGCAAGACAATAACCCCAATTAACTGTAAACCTCCAAATTTTAAAAGCTCCATATTTTTAGGATTATAATCTTTAAAATTTTATTTATTAATACAAGTCTTTTCCTGTGCGATGCATAGACGCTATGTACATTTTAAAACATAGAGAAAGACTAAAATCATAATTTTTTGTTGAATTAGTTGCATTTTTTCAACTATTGTTCCTTATTTATTTACTTTAGTTATAACAATTTACTCCCTTGTCAATATACGCTATTTGTTGTTTTCATACTCATATACAATTGTTCCTTAATAGTCATTTTCATAACTTAATTGTTACTATTTAGAAATGTTGGAGTATTCCTTCATAAACGGGTAACCAAACGATCTCAGGTGTCGAGGTGCGTAATCATTTTTCTTAAGACTTATTTCAAGTATGGTGAAATAGTCTCAGAGATACATCGATAACCAAAACAATGAAGCGAGACAATATGCAGGGAGGAAGAAAGAGAGATGCATTTGAGAATGAACTTTCAAAGATCTTTGCAATAATCTTTCACAAGTCTTTTAATCTCTTTAATTGTATTTTCAAAGCATGGGGGCTTATTTATAGAGAAGACATGCATAAAGACGTCCCAAAGATTATGCTAAAGAACAGCCAAAAACTACTCCCAACCGCCAGCCAAAAACTACTCCCAGTCGCCCTAAGTAATGGTAATAACCGCCCTATGTGTCGAAGCTGTGTATCGTCACACACATCAACACACAGCTTACTATAAAGCTGTGTGTCGAAGTGAGTGCTGACACTTGCTTCAACACACGGGGTATTGTAAGATTGTGTGTCGACACACACTTCAACACACATGGTTCTGGAGATCTGTGTGTTGGCACACATATATCAGAAACTAATTTTGCAAGATTGCGTGTCGACATGCAGTGGCTATGTGTTGACACACACCCTATACAACCCAAATTCAATCAAAACATGTATGTAATACTTCTCAAACACTTTATGAAATACTCTATTTTGAAAATATATCAACATTCCATCACCATTTCAAAATTCATTCATTCTCATATTACAGCATCTCTCAAAATAATAGGAAGCCTTTATGCACCAATGAGGGTGTCTTTCGAATGAACCCCTACCTAGTGAAGACACGTTACAATTAATCGGAATGCAAATGGTAGACTAAGCTTTGAACCACACATTCCATTTGACTAACTGAATACATCTCCACACACAAGACTTACTCCCTACACACCTCATCTCCCAGATCGGCACATTTATGGCCTTGTGTCATGTACCCTTCATGAGTGTTTCAGAGCCAAACTCTTGTCATTAAATCACTCCTTTGAAGCTGCCAAACTTCACACTCACTAAGGTGGACCCCATTGATCATGTTCCTATAGCACGACATTCAATAATAATAAAAACTTGGGTTCATTAAGAGCATAAGCTCATCCTCCTTATTTCTCTTTCATAGGTTACCAAGCACTTCACACGTGGGATGGAAATTTCTCTTTCAGTGCTTGCAGTCACACGGATGACAGAACTCTCTCATTGAACCCAAGACCTCGCATTATACCAGGCGTCAAGTTAAGGGTCCATTATGGATGACTTAGATAGATGGGATTCAACCCCATCCCTTCATGTGTTCTTAGAACCAAGTCTCTACCAAGACTTTGAGTAAACAGATCTGCCAAGTTTTAACTTGTTCTCACAAAGTCCACAGTGATGACACCTTCTCTAATGAGTTGTCTCACAATACTATGTCTTACACCAATGTGTCTGGACTTTCCATTATACACCTCGCTATACGCCTTTGAGAGCATAGCTTGACTATGACAATAGATAGAAACAGGTGAAATCATCTTAGGCCACACAAGAATCTCATACAAGAGATCATTTAACCACTTGACTTCTTTTATCGCAGAAGCGAGAGCTATAAACTCTGCTACTATAGTGGAATTTGAAATGCATGCCTGTTTCTTAGAACCACGAGAAACTGCACCCCCACCAAGTATGAAAACCCATTCTCTTGTATAGGCCTGATCTTCCACATTGAAGATCCAGCTGGCATTAGAGTATCCTTCCAAAATAGGAGGATACCCTCAGAAGAAAAAAAAAAGAAAAAAAAAGACCATAGTTAATGGTTTTCTTAAGGTATTTCAGTACATGATGTAGCATGCTAATGTAATTTACTTGGATTGCTCGTGTATCTACCTAGCTTTCCAACAACAAATGCTATATCAAGCCTTGTCCTAGTCGTATATAAGACATCCTATGACTTTGGCATACTCCAGTTGTGCCACTGGAGTGCCATCATTTGGTACAAGTTTCATAGTTGGATCCATCGGTGTACACACAGGTGCACAAGCACCAAAGTTAAATCTATTACACACCTTTTCTATATAGTGAGATTGAGACAAGGATAGCGAGTCACCACTCTTTATAATCCTTGTATCGAGAATAACCTCGGCCTCACCCATGTCTTTCGTACCAAAGTTCATTGAGAGAAACTCTTTTATTTTCTCTACTTGTTCCAAATCTGTACCGAAAATCAGCATGCCATCGACATAAAGAAATAATGAGTCTTTTCTATTCTCAAACTTGCTATAGACACACTTGTCTGATTCATTGATTACGAATCCCTTGTTTAGAACAACTTGGTCAAACTTTTGATGCCATTACTTAGGGGTTTGCTTTAGCCCATACAGAGAACGTATAAGTTTACGTACTTTTCTCTCTTGGGCCAAAACAATGTTCCCTTCCGATTGTTCTATGTACACCTCCTCTTCTAGCTCACCATTTAGGAATGCCATTTTTACATCCATTTGGTAAATCAATAGCTTGTAGATAGAGGCAAGAGCTATAAGTACTCTTATTGTCAATATAAGTATCAAAGTAGTCTATCCCATGTTTTTGTATAAACCCTTCAATCATCAAACGGGCTTTGAACTTATCAATAGTTCCAATGACTTTCATCTTCTTCTTGAAGATCCACTAACACCCCATGGGCTTGTTTCCTCATGGAAGATCCACTAAAACCTAGGTATTATTACCCATGATAGAATCCATCTCATCGTTTAACGGGTCTCTTCAAAAGAAGGCATCATGAGACTTCATAGCCTCATCAAACGTCATAGGATCCAACTCTATGACAAAACAATATGCAGTTTGATGTTCCACATAGTCTCTAGTACCTTCTACCAAAAATGTGTAGAAGTCTCGTCTGAAAGATTTCTCCTTCCTTGCTCTTTTACTCCTTCAGAGTTCTAGAGCATTATTGGAGATTTCTTCCCTCTCATGATGGTCTCCATCATATGACATAGGAATGTCATTCTCACTGGTACATTATCCCTCGGTCTAAGAATAGAGGTAAACTGATCCTCATCAAAAATGGCATATCTTGATTTTATTATTGTATTTACGTTGATTTAGTCATTTGATTCAATCACATAGAACAGATAGGCTTTACTATGAACTGCATATCCAATGAAAATAAAATCGACCCCTCTTTCACCTATCATGTAACTTTTTTCGTTTAGGTTTAGGGACTTTAACAACTGCCCTACTCCCAAAACCCTAAGATAACTTAAATTAGGGGCTTGTTTGTTCCAATGTTCATACATGATTATTTTATTTTTCTTACTAGGAACACGATTCAAGATATGACAAGCAGTAAGCATAGCCTCACCCCAAAATCCATTACTGAGTCTGGAATAAGACTACATGGCATTGACCATCTCGATTAAAGTTCGATTTTTCCGCTCAGCTACGCCATTTTGTTGTGGTGTATAAGGTTCCATGACCTTATGTATAATTCCTGTGGTTTCAAAGTATTTTGGATCATAATACTTCCCACCACGATCTGATCTAAGGCATTTCAAGAATGTTTCGCAATGTAGTTCGGTTTCAGCTTTAAATGACTTAAACTTGTCAAGTGATCCATCTTTATGATTTATGAGATACACATAACAATATCTATAGCAATTGTCTATAAAAGTAATGAAGTATCATTTTCCTCCCAAAGTCGGATTGCTTTTAAAATCGCACAAGTCACTATGAACTAAATCAAGTAAGCTTGTTTGTCCTAGAACCGAAGGCAACGATAATCGCATTATCTTCGTTAGCATACATGTTTTGAACCAGTCATTAACATTATCAATATGCGGAATCAACGATGAATTAGCCATTTCATGCTTTCTACGAAAATTAAAATGACCAAGTCTTTGATGCCAAAGAAACGAAGTATTAGGATATACACCAAACTAACATTCTTATTATTGATATTCAGTTTGAACATACCTTCATACAGGTATCCTTTCCAAACAAATGCCCCTCCCTTGGACAATACAAATTTATCGGCATCAAAGACCAATTTGAACCTGAACCTATTCAACAAGCTATTGGAAAAGAGGTTCTTCTTCACATCTGGGGCGTAACACACATCTGTCAATGTAAGGGTTTGTCCATAAGTGAAAGTAAATCAACTTTTCCCTAGACCGGTATGGTTGCTCCATTGCCCATAAATAACACAATGTCATTATCTATGGGTTCACAAACCTTAATGAACCACCTAGAATGAACCTTCAAAGATATTTGCAACAATCTTTCACAAGTCTTTCAATCCCTTTACTTGTATTTTTAAAGTGTATAACAACCAACGTGAGGGGACTTATTTATAGAGAAGACATGCATAAAGATGTCCCAAAGATTATGTTAAAGAACCGCCAAAAACTGCTCCTAACCGCGCTAAGTAACGGTAATAACTGCCATGTATGTCGAATCTGTATGTCAACACACACATCAACACACAGCTCACTGTAAAGCTGTGTGTTGAAGGGAGCATTGACACTTGCTTCGACACACGGAGTACTGTAAAATTGTGTGTTGAAGCTGTGTGTCGACACACACTTCAACACACATGGTTCTGGAGACCTCTGTGTTGACACACACCCTATACAACCCAAATTCAATCAAAACACATATGGTATACTTCTCAAACACTTTATTAAGTACTCTATTTTGAAACAACATCAACAAGATATGTGTCATAAATTTTCATTTACTTTTTTGGAATTTGTGTCATGATTCAAGATGAATAATGGATCATACCCTAGAATAAATGTAGAATTAGAATAGAGAAAGAGAAAGAAGAGAAGAGAATTAGAGACTTAAGATAAGAATTAGAGAGAATAGAGAAGAGAAGTAGAGAGAAGAGAGAGAGAATTAGGGTTGAGAGAAGAAGATCAAGGTATTATTATTCATTAATGAGTTATTACAATGCAAGTTAAGCTACTTATACTAATTCTAGCCTAAGATGATTACAAGGGAAAATATCTAATAATTCAATTCACCTAGACACAACTCACAACCGCCTAACTCCCTTTTAACTGACATTCCCTCCACTTTTACTTGAAAATATCTAGACTAATACAAGGCTTACACTAAAGAAAGTACTAACATGACTAATACTAGTAACTTGTACTACTTGAGTCCTGCCGACTAGTAACTACTACTTATTCCAAAATATCCAAAATACAAGGATCATGACAATATATCCTCATTTAGAGATTCTTGTCCTCAAGAATCTAATAAGAGCATTGTGACTTGAAGCATTCTTATTGATGCTAAAAGATTCTGAAATTGCAGTTGGAAGAAAGCTAGTTGTTGCAGATTTGCTCTTATTGTTGCAGTATGTACATCTGAACGAAGAACAATGGAATCTAAGCTATCAAGTAACTTGCTGCCTTCCAACTTGCTTAAGCATGTGAACGTCACTCAAGTAGCTTCTATGAATCTGCCCCGTGCCCATGGCTACAACAATATGAGTAAACAACTTGCAAATATCCTCACATTTGTGAGGTTTCGTGAAGAAGTGCCCATTGCTCCTGATCAACACATGAATTCTCATGGAACTTTGATGAATCTCATAAGCTGAACAACAGCCCCTCTCCAATCCAAATTTTCGAGAACAATCTGCAATGGGTGGATCCCCAGACCTTTTCCAGTCCAATTCTTCGAGATCAACTGAATGATTGGTCACCCATTGAAACCAATCCTCAACAGTGGCTTCCCTTCTTTCTTGACTAAACATGACTGAAACAACTAATGATATCATTTGCATAAGCATCCAGATAGCATTAGATGTAAGCAGCCCCATTGACAACTGCCTTGTGCTCATTCCCTGCTAAAGTTTGTAGTAGGGCGTAAAGAAGAACTTTTGATTACACCTTTTTCACTTAAAGCACAATTCTTGAACAACCTTATCTATATTTTCCTCTAGCTTTCGGCATTTAAGTGAATCTCTGCAGCCATCAGGATTCCTGTGACTAAGAATTTGGTGCATCCATCCCTTACTACTTAAGATTAGAAGTTTGTGCATCCTTCCCTTACTGAAGATTTCAACCACTGCAACTGTGTTGGTTTGTACACGTTGCGATTCAGAATACACTTGAATATGACCATGATGCAGCTTGAGCTTCTTAACATCTTTGAACATGTGTAGAACAATTGCTGATCTGCACATGTTGTCTTTGTTGAACTGCTCAATTTTATCAGTTAGGAATGCTCCTAATTTCGTATTTAGCTCCTTAAAAAAAATATTTAAGAGCTCGCTATCGAATTGATTGATAGTTGAATTCCCTTCACAAGCCATTCTAAGAGTAACTTGTTGCTTACAAGAAGAATGGGCTGCTTTCCCTTGATCCTCTTCGTGTTGTTGGAGTATAACCCAAAGGAATTCAGGAGGCCTCACATTGGCTTATATTCTTGGAAGATTCCCTTTACTCATGGCATGACTAACACAAGCATCTAACACTTGTTCCAACTTCCTGGCTAATTCAGCGTTAGAAGCCATTAAAATCAGCTTGGCCTCATCATAAAATCCAAAGATTTTCTATTGATTGCGCCTATATCTTATCCTTTGGAACTTCCTCTCCTTATACTCCACCTTATAGCTAATTTTGGACTAAATTATTCCACTCCCTTGATTCTAAAAGTGAGGTTACTTAGCAAACTTGTTTACCAACACATCTGCACTGCTGAATTCATCTCTGTTGAGCTCAACAACTTGCTCCATGTCCCTTGGTTTAGGTGGTCTATTGTTAGTACTCAAGGATGCGTAAGCACCATCTCCACGCACTTGAGCTTGCCCCTTGATCTGATTCTGTTCTTTTCCTTGCTAAATTTGAGTAATTGGACGCACTTCGGGAAGAACACTTGGATTTACCAACATAGCATGCTTCTTATTCATCTTAGCCCACTTGAGTGGCCTTAGCTTGCCTCTAGCACTTGAACTTACCGCGGAATTCAGTCTTGCTGTCTCCATGCTTAGTATAGGAACTAATTTTGGAAGGTGAGGAACCACATCTGGAATTTGATCAATTTCTCTTCGTTTTGCTTCCATTTGAGGAATTGCTTCCACTTAAGGAAGAACTAAGGACTCAAACAATCCAGGCTTGGAATATGCTATGGCCAAAGTACTAGGATTGAGGAGCTTCATAAAATGTTTGAGTGTGGAAGGGAGGCCATCCATGAAACAAGTCACATAGAATTCTTCACCAAATCCTTGTTGCATAGATAACCTTGTTGCTCTCCATTCCTCAAAACGCACCACATACTCTTCAAATTTGTTCTTTTGTAACATTTCCTTGAACACAAGAGGGTGTACAACTTCTGGTGGTTGAACCTGATGCCCTAGATCTGAAATGAATCCAATTTTAGCACAACAACCAGCCGTAGCATTGGCACCAAATTAACAGCTACTTGATCTATGTTTGGAGGTTCTGCAACACTATTATTTTGGCTCAATGCTGATCTTGTGTGTTGGCTGCTAAAATTGTTTTCTTCCCTTATCTTCCTCATCATCCTTTTGATCCAAGAGTGTGCCCCTAGTCTATCTATTGACCACAACACCATCTTAGGTTGCCCTAATTTCATATTCTTGAGCATGTTATGCTTGTCAAGAATTACCTTATTTTCCTCGAGAAGTAAGAAATCTGGTGCACCTCCATTGTAAACCATAATTGGCATTTCCAATGCTCTCAATTTCTTACTTGAATAACATTTCATAAGGTTAAGATGAACCACCGATTTGATCTCAATATTCTGCTGCCATGTGAACTTAAACTCAATTTTTTGATACTTAAGATCTTAATTTACACCTGTAATTTACTTGTAGCACTAAGATCTGGTTCCACAATTTGCTCCTCAGGCTATGGTACTTCAAACTCTGATTGGAATGCACCTATTTCAGGTTGTAGTGCTTCAAAACCTAATCGTTTAGGTCCATTTACAACTTTAATTGAAGTTGATCCTATTGTAATTGGCCATCCAGCAATAGCTTGATCATTCTTAGCTCGATTCTAGATCAATTGCTCTTGTTTTCTTTCAAATGCAGCGGCTTTGGTACCAAAATTTCCTATCAAACCATCACGAACAACTTGATGTACAGGCTTTACATTAAGTTGACTCGCATCTGCGACATTCAAACTCGAATTTATTCCAATTCTAGCCAAATGAATTTTGAGATGTCCCTCCTTGTTCAATTCCTTGTTTTTGCGCTGTGTTCGATTGAGATTCTACTTTCTTATTGATGTGGTGTTGAATTTGCAGCTATCTTTGCACATATCTACTGTGATTGTTGCAATGTAAGCCTGAAATCTTGTGTAAGCTGCTGCCTTTGCTGCTAAACTCATACGTTCTATTCTTGCTGCATCGAATCAATAATAACATCTCCTGCTCCAACTACTACGCCTGTGTTGTAAATCGTGCTTGATTCAATACAAACTCAATTTAATTTAAGGTAAATTCAACTAAATCGAATGCAATTCCTCAAGCTCTGTGAAGTAGGTGCTTAATTTAGCTAGCAATAACAAGCTTCTGAATCAAGAATCCAAATACTGAAATCTTGATCAATTGTAATCCAATCAACGAATTTGATATCAACGCAAGCTTGATCTAAACCTTATGCAATCAAATTGAATTCAATTAACTTAATTGGAGGGAAATTCACAAGCTCTGATACCAATTGTTATGATTTAAGATGAATTTTGGATCATAATCTAGGATTGATGTAGAATTAGAGTAGAGAAAGAGAGAAAAAAAGAAGAGAATTAGAGAGAATAGAGACGAGAAGTAGAGACCTTAGAACTCCGAAGTTAAGCGTGCTTAGGCAAGAGTAGTACCAGGATGAGTGACCTCCTGGGAAGTCCTCACCCTTAGGTTGGGGGCACTGGGAAGCATCCTCTCTTCAGGTTAACACCCTGAAGGGGGAAGGCTGCATACATTCCCCCCCCCCCCGACCTTGCGTAGGCGGGTATGTTTTGTTCTCAGAGAAGAGAAGTAGAGAGAAGAGAGAGAGAGAATTAGGATTAAGAAAAGAAGAAGAAGATATTATCATTCATCAATGAGTTATTATAGTACAAGTCAAGCTACTTATACTAATTCTAGCCTAAGATGATTACAAGGGAAAATATCTAACAATTCACTTCACCTAGACACAACTCACAACCGCCATTCCCGCCACTTTTACTTGAAAATATCTAGACTAATACAAGGCTTACACTAAGAAAGTACTAACATGACTAATACTAGTAACTTCTACTACTTAAGTGCTACCGACTAGTAATTACTACTTATTTCAAAATATCCAAAATACTAGAATCATGATAATTTGGTAATTGAAAGAGGATAGTGCTTTAGAATTCTAGAATTAGAGGTAGGAAGGCATTTGGGAGAGGAAGGAACCTGTCAATAATAATATACAATCATTTCTTAATAGTCGTTTTCATAATTTAATTGTGTTGGTGCAATTCTTGAAATTCGTAAGAAACGGGTAACAAATCAATCTACAGGTTTCGAGGCGTGATGTCACTTTCCTTAAGACTTATTTCAACGTATGAAATAGTCTCGGGGATACAACAATAACCTAATATAAATAGAGTGAGCGTATGTAAAGGGAGATATAGAAGAGATGTATGAGAATGATGTTTTCAAGAACAATAAAACAAGTTCTTTCAAATCATTTGATCCCCCTTTAATCAAACATATGAAGGGAATATATATATATATATATATATCTATATAGTGTAAAGAGACGTCCCAAAATATATATATATATATATATATAAGAGACGTCCCAAAACATGCCTCAAAGAAAGGGCGTGAAAGGCCGGAAGTTAACGTGCAAAAACTGGTAAAAATTTGTCCCTATGTGTCGACACACAGGGCTACGTGTCGACACACAGGTGCTGTTTGTGGACACACAGCTCCGTGTGTTGACACACAGTTCTGCAGAAAAGGTTCTGTTGATCTGTGTGTCGACACATGAGCCGTGTTTGTTGATACACACCTCTGCATTGCTGTTCTGTAAGAATGTGTGTCGACACACCAGCCTTGTGTGTTGACACACATCCCATCACACTTCAAAACATATCAAACAAACTTTGGGACCAACCTTAAACACTTTATTCACAATTTTTATCACATTATTTGAAAATGCATCAACATTCCCTCACTATTTTCAAAATACAATCATTCTCTCAAATGACATCTCTAAGTTAAAAGAGGCCATATCGCGCATCAATGAGGGTGTCTTTCAATTGAACCCTCAGCTAGTGATGACATATTCACAATTGATCGGATCGAAAATGGTAGACTATGCTTTGAACCATACAACCCATTTGACCAACTGAATACATCACCACGCACTAGGCAATTTACTCTCTGTACATACCCTACACCTCCCCAAATCAACACATATGAAGCCTTGTGTCCTGTACCCTTCGCGAGTGTTTCAGGGCCAAACACTTTGCTAAAAATCACCCCTTGAAGCGGCCAAACTTCACACTCACTAGTGAACCCCAATTGATCATGTCCTGCGACGCGACATTTAGTTATAAAATTATCAAGATCGGGTCCATTAAGAGCATACGCTCATCTTTTAAATCTCTGATGCAGTCAACCAAGCACTTCACACACGGGATGGAAAATTCTTTTGTGCTTGTAGCCACACTGATGATAAAACTCACTCATTGAACCAGAGACCTAGCATCTGACTAGGCGTCAAGTTGAGGGCCAAGCATAGGTGACTAAAAAAATAGGTTTCAACCCCATCCTTGTGCACGTTTTCAGAACCAAGTCTCTAGCAAGGCCTTTCATGAATGGATCCGCTAGATTCTGACTTGTTCTTACAAAATCCAAAGTGATGACACCTTCTCGAATAAGATGCCTCACTATACTATGTCTCGCACCAATGTGTTTAGACTTTCCATTTTACACCTCACTATACGCTTTAGATAGCGTAGCCTGACTATCACAATGGATAGATATCGGTGAGATCGGCTTAGACCACAAAGAAATCTCGTACAGTAGATCCTTTAACCATTTTGCTTCTTTAGCCACGGAAGCAAGAGCTATAAACTCAGCTGCCATCGTAGAATCAGAAATACGGGTCTGTTTCTTGGAACCCTAAGAAACCGCACCTCCACCGAGTAAAAAAAACCCATCTAATTGGCATCAGAATATCCCTCTAAAATAGAGGGATACTCTACATAAGAAATACCATAGTTTATAGTACTCTTAAGGTACTTCAATACTCCATAAATCGCATGCCAATGTTCCTTACTCGGATTGCTAGTATATCTATTTAGCCTTCCAACAACATAGGCAATATCAGGCCTCATGCTCGTCATGGCGTGCATAAGACATCCAATGACTCGGGCATAATTTAACTGTAAAACAGGAGGGCCACTATTCGGTACAAGCTTCACACTAGGGTCCATCGGTGTGAACACTGATGCACATGCACCATTGCTGAATTTCTTCAACACACTTTCAATATAATGAGACTGTGTCAAGGTCATGGACTCTCCATCCCTTACAATCCTTATACCAAGGATTACCTCAGCTTCACCCATGTCTTTTATAGCAAAGTTCTCAGAGAGAAACCTTTTAGTTTTCTCTACTTGTTCCAAATCTGTACCGAATAATAGCATGTCATCGACATACAAACAAATCATGACACCTTTGCCATTCTCGAACTTGCTATAGACACACTTGTCCGATTCGTTTATCACGAATCCGTTGTTCAGAACAACACTATCAAACTTTTAATGCCATTATTTCGGGGCTTACTTTAGCCCATACAGAGAGCGTATGAGTTTACATACCTTCCTTTCTTGGCCCGGTACAACAAAACCTTCCGTTTGTTTCATGTACACTTCCTCTTCTAATTCACCATTCAAGAATGCCGTTTTTATATCCATTTAGTGAATCACGAGTTTATAGATAGAGGCAAGAGCAACTAATACTCTTGTCATTGATATCCTAGCCACCGGGGCATAGGTTTCAAAGTAGTCTAACCCATGGTTTTGGGTAAACCCTTTAGCAACCAATCGAGCTTTGAACTTGTCTATAGTTCCATCGATTTTCATCTTCTTCTTGAAGATCCATTTACACCCGATTGGCCTACTACCTTATGGAAGATCCACTAGTATCCAGGTATTATTGCCCATGAAGGAATCCATTTCATCATTTATCGCCTCTTTCCAAAAGGAGGCATCATGAGACCTCATTGCCTCATCAAATGTCATGGGGTCCGCCTCCATGACATAACATCGTGGTACCACAGGGTCCACATCATTCCTTGAACCTTCTACCAAAAAGGTGTAGAAGTCTGTTCCAAAAGTTTTCTTTTTCCATACTCTCTTACTGTTTCGGAGTTCTAGAGTTATATCAGGGATATGTTCCCTCTCACGGTGATCATCATCACCATATGACACTCGTGTGTCGTTATCCACCGGTACGTAGTCCCTTGGTCTCGGGATAGAGGTAAACCGATTCTCATAAAAAATGGCATCCCTCGATTCTATTATCGTATTAACACTGATATAATCATTTGGTTCAATTATATAGAACCGATATGCCTTACTATGTGGCGCACATCCTACAAATATGCTATCGATGCCTCTTTCATCTAACTTTTTATGTTTAGGTTCAGGAACTCTAACAATAGCCCTACACCCCCACACTTTAAGATAACTTAACTCAGGGGGTCTACCGTTCCAATGGTCATATGGGGTTATTTTGCTTTTCTTGCTTGAAACACAATTTAATATGTGACAGGCTGTTAACATAGCCTCACCCCAAAAATCATCGCTGAGACCGGAGTATGACAACATGGAATTAACCATTTTAGTTAGAGTCCGATTTTTCCTCTCAGCCACGCCATTCTGTTGTGGTGTATAAGGTGCAGTGACCTCATGCACGATACCGGTGGATTCGAAATACTTAGGGTCGTAGTATTCACCACTATGGTCCGACCTAAGTTGTTTGAGGAAGGTTTCACAATGTAGTTCTGTTTTGGCCTTACATGCTTTAAATCTTTCTAGAGATTCATCTTTATGAACAATTAGATACACATAACAATATCTTGAAGAATCATTAATGAACGTGATAAAGTATTGTTTTCCTCCTATGGTGGGAGTTCTTTTGAAGTTACATAAATCGCTATGTATCAAATCAAGCAAATTCGTTTCTCTTTGTACCGACGGAAATGGTAGTTTTGTTATTTTCGTTAGCATACACGTTTTGCACTTATCATCTACTTTATCAACATGTGGTATCAACATCGAACTAGCCATTTCACGCATTTTAGGATAATTCACATGTCCTTACCTATGATGCCATAAGTAAGTAGAATCAAGCATATAAACAGAACTTTCAATCTTATTATCAATATTTGGTTTGAAAATACAATTACACAGGTACCCTTTCCAACAAAGACGCCCCCCCTTTGACAATACAACTTTGTCGGCCTCGAAGACCAACTTGAACCCGAATCTATTCAGTAGGCCACCAGACACAAGGTTCTTCTTTACATCCGGGGCATAGTACTCATTGTTTAGGGTAAGGGTTTTCCCAAAAATGAAAAGTAAATCAACTTTTCCCTTACCCACAACCGGTATACTCGCTCCATTACCCATGACAACACAGTTCCGTCGTTCACGGGTTCCAAGTCCCTAAAGAAACCTTTGTCTTTGTACACATGTTTTGTGGCCCTCGAGTCAACCCTCCAAGAGACATCGCTCTCGACTAGATTGATCTCTGAGATCATCGCCACGAACTTATCATTCAAATTTTTGTTGCGATGATCATGCCCCTTCTCCTTAGTGTTCTTAAGGCGGATGCAGTCCCTCCTTGGGTGACCGGGCTCGTGACACTCCCAACAGACCAACTTGGTCTTCTTCTCGTTTCGGTTTTATGGAAGTGTCCGGTTCGTTTGGTTCCTTTGCTTGTCTGGCCTTCTTCTGTGACGCTAATTTTTTCAATGTCACTGGGGCTGTCCTTGCTAACTTGTAACCTGTAACCTTCCTCAATCCTCAAATGATTAGTCAATTCTTCGATTGAAGTATCTTTCTTCTTGTGTTTGAGAGACTTTTTAATGTCTCTCCAAGAGGGGGAAAGTTTGTCAATCAAAGATGAAACGATGATGGCGTCGTCCATATTCATCTTATCTTGTTTAAAATTATTTAAGATTTGTTCAACTTCATGGAATTGCTCCATGACCGAATAATCATCAACCATTTTATAATTATTAAATTGACTAATTAAAAATTTCTTACTTATGGCATCTTCCGCCATGTACCGTGCCTCTAGAACGTCCCACAATTCCTTTGCAGTAGGCACGTTGGAGTAGATGTCAAAGAGGGCGTCCGTCATTCCGTTGAGTATGTGCCCTCTACATATGTAATCATCATTCTCCCTTTTCAACCGGGCTCGTTGCTTGGTCAGTGTCTCCTCCTCCTCAACAGCGGGGGCAGGGAATGGTGTATTTAGGACATACACCACATTCAAGGTCGTGATAAGGAAATGCATTTTCCTTTGCCAACGGCGGAAATTGCCACCATCAAAACGATCAACTTAATAAAATTCGCAGTCATCTCCCTCAGTGACGATGCCATATCAAACTAAGATCACAAATGAAATAAGTCTTAAGATTGTTGTTGCAATTCTTGAAATTCTCAAGAAACGGGTAACAAATCGATTTACAGGTTTCGAGGCGTGATGTCACTTTCCTTAAGACTTATTTCAGCGTATGAAATAGTTACGAGGATACAATGATAACCTAATGTAAAATAGAGTGAGCGTATGTAAAGGGAGATATAGAAGATTCGTATGAGAACGATGTTTTCAAGAATAATAAAAAAAGTTATTTCAAATCATTTGATCCCCCTTTAATCAAACACATAAAGAGAATATATATATATATATATATATATATATGAGAATTAGTGTAAAGAGCCATCCCAAAACATGCTTTAAAGAAAGGCCGCGAAGGCGGGAAGTTAATTCCCAAAAGCTGTTAAAAATCTGTCCTTGTGTGTAGACACACAGTTCTGCAGATAAGGTTCGGTTGATCTGTGTGTCGACACACATCTCGGCATTCCTGTTCTCTAAGAATGTGTGTCGACACACCAGTCCTATGCGTCAACATACATCCCAACACACTTAAAATATATCAAACAAACTTTGCGACCAACCTTAAAAACTTTATTCACAGTTTTTATTATATTATTTGAAAATACATCAACAAATTATTATTATTTAGATATGTATTCTTTATAATTTTTCCTGCACTTTTCTGAGATTTAGTAATTAACATAAAAGTGATGCCTTAAAATTTTAAAATTAAGAGTAAGAAGATATTTAAAAAATAAACAAACTTGACAATAATAATATTTTATTTATGATTCTGAAAATGACAGCCCCCACGACCCAACGCCCACGGCAAAACATAGCCCAAATAAATATATTAATTAATATTAGATACTATTCTCCTTATCGTTGTCGTCCTCCATTTTCTATTTTTTTCTTTTTTTTTTGTTTTTTTGTTTTTGGGTTTTTGCTCAAAGTTGTCGTGCTTCTTTGTTAAGTTAAAACACAAAGCGGTTCCTCACGTGCTCTGCAACACCTGTGGGGCCAACGGAATCCTCTTTTCCTTCTATAAATACCCTCGTAGAGATCTCTTTTCCTCCTCACTCAAACTCTCGTAAATTGCCACTCCCGTTGGGGGCAACCTCGTCTTTTCCTCTCACCCAAAGCCCAAAAAAAAAAAAAAAAAAGGGGAGAGAGAAAGAGTTGCAGGCATTTGCTTTGCCACGGTTGAATGAAAAAAATGGCCAGAAATTGTCGTTTCCTTCGTCGGTGGATGAAGATTACGTTAATGGCGGTACATGATTGATCTTAAGGCGTGATAAACCCTAAAAAAGTCTCCTGTTTTTTTTTTTGGTAATTTATCACGTTAGGGATCCTGATCTGCGGATCAACCACTCTGTTGAGGTACACCGCGCTATCTCTTAATTTGCACTATGTAATTTCGCTCTCATTTAATTCAGCATTGTGAAATTGCGTACATTGTGATTTTTTTTTCGTTTTGTTTGTTTATACTCTGCGTTTTTGAGCGTTTTTGCTCTGAATGCTGCGCATTTAAGGTGAATCATGGATTTGTGTTTTGATTTTGGTGTGAATTTTGAGTTTGTGATCTGTTATTTTGATTTGGTGAGGACTGGGGCTAGGTTAAACTTTTGGGAAAAAGCTGGTTTCTTTACTTGATATCAAAGCTGTATTAATCTAGAGGTTACAAGGTCGAATCTTAACAACCCCGCTTTCTAAGCACGGGATATGAGGTGGCCCTGTGTAATGTTCACGCCTCATATGCCCAATAGGCATCTGCGTGAGGGAGCATATCAGAGTATAAAACCAATCCTGGACCTTTCACCCATTGGCTTGAGCTTTTGGGAACGTTTGGTTGCATTTATGGTTTTGCATAAGGGTTTTGTACCATATTTTTGGATTTTGGTTTTGTTTTTGTTCATGTGATGGGAATATGAAGTTCTGTATTCTTTTTGGACGTAAAGAGATGGCAGAAGTGAGTAAGGTGCTGTACATAGTGGTTTTGGACGATGAGGAGCGTAGGGAGAAAGGGAAAGTTGCAAAGGATTCGTTTCGATACACGCGCTCGGTGCTGCAGAGTGCTCTGCAACTCATGGGTTGCAAACCTCGTCACTCTTTTAAGGTAATGCTCGTATAGATTTTAGGCTGTAACTCTGTATTTCTTTGCGTATATGCATCATCTTTGTGTGGTTCCGGGTCCGATCATGACATTTTCAGGGCCTAAACTAATGTTTTAATTGGGGCCATTCACAAACTATAACATTTCTTTTGAAAGCATAAATACTATTACAATAAATTATAAAAATCTTAATTATAACACTTATTAATATAATATTATTAGCAAATGATGCTTTAAACATAATGACCAAAATAAAACAGGTAAATAATATCCTTTGGGGGGGCCCTACATCTTGGGCGTCCCAAGTAGTTGCCTATCTAGCCGTAATCATCTCATATAAGTTCTGTTACTTTGGCTCTGAAATGTATCTATTAACGATGCTTCATGTTTCGGCTGGCTGGAAGTTGGGTTATTTGTTGAATTTGAATGATTTAGAAAAGTGAAATGTCTGCAGTTCATTTGCAGCGTCCTACATAATATTAAGAAAAATAGAAAAATCAGAATGGGTGGGAAAGGGTATAAGAAGGAAGGAAAGATGATGAGAAATGAATATCACATCTTGTTTGCTTTACTTAATAGTGCAATTTCACTGTGAACTTTCTTCAGTAACTTGCTCTGATATTTAGATTCCTTATTTTTGGAGTTAAGTTTTCTAAATTTTAAGGGAGGATATTGTTGCTTTCATCAGCTGTCTTTATTGTAACTACTGAATATGTAAGATACGTTCAGATCTATATGCATAGCTAGAACATTACATTGTCAATAATAGCTTTACCGTTTTAGTCTTGAGGGTGGGTTTTTGGATTCTATCTTATTTAATGGATGTGGGTGCAGTCTCTCAGTCATTCATTTTGTCATTGCAGTTCTTGCTGCCAATATTTGGCCGCGCTTTATAATTCATTTCCTTCTATGGTTTAGTTGTTCGTGGAAAATCAACTTCACATATCAAAACTTTAAGTCAGTAGTACTCAATGCAGTTCAAAGAGACCAGATTATATGTGTTACTTGGATCAACATGAGCTAGTTTGAAAGTGGCATCTCCTTATGACACCACTGTTCTATGGATTTCCAAGAGTCTGTTTACTTATTGATAGTCTTGTTTCTATTAATATTGTTTAGATTAGCAAGAGAGTGTTTGAGATGATGAGAACTCAGACCTTGGGGGATGCTGCTCCAGGTGGAGTGGCATTTCAGACAGATGCTCTAAAGGAGGGATTACCTGCTGGTCATTTTCCAGTCAAAGCTGATAGGGGATCGACTTTAACTCCTGAGAAGGGCAATCGCAGCAAGAGTTTGCAATCTGAATTGTACAAAAAGCGCACTACTGTGGTTGTTGGCAGAGATACATTCTTAGATGTTGTGTGTGATGCTCTCTCTGAGTACAAGTATGTGGGGCCTAACCAGAGGGCAGATTTAATGTTGGCATGCAGGTAGCGTGATAACTTAGTATGCTGCTCACTATGGGAAGAGTCTTTGATTAAATAATTAAATGCCTTGGCCTTGCATAGCATTGCTGTTTGCTTGTCTACCCTGCTTTTCTGAGCTGCATGGCTTGTTGTTATGTGTTGATATATTGGTTTATGGTGCACTTTTTTATTTATTCTGTGGGGTTTGTCTCGTTTGTTCTCCTCTATTTTCTTTGTTGCTTTGCACTTTCTGGAGGGCCCTATGTTTCATTACCATTTCATTTTTCATGGAAATAGGACCATATTAGATGGCCAAATTGTCTGTGAGATATATTGTTTTTGTTTTGCTTCATGTGATGCTATTTCATTTGGTGTCATAGCCATTATCGTACTGTATCTGCTAACTCCCATACTCCCGTTAATATATTGAACTGGTGCAGTATCATCCCTTCATAATTGTGCTCTTTTCCCATTTCTGCTCGTAGTTCATAATTGGATATACTTAATGTGATCCCTTTGTTAGAGGACTGCTTTGTTCTACACTATGTGACTTCTGAATGCCAGCACAATTGTGATCTATTACTTAGAGATAAGGTTTCACTGCTTTACCTCTGCAGATTAGAAACATGATAAGAGTTATATTGAAATTACAGCCCACCCCCCAAAGAAAAATAAGAAGAAAGAAATTACTGCATCTTTACTATGGCATCACCATGTTATTTAGCCTCGTCACTTGTGAGCAAATGAACTGTCATTTGGAAAGACACAATCTCTACGTAATCACCTTTCAGGTTCAACAACAACCCAGTGCCTCAAAGGCTCCCGTATATGTAGGGTCTGGGAAGGGTGGCATGTACGTAGCCTTACCCCTTCAGGGTGCTACCCTGAACAGAGGTTGTGTCCGAGGACCTTTCAAGTTCAAGACGTATTAAAATTCTAACCAATCAAGGAAAAGGATGGAAAGGATAGCGACCCTTGGCTAACTAATGTGAATCAGTTTGTCAAAAAGGAAAGTAAAAAGGAATCATATTCACTGAATTTTGTTGGTTGGACAATCTCTTTCCCTTTCTTCAATTTCTCAAAGATCCCAACTTTGATTCCCCAAGAGGAGGTGGAGGATCACATTTGATTCCCTAGGTAACAGAACACAGGCCAAAAGGAAAAAGAAAAATAAAGGAAAAATTCTCATCCGCTCAAATCACTGAAACAACCACCACCACCAACTGAACTCCCTCCTATGGGAGACTCATTGCTATCTCTGATGGCCATAGACTATGGATTGAGGGAAACTACATACTGGGGCTGCGAGTGCTGCCAGATTGTGGCTGTGGGGGAGTAAAGGCATTGAGGCCACCATGGTGGGCCATGGTATGGTGGAGGGGAGGAATAGGTGGTTGCTGGTAGAGAACGGTGAGTAAGGTTTGTGTCTTTTCCCTTTTTTAGGAAAACATGCATAAATGGTTTGGAGGGGAATCAAATACCCTTATGTGCATGAACCATCCACAATGTCAAAAGAATCGCTCTTTTTCCTCTTTTGGTTTTCTTTTTCTTTCTTGATCAATCAAACAGATTCTTACTAATATTTTTGCTGACTCTTATTAGTCCAATTAGAGGTTTAAATGAACAACGGTCGACGAACTTTTCATGTTTGAGTTCAATTAGGGCTCGTTTGTGTTCGTTTTGGAGCTTGATAGCTTATTGAGCCGAATTCGAGTAGGTTTGATTAGCTTAATTAGCTGAGTTCGAGCAGGAAGTGCTCAACTCGTTAAGGTCGGCAAACGGATTGATAAGGGCTTATTATAAGGGATCAATAAGAGCTCGTTAATAACTCGTCAAAGGGTTTGATAAAAGCTTGTTAAGTATTAGCTCAAAATTAGTTCGACAATGGCTCGATAATAACTCGAATAGCTGGTTTCGATAACGAGCCCAACTTAATAGCAAGCTTAACTCGATAATGAGCTCGGCTTGGCTACCGTTATTGAATCAAGTTCAATCAATGGTTTGATAGCTCGACAAAAGCTAGGCTCGAACCGAGCTCAATAAGCCTTATCGAGCTTGAGTTGAATAAAGGAGTCTTTGGATTGACTCAACTCGGCTCGTTTATATCCTTAAATCTATCTGTATGTAAATTAGCTAATTTGCTCCATCCAGAGCCATTGAATTTTCTGGATCAGCAGTAGAATGTGGTTTGGTTGAGACTTGAGATCAAGATTATTGCAAAATATTTTTGGTGTGTAGTATTTTTAAGGTCACCGTCACTTTTGTCCTTGGTCCGTTATTGGGATTTCAACCCATGCACTCCTTTACCTAAAACCTTGAGGCATATGTCAAATAAAAGCTTTGACGAAGTCTCTCGAGAGTTCAATGGTTGTAATATCAGCAATTGTTTTTAGTTACTGAGTCCCATCGCTGAAGCAATGAGATTCTTCCATCACTTTTGCTGCATTATAGTTACTAGGGATGTTGTTCTATGGACAATAATTTTATTACGTCCAATCTTACCGTATTTCAATGATACTAATACTATTTGACTTTTACAATTGTCGCATGATTTCCTATTTCAACAAATGTGCTTTTGAATTTCTCTTGTTGTAGTTGACCATACCATTGTCCCATAATGTCTCTAATTTTTACTGAGATATTTATCTTCTGCAATATTTATGCCTAAATTTTCAAAATATTTTTCTGGGAGCTATGTACAGTTTCAGTACACTTAACAGTTTGGAGTACTTCTTAAGTTGCTGATGTACTTCCAGTGGTTACATGCCTTTAATGATTCATCATGCTACAAATAATGTAGATACAGTATGCTAATAATATGTAAACTTTTGTGTGATTTCTTCTTCGGTATTTAAATGTTACAAGAATGATGGTAATGAAAGAAGATCTTCAGCTGTAGACTTGTTGTATCACAATATTTATGGGTAGTGTAAGTCTAGGTTAATTTAAGAAGTAAGAATGCTGTGTACCGTTCAAACTGTACCACTTACACGGTCACCTTTCAAGAGTGTTAAGATTTTGCATTGTTTTCAAGAGAGCGCAGTAGGGCCACACTGATCTGTTACGTTGTTCCTTTTTTTGAAAAGGCTTTAAGCGCCACTTTCTCATCCTTTCATAAAAAATGGTTTTTGTTAGGGTTTTGTCAATATATATTGCATGTTAATACTTATTTTGTGCTTCTTGTTAAAAGATGTATGTGTGCTCTCATCTTGGAGCCCATCTGTTTGTTTCTTTTTCTAGACAAGCAGCCGTTTTGAATGTACATACGGATTGGCTTTCTTATAAACTAATTATCTTCTTTTGGTATCCATTTACGAGTATTATTTTTGTAGCTGAGCTTTTGCATTGTTGTTCCAGAATCCGAGAAAGGAAGGAATCTGTGACTGTGCTATTGTGTGGCACGAGTGGCTGTGGGAAGTCCACATTGTCTTCTTTGCTGGTATCTATCAATTCTTAACCTATAATGCTGGTGATAATTGCCTGAATGAGAATATTGTTAACTGCTATTTTATATTTGTATATTTGTATCTCCTTCCGCTGATAAGATTGTTTATTTTTGGTTTGGCCTATAAGCTGTGGACGTTGCAAGTTGTATGAGTTACTTTCTCAATAGTAACTGTCTGCAAAGTTTTGCAAACCATTTTGAGATATAATAGTAATATCCATAAAGAGATTGCCTTTTGTGGGCTCTGTCTAGGAATATTTTTTGTTTAGTGGTTCTTTGGCTCAAAATGCACCCTGGTGTTTCTTGATAGATTGAAACACATCCTCATGTGACAAGCAATTGCTATGATGTAGATGAATTGCCTCTTGGTTATATATGTATGTCCCACATTTCAAGTGTAATTTTGTAACTAAGCGCTGCTGAAGGCCTTATCCTTCTATTGATTTTGCAGGGAAGCAGACTAGGAATCACGACCGTTATATCCACTGATTCGATAAGACACATGATGAGAAGCTTTGTAGATGAGAAGCAGAATCCGTTGCTCTGGGCATCAACGTACCATGCAGGGGAATGCTTAGATCCTGTTGCGGTTGCAGAAGCAAAAGCAAAAAGGAAAGCTAAAAAGAAGGCTGGGATGTCACATTCGTCTTCTAAGGATCCAATAAATGATAGTGGTTCTGACAGGAAATCTGATAATCAACAGCCGGAGGTGTGTTCAGGTGCTGAACTGATAAGCCGAAAACAAATGGCCATCGAGGGATTCAAGGCCCAAAGTGAAATGGTCATAGATAGTCTTGACCGGCTGATCACTGCATGGGAAGAACGTAAAGAATCAGTTATTGTAGAAGGAGTGCATTTGAGTCTCAATTTTGTGGTGAGTAAAATTTCACCCTTATTTCGTGGTGAGTGAATATCTTTAATTTTTTGTACTATAAATGTCACTGTTTTGCGAAAAATGTTGACTTTGATGACCTCCTGCGATGGGCAGATGGGCCTCATGAAGAAACATCCTTCAATTGTACCATTTATGATATATATTACCAGCGAAGATAAACACCTGGAGCGGTTTGCAGTCCGTGCAAAGTACATGACTTTAGACCCTGCAAAAAACAAGTATGTAAAGTACATCCGAAATATTAGAACGATACAAGAGTACCTGTGCCATCGGGCTGATAAGCATCTTGTCCCCAAGATCAATAATACCAATGTTGATAAAAGCGTTGCTGCCATCCATGCCACACTTTTCAGTTGCATTCGGAGGCTTGAGGCTGGGGAGCAGCTTTATGATCCAACCACTAACACAGTTAATGCAGTTTACGAGGAGTACAGAATTCAATGTGCAGCAAATTCTCTGAGCTCTAAGTGTATGTTTCAACTGATTCAAAGGCAAGGGTCATCAAGGCACTTGATGGCTCTTCTTAATACTGATGGCTCTGTCGCTAAGGCATGGCCAGTTGATTCAGTAGATAGTAATGGGAACCCTGTTATTGGTCCTGGTGCGAATGGTAGGATTGGAACACCATTGTATGGACCCTTGCAAATTGGGAAGGCTGAGCCTGTCAATATTCAGTTTGGCCACTTTGGTATTAGTGCTTGGCCTTCCGACACTGTTGGCACCAGTCATGCTAGCAGTCTTGACGAATCCAAGGCTGACGGGACTGGTACTGAGACTGGAAGTAGATATTACTCTTCATGCTGCAGCTCTCCTCGTATGTCAGATGGACCTGCCAAGGAGGTAACTTCTGTTTTTTTAGTTCAACCTTGGAACCAATTGCAATTTGCAGTGTTGGGAAGCGTGGTTGCAGATGTTACATAACCTGTTGCATTGGGTATTTTATGAGAATGTGAGTTGCTTTTGAGTCTTATGTTTGCGAAAAATTGAACGAATAGCCGTACAATCATTAGTCATTATACTCTAGTTTTTCAATAGGTAAATACATGTCTATAAATATGTTATAAATATACATGTATATGTATATGTATATGAATGTATGTGTGTGTGTCTGTGTTGCTTAACATATGGCTAGCTCAAAATTTATAATTTAAAACTTTTTTTAACCTAGTAGTTTTAATTTGATTCCATTACTTTTTAATTCACGTGGGAGAGCTCCTCACTCTACTAAGAGGAGCACACATCCAGTGGGTAACACAAACGCTTGTGAGATGGTGAAGAAAACTATAGCGCATGCCATGCAATAAAGTAGTGGATCTTGTGCTTTTTTTAAGTTTCTACATAAAATCATCGCATGTGCCCCCATTTTCTGGCTTACCTACTCTGCAAAATTGGATATTTTTGGATTGGATATGTTTTGATGCACTCTGTTGTATGTAGCTCAAGGAGGAGCAATCTGTGTCGGGCAGTGAGGAAGAAGTTGATGATGCCCCTCAAGTGGATAGTGATGAGGATCTAAGTGATGGTGACAATCATACTCACGAAGAGGTACAGAAAAGTTTATTTAATCACATGTGCATTTTTCTTAAGAGTAGAAGGAAATTGATATTACCTCGAAGAGATGTTAGGAACATGAATTTTCTCAAAAGGGGAATTGGTAATGAATCTCAAAGATTGAGCTTCCATCTATGCTCTCTGCTCTATTAGAGTGTATTAACTGTTAGATTTGGTGTAGTGGTTTGGCTACTCACTCGCTAGGCATGAGGTCTCGGGTTCAAGGCTTATCTCCCATTCCTTGAATGTTGGTGGCCCTAGTTAGGGCAATGTTGTATCTCCTCACCATTAAAGAAAAAAATTAGTGTATGGTATGACCTTGATTCAAATAGCTGATGTTGACAACGTCTCTCACTATCTCGCTAGGCATAACAAGTTCTCACCATTTGGTACAGTGGGTCATAGTTTTAAATCCAGCAGTCGCAGTTGCAGTTGAGTTCAAGATCTTGTTGTTGCAAAAAAGGGCTTCGGGGGCATAACTTGATTGGTTGCAGTTATTGCGAGACATTCTAACATAACAATTAAAGCTAATTTTGTGTTACGTAAATGGATGTTATGTTACATAACGATCAATTATTTAATGCCATGAAGTGGGTTGCAACTAAATTTGAAGTCAGAAAGACGCTATGCCCCTGGATTCTGGTCTTATAATATGCATTGCATTCCTCAGATGGAAGGATCTGTCGACGAGGAATCGACAAAGTCAGACGAAGAGTATGATGATCTGGCAATGCAGGATGAGCAAGGGGATGGGTATTGGTCAGATGATGACGACAACTTCAAGGACAAGTGCTCGCTCTCCTCAAATGATCTGACATCCTTGAGCAATAACCACAAGAAAGGAGAGAGATACCCACCGACCCTGAAGATGTATCTCAAAGCCAAAAGCGAGCCTGTGTCAGACCCACCGGGTTCGTACTCTTCCCTCATGCAGAGGACCGAGAAGAAAAGCAATGTTTGGATGAAGAAACGCTCCCTCAGCAATCCTGCTTTCGGAAAGCATGGGGTCGCTGGTCCAGTACATTCTGTTGGCCCAGAGAGGTAAAGCAACAGGTTTTGTCTCGGTTTTGAGCAAGCAACTATTAAGTGTATTTGGTTTTGTTTTCTATTTGTTTTTAACTTCTCAGAAACTTAAAACTAAGTTGTGGAAACAAAATTTTCTAGTTTTTGTGTATATATATATTTGTTTTCAGTTTTTCCAAGTTTGAGTGGAAAATGAAAATAAAAAGAAAAATAAGAAAAAAATATTTTCAAAACTTTATTTTTAATTTTTCAAAAACCAAAAATTGCAGACCAAAAACGATACTAATAAGACCCTAAATTGTAAGACCTCTTCTATTTGGTAAGTTAAAAGTGCAAAGACCCAGGTTACTTAATCAAACCTCGTTGTACATTGGTTGTTACAATAAGGGTAAATGCCTCACATATATCCAAAATTGTTACTTGAAATCAAAGTGACTCACGAGAATAGAAGTGATCCATTTTGTTCTTATATGCAATTCAAGGTTTTGTATGTGTTAATGTTGATGTGAATCCGGCCTCACATAGCTCGCCTGCCTCTCAATTTTTACTTCCATCAAACACATCCTCCTAACTATCTGTTGGTATGAATGAGATTCCATCCTTCCGACCTGATGGGATTTGAGCAGTCTAATTTGAACTAATTGTGTATTATGCACATGTTTCTGGCTATTAATAGACTCAAAAGAAATTGGGAAGAGTTGCATTATATAGGACCCGTTTGCTTTGAAGGAAGACATTTTCTTCCAGAAAAAAATTGTCAAGTATTTTCATTGACAAATATTATTTTACTAAAAGATTTTGTTTGTTTAGCTTAAGGAAGTAATTTCATTATTAATGTTTTCATGGAATTCACTCTTGATCAAGTTGAGATTGAAGTAAGATATAAGACGTGGCAAATGAAAGAAATGTTCTCCTTTCCATTGAAAAAAAAAAAAGTCATTCCTTCTCCTTCTTGCTCTATGGAGGAAAACATTTTATATTAAAGCAAGGATTGGTATTCATTTGTATAATGACGCCATAGAAACATGCAAAATAGCTTTTCTGTCACAATAAACGGAGCCTTATGATTGGGGGGTACATTTGATGAAATTAAAAGCTAGGGATCAAATTCAATTGCAAGCAATAATATAGGGGCTCTATAAGGTATTTATCTTCTAATAAAAATGCATAAGTAAACCACATACTTAATTTGGTACTTCAGTATAATGAAAGCTGTGAAGGAGCTTCAACATTTTTGCTGTTGTGGGTCATTATCACTCTAATTATGTTTTTCAATTGTTGGTCGCAGATGAGTGTTTTGTCTGACCGTGGATTCAGGAATGGGAAATATGTCTCTGAAAATGAACGGTAAGAAGTCTTGTTTACTTAGAAGTACATTAGTGAGCAATATGGTTTTAGGAAAGAACATGAATCTTGTTATGACGACCGGTTGCCAAAAAGTTATCTAGGACACTAAAGAGCTAACATGTACTCACCATGTCAGAAACTAGGAGCATCATGTTAATTTTGTCCCTTTAATACGTTCATCTTAATCAATTATTCGTCGAGTGTTTATTAAATCGTGTTATTCTTGTTGGTTGTCCCTAGTATGTTGTTTCTTTCAGGTATTTATGAAGCATAACATCTTTCTTGTTTTTTGGCCTATTTGGTATCATTTTCATGTATAGGTTTTATATTTTTGAGAAACTAAATCAGGTTTTGAAAACGATTTTTCTTGTTCTTCGTTTCCTATTTTTAAGTTTATTTAAATTGAGAAAAACAATTAAAACAAGAAAAAATCATTTGCAATATATGTGTTTCTAAACAACGAAAATTGCAAACGGAAAATGATACCAAACATAATAGTGTTCTGTTTCTTTTGCCTATCCTTTTGGCATTCTTGAAGTAAAAGCATATATGATTTTGCTAGTGCAGCCTTACAGTTAAATGATCTGATTGAGTTTTACGTAGGATTGATTGTTCAAAAAAGTTGCTCATATTTCCCTTCCGGTGGAAAAATGAGCCATGTTGGGATCTCAGTATTGTAGAATTGGACCCAGAATCAGTATTAGGCTTTAGTTTTTTCTTTTGAAATTGAAATTACATTTCCATCGACTTGAGAATGAGCTATACAGAAACCATCCCAATTCTTTCGAGTGGGAGTTGGGGTGTTGATGAGCCAAACCTAAGCTTGTGGCTAGGATTGTGAATGTTCTGCTCAGCTTGAAGACTGAAATTGCCGGGCTCTTAATATTTTAACCTTTTGGCGTAGTTGAACGTGAACTTGTTTTCACACGTTTTAAGCTGAGTGTACTTTGTTTGGGGTTATTTAGGCAGTTTGACTTCCTATAGCGCAAATTTGTGCAGATAGGTACATTACGCTCATAATATAGTTTTTGAGTTTGGCATGTTTTGGCTTGTGTTTTGTCGAGATTGAGTTTTGTGGGTTCAAACTTGGCTTGTCAATCTAGAAGAAATCATGCGCTGAGGAACTCTGCTGGTTTGAATAGTGCGCATGTGATTGCACATGGTTGAGGAAATAACACAGCAGAGACATGCTCAAGGACGTCATTGTTTTAATAAAACCTGAGCTCAAGGTTGGGGAAATTATTTGGTACACCGGAACAAATGTGGGCATCGAGGACAACTGTATTATCAAAGAAGATGTGAAGGAAGCAATTTGATAACTCCTCCCGTTTTTGTAGAATGTTTAGCTGGACATGGGGAGCTTGGACTAAACTTTTTTTTTTTTTTTTTTTTTGGGGGGGGGGTAGGGGGGAGGTTTTCGTTCCAATTAGTTTAAGGATCCATAAACAAGGGAATCAAAGACTTAGGCTGGGCTTCCACAATCAAATCGGAAACTTTTCTCTCACTTTTCAATGCACACTTGTGCCTTTTCTGTCCTTTTCGCAGGAGTATTCATTTGAGTGCTTGCTTTTAAGATGCATGCTACCGTTAAGTCATGACTCTTTTGAGGTTGGACTATTGATATTATTGGAGAAATTAATTCTCCTTTGAGCAAATAATGCTCATACATTTGGTGGGCACCAATTATTTCACCAATAGGTTGTGGTTAAATCATATAAGAGTGTCAATCAGCAAGATGTCATAGGCTTTAGCACATAGTACATCATGTGTAGGATTGCAGTCCTTGAGTCCATCACCGTGGATCAAGCTAGGGTGTTCAATGTTTTTAAAGTAATAGTGAATATTGATGTTTAATTCAACTCCATATTATGCTCAAGCTGAAGGCCTGACCTAAGGTAAACATTGAAAATATGGTTAATGATAACCCAACAAAAAGTAGCATGAGTTGTTGCTCAGGACCCCTTTCGAGCATACAGTACCTTGAAACGGGATGCAACAGGGACTACTCTCACTTAACGTGTGACCATGATGTTGTCCTGCCCCTTGAGGTCAATGTTCAATCAAAGAGAGTTGTTCGTTAAAGCAAGCGTTTCCAGTCCTGAGTATTGGGTATTGCCATGATGGATGAGCTAAATGACATTAATTAGGAGCCAATTGATGCTCTCCATAAGCTCAAGAAGCAAAGGAAGAGAGTGACTAAGGTTTATAGTAAAAAGGTCAAACTTAAGTCTTTTGATATAAGAGATTTGGTTTTGAAAGTCATTCTCCCCTTAAGGCAAAAGATAGTCTTTGGCAAATGGTCCCTGATTAGGAAGATCCATTCAAGGTAATTGAAACATTTGGGTGAAAAAAATACTTGCTTTAAGTTCTTAATGGAAAAATCTATCCAATGTCATTAGTGCCAAGTTTCTTGAAGAAGTACATGCCTTCAATTTGAGGCGCAAGTAAAGAAATTGTGAAGTTCCAATTCTCGAAATTGTGGGCATAGTTCAAACACTAATGTCTAGAAAATGAGGGAAGTTAGGCTTGAGGTTTGATTCTTAGATAGCCTTTTGAGTCTGGTTACGTATCTTTAAAAGGTTACTTGAAGATAAAAAATAGGAAATAGCAAAATGAGTAGCAATTAAGAGACTCTTATGTGAAAATTTGGGTTAAAGAATCAGAACTTGAATAGAGAGGTTAACACAAAATTTGTATTAGGTATGTGTTTTATTAATATATGCGAGGTGCAAATTCAAAAAGGCAGACCTCGATTCATGAAAATGTAAAAATGTATAGTGCGTTTTGTGTTAAAAGTATTGAACTACATAAATCTGTCCCTAAGGAAGCATTGGTAGTAGGCTAGCTTTGTCGTTATCTTCTCGTGCTCGACATGAGTTTTGAATTGTTCCTGGATATTGTTCAATGCTTAGCTAGCTTGCCTTGGCTTCTTCTACTCCAGTATAAAGGTGAATCAAGGTTGAATCTGTTTCCTCCTTTGCCCTTTAACTTACAAACCTCTCCCTTGAGCCATGTAAGTTGCTTCTTGAGGTATTTGATATGATGTTTCTTTGTCTGGATTGTTAGAGCAACTTGGTAACTTGCAAGGCTCATAACCTTGAGGTCATAGGTCCAAATCATCTCTTCCTAAGATTCTTTAAAAGGAGTGGCTTGTTGGTCTGTGTTGTTCCATTCCTGCAGTCCCTTGTCGTTGGCTTGGAAGTTCGAAGTCATGGTTGGGATGGAAGGCCTGAGTGTTCTTAATGCCTCCAGTCAGGATTTTGTGCTCCTTAAAAGGTCTTGGACTTGCGTAGATTCATGAGTAAGTGTTGTTTCGATTTCCTGGAGTTCCTATGGGACGAGTGGAGCCATTTTGGGGTCGTTCATCAATTCCCTCACTTTTAAGACAACGTTCGGACAACTGCTTGGATTAGTCAGCTCCGCAAATGGCAGCAAAGTAGCTCCTCGAGTTTGAAAGCTCTTGCGAAGGACTAAGGATCCAACGATTGTAAAAGTAGCTCCTCGGTTGCCTCAATCTTGTTATCACATTCGGCAAGATAATGGAGGTGGATGCCGCCTGAAGTCGTAAGGGAGGCGGGCTATTTCTGACTTTCTAGTGCCTCAGGTATAAAAATGCTATTGTGCCTCTGGAGTATTGCTGCTGAAAGTGCAAAAGACAAGGGCAAAGTGTCTCGAGGGAAACTGGCACCCTCTGACATCCCTTGTTCAATACTCCTAACTTCCTTGAGGTTTATGGATTCTATAGGTCTAACCTTTTAGCCTTCATCAGTTGTCAATAGAAGGGTCGCTGATTAGTCCATGAATGTTAAGAATTGTTAAGTTTGAAATAATTAGTTCTTGGGTTCCAACCTCCTGCACTATTTCAAGAGCTTTAGTGGCTTCAAAGACCTGCTAAGCCAGCATGAACAAAGCTTAAATGATGGCTTTGGTAGGGGATATAGTTGTGGTAACGTGTTCAGTCTGAATACTGTTTGTTACCTTCTAAAGAACAGAGGAAGCAAACTCCTCTGCTTCTAGAGCGAACCTTCGAAGGTTTAGTAATCTGAGTTGAGGTTTGAGAGTGGGTCTTCCTTGGTGAGTCCTCCAATATCTCTCCTGGACTAATAATGCCTGAATTAAGCAAATAATGCTTGAGAGTCAGTATTGCAGGGGAAAGAAATGGAAGAATTAGGTTCTAAAAAGATAATATGAGATAATGGGCCTAAGATATAAGACCACCTACGTTATCTTAGAGGATCAACTCTTCTTAACTGGAGAAGATAAACTTTCTGATATTTTCTCTGCATCTGGGGATGCTTATTGAGCTTGCACTTCTGAAGATGGTTGAGGCGATATAATGGCTCTTGAGACCTCCCTTGATTTGGAGGGTGTTTGGATGTCAAATCATTTCATCAATTTTTTAACTTATCCTGACAAGTACGCGTTTGTTGTTTTGGGCCGCCGCGGGGGGGTGTGTTTTTAACTAAGTGAAAATTGTGCATTTACGATTGATGTAGTTTTAGTTAAGGGATGCACATGCCTAGAAAGTGATTGAGGAAATAACAAGTGGAGGCGCTAGAGGACAACAACATCATAATAAAATAGGGCTCCAGCTCAAGGCGGTTATCGAGGATGCTAAAACAAATGTGGGCCTCGAGGACAATAGCGAAATCAAAAGAGGCATGAAGCAGGATGCTATTCCTCAACAACTTTTTCCTTCTTTAGGTGGAAGAGTTAGTGTAATTACACATTGCTTTGTAATACAATTAGAGTGTTGGTGACGGTGTTCGAAAAGGTATATTTTATATGCTTTCTCTCATTGTTTCCTGCATTCAACTCTTATAGCGAATTTAAGTTGCATTGTTGGTCCAACTAATTGAATCGAACTCAAGATAGGACGTTAATCACTCAAGCCTATCTCCAGCGCAGTTCACAACTCTCGAGCGTCAGAGGTAAGGTGTTGAAGAGTGTTCTATGTTGATCCACTCCAACTGCTGCTTAAGCTAGGTCAACTTTCCTTTATGTTCATTAACTAATTATTTAATTGTGAAAGTCGCCTTAATTGGATTATTAACAAAATCCACACAATTGAAAATCGAATTCAAATACGCCCAAGAATACGAAAAATAATAAAAGTGATCAGTTAAGGTCAATCATGTGAGGTTCAACCCGTTTTACCCTCCAGTCGTGCTTAATTCGATTCCATGTTTGTTCCTAAACACAATTAGTAGCGTAAATACCACTAATTTAAGTAAAGGAGCCACTCTAGTCAACTCGAGTTTGTGACCCTCCAACAACTCCCTAGTAGGCTCCACTAATTGCATTGTATGTCCAATTAAGACTATTTTGCTCAAGGAAAAACCATTTTCTTTCAAAAAAAATTTTACACCTCAAATTACTTTTAGCAACGTTTTTTTTTTTTTTTTTTTTTTTCTTCTTCAGAGCTCTTCCTTTGTCCAATTTAATTATATAAATTATACTACATTTGTGTTTGGTTCATTTAAAATGAATGAAAAATTAAGGATGTATGGATAAAATAAATGTTTTTCACTTTGAAAGGGCAATCTCTTCATCATTTTACATAGAATATTAATTTTTCGTATGATGAAAAATTATTTCTTTTGACCTGTTATTACTAGTGTGTCACTATTTATGAAATCAGGATAAAAAGGGACATTTGACCGAGACTCTTGAATAAAGCTCTCGGTTTTGAACATCTAAAACGATGGATGATTTGATTTTAAGGTTTGCATTTAATTTGAATTGAGTTTGACCGTTTGGCCTCACCTATGAATTGACCTGCCCCAAACTGCCAACGACTTGACTTGGTAAAACCATTAGCTAAATAGGGTTAAATGGACCCAAACCATTAGTGGGTCCACTCGTTGGGGATATTCTTCGCATTGACTTGATTAAGATTGACATTAACACATTATACATGTTATAAAAATTGACTGAATTATACAACAGAACAAAACAACCCCTAAGTGCCTTCAACTATGAATAATTTAAAGGGTTGTTTATATTTTAGTATTTTGGTATTTTTAAAAATAATTAAAAGGATCCTAACTTTTTTGACTTAATAAAAAGACTTTTAATTTTTTTTTCATATTAACAAAAATGCCCATCTCCAGCGTGATGACGTCATTTCCATCAACAGAGCTGACATGGCAATTATTTTTTTTATATTAATGTTATAGTACTATTCAATATTCTTATTCTTACTTTATAAGTACAAAATTTAATATATTGTATTATAAAAAAATTATCTTTTTCACTTAATTTGTTTAAAATATGGTTACTAAAGGGTATTTTTGTCATTTCATTGTGACATTAATAAAAAAATGCAGTTGTCACTTCAACTTTGTAGCCAAAAAATAATGTTATCATGCGGGAGGGTGGACTTTTTATTAATACGATAAAAACTTAGCAGCCCTTTATTAATACGACAAAAATTTAGGACCCCTTTTGTTAATCCAAAAAGGCTCGAGTCCTTTTTATTATTTTCAAAAATATCGGAGTACTAAAATGTAAATAAACTTATGTAGGGATTATTTTGGAATTAAACTACCGTATGGGAATTGTACAATTGAAGAGGGCCAAAAGAATCTGGAAACCCGCGCAGACGCATACCTGTTGGAGGGATTTGAAGGGGGAGAAGTATAAGGTATACAAGGAGGAGGCCAAGCTCGGGTGGGGCTTTGAGGGAGATACAAACCAGATGTGGAACCAACTGGCCCAAAAGATCAGAGGACCGACACAAGAAGTTCTCGGCACGTCAAAGGGAAGGATACCAAACAACAGAGAGTCCTGTAGGTGGTGCGAGGAGGTCCAAGAGAAGATTAAGGCGAAACGAGTTTGTTTCAAAGAGTGCGATCATAACAGAGATGAGGATAAGCGATATCGGTATCTGCAAGCCAGGAGAGAAGCAAAGAGAGCAGTCAGAGAAGCACAATCAAGAGCTTATGAGGATTTCTACAAAAGACTGGAGACCAAGGAGGGTGCGATGGACTTATATAGAATCGCCAAAGCTAGAGAAAGGAAGACTAGGGACTTGGACAGAATACAATGCATAAGAGGGGAAGATGGACAGGTACTCATGAACATGCAACTGATTAAGACTAGGTGGAAAATGCACTTCCACGAGCTATTCAACGAACAAGGAGCGACAGAGATATCCTTAGGTGATCTTCAAAATCTGAGGAGCATCAAAACCACTGTTACTGTAGGCAAATTAGCCCCGAGGAAGTCAAGGAAGCCCTGAAATTCATGGGAAAGGGGTAAAGCAGTTGGCCCAGATGGCATACCCATAGAAGTATGGAAATGCCTTGGGCAGAAGGGCGTCAGTTGGCTGACTAAACTATTTAACCAAATCCTTCTGGGTGAGAAGATGCCTGAGAAATGGAGGAAGAGCACAGTGATTCCAATATATAAGAACAAAGGCGACATTCAGAGTTGCGCCAACTATCGGGGTATCAAACTAATGTACCACACTCTGAAGTTGTGGGAACGGGTCATAGAGAGGAGGTTAAGGCAATAGACAGAGGTGTCCAAGAACCAATTCCAATTTATGCCCGGGGGATCAACAATAGAAGCCATCCACATCCTAAGGCGAACGATAAAGCAATACTGGGAGAGACAAAAGGACCTTCACATGGTTTTCATTGATTTAGAGAACGCATATGATAGAGTGCCAAGGGAGGTCCTTTGGAGAGTTTTGGATAGGAAATGCATCCCCGTGCCATACATCCGAGCCATTAGAGACATGTATGAGGAGGCACAGACTATGGTGTGTACAGTGGACGGGGAGACAGACACTTTTCTAATAACAGTAGGGGTACACTAGGGGTCTGCTTTGAGCCCCTATCTGTTTATTCTGGTTATGGACGGGCTCACTAGGCACATCCAGGGATGTGTACCGTGGTGCATGCTTTTTGCAGATGACATAGTGTTGGTGGGGGAGTCACGGGAAGAGGTAAATGAGAAGCCGGAAATGTGGAGAGGGGTACTAGAGTCGAAAGGTTTACGACTAAGTAGAGCCAAGACCGAGCACATGGAACTCAAGTTCGATCCCTCCACCACGCTTAGCCGGGAAGACGTCAAGATTGGATCTGAGGCCATGTCGAAGAAAGAGAGCTTCAGGTACTTGGGGTCCATGATACAGCACAACGACGAAGTTGACGAGGATGTCAACCACCAGATTAAAGCGGGATGGCATAAGTGGAGGATGGCCTTCGCGGTACTTTGTGATAGAAAGTTCCCCCTTGAAGCTAAAGGGAAGATACTATAAGACAGTTGTGAGGCCAGCCATGACGTATGGGGCGGAGTGCGGGGCGATGAAACAATAGCACACACAGAAGATGAAGGTGGTGGAGATGCGAATGCTGAGGTGGATGTGCGGACACACAAGGAAGGATAGGATCAGAAACGACGTCATAAGAGGCAAATTGAGCGTAGCCCCCATTGAAGATAAACTGAGGGAGCAACGTTTGAGGTGGTTCGAACATGTTAGAAGGAGACCGGACAACGCTCCAGTAAGGAGATGCGAACAGCCCCTTACTACACTAGGCAGGAGAGGAAGAGGCAGGCCAAAGAAGAGATGGGTTGAGACGATCCGACAAGACCTCACCCACTTAAACCTTCGGGAGGAGATGGCCATAGATAGGGCCCAATGGAGGGCTAGTATAGGGGTTATAGATGCTCCAGTTGGAGTAGGATAGTCTAACTTACTAGTGCTAGGCCTTGACATCCTCCTGGCACACTTAGGTTTTGTACTTGCCCTCATGAGCTGCTACTTGCCTACCTATCCTTTGATTTTTGCTTGTTATGGCTTGCTTTGAGTTTGTTGTTTGCTCGCCGTGTGTTTTGCCTTACTCATGCTTTGATGCCCTCCTGTTGCCAGGTCACATGCTCTATGTTGTGGACCAGCTTCTCACGTTGGGGGTCCTCGGAAACAACCTCTCTTTAGGGTAGTCCTCTGAAGGGGGAAGGCCGCATACATCTACCCCCCGACCTTGCTTTTGTGGGAGCCTTCAGGCACTGGGCTTGTTGTTCTTGTTGTATAGGAATTGTACAATTGAAGGGAATAAATTGAGTATTTTAGATATATGTTTGATATATATAATCCATTTTTTTAATAATTAAATATATTTTATGATATATATTGTATATTAAATTAGATTTATTTACGTAGATTATTCTTGATACGAACTTAGCTCAAATCAAGCTCAACCAATGGAATCAAACACTCAATTAGGGTTTAATTAGGTCTATGAGGCAGTAAAATGGTTGCCCCATTGAATAATGTATGTATATAAGTAAGTATTGCTCTAATAAATTGAGTAATTATATTGAAGAAATGGGAGAAGACATAGAGAGAATTTGAGGGAGAAGAAGAAGAAGGCACTTCACCCATGATCTCATTCTAACTAACTCTCACTTATTTATAGAAGGAGGAGCAAAATATTTAGAAAAATATCTAAGGGTGAGATGGCAAAGGAGAAGGACTCAAGACGGTTGTTGGTGCTAGTAGGCGAACTGTAGATTGGGGGTTGGCAGCTGAGGTCCTGATGGATGCGGAGCAAACACCATGTCTGTACCCACCAATTGCGAACTTGGAGGGTGTTACCGCGCCATATTTGTATCAATGCCACCTCCTTGAGAGGATCCTCATCCTCGAGGATCGAAAGTGGGGAAACGGAGTTGGAAGTCATGGAGAAACTCCCAAGTAGCGTCAACAGGACTTTGGCCAACCCATTGAACCAAAACCTGAGTGGAAGCAACACGGCGATGTTTGACCATCAGGTGATCCAATATAGCGGTGGGTTTTTTTTTTTTTTTTTGGGGGGGGGGGGGGGGGGGGGGGGGGGGAGCAACTGGCAGCCACGTATTTGGCAACGGAGTACTGGTGGTGGGAACAAAGAAACTTTACTTTAAAAGAGAAACATGCACAGTGTGGTGTATGGCGACGTGGGCAAGTAGAGCAAGCCGGTAAGTAGCAGAGCCTACCCGGTCCAAAATGCAGAGAGGGCCCTAATAATCGGGTGCCAGCTTGTGGAAGCGCCTGGTAGCCACACTATGTTGGCGGTAAGGCTGTAGCTTAAGCCATGCACAGTTGCTTATCCGGAACTCGTGTTCAACACGATGTCGATCAGCCAGCTGCTTTATGAAGTTCTGAGCACGGAAGAGATGATGGCGGAGGCGGCTAATAGTCTCTTCGTGAGCTATTAAATTGCGATCAACAGCGTCAACTGAGGACTCTCCCGGAAAGTAAGGGAGATGAACTGGAGGCGGTTGACCATAGAGGAGCTGAAAAGGTGTGGCCTAAGCTGAAGATTGAAAGGTGGTGTAGTGTTGTACCACCATTCTTCCAGAGGAAGCCAACAAGTCCATACAGTGTAAGTAAGTCTCCACAATGTAAGTAAGTCTCCAAACAGTGATTGAGGACCTTCATTTGCCCGTCTGATTGCAGGTGATAGGATGAGGAAAGATTGAGGTGAGTCCCCAACCGAGAAAAGAGTTCACGCCAAAAGATGCTAGTGAATATCGGGTCACGATCACTTACGATAGTTTCCGGAAGGATATGAAGGTGGTAGATTTGATCGAAAAAGATGTGGGTGACACTGATAGCGGTATAAGGATGGGCGAGAGACAGGAAATGGGCATATTTGGTGAGGCGATCGACGACCACAAAAATAACCAAACGACCCTCTGATGGAGGCAGACCTTCGATGAAGTCAAGGGATATTATGCTATTCCACACAGAAGTGGGAATCGAAAGGGGTTGGAGAAGACTAGCTGGTGCCGACGTGTCATATTTATTTTGCTGACAAACGGAGCATTGATGGATGCAAGCATGTATATCCTGGTGGAGTCCCTTCTAGTAGAATAATGGCCGGATACTACAATAAGTGGCATCAATCCCCGAACGACCTCCTTGGGCGAAATCGTGAAGCCAAAGCAAGATGGCTTGACTAAGTTTGGAGTATTTCTGAACAACTAGGCGGCCATTGTATCTTAGATGACCTTGTCGCCAGGAGTAGCGAGGATGAGAAAGTGGTTCTGCTAGTTTATCGGTGATGATGTGAGATAAGGCAGGGTCGCTGGACCAAGAGTCTTTGAAGTGGTCCAGAAAGTTAGAGGAAATGGAGGATAATGCCATGCATAGGACTTCCGTGCCGGAAAGGCGAAATAGAGCATCTACAGCCCTGTTCAGCACCAGTGCTTCCTCTACCTGGTATGATGGGATATATTGGGGTAAAATAAAGTTATATTGGTATGTGTGAAATAAATAGTTGTGTATGATGAGTCATACATTGTGTATGCTAAGTCATAAATGTGTAAAATGAACTTACGTAGGTGTGTTTCAAGTAATTAGTGTTGTATGACTTATCATACGCAATGTATGATGAGCTGTTTGGGTGTAAAATCAAGTTTTGCAAAGATATTTATGGTTTTGCTGGTATAATGGGGTTCAATCAGCTTTTATACGGGTTTTTCATGTAATTATTGGTGTATGTTGGGACATATTGGTGTAAAATGAAGTTATATTGGTGTGTGTGAAATAAATAGTTGCGTATGAAGAGTCATACATTGTGTATGTTAAGTTATAAATGTGTAAAATGGACTTGCATAGGTGTATTTCAAGTAATTAGTGCTGTGTGACTTGTCATACACAATGTATGATAAGTTTTTCAGGTGCAAAACCAAGCTTTGCATAAAAATTTATGGTTTTGCTGGTATAATGGGGTTCAGTCAGCTTTTATGAGTGTTTTTCAATTAATTATTGGTGTATGATGGGATATATTGGTGTAAAACAAAGTTATATTCATGTGTGTTAAATAAATAGTTGTGCATGATGAGTCATACATTGTGTATGTTAAGTTATAAATGTGTAAAATGGACTTACCCAGGTGTGTTTCAAGTAATTAGTGTTGTATAACTTACCACACACAATGTATGACGAGTTGTTTGGGTGTAAAATCAAGCTTTGCATACATATTTATGGTTTTGCTGGTATAATCTGGGATCAATCAGCTTTTATGAGAATTTTTCAAGTAATTATTGGTGTATGATGGAATATATTGGTGTAAAATGATGCTATATTCGTGTGTGTCAAATAAATAGTTGCGTATGATCAGTCATATATTGTGTATGTTAAGTTATAAATGTGTAAAATGGACTTACATAGGTGTGTTTCAAGTAATTAGTGCAGTATGACTTATCATGCGCAATGTATGATGAGTTGTTTGGGTGTAAAATCAAGTTTTGCAAAGATATTTATGGTTTTGCGGGTATAATGGGGTTCAATCAGCTTTTATGAGTGTTTTTCATGTAATTATTGGTGTATGTTGGGACATATTGGTGTAAAATGAGGTTATATTGGTGTGTGTGAAATAAATAGTTGTGTATGATGAGTCATACATTGTGTATGTTAAGTTATAAATGTGTAAAATGGACTTACATAGGTGTGTTTCAAGTAATTAGTGTTGCATGGCTTATCATACACAATGTATGATGAGTTGTTTGGGCGTAAAATCAAGCTTTGCATACATATTTATGGTTTTGCTGGTATAATGTGGGTTCAATCAGCTTTTATGAGTGTTTTTCAAGAAATTATTGGTGTGTGATCGTATATATTGGTGTAAAACGAAGTTGTATTCGTGTGTTTTAAATAAATAGTTGTGTATGATGAGTCATACATTGTGTATGTTGAGTTATAAATGTGTAAAATGGACTTACATAGGTGTGTTTCAAGTAATTAGTGCTGTATGACTTATCATACACAATGTATGATGAGTTGTTTGGGTGCAAAATTAAGCTTTGCATACATATTTGTGGTTTTACGGGTACAATGGGGTTCAATCAGCTTTTATGAGTGTTTTCCAAGTAAATATTGGTGTATGATAGGATATATTGGTGTAAAATGAAGTTATATTGGTATGTGTGAAATAAATAGTTGTGTATGATGAGTCATACATTGTGTATGCTAAGTTATAAATGTGTAAAATGAACTTACGTAGGTGTGTTTCAAGTAATTAGTGCTGTATGACTTATCATACGCAATGTATGATAAGTTGTTTTGGTGTAAAATCAAGTTTTGCAAAGATATTTATGGTTTTGCTGGTATAATGGGGTTCAATCAGCTTTTAGAGTGTTTTTCATGTAATTATTGGTGTATGTTAGGATATATTGGTGTAAAATGAAGTTATATTAGTGTGTGTGAAATAAATAGTTGCATATGATGAGTCATACATTGTGTATGTTAAGTTATAAATATGTAAAATGGACTTACATAGGTGCGTTTCATGTAATTAGTGCTGTATGACTTATCACACACAATGTATGATGAGTTGTTTGGGTGTAAAATCAAGCTTTGCATACATATTTATGGTTTTGCTGGTACAATGTGGGTTAAATCCGCTTTTATAAGTATTTTTCAAGTAATTATTGGGGTATGATGGGATATATTGGTGTAAAATGAAGTTATATTCGTGTGTGTTAAATATATAGTTGTGTATGATAAGTCATACATTGTGTACATTAAGTTATAAATGTGTAAAATGGATTTACATAGGTGTGCTTCAAGTAATTAGTGCCGTATAACTTATCATACACAATGTATGATGAGTTGTTTGGGTGCAAAATCAAGCTTTGCATACATATTTGTGGTTTGACAGGCATAATGGGGTTCAATCAGCTTTTATGAGTGTTTTCCATGTAATTATTTGTGTATGATGGGATATATTGGTGTAAAATAAAGTTACATTGGTATGTGTGAAATAAATAGTTGTGTATGATGAGTCATACATTGTGTATGCCAAGTCATAAATGTGTAAAATGAACTTACATAGGTGTGTTTTCAAGTAATTAGTGTCGTATGACTTATCATACGCAATGTATGACGAGTTGATTGGGTGTAAAATCAAGTTTTGCAAACATATTTATTGTTTTGCGGGTATAATGGGGTTCAATCGGCTTTTATGAGTGTTTTTTCATGTAATTATTGGTGTATGTTGGTGCATATTGGTTTAAAATGAAGTTATATTGGTGTGTGTGAAATAAATAGTTGTGTATGATGAGTCATACATTGTGTATGTTAAGTTATAAGTGTGTAAAATGGACTTACATAGGTGTATTTCAAGTAATTAGTGCTACATGACTTATCATACACAATGTATGATGAGCTGTTTAGGTGTAAAATCAAGCTTTGCATACATATTTATGGTTTTGCTGGTATGATGGGGTTCAATTATCATTTATGAGTGTTTTGCATGCAACTATTGGTATATGGTGCAATATATTGGAGTAAAATGAAGTTATATTGGTATGTGTGAAATAAATAGTTGGGTATGATGAGTCATACATTGTGTATGTTTAGTTATAAATGTGATAAATGGACTTACATAGGTGTGTTTCAAGTAATTTGTACTGTAAGACTTATCATACACAATGTATGATGTGTTGTTTGGGTGTAAAATCAAGCTTTGCATACATATTTATTGTTTTGCTGGTATAATGTGGGTTCAATCAGCTTTTATAAGTGTTTTTCAAGTAATTATTGGTGTGTGATGGGATATATTGGTGTAAAATGAAGTTATATTGGTGTGTGTTAAATAAATAGTTGTGTATGATGAATCATACATGGTGTATGTTAAGTTATGAATGTGTAAAATGGACTTACATAGGTGTGTTTCAAGTAATTATGCTGTATGACTTATCATACACAATGTATTATGCGTTGTTTGGGTGCAAAATCAAGCTTTGCATACATATTTGTGGTTTTACGGGTATAATGGGGTTCAATCCGCTTTTATGAGTGTTTTCCATGTAATTAATGGTGTGTGATGGGAAATATTGGTGTAAAATGAAGTTATATTGGTATGTGTGAAATAAATAGTTGTGTATGATGAGTCATACATTGTGTATGCTAAGTTATAAATGTGTAAAATGAACTTACGTAGGTGTGTTTCAAGTAATTAGTGCTGTATGACTTATCATACGCAATGTATGATGAGTTGTTTGGGTGTAAAATCAAGTTTTGCAAAGATATTTATGGTTTTGCTGGTATAATGGGGTTCAATCAGCTTTTATGAGTGTTTTTCATGTAATTATTGGTGTAGGTTGGGATATATTTCTATAAAATGAAGTTATATTGGTGTGTGTGAAATAAATAGTTGCGTATGATGAGTCATACATTGTGTATGTTAAGTTTTAAATGTGTAAAATGGACTTACATAGGAGTGTTTCAAGTAATTAGTGCTATATGACTTATCATACACAATGTATGATGAGTTGTTTGGGTGTAAAATCAAGCTTTGCATACATATTTATGGTTTTGCTGGTATAATGTGGGTTCAATCAGCTTTTATGAGTATTTTTCAAGTAATTATTTGGGTATGATGGGATATATTGGTGTAAAATGAAGTTATATTCGTGTGTTTTAATAAATAGTTGTGTATGATGAGTCATACATTGTGTACGTTAAGTTATAAATGTGTAAAATTGACTTACATAGGTGTGTTTCAAGTAATTAGTGTTGTATGACTTATCATACACAATGTATGATGAGTTGTTTGGGTGCAAAATCAAGCTTTGCATACATATTTGTGGTTTTACAGGTATAATGGGTTTCAGTCAGCTTTTACGAGTGTTTTCCATGTAATTATTTGTGTATGATGGGATATATTGGTGTAAAATAAAGTTATATTGGTATGTGTGAAATAAATAGTTGTGTATGATGGGTCATACATTGTGTATGCTAAGTCAAAAATGTGTAAAATGAACTTACGTAGGTGTGTTTCAAGTAATTAGTGCTGTATGACTTATCATACGCAATGTACGATGAGTCGTTTGGGTGTAAAGTCAAGTTTTCCAAAGATATTTGTGGTTTTGCTGGTATAATGGGGTTCAACCAGCTTTTATGAGTGTTTTTCATGTAATTATTGGTGTATGTTGGGATATATTGGTGCAAAATGAAGTTATATTGGTGTGTGTGAAATAAATAGTTGCGTATGATGAGTCATACATTGTGTATGTTAAGTTATAAATGTGTAAAATGGACTTACCTAGGTGTGTTTCAAGTAATTAGTATTGTATGACTTGTCATACACAATGTATGATGAGTTGTTTGGGTGTAAAATCAAGCTTTGCATACATATTTATGGTTTTGCTGGTATAATGGTGTTCACTCAGCTTTTATTAGTCTTTTTCATGTAATTATTGGTGTATGATGGGATATATTGGTGTAAAATGAAGTTATATTGGTGTGTGTGAAATAAATAGTTCTGTATGATGAGTCATACATTGTGTATGTTCAGTTATAAATGTGTAAAATGGACTTACATAGGTGTATTTCAAATAATTAGTACTGTATGACTTATCATACACAATGTATGATGAGTTGTTTGGGTGTAAAATCAAGCTTTGCATACATATTTATTGTTTTGCTGGTATAATGTGGGTTCAATAGGCTTTTATGAGTATTTTTCATGTAATTATTTGGGTGTGATGGGATATATTGGTGTAAAATGAAGTTATATTGGTGTGTGTGAAATAAATAGTTGTGTATGATGAGTCATACATGGTGTATGTTAAGTTATAAATGTGTAACATGGACTTACATAGGTGTGCTTAGAGTAAATAGCACTGTATGACTTATTATACACAATGTATGATCAGTTGTTTGGGTGTAAAATCAAGCTTTGCATACATATTCAAGGTTTTGCTGGTATAATGGGGTTCATTCAGCTTTTATGAGTGTTTTTCATGTAATTATTGGTGTATGATGGGATATATTGGTGTACAATGAACTTATATTGGTGTGTTTGAAATAAATAGTTGTGTATGATGAGTCATACATTGTGTATGTTTAGTTATAAATGTGTAAAATGGACTTACATAGGTGTGTTTCAAGTAATTAGTGCTGTATGACTTATCATACACAATGTATGATGAGTTGTTTGGGTGCAAAATCAAGCTTTGCATAAATATTTGTGGTTTTACGGGTATAATGGGGTTCAATCAGCTTTTATAAGTGTTTTTCATGTAATTATTGGTGTATGATGGGATATTTTGGTGTAAAATGAAGTTATATTGGTATGTGTGAAATAAATAGTTGTGTATGGTGAGTCATACATTGTATACGCTAAGTTATAAATGTGTAAAATGAACTTACGTCGGTGTGTTTCAAGTAATTAGTGCTGTATGACTTATCATACGCAATGTATGATGAGTTGTTTGGGTGTAAAATCAAGTTTTGCAAAGATATTTATGGTTTTGCTGGTATAATGGGGTTCAATCAGCTTTTATGAGTGTTTTTCATGTAATTATTGGTGCATGTTGGGTTATATTGCTGTAAAATGAAGTTATATTGGTGTGTGTGAAATAAATAGTTGCGTATGATGAGTCATACATTGTGTATTTTAAGTTATAAATGTGTAAAATGGACTTACATAGGAGTGTTTCAAGTAATTAGTGCTGTATGACTTATCATACACAATGTATGATGAGTTGTTTGGGTGTAAAATCAAGCTTTGCATACATATTTATGGTTTTGCTGGTATAATGTGGGTTCAATCAGCTTTTATGAGTATTTTTCAAGTAATTATTGGGGTATGATGGGATATATTGGTGTAAAATGAAGTTATGTTCGCGTGTGTTAAATAAATAGTTGTGTATGATGAGTCATACTTTGTGTACGTTAAGTTATAAATGTGTAAAATCGACTTACATAGGTGTGTTTCAAGTAATTAGTGTTGTATGACTTATCATACACAATGTATGATGAGTTGTTTGGGTGCAAAATCAAGCTTTGCATACATATTTGTGGTTTTACAGGTATAATGGGGTTCAATCAGCTTTTATGAGTGTTTTCCATGTAATTATTTGAGTATGATGGGATATATTGGTGTAAAATAAAGTTATATTGGTATGTGTGAAATAAATAGTTGTGTATGATGAGTCATACATTGTGTATGCTAAGTCATAAATGTGTAAAATGAACTTACGTAGGTGTGTTTCAAGTAATTAGTGTTGTATGACTTATCATACGCAATGTATGATGAGTTGTTTGGGTGTAAAATCAAGTTTTGCAAAGATATTTATTGTTTTGCGGGTATAATAGGTTTCAATCAGCTTTTATGAGTGTTTTTCATGTAATTATTGGTGTATGTTGGGACATATTGGTGTAAAATGAAGTTATATTGGTGTGTGTGAAATAAATAGTTGTGTATGATGAGTCATACATTGTGTATGCTAAGTCATAAATGTGTAAAATGAACTTACGTAGGTGTGTTTCAAGTAATTAGTGTTGTATGACTTATCATACGCAATGTATGATGAGTTGTTTGGGTGTAAAATCAAGTTTTGCAAAGATATTTATTGTTTTGCGGGTATAATAGGTTTCAATCAGCTTTTATGAGTGTTTTTCATGTAATTATTGGTGTATGTTGGGACATATTGGTGTAAAATAAAGTTATATTGGTATGTGTGAAATAAATAGTTGTGTATGATGAGTCATACATTGTGTATGTTAAGTTATAATTGTGTAAAATGGACTTACATAGGTGTGTTTCAAGTAATTAGCGCTACATGACTTATCATACACAATGTATGATGAGCTGTTTAGGTGTAAAATCAAGCTTTGCATACATATTTATGGTTTTGCTGGTATGATGGGGTTCAATTATCATTTATGAGTGTTTTTCATGCAACTATTGGTATATGATGCAATATATTGGAGTAAAATGAAGTTATATTGGTATGTGTGAAATAAATAGTTGTGTATGATGAGTCATACATTGTGCATGTTTAGTTATAAATGTGATTAAAGGACTTACATAGGTGTGTTTCAAGTAATTAGTACTTTAGGACTTATCATACACAATGTATGATGAGTTGTTTGGGTGTAAAATCAAGCTTTGCATACATATTTATTGTTTTACTGGTATAATGTGGGTTCAATCAGGTTTTATGAGTGTTTTTCAAGTAATTATTGGTGTGTGATGGGATATATTGGTGTAAAATGAAGTTATATTGGTGTGTGTGAAATAAATAGATTTGTATGATGAATCATACATGGTGTATCTTAAGTTATAAATGTGTAAAATGGACTTACATAGGTGTGTTTCAAGTAATTAGTGCTGTATGACTTATCATACACAATGTATGATGAGTTGTTTGGGTGCAAAATCAAGCTTTGCATACATATTTGTGGTTTTACGGGTATAATGGGGTTCAATTAGCTTTTATGAGTGTTTTCCATGTAATTATTGGTGTATGATGGGATATATTGGTGTAAAATGAAGTTATATTGGTGTGTGTGAAATAAATAGTTTTGTATGATGAGTCATACATTGTGTATGCTAAGTTATAAATGTGTCAAATTAACTTACGCAGGTGTGTTTCAAGTAATTAGTGCTGTATGACTTATCATACGCAATGTATGATGAGTTGTTTGGGTGTAAAATAAAGTTTTCCAAAGATATTTATGGTTTTGCGGGCAGAATGGGGTTCAATCAGCTTTTATGAGTGTTTTTCATGTAATTATTGGTGTATGTTGGGATATATTAGTGTAAAATGAAGTTATTTTGGTGTGTGTGAAATAAATAGTTCCGTATGATGAGTCATACATTGTGTATGTTAAGTTATAAATGTGTAAAATGGACTTACCTAGGTGTGTTTCAATAAATTAGTGCTGTATGACATATCATACATAATGTTTGATGAGTTGTTTGGGCGTAAAATCAAGCTTTGCGTACACATTTATTGTTTTGCGGGTATAAAGTGGGTTCAATCAGCTTTTATGAGTGTTTTTCAAGTAATTATTGGTGTCTGATGGGATATATTGGTGTAAAATAAAATTATATTGGTGTGTGTGAAATAAATAGTTGTGTATGATGAATCATACATGGTGTATGTTAAGTTATAAATGTGTAAAATGGACTTACATAGATGTGTTTCAAGTAATTAGTGCCGTATGACTTATCATACACATTGTATGATGAGTTGTTTGGGTGCAAAATCAAGCTTTGCATACATATTTGTGGTTTTACAGGTATAATGGGGTTCAATCAGCTTTTATGAGTGTTTTCCATGTAATTATTGGTGTAAGATGGGATATATTGGTGTAAAATGAAGTTATATTGGTATGTGCGAAATAAATAGTTGGGTATGATGAGTCATACATTGTGTATGCTAAGTTATAAATGTGTAAAATGAACTTACGTAGGTGTGTTTCAAGTAATTAGTGCTGTATGACTTATCATACGCAATGTATGATGAGTTGTTTGGGTGTAAAATCAAGTCTTGCAAAGATATTTATGGTTTTGCTGGTATAATGGGGTTCAATCAGCTTTTATGAGTGTTTTTCATGTAATTATTGGTGTATGTTGGGATATATTGGTGTAAAATGAGGTTATATTGGTGTGTGTGAAATAAATAGTTGCGTATGATGAGCCATACATTGTGTATGTTAAGTTATAAATGTGTAAAATGGACTTACCTAGGTGTGTTTCAAGTAATTAGTGCTGTATGACTTATCATACATAATGTACGATGAGTTGTTTGGGTGAAAAATCAAGCTTTGCATACATGTTTATGGTTTTGCGGGTATAATAGGGTTCAATAAGCTTTTATGAGTGTTTTTCATGTATTTATTGGTGAATGATGGGATATATTGGTGTAAAATGAAGTTATATTGGTGCGTGTGAAATTAATAGTTGTGTATGATGAGTCATACATTGTGTATGTTAAGTTATAAATGTGTAAAATGGATTTACCTGGGCGCGTTTCAAGTAATTAGTGCTGTATGACTTATCATACACAATGTATGATGAGTTGTTTGGGTGCAAAATCAAGCTTTGCATACATATTTGTGGTTTTACTGGGACAATGGGGTTCAATTAGCTTTTATGCGTATTTTCCATGCAATTATTGGTGTATGTTGGGATATTTTGGTGTAAAATGAAGTTATATTGGTGTGTGTGAAATAAATAGTTGCGTATGATGACTCACACATTGTGTATTTTAAGTTATAAATGTGTAAAATGGACTTATCTAGGTGTGTTTCAAGTAATTAGTGTTGCACGACTTATCATACACAATGTATGCTGAGTTGTTTGGGTGTAAAATCAAGCTTTGTATACATATTTATGGTTTTGCTGGTATAATGGTGTTCAATCAGCTTTTATTAGTCTTTTTCATGCAAATATTGGTGTATGATGGGATATATTGGTGTAAAATGAAGTTATATTGGTGTGTGTGAAATAAATAGTTGTGTATGATGGGTCATACATTGTGTATGTTTTGTTATAAATGTGTAAAATGGACTTATATAGGTGTGTTTCAAGTAATTAGTGCTGTATAACTTATCATACACAATGTATGATGAGTTGTTGGGCTGTAAAATCAAGCTTTGCATGCATATTCATGGTTTTGCTGGTATAATGTGGGTTCAATCAACTTTTATGAGTGTTTTCCATGTAATTATTGGTGTATTATGGGATATATTGGTGTAAAATGAAGTTATATTGGTATGTGTGAAATAAATAGTTGTGTATGATGAGTCATACATTGTGTATGCTAAGTTATAAATGCGTAAAGTGAACTTACGTAGGTGTGTTTCAAGTAATTAGTTCTGTATGACTTATCGTACGCAATGTATGATGAGTTGTTTGGGTGTAAAATCAAGTTTTGCAAAGATATTTATCGTTTTGCTAGTATAATGGGGTTCAATCAGCTTTTATGAGTGTTTTGCATGTAATTATAGGTGTATGTTGGGATATATTGGTGTAAAATGAACTTATATTGGAGTGTGTGAAATAAATAGTTGTGTATGATGAGTCATACACGGTGTATGTTAAGTTCTAAATGTGTAAAATGGACTTACATAGGTGTGTTTCGAGTAATTAGTGTTGTATGACTTATCATACACAATGCATGATGAGTTGTTTGGGTGTGAAATCAAGCTTTGCATACATATTTATGGTTTTGCTGGTATAATGTGGGTTCAATCAGCTTTTATGAGTATTTTTCAAGTAATTATTAGTGCATGATGGGATATATTGGTGTAAAATGAAGTTATATTCGTGTGTATTAAATAAATAGTTCTGTATAATGAGTCATTCATTGTGTATGTTAAGTTATAAATCTGTAAAATGGACTTACGTAGGTGTGTTTCAAGTAATTAGTGCTGTATGACTTATCATACACAATGTATGATGAGTTGTTTGGGTGCAAAATCAAGCTTTGCATACATATTTATGGTTTTACTGGTATAATGGGGCTCAATCAGCTTTTATGAGTGTTTTCCATGTAATTGTTGGTGTATGATTGGATATATTGGTGTAAAATGAAGTTATATTTGTTTGTGTGAAATAAATAGTCGTGTATGATGAGTCATACACTGTGTATGTTAATTTATAAATGTGTTAAATGAACTTAAATAGGTGTATTTCAAGTAATTAGTGCTGTATGACTTGTCTTACGCAATGTATGATGAGTTGTTTGGGTGTAAAATCAGGTTTTGCAAAGATATTTATGGTTTTGCTGGTATAATGGGGTTCAATAAGCTTTTATGAGTGTTTTTCATGCAATTATTGGTATATGATGCGATGTATTGGTGTAAAATGAAGTTATATTGGCGTGTGTGACATAAATAGTTGTGTATAATGAGTCATATATTGTGTATGTTTAGTTATAAATGTGTGAAATGGACTTACGTAGGTGTGTTTCAAGTAATTAGTGATGTATGACTTATCATACGCAATGTATGATGAGTTGTTTGGGTGCAAAATCAAGCTTTGCATACATATTTATGGTTTTACTGGTATAATGGGGCTCAATCAGCTTTTATGAGTGTTTTCCATGCAATTGTTGGTGTATGATTGGATATATTGGTGTAAAATGAAGTTATATAGGTTTGTGTGAAATAAATAGTTGTGTATGATGAGTCATACACTGTGTATGTTAAGTTATAAATGTGTTAAATGAACTTAAATAGGTGTATTTCAAGTAATTAGTGCTGTATGACTTGTCATACGCAATGTATGATGAGTAATTTTGGTGTAAAATCAAGCTTTGCATACATATTTATGGTTTTGCTGGTATAAACTGGGCTCAATCAGCTTTTATGAGCATTTTTCAAGTAATTATTGGTGTATGATGGGATATATTGGTGTAAAATGAAGTTATATTCGTGTGTGTTAAATAATTAGTTCTGTATAATGAGTCATTCATTGTGTATGTTAAGTTATAAATGTGTTAAATGAACTTAAATAGGTGTATTTCAAGTAATTAGTACTGTATGACTTGTCATACGCCATGTATGATGAGTTGTTTGGGTGTAAAATCAAGTTTCAAAAAGATATTTATGGTTTTCCTGGTATAATGGGGTTCAATCAGCTTTTATGAGTGTTTTTCATGTAATTATTGGTGTATGTTGATATATATTGGTATAAAATGAAGTTATATTGGTGTGTGTGAAAGAAATAGTTATGTATGATGAGTCATACATTGTGTATGTTATGTTATAAATGTGTAAAATGGACTTACGTATGTGTGTTTCAAGTAATTGGTGCTGTATGACTTATCATACACAATGTATGATGAGTTGTTTGGGTGTAAAATCATGCTTTGCATACATATTTATGGTTTTGCTGGTATAATGGGGTTCAATTAGCTTTTAGGAGTGTGTTTCATGCAATTATTGGTATATGATGTGATATATTGGTGTAAAATGAAGTTACATTGATGTGTGTGAAATAAATAGTTGTGTATAATGAGTCATATATTGTGTATATTTGGTTATAAATGTGTGAAATGGACTTACATAGGTGTGTTTCAAGTAATTAGTGCCGTATGACTTATCATACACAATGTTTGATGAGTTGTTTGGGTGTAAAATCAAGCTTCGCATACATATTTATTGTTTTGCTGGTATAATGTGGGTTCAATCAGCTTTTAAGAGTGTTTTTCAAGTAATTATTGGTGTGTGATGGGATATATTGGTGTAAAATGAAGTTATATTGGTGTATGTGAAATAAATAGTTGTGTATGATGAGTCATACATGGTGTATGTTAAGTTATAAATGTGTAAAATGGACTTACATAGGTGTGCTTCAAGTAAATTAGTGCTGTAAGACTTATCACACACAATGTATGATCAGTTGTTTGGGTGTAAAATCAAGCTTTGCATACATATTCATGGTTTTGCTGGTATAATGGGGTTCATTCAGCTTTTATGAGTGTTTTTCGTGTAATTATTGGGGTATGTAGGGATATATTGCTGTAAAATGAACTTATATTGGTGTGTGTGAAATAAATAGTTGTGTATGATGAGTCATACATTGCGTATGTTTGGTTATAAATGTGTAAAATGGACTTACATAGGTCTGTTTCAAGTAATTGGTGTTGTATGACTTATCAGACACCATGTATGATGAGTTGTTTGGGTGTAAAATCAAGCTTTGCTTGCATATTTACGGTTTTGCTTATATAATGGGGTTCAATCAGCTTTTATGAGTGTTTTTCATGTAATTATTGGTGTATGATGGGGCATATTGGTGTAAAATGATGTTATATTGGTGGATGTGAAATAAATAGTTGTGTATGATGAGTCATACATAGTATATGTTAAGTTATAAATGTGTAAAATGGACTTACATAGGTGTGTTTCAAGTAATTAGTGCTGTATGACTTATCATACACAATGTATGATGAGTTGTTTGGGTGTAAAATCAAGATTTGCATACATATTTATGGTTTTGCTGGTATAATGGGGTTCAATCCGCTTTTATGAGTGTTTTTCATGTAATTATTGGTGTATGATGGGATATGTTGGTGTAAAATGAAGTTATATTGGTGTGTGTGAAACGAATAGTTGTGTATGATGAGTCGTACATTGTTTATGTTAAGTTATAAATGTGCAAAATAGACTTCCATAGGTGTGTTTCAAGTAATTAGTGCTGTATGACTTGTCATGCACAATGTATGATGAGTTATTTCGGAGTAAAATCAAGCTTTGCATATATATTTATGGTTTTGCTGGAATAATGGGGTTCAATCAGCTTTTATGAGAGTTTTTCATATAATTATTGGCGTATGACGAGATATATGGGTGTGAAATATTGTTATATTTGTGTGTGTGTTATAAATAGTTGTGTATGATGAGTCATACATTGTGTATGTTAAGTTATAAATGTGTAAACTGGACTTACATAGGTGTGTTTCAAGTAATTAGTGTTGTATGGCTTATCATACACAATGTATGATGAGTTGTTTTGGTGCAAAATCAAGCTTTGCATACATATTTATGATTTTGCTGGTATAATAGGGTTCAATCTGCTTTTATGAGTGTTTTTCTTGTAATTATTGGTGTATGATGGGATATATTGGTGTAAAATGAAGTTATATTGGTGTGTGTGAAATAAATAGTTGTGTATGATGAGTCATACATGGTGTATGTTAAGCTATAAATGTGTAAAATGGACTTACATAGGTGTGTTTCAAGTAATTAGTGCTGTATGACTTATCATACACAACGCATGATGAGTTGTTCGGGTGTAAATTCAAGCTTTGCATACATATTTATGGTTTTGCCGGTATAATGGTGTTCAATCGGCTTTTATTAGTGTTTTTCATGTAATTATTGGTGTATGTTGGGATATATTGGTGTAAAATGAAGTTATATTGGTGTGTGTGAAATAAATAGTTGTGTATGATGAGTCATACATGGTGTATGTTAAGCAATAAATGTGTAAAATGGACTTGCATAGGTGTGTTTCAAGTAATTACGGCGGTATGACTTAGCATAGGTCTTTGCACAGCCAGGTAGAGGAAGCACTGGTGCTGAGCTTAAGGCGCGCTTTAAGCAGGTGAAAGCATTCTCAACATCCAGGTTCCAAAAGAAATTGTCTTTCTTAAGGAGGGCCGTTAAAAGCCGAGCAATGAGACCGTAGTGAGCAATAAATCGGCCATAGTAACTGGAAAGCCCTAAGAACCAGCGAAGTTGTTTCAAAGTCTGAGATCAGGGCAAGTTGGCGATAGTGGCAATCGGCGGAGACCCCGTCACCATAGACGAAATGGCCCAAGTACTCGATGTTGCGAGTGCCAAACGTGCACTTGGCCTGATTCATGGTAAGATGATTAGCGGGAAGGCCCCCAAGAACCATTCGAATATGAGAGAGATGAGCAGTCCAGGTGTGGCTGTACACAAGGATATCGTCGAAGAAGACAAGGATGAAATGCTGAAGACAAGGGTGAAAGACGTTCATTAAGCTCTAAAAAGCAGACGGAGCATTCGATAAGCAAAAGGGCATCACGGTAAACTCGTAATGACCAGAATGTGTAAGGAATGCCGTCTTTTGAATATCTTCAAGAGCCATCTAAATTCGCCAATAGCCGGATTTGAGGTCTATTTTGGAGAAAAAAGAAGTGACACCAGCTCATCAAGCAATTCTTCAACAATGGGTATTGGGAACTTCTCCTTAACCGTCATCTGGTTAATGACCCGGTAATCCACACAGAGGCGCCATGAACCATCCTTCTTCTTGACGAGAACCATAGGCGAGGCATAAGGTGAAGTACTATTTTGTATGACTTCGGCATGTAGCATTTCCTTTATTAAGGAATCGATAATGTCCTTTTGGAAAAGGGGATAGCGGTAAGGCCGGAGATTGATAGGATTACTGCCTTCCTTAAGCGAAATTCTATGATCGAAGAATTGGCAAGACGGTGGCAGCTTGGAGGAAGTGAAATGTCCTCGAACTCTGTAAGTAGCTGTCGCAGATCTGGCGGGTTGGACCATGTTGGCGGATCTGTATTGACCGAGAACAGAAGAAGTGGATTAGTGATCGTAGTAATGGAAATGGCAAAGAAGGAAGCAGACGTGGACAGAAGTGAAGGCAGTGTGTTCTCGGTTATAAGCTTCAAATTCAGAGTGCGAATTCCACGAAGAGTGTGTCGGCGGCCGTGAAGACTGAATGTTATTCGCAACTCAGAGAAATTCCATACAACGTCGCCAAGAGTACGAAGCCACCGAACACCCAAAACCATATCACAACCGGATAAGGAAATGAGTAGCATGTCGGAACAAAAAGGAAGCACCTTGTAGTCGCCAAGAGAAATTGCAGCAGATGGCGGCGTAGAAGACTTGCTTCCCATCGGCAATAGTCACTGAAGGTTGATGGGTGGCATTAATGAGCTGCCAAGGAGCGGAGCAAGGATAGTATCAAGGTAGTTGTGAGTACTTTTACTATCAATGAAGATACTCATAGATCGCTTGTGGCATTGGCCCATAACTCTCATTTTCTGGGTCTGCAGAATACCCTCCAGCGTATGTATAGAAATGTGGGGATCCGAAACTGGATCCGGATCGGGATCTAGATTTCGCAATGGCTGAGTTGATGAAGTGTAGTCATCATCCACTTCGAACTAGAACACTCTAGTGTGATTGCGCATGGGGCATTAATGACCTAGCGTGAAGCGATTGCAGCAATAAAAATAAAGATTCCGAGCACAAAAATCATCTTGCTCAGCTGGAGTTAAACTCGGGTGGCCCCGAGGCAGAGGCCGGGGTGTGTTGCCTGTTGGTGGTAACAAGCGAGGTGGAGGGCCACGGGGAGGTTGGGGGGGGGGGGGGGGGGGGGGGGGGGGGGGGGGGGGGGGGGGGGGTATGGCTCTCAAAGGACTTGGCGAGGGCAAGATCGGAGCTGATCTCAATGAGCCTTTGGCAGACACTCTTTCAAGATAGGAACTATTTCGCTCCTGTTATTTTGCTAACACCACAGCTTTATGTAACGATTGTGGTCTAAACATTAGAACACCACCCGATATATCATCGCAAAGGCCCCCAAAAAGACACTAACCTTTTGTTCCTCATTCAACCTGCATTTGTTTTGCTCAAATACTCATCAACAATGCCCATTTGGCATAGTTTCATGAGCTCCGTGAGGGAGTCATTAGTCGATTCTGCGAAACTAGCTCGGATTTGCGGTGCATAAACATCCCATGGAATCACAATAACTCTAGGCCATGATTCCTCAAAGGAATTATGCCATTCTTAGGCATTGCCCTCCAAAGCCACACTAGCAAACATGACTTTCATCTCTTCCAGTGTTCTATCAATAACAAAATATCTCTCACAACGATGTAACCATCCATCCATACCTCTACCACTAAATCTAGGGAAGTCGATCTTAGTGGAGTTGGAGCTTGATAATTACCTCTTGCATTTGACAGGGCAGCTAACCCAGTATTTCATACTCGAGGAGATGTCGATGGTGTTGGTGCGAGTGCTGGTGGTGGAGGCCGATCATTCCCCAGATGAGCGAGGCCGGCTACTTGCAATGAAATATGATTAACAACCTCCTGAAGCTCTTCCCGAAGCTCGTTGAGCGATCTTTTCAATTCATTATGGCACTGATCATTGGATTCTTCGATTTCTCTCAAGTCACCTGAGATCTCGTTCCGTTAGCCATGTCCAATCACTGATCAAAAGAAGGGAGAATCCAGGCTGAGGAACGCGAGCTCTAATACCAATTGATACGAACTTGGCTCAAATTAAGCTCAACCAATGGAATGAAGCACTCAATTAGGGTTTAATTGGGTTTACGAGGTAGTAAAACTGCATCGTTGGATAATGTATGTCTATATATAAGTATAGCTCCAACAATGGGGTAATTACATTAAAGAAAGGACAGAAGACATTGGGAGAATTTGAGGGAGAAGAAGAAGACACTTCACACATGACCTCACTCTAACTAACTCTCACTCATTTATAAGAGGAGTAAAATATCTAGAAAAATATCTAAGGATGATGTGGCAAAGTAGAAGGACTCAAGACGGTTGCTGGTGCTGGTAGGCGAACTACAGATTGGGGGCCGGCGGCTAACGTCCTGGCGGATGCGGAGCAGACGCCATGTCTGTACCCACCAATGGTGAACTTGGCGGGTGTTGCTGCACCGTATTTGTATCAGTTCTTATATTTCGCTCAATGTGTCAATTTTAGTTCTGTTGATTTTAATTGTGTGAGCTTAGTCCTTTTACAAGTTAATAACATATTTTTTAAATCATTTTATCATTTTTTTAGCCTAATTAAACTCAATTGTGACTTGATCGTTAAAAAATTTTCACCCCATTGACGTTAATTTTACCATAGAGCTACGAGTAAAAGTAGGCCAAGTAAAATTAATTTAGCCTAATTAAACTCACTAGCGACTTGACTGTTAAAAGAACTTTATTTTACTATAGGACTACAAATAAATTAGGCTAATTAAAAATTAATTTAGCCTAATTAAACTTACTCGTGCCCTGATCATTAAAATTTTTTTTACCACGTTAATGTTAATTTCTACTATAGGGACTACGAATAAAATTAGACTAATTAAAAATTAATTTAGCCTAACTAAATTTACTAATTACCCGACCCTTAAAAAAATTTTAACAATATTGACCTTAATTTTACTATAGGACTACACGTAAAAATAGATTAATTAAAAATTAATTTAGCCTAATTTACTTTGGTCCTACTACAAAATGAACGTCAAGGTAGTGAAAATTTTTTAACGGTCAGTCGGGAGTAAGTTTAATTAGGTTAAACGGCGGGTTTGCCTTGGGTTGTGCATCTAATGCAACCAAACGATTAAAAATATAATATTAATTTGTATGAACACTAACCTGATACAATTAAAATAAAAGGACCAAATTGATACATTGGTCGAAGCACAAGAAAATTTTATGTGGATAACTCTAATTTAATTATACAATATAAATCATAAAATATACTTAATTATTAAAAATAAATTATACATATTAAATATATCTCTAGAATGCTTTATTTATTTCTTTTAATTGTACAATTCTAAATTAATTCATTATTTAATTCGAAATTAATTTCTATATGAGTATTCAACCCTTTCCTTTACCATTAAAAAGTTAAATACCAAAAAAATTTCTTTTACGTATAATTTAATACCTTTTTAATATTTTTTCCTTTTATATATCATAAAATTACTCTATCCACCTCCCATAAAATGCTTAAGTCCCAAATCTTGTGGGTTCTTCACTTTTTAGAAGAACGAACTTTGCTGAAATAATAAAGACTCCTAATCTTTTTGACTTTTAGTACCTTAGATTTTTTATTTATTAATAATTAGGTACCTCTCTAGAAAAACCCAATATCAAACACCTGAAAAGATAAATTGCCCTTGACAAAAATGTCATCATATTGAAGCCTAACAATGGAATTGGCGCCATGATAATTCTAGTGTTTTCGGGGAGAACAAAATGCACTATATTGAAACATTTTCCAACAAAGCAGCAGTGTTTTTGATCTATTTGAAAAAACCCATGCATTATCTTCTCCAAATCCCCGGTAAACTAACTCATTGTCTTTTCCAAATAATCTGACTTCAATATGTAGTCGTTTTTGTCATGGGCAATTTATCTTTTCACATTTCCGACACTGGATGTCGCTGGAGATGGTACTTAATAATTAAAACATACAAAACCTAAGGTACTAAGAAAATGAATTAAAAAAGTCAGGGACTTTTTTATTATTTCTATAAAAGTCAAAATATTAACCCAATCCATGGCCCTTAGGGACATAGCCGAGTGGTCGTGATCGCCGGGTGCCAACGAGGTGACCCGGGATCGAATCCCACAAAGCTCAAAGTGGTGTCCTCTTTAATGAGGACTTTAATGCTTTGTTTGGCAACAGGGTAAAGGAGGGTAAAGAGGGGTAAATGAGGGGTAAAAGGGGGAAAGGTAAGGTAATATTTTACCCTTGTTTGAATGTGTCAAATTAAGAGGGGTAAGGGTAAAGAGGGGTAAATGAGTTACCCTTGTTTGGCAATTGGGTAAAGGGGTAAGGGTAAAGAGAGTTATAGTTAAAATAAGGGTAAAAATATCAAATTTTTTTAAAAATTACCCTTACCCCTCTTTACCCCCCAATTTGGGGGTTAAAGAAATTGGGGGTAAAGAGGGGTAATGGGGGGTCAAGGGGGGTAAAAAATTACCCCCCATTACCCCCCTTTACCCTGTTGCCAAACAGGGGGTAAGGGGTTTATCCCCTCCCCCCTCTCCATGGCTTTACCATTATAAAAAAAAAAAAAAAAAAAATCATCATCAGCTGGACACACATTATATAATGACCTTTAGATACATAGCAGCTTTATGCAGTCATGTTACACAACTCACATCCCACAATCTGTCACAGGACCATCAGACACACAACAGCTATACAATACCATTCCCAAAACAAAATGCTTATGGTTTAATCAAATCGCATTTCACAAGCATGCTGTAGTAGTACTACTCGTGGTTTTCTGGAAGTTATGTAACATGTTCCAATGCCTTCATAATACAGATACTTATCCAAAAAAAAAAAAAAAAAAAGCCTTCATAATACAGCTCAAAATCTATTACACAATGGCAATGCCATAATAATGCCATTATGTTCCCTGAAGACAACGGAGAATTGGAGAATGCAAAACTTCACTATTTCCAAAAAGCCCCAATACAATCACCAAGGTCCATATGATTGCAAACTGCAATTTGAATCCATGATTGTACCCACAAACGATCAACATGTAACATTCATGCTCAGGAAGAAAGCATTACATAAAAAGTGAGGTGGAATGTAAATAATAGGAATTGATAATATTAACTGGGGTAAATATCATAGGGACCCCAGTCAAAATCAAAGTAAACCCCCGCACTCTTGATCAAAATCAAAGTTGATCCCGAACTTTTAATTTCATCAAAGACACCCCTGAGCTCAATGTGAGCCCTCCCTAACTTCTAATTTATAAAGACACCTCCCAGCGATTAATCAAAATCAAAGTTCTAGGATAAAAGTTATTCAATGGAACATTTGGTTAGCCAGAATCAGAGGGTTTTGGCTATACAAGTGGAGCTTTTGATGGGCTCAACCTTTTTCTTTGCCGCCCCTCTACCTTGTTTTGAGGTCAAAAGCCAAGTGCTTTCTATGGAAAACAACTCCTTCAATTACAAAGGGAAATTTGATAATAAGAGAAGGATGTTTCCGTTTATCCGTATAGATGAGAGAATACTGGAAGACCGTGTTTTCCCGATAAAACTGGAAAATGGCCCCCTTTAGACGTTTTCTTGGAAATTTGTTATGAAAATTGAAAATTTCCCATGAACTGAGCGAACCATGATCATTTGTGTGACAAGTCTATTTCTTGCCTTCCTCGAGGTTTTAAGAAGGTATCAACGTTATATCCACTCGACAAGCTATCATGCCCGGGTCCATCTCATTCATTTTGTGCATGTTCTTGCACCCGTTATAAATTTCCGTCTATTTTGCACATAGATGCTTGATTTTTCATTCTAGCTCAACTTCTAGCTCAGAATTTTCTGTGTTATCAGTCGTATCCCCAACAAAGCCTTTCTTCTCCAGTATAATATGCTCTAATTCTGAAAGGTCGTCCATCATCCCGCTCTTAAAGTAGCCATCAAGTAGAGACTTAAACACAACATCATCCACCTCGATTCCCTTCTTCTGCATCTGATTGACCAAATCTTTCGCTGCTTCAATCTCCCAAGACTTGCAAAAACCATCGATCAAACACCAATACATATCTGCATTCTCAACAAGCCCCCTCTCTTGCATTCTCTTAATCAAAGACTCACCATTCCTCACTTTCCCTAATCTACAATATCCTCTTATGATTGTATTATATAGATAACTATTCACCTTGAAACCTTTATCCTGCATTTCTAACACTAACTTTTCTGCTTCTTGGATCTTACCAAAACTCGAATACCCATCGATAAGAAGCTTATAAGTCGTATCATTAAACCCAATTCCTTCCCTTTGCATAAAACACAACACCAAATCGAGCTCCTCGAAATTCCATCTTTTCGCACAAGCGTCCACCAATGTATTACACGTTATAAGATTCGGTTTAACTCCTTTTCCACACATCTCTTCCACCAACACCCTACCAATCTTTATATCTCCATTCTTACACAACCCATTAACCACAACAGTCAACGAATAAACCGAAACCTCGATACCCGAATCAACCATTCGACGGAAGAACTCAAGAGCAAGACCCAACTGATCAGATTTTATCAATGTATGCAAATGTACAGTACAAGTTCTCTCATTAATCTCAATCCCTTTCTCTCTCATATAATCAAATGTATCAAACGCAGCATCAAACAATTGATGATCAGAATAAACTTTAAGTGTCAAATTCAATAACTTTGATATAATCTTAGATTCTTTGCAATAATTCTCCACCCAACGGGCCAAATTGCGAAATGGGTACCTGTAATTTTGATCAATAGTAGCATTTTTCAACAAAAACTCAGCATCTAAGAAATCCCTACGCTTAATTAACCTGCAAATAAGAGTCAAATGGGCATGAAGATCAGGTTTGAAGGAGGGAGAAGAAGAGCTATGGAGAACAAAATTGAAGATACGAAAACAATCGGAGGTTTTGACCTTTGGATCAGAGAGAATGAAGTGAAGTTTGTGAGGATTAAGTAGAGAAATTGAATCGGAGGTGATTAGGGTTTTCAAGGTGGCATCTTTGGAGATTGAAGAAGAAGAAGAGGGCCAAGGAAGAGTCTTTTTTGCAGTTTTTAGGGTTTTCAGGAAATCTTGGATACTCATTTGAGATGGATTGAAAGAAGTGACATGTTCTCAATTTTACAAGTAGAGGTAATCATCCCTTAGTTACTCTAAACTTTTGACCATATATCACCTATTGTCTTGATATTTCTCTATATTATAGAGAAATTATCTTGTTTTTTTATTTTTTTAAAAAAAATTTTTTGGGGTGGCTTAATAAAAATAATACATGATAAATGAATTAATTATGTGTTATACACATGATTAATTAGTATTTTAGTAGATAGCCTTTTATTAATGATAATATAGATAATTTTTCCTTTTATTACGTAATTAGGATACTATCTCTAAGTTCTATAAATAGGGGGTATTAGGTTGCACTGAGGTTTATGAATAAAAATGTCAATGAAATTCTCCCCCTTCCTTACTATTCTCTCTTCCCTTTGAATTTCTTCTTTTCCCTTTCTCAATTTCTACTATCTAACCCTAGTTAAGCATTAAAGAGGATAATTTAGCCATTCTTCCTAGTTTTAACCGTATCAATAGTATCAAAGCTCGCCAACTCTTGACCTATAGAAAAGAGGTGCCATGGCTGTCAATATAAGCTCAAAGCTCAAAAATCAAGTAGCCGAAGAACTGAGAAGACAAGGAGTTGAAATGGCTGAGCAATTTCGTAGAATGGATTTGAAGGATCTAAAAATGGATCCATGGATGGAAAATTGGTCAAATTGTCAAGAAATATTGATGAATTGGTCAATAGAGGTAGTAAACCTCTGAAACAGATCGAGAGGACCAATCCTAACGAAGCAAGCCATGACGATCTAATTCTGTCAAACGAGAAAGGTGAAGATTTAGCCACCGCCGAGGTGTCTGAACCACCGGCAGCAAACGAGATCTTCAGCAGTGAAAGGAATCACCAGAACGAGGAGGAGATCAGAGAGGAATCGCCACCACCATCTCCGATCAAGAAGATCGAGGTCAGGCGTCGCCACCACTATCATCTTGGCCTCAATTCGTTGGAAAGAGAAAACACTCCACCATTTCTTGTGGTCACGGAAGCACAGTAGAGAAGAATGCAGCCCACGCCCACCTCAAAACGAAGAATCAGGAGGTCAGGGATGTTATCGGACGTCCCTCGCTGCCTTCGCCACTTGGGGGTCACTGGAACACAGCCATCGGCAGCGGGTGGAGTTAGGGTTTCACAGAGACAGGGGAAGCAGTGAACACGAGCTGAAAGTGGGTTGACCTATTTTGAGCAAAATTAAGACTCCGTTTGTTCCGAGGGAATTGCTTTTCCCAAGGAAAATATTTTTCTTTGGAAAAAGTTTTCCATGGAAAATACAATTCCTCTTGAGGTTTTCGGTTGTTTGTTTCAACGAAAAATATGGTATCATCTTGTGATATTTCTTATTTGTTTTAAAGGAAAACATTTTATACCTAGTCATAGGACAACATAATTAGCAATATAATATATGTGAAATTATCTAGGCTATGTGTGCTTGTGAAAAGTTATTATTTAATAAAAAAAAAGGGAAATTATTACTATATACAATGAGATACCTGGAATTTGAATATTTTATTATCCCAGTATCATATGTCAAAATTTGATAAACTTTTGTAAGATTCTGGCCAATTTTATACAAGATGATAATTATGATGATATTTACTAGCCATGTCAATTTTTTCAGCAAAAATGCAACAAATTAAAATAAAAAGTTCATTGAATGTTGATGTCAACAGTCTAAAAATGGCCGAAATCTTATGCCATGTTAGCATTTTTGGCAAAAGACCATCAAATTCTAATAAAAGGTACTAATATATTGTTGGAATCATGTTCCATTTTAGCATCTTTTAATGAAAACCTATTGAATTTTAACAGAAGGCACTTGATAGATAAAATTCTAAAACTTCAAGGTACTTAAATAATAAAATTTTCAAACCTCATGGTACTCCTTGTATATATTGAACAAGGTACGGAGGTGATAAATGATGAAATCTCAGGGTATATAAGTCATAATTTGCCTAAAAAATGTGATGTAATCAAATGTGATTCATCAAGAGTTAGGGTTAGAGATTGAGTGAGGGAGAGAGAGCGAAGGAGAATTAGTGTTGAGAACTGGGAAAGAACAAGAGAGGGAAAGAGAGAGAGAGAGAGGAGAGAGAGAAAGTATGTTTTATTTTGAATGTCCAATCAAACTTACATGAATGGATTTATACTAAATCCCTTATTACATCAATTAGTTGTATTATTACCCCCCCCCCCCCCCCCCCACAGAGACATTCCTTGCCCACAAGGAATAAAAGCCGGAAAGCGTAAACACAACTCGTGGGAATCCTCCCATGTGGCCTTCTCGAGAGGACGATTCTTCCAACGCACCAAGACCTGGGTCGCGGCAGCATTGCGACGTTTGACGAGGCGGCGGTCAAGGATGGCCTTGGGCAGCCAAGACTCGGTTGGCAGGTACGGTTGCAACACCGGAACCCCCTCGATGACTGTTCCCACGTGACAGCGGAGCTGCGAAACATGAAAAGTGTTGTGAATTTTAACATTCGAAGGAAATTTTAAAGAATAAGCCACCTCGCCCACTTTAGCGATGATAAGATACGACCCATAATACTTGGCCGCCAACTTCATGTTATTATGCGTACGAAGGCTCGAATGACGATACGGTTGAAGCTTGAGATACACCTAATCTCCCACAAAAAATTGACGTTCGGAGCGATGGGCATCGGCCAACTGCTTCATGCGGTTCTGAGCACGAAGTAAGTGATGCTTCAACAATTGAACAGCCTCCTCGCGAGCCACAAGACTACGATCAACGGCCACGGCATCTGTCTCACCGGAAACATAAGGAATGTGAAGAGGCGGGGCTTACCCGTACAAAACCTTGTATGGGGTAGACTGAATGGCGGAGTGAAAGGAGGTGTTGTGCCACCATTCCGCAAGAGGGATGAACCGAGGCCAAGAATGCGGTAGGTCACAACAGAAACACTGAAGATAAGTCTCCAAACCACGGTTGACCACCTCGGTTTGGCCGTCTGTCTGAGGGTGATAACTGGAGGACATACTCAAATCCACCCCTAACACTCGAAAGAGCTCTTGCCAGAAAAGGCTTAGAAAAATCGAATCATGATCAGAGATGATACTCTGCGGAAGACCGTGTAAATGAAAAACAGAGTCCAAGAAGACCTGGGCCACTATCTCTGCCGAATAAGGATGAGTAAGGGACATCAAATGAGCGTACTCACTCAAACGATCCACAACGACAAAAATCGTATCCTTCCCATTCGAACGGGGAAGGCCATTGATGAAATGCATAGAAATGGAAGTCCAAACCGTCTCAGGAATGGGAAGGGGTTGTAATAAACCCGAGTAAGCCTCAGTATCGGACTTGCAACGTTGATAGGTCGGACACTCGAAAATAAACTGATACACATCCTGACGTAAACCCCTCCAATAGAAAAAACTACTCAGTTTGCGGTAACATCCACGCCCGAATGACTCCCGACCACCGAGGCGTGATAAAGATCGAAAATGCAACGACGTAAGCCCATATTAGGACCCACCACCAAACGCCCAAACGGCCGTAGCTCACGGTTTGCCCGGGCAAAGGTCGGATGGGAAGAAGGATCGGCCTGTAAGTCTGAGATTAAACGACTTAAGGAAGGATTGGCCGTGCAGGAAGCGCGAATAGCATCAAGTAATGGAGAAACAAGGTCCAACAATAAGGCTCGGAGCTCCACATCGGAAGTCGGTAAACGGGATAAGGCATCGGCCGCCAAGTTCTCACACCCTTTCTTAGACTCAATGGTATAAGAAAAACCCATCAACACGCACGTTGAAGGGGAGCATTAGTTTTCTGCTCGAGTAAGTATTTCAAACTCTGTTGATCGATCTGAAGTATAAAGGGTCGGTGAGCCAAGTAATGCTCCCATTTCCGAACTGCCATGACAACGGCCATTAACTCCCTCTCGTAAACCAACAACCCGAGGTGAGTAGGAGCGAGAGCCTTGCTTAGGTAGGCAATGAGATGATTCTCTTGCATGAGTACTGCACCAAGACCCGTATCCGAAGCATCGGTCTCCACAACAAAAGGTTTCGAGAAGTTCGGCAATGCAAGCATCGGGGATAGAGTAGGCGCCTCTTTAAGAGCAGAAAACGCGGATTGAGCTTCCGGAGACCAATCAAAAGCGTCCCTTTTTAACAAATCTGTCAAGGGCCGGGATATAGCCCCAAAACTACGGATAAAACGCCTATAATACCTTGCTAGCCCAAGAAAACCATGCAATTCCTTAGGAGTGGTCGGGATTGGCCACTTGCGCACTGCCTCAATCTTAGCAGACTCGGTGAATACCCCATGGGACGAAATACGGTGACCCAAATAATCAATCACTTAGAGATAGAAGGCACATTTGGACCCCTTAGCAAACAACCGATTGGTTCGCATAGCCTCGAAGACCAACCGAAGGTGAGAAGGTGAGAAGGAATATCCCGACTATAAATCAATATATCATCGAAAAAAACAAGGACGAACCCTGTGGAGATATGGCCGAAACACCGAATTCATCAAACTCTGAAAGATTGCCGGGGCGTTGGTAAGGCCGAAAGGCATTACCTGAAATTCAAAGTGACCGAAATGAGTACGAAAAGCCGTTTTGTAAACATCCTCATTCTGCACATGAACTTGATGATATCCACTCCGGAGATCAAGCTTGGAAAAAATCACGGAACCACATAATTCGTCCAGTAATGCGCATAGTACTGTACAAGGAGATACCGGCCAACGCATGACACGATGGGCGGGGGTTATCATTTACCGATCACTCTCTGGGATCCAACAACAAATCATCCGGGTCAAGCACGTCCTCACCCGATAACATACGCAACTGCGGATTCTTAACCTTGCAAAGTTTCATATGACCGGGAGCGAAAGGCTCATTACAGAAGAAACATAACCCTTTCTCACTTCTATCTTCAATTTCAGCCGCGGAAATTGTCCGACCCTCACGTTTCAAAGGTCGAGAAAGAGAAGCAGAATCCGCAATGGACTTCGCTATGGAACCCGAAGAGGCAACTGAACCGGAACTAACATGAGTCAGCCGAAGGGTAGTGGACCGAGTTGGACCACTAGTGGAAACTCGCCCTGAAGAGCAGTGTGCCTCTTGTAACCGAGCTAATTGCATTGTGTGGGCTAAGGAATTAGGTTGAAGCATAAGAACGGGGTATTGAATGTGTTCCTTCAACCCGGTGATAAAGCAAGACACCAAATAGGACTCCGAGAGACGTAATTGTGGCACTAAGTGCTCAAATTGAGATTGATACTCCAACACATTATTAACTTGATGGAGTTTCATCAATTCGGACATCGGATTCTCGTAAACATTGCCAAAACGCTGAATGAGAAGGGCCTAATAATCGAACCAAAAGACCTCCTCAATCAGTCTAGGATGTGTGCAGAGGAACAAACAATGCCATTCCAACGCATCCTCCTCGAGGTGCAAAGACGCAAGCTTAGCTTTAACATTGTCAGGAGTATTATCTATGGAAAAAAATTGTTCGGCCTTCCAAATCCAATTCTTCACCGATTCACTACCAGTAAAGCACAGAAAATCGATCTTTGCCAAGCGCGTATGGAATTGATACGAAGAAGAGGTAGAAGATGATATACCAGAGCTGGTAACCGAGGTGGTTACCGGAATCGAAGGTGGCGCCGGCGGTCGGCTAAGAATTCCATCACCGGAGCACTGAGTCTGTTGAATGTCGTGCAAAATGTCCATAATTTTGCTCTGATTTTGCTTGAGCGAGGAGATCTCAGTCTGAAAACGATCCTCAAACACCTAAAGACGATCGTCCACCGTCTTCTGTAGCTGGACCTCTGTGTCATCCAAGAGAGCTTAAAGCCGCCTCAAATCCAAAATACTACGCGTGTCGTCCGCCATTGATCGAAATAACGCAGCACAAACCTAGTCTGATACCAAATGATGTAATCAAATGTGATTCTTCAAGAGTTAGGGTTAGAGATTGCGTGAGAGAGAGAGAGAGAGAAGGAGAACTAGGGCTGAGAATTGGGGAAGAACAACAGAGAGAAAGAGAGAGAGAGAGAAGAAAGAGAAAGTATGTTTTATTTTGAATGTCCAATCAGACTTACAAGGATGGATTTATACTAAATCCCTTATTACATCAATTAGTTGTATCAAAATGTATATCAAAAGAAAGCATTTTCCAAAAAGAAAACTATAATGTATAAATAGTTTTTTGGTGCTTGATTTGATATAAACATTATTTTCTAATTATAATTTTCACCCTAGCGTGAATAAATAACGATCTTTCAAATATAAAATATCACTCAAAACTGAAATTCTAATTGAACGACATTATTTACCCCATGATTTGGAGCTAACTGATCATTCTTTGTCTAATTCTTGTCTGATATTATTACCTCTAGCAATATAAGATCTCGTTTCCCAGACCCTGCCCAAACGGGAGCCCATGTGGCACTGGGACTGTTGTTGTTGTTGTAATATAAGATCTCGTTTGGTTTATTTTGGTTTGATTCATATTCGAAGTGACATATACCATCCAAATTCTTTGAATTGCTTGGAATTATGACTTCCCTCCATTCAAAAGGGAAGTCATTTTCCCCCACTTGAGATAAAAGATTTTCCCTTTGGAAAACCTTTTCCATCACAAAACTCATGACAAACAATGGAAGAAAGGAAAACCAATTCTGAGAATATATTTTTCTTACAAAACAAACGGAGCCTAAGAGTTTGCCCCAAAGTTTCTTACAATTACTTGATCATCATTTACTTAAATATTTTAATTGAAGTTTTTGTTAATTTTAAATAAGTTAAGGGGGTAAAATTTATACCTATAGTGTTTGACCTTAGAGGGTTATTAATTTGGATATCAATATCTTGATCCTTGAGGACAAGGATCTTCATAAGGAAAAGGTATTGGTGCAGGATAAATAAGGTAATCACGTGTTAGACATGTAATTAACTAATATTTCAGTAGCTAGTCTTATATTAATGATAATATAGTAATTTCCCTTTTTATTACGTAATTAGTATACTATTTGTATTAGTTAGTTATTTTCCTCTCTAAGTTCTATAAATATGGGATATTAGGTTGTAATGAGATTTATGAATGTAAATGTCAATGAAATTCTCCCCTCCCTTACTATTCTCTCTCTCCCTTTGAATTTCTTCTTCTCTCTCCCTCAATTTCTACTATCTAACCCTAGTTAAACTTCGAACAGGGCAATTTAGCCATTCTTTCTAGTTTTAACCATATCAAAAAGTAAGTTAAATTTTTTTTTAAACACCAATAAAAACAAGTTATAAAAGTCATAATTTTTTTTACAAATATATATATATATATACACACAACAACAATAACAACAACAACAATTAACCCAGTGCCTCAAGGGTTCCCGCCTAAGTGAGGTCTGGAGGGGTAGATGTACATAGCCTTACCTCTTTAAGGTATAACCCCGCCAAGAGGCTGTTTTCGAGGACCTCCAACCCTATAGGGTTGGCAACATAAGGACTTCCCTGGAGGTCACCCATCTTGGTACTACTCATGCCTAAGCACACTTCACTTCAACGTTCTAATGAGATCCGCTGCATTAGTGCCTGGTAAATTAACTCTAAATATATATATATGCTGGCATTCTTATGAGAGGGTGAAAGCGCGAAAGGAGCGAATCCTGGCCTTCCATTGTAATGGATGGCCAAGATTTGTTGAACATTAAAAAAAAAAAAATTTATGGCCCATACCCCTTCATGGGGCAAAAAAAAGAAGTGGTAAGGAAAGAAAATTATTTTTTTTCAATATTCAACAAATCTTAGCTGTAAATTTTTTTTTTTAATGTCCAACAAATCTTGGCCGTCCATTACAATGGAGGATCAGGATTCGCCCCTCTCACACTCTTACCCTCTCATAAGAATGTCACCATATATATACACACACATATAAGAAGGTGCGAAGGTGATAGGGGCTAATCTTGGTCATCCATTGGAATAGATGGCTAAGATTGGCCCCCCTATTTCATGGGTATAAAAAGAAAAAAAAATCTCTCCACCCCACCTCCCCCTCCCTTTTTCCCTCCCCCAACTCTTCCTTTCTCTCTCCCCCAACTCTTCCTTTCTCTCTCTTCTAATACCCCTTCCCCCAATATAATCCTCCATCGCGCCACTTGCTGCCGCGCTGCGACGGGTGGCGGGGGTGAAGGGATATGGGGGAAAGAGAAAGGGGTTTGGAAGAGAGACAAAAGAGGGGCAGCAGACGGGCGGGTGGTGGCAGGTGGCAAGGTGAAGAACTATTAGGGGGTGGCCAACAGCGGTAGTGGTGGCTGTGGTCGGTGGCAGCAGCGGGAGGCTAGGGTGAGAGAGAGAGAGAAGAAGGGCGGCAGTGGGGGGTGGGAGTGGGGAGGGGGAGGGAGGCAAGGGGGTAAGGGAGAAATTATTTTTTTTTTATCTAATAAAAAAGAGGCAATCTTGACCGTCAATTATAATGGACGGGAAAGATCTATCCCTCGCACCTTCTTATAAGAATTGTGCCATATATATATACATCCCTTGCATATATATATATATATATATATATATATATATATAGGGAGCGGCTAGAATGAGAATAGAAGTTTTATGAGAATATGAGAAAATTAAATCTATACCGTTGGATCTTGAATAAGATTGATTAATGGTTCTAAGAGGCTCATTGTATCCGGAGCCCTACCACTACACAATGATCACCGCCACCCACCACCACCGTTGCCACTTCTGCCACTACCACCCATCTTAGATCCCTATGGTCATCACCACTCCACCCTCCACCGCAGCCACCGCCACCGCCATCGCCATCGCCACCCATCTATCTCTCTCCATCGCATCTCAGATCCTTACTGTCACCACCACTGCCACCGCTCTCCCGGATGCCGCCGCCGCCGCCTCCGCTTCTCTCCGCCACCCTTGCCACCGCCACCCATCCCATCTCAAATCCCAACGGTCACTACCACCGCCACTCCTCTCCGCCACCCCGCCATTTCCACCCATCTTTCTCTCTCCATCCCATCTCAAATCCCAACGGTCACCACCACCGCCACCCACCAGCATTGGGCCGCCGCCGCTGCTGCCACTCCTCTCCCCCAACCCCGCCATCGCAACCGATCTTAGATCCCTACTGTCATCACCACTGCCACCGCTGCCACCCGCCCCCGCCATCGCCACCGCTCCTCTCCGCCAACCTCGCCACGAATCTCTCTCTCTCCATCCCATCTCAAATCCCAACGGTCACCGCCACCGCCTCCCACCATCACTGCCACCGTGGTGGGAGGCGGCGGCGGTGACCGTTGGGATTTGAGATGGGATGGAGAGAGAGACATGGGTGGCCGTAGCGGAGTGGGGAAGAGGAGCGGTGGCGGCGGCGGGGGCAGGTGGCAACGGTGGCGATGGCAGGGGTGGTAGAGAGGAGCGATGGCGGCGGTGGGGGCGGGTGGCAACCCGGGGGGGGGGGGGTGGCAACTGTAAATTTTAATTGCATGATTTAAATGGATTAATTATAATTTTAGGCCTTTTGTATATTAAAACTGACGATTTCTGATTTTTTATGTACTCGTTTCTTATATTCTTTTTTTTTTTTTGCTAATATGGAATCCAGTTATTTGGGGAATCAAACTCTAGACTTACCAAAAAAAAAGGAATCAAACTCTAGACCTTTTTGGCCTAAAGTAATATTCTATCCCCTCACTTGTCTCTACCATTAAGACAAGACCCTGGTGGGTCTCATTTCTCATATTCAATTCTTTAAATTGGTGGGATTAGAGTTGGAAATGTTTTTGGAGACTTGGCATATTGGCAATAATGTATACAATATACAAAGATGACCAAAAAAAAAAAATGATATAAATAAATTTAAATTATAATATATATCAAATTAACATATCTAATTTGTTTTTCAAATAATGCAATAATATATAATAGCATGATAAAAATTGACATTAAATTACTTTGTTAAATTAATAACTTTATATTACGTGTAATAAATATATAAAATGAGACTATATATTTATATGTATAAATATAGTTTCTTTGCAATATTAAATCCAAATCTGATCCTACTAATGTAAAAAAAAGTTGATAGCTCGAAGGGAGAAGAATAAAGAAGCAAATTTATTTTCTTTCAATGGATATCAATGAAAATTCCATGTCCCCTAAGTAAATAGTCTAGTGCCGGAGTTCTTTAGCTGCCAATGGCATGACCCAGGTTCGAGCACCACTAGGCTTAGGGCTAGCAAAATCTGACACGACATGATAACACGACACGAAGATAGTGGGTTCGGGTTGGGGTTTTTGAAGCCGGGTTGAATTTGGGTTGACCCGTTTAATCCTTTTAGGTAATTCGGTTGAATTTGGATTTGACCCATATAACTCATTTGCAACACGCTTGACCTGTTTATGTACTTATATTAGGTGCTTGGATAATATATATTTATATATTTTTAGTAGCCTATCTCACATGAGATAATTTAAGTTGCGTTTAGTAATGTTAATTTGATAATTTATTTAAACAATTATAAATATGTCATGTAGTTATTACTGATATTAACCACAGCATGTATTATTGACATGTTTGTAAGTTGACAAACTAATTTTAATGGAAAAAAGACATCAATATAATTACCCATTTAATAATTGGGTTAGGTAAGGGTTGAGAGTTCTTAACCTAATTAATAAATGGGTTGGGTTTGGGTTGACCCCATTTCTAAGATAACTCGCATAATACGAACACAAACATGATATAACACGACACATTTGTCAACCTTAAGCTCATAGTGGATCCCCTTTAAGGGGAATTTATGAGGTTTATCCCCTTGCAACCCTCCCCTCCCCCCCCCTCCCCCGAAAAAAAAGAATATAGCCTAGGGCTGAAGTTCTTCGGCTACCAACGGCATTAACCCGGGTTCAATATCCACCAGGCTTATAGTGGATCCCTTTATAGGGTTTATCTCCCCCAGCTTTGTAAAAAAAAAAAAAAAAAAAATCAAAAACTCCAGTTGTTCCCATTTGAAGTCCATTTTTATTTTTCATCATATTTAGAAATTAACTAAAACTTGGTGATTATGTTTCGCCGTGAAGTTGTGATAGTCACATAAATAGTATAACAAAGATGATCAACAACAACAACAACAATAACAGACCCAGTGCATCAAGGGCTCCCGCATAAGCAGGGTCTGGGAGGAGGATGTATGCAGCCTTACCCTTTCTGGGGGTTACCCTAACGAGAGACTGTTTCCTAGGACCAATATAACAAAGATGGATATGTTAATAAATGGTAGCAAAAGTTTATTAAATTATAGAAGTGATAACTTAAGATCATCAAAAATCAAATCCAAACCTGAAGTTATAGACAGAAAAACAATTGATGCATGTAGAAAGGACATTTTATTAGGCTGATGCAACAACAACAACAAGAGCAAACCCTGTGCTTGCAAGGGCTTCTGCAAAAGCAGGGTCGGGGGGGGGGGGGGGGTAGATGTACGCAGCCTTCCCCCTTCAGGGGGCTACACTGAAGAGAGGTTGTTTCCGAGGACCCCCAACCTGAGAAGATGGTCCGCAGCTTAGAGCATGTGATATGACAGCAAGAGAGCATCAAAGCATGAGTAGGGCAAAACACACAGCGAGCAAAACAACAAACTCAAAGCAAGCCACAACACGCAGAAATCAAAGGATAGGAATCAAAGGATAGGTAGGCAAGTAGCACCTCAAGAGAGCAAGTACACAACCTAAGTGCGCCAGAAGGAAGTCAAGGCCTAGCATTAGCAAGCTGGACTACCCTACTCCAACTGGAGCATCTATAACCCCTATACTAGCCCTCCATTGTGCCCTATCTAAGGCCATCTCCTCCCGAAGGTTTAGGTGGGTGAGGTCTTGTCGAATCGTCTCCAACCATCTTTTCTTTGGCCTGCCTCTTCTCCTCCTGCCTATTGTAGTAAGAAGTTGTTCGCATCTCCTTACTGGAGTGTTGTCCGGTCTCCTTCTAACATGTCCGAACCATCTCAAATGTTGCTTCCTCAATTTATCTTCAATGGGGGCTGCACCCAATTTGCCTCTTATGATGTCGTTTCTGATCCTATCCTTCCTTGTGTGTCCGCACATCCACCTCGGCATTCGCATCTCCGCCACCTTCATCTTCTGTGTGTGCTATTGTTTCATCGCCCAGCACTCCGCCCCATACGTCATGACCGGCCTCACAACCGTCTTATAGTATCTTCCCTTTAGCTTCAAGGGGAACTTTCTATCACAAAGTACTGCGGAGGCCATCCTCCACTTATGCCATCCCGCTTTAATTCGGTTGTTGACATCATCGTCAACTTCGCCGTTGTGCTGTATCATGGACCTCAAGTACCTGAAGCTCTCCTTCTTCGATATGGCCTCAAATTCAATCTTGACGTCTTCTCGGCTAGGCGTGGTGGAGGGATCGAACTTGAGTTCCATGTGCTCGGTCCTGGCTCTGCTTAATCGTAAACCCTTCGACTCACAGTTCCAGCTTCTCATTTACCTCTTCCCGCGACTCCCCCACCAACACTATGTCATTTGCAAAAAGCATGCACCAAGGTACACATCCCTGGATGTGCCTAGTGAGCTCCTCCATAACCAGAATGAATAGATAGGGGTTCAAAGCAGACCCCTGGTGTACCCCTACTGTTATCGGGAAAGCGTCTGTCTCTCCGTCCATTGTACGCACCACAGTTTGTGCCTCCTCATACATGTCTCTAATGGCTTGGATATATGGCACGGGGATGCCTTTCCTATCCAAAACTCTCCAAAGGACCTCCCTTGGCACTCTATCATATGCGTTCTCTAAATCAATGAAAACCATGTGAAGGTCCTTTTGTCTCTCCCTGTATTGCTCTATCATTCACCTTAGGATGTGGATGGCTTCTATTGTTGATCTCCTGGGCATAAATTCGAATTGGTTTTCGGACACCTCTGTCTGTTGCCTTAACCTCCTCTCTATAACCCATTCCCACAACTTCAGAGTGTGGCACATTAATTTGATACCCCGATAGTTGGCACAACTCTGAATGTCATCTTTGTTCTTATATATCGAGATCACTATGCTCTTCCTCCATTCCTTAGGCATCTTCTCTCCTAGAAGGATTTGGTTAAATAGTTTAGTCAGCCAACTGACGCCCTTCTGTCCAAGGCATTTCCATACTTCTATGGGTATGCCATCTGGGCCAACTGCTTTACCCCTTCCCATGAATTTCATGACTTCCTTGAGTTCCTCAGGGCTAATTTGCCTACAATAATAGTGGTTCTGATGCTCCTCAGATGTTTGAAGATCACCTAAGGATATCTCTGTCCCTCCTTGTTCGTTGAACAGCTCGTGAAAGTATGTTTTTCACCTAACCTTAATCAGTTGCCTGTCTACGAGTACCTGTCCATCTTCCTCTCTTATGCATTGTACTCTGTCCAAGTCCCTAGTCTTCCTTTCTCTAGCTTTGGCGATTCTATATAAGTCCCTCGCACCCTCCTTGGTCTCCAGCCTTTCGTAGAAATTCTCATAAGCTCTTGATTGTGCTTCTCTAACTGCTCTCTTTGCTTCTGTCCTAGCTTGCAGATACCGATGTCGCTTATCCTCATCTCTGCTATGATCCCACTCTTTGAAACAAACTCGTTTTGCCTTAATCTTCTCTTGGACCTTATCGCACCACCACCAGGACTCTTTGTTGCTTGGTACTCTTCCCATTGACGTGCTGAGAACTTCCCGTGCCAGTCCTCTGATCTTTTGGGCCAGCTGGTTCCACATCTGGATTGTATCTCCCTCGAAGTCCCACCCGAGCTCGGCCTCCACTCTTTCCTTGTATACCTTATACTTCTCCCCCTTCAAATCCCTCCAGCAGGTATGCGTCTGCGAGGGTTGCAGATTCTTTTGGCCCTCTTCTTAGCCTTTATATCCACCCACAGCACCCTATGTTGTATAGGCAGGTCATCTCCTGGGGAAGCCCTGCAATCCCTGCAGTCTCTTTGCACCCTTTTCCTTAATAGTATATAGTCAATTTGTGCTCTTGTCTCACTGCTTTGGTACATAATGATGTGTTGCTCACACTTTCTGAAGAAGGTGTTGGCCACCGTTAGGTCGTATGTGACCGTGAAGTCTAGTATGGCTTTGCCCTCTGCATTCCTGGTTCCAAAACCGAATCCTCCGTAGTAAGAAGCGTAACCGTCCTCCGTCATGCCAACGTGCCCATTAAAATCCCAGCCAATCATCCCTTGTTCGGCTTGGGGTATGCCTTGCATCATTGTGTCTAAGTCCTCCCAGAATGTTGCCTTCTCATGCTCTATTAGTCCAGTTTGAGGTGCATAGGCACCGATTACGTTCAATACTTCTCCATCTAAGACCATCTTGATACTTATGATCCTATCACCATCCCTAGATACTTCGACTACTTTGTTCTTGAGGTTGCTATCCACCATGATACCAACTCCATTCCTGCCTCTGTCCTTGCCCGCATACCAGAGCTTGTGCCCCAGCACATCACTGGCTTTCGCGCCAACCCATTTAGTCTCTTACAGACTAAGGATGTTGATCTTTCTCTTCATCATCATTTGGGCCACCTCGAAACTCTTCTTCGTCAGTGTCCTGACATTTAGTGTCCCTAGTCTCAAGTTCCCTGTCCCCTTCTGCCTTGCCCTTCCCCTCCCCAACCTCTTTGAAGATGGCCTTAATCTCAGAGTTCCATAACTGGTAACGTTCATCCACTAACTATGACTATCGCAGGTAAGTGATCAACATAGATAAGAAGCTTATTATAGCATAAACGCACGAAAGTACCACCACAGTCAAAGATCACAGTATTCAGAATAATGAAAGGATAAAGAACCAAATAAAAAGTACCCAACAATGGTAAATTAAAGCACTACCTTGCTGTAATAAAGGATAGATCAAACCTGGGGCTGGTACGTAGTTGATACTCTGACCCGACTAATACTTACCTGGGTCCGCTCTTGGTTGTCGGTTGCGGGCTGCTGGCTTTGGAGTGGTGGCGGTGGTGATGGTGGTGGTGAGGGGCTGGTGATGGTGATGAGTCGGGTGAAGTGTGGTGTGGTGGTGGTGATGGGGCGAGGTTGGGTGTGGTGGGGCTGGGTTGGGTTGGGGTGGGGTGTGGGTGCTAGTGGTGGTTGTGCCGGTGTGTGGGGGATTGATGGTGGTGCGTGGGGTGGCAGATTGTGGTGCGGTGGGGTCTTGTGGGAAGGGGTGGGGTTGGGGCGGGAGTGGTATTTGGTAGTGGTGGCAGTGTGTGGGTGGGTGGGGGGCTGAGGTGGGACCCAGTGGTGGTGAGCTGGGGTTGGTGGGCCGGGGTTGGAGGCAGGGGGGTAGGGGAGGTAGGGGGAGTGAAGGGAGTAGGGAGGGGGGTCACGGGGACTCGGGCCAGCGATTGGGTGTTGCCGGCGTGGTGGTCGGTTGTCAGCGAGGTGGCTAACGAGACAGCAGGGGGGTGTGGGGTGTTGCAGGTGAAAGTTGAACATTTGCAGGAGAGACAAAGAGAGAGAGAGAGATTTTTTTTTTATTAGGCGAATGCATACAATGGTAATACAACTGAGTTTTTCATCCGGTTAAATTAATTGACCGCACGAATTCCAAATACTATCTTTCCTTTAGATGAATTTCGATAACTTTTCTTCACGTCCGAGAACCCATGCAGTCAAATGATCATTGACATCTTCTTCCCATTCTCTTTAACTGGTTGCAACACGTTGCATTGACAAGATCATGGCTTCCTTCCCTAATCATGTGGTTATGTGTTGCTTCTGCATAATCTCCAGTTAGTTTGCTCTAACAGTTTGTTATATGTTGCCAAGTTATGTCTATACTTGGTGTTGGTGGAAGAAAACTATTGAGTCTTATGTGTACAAAAGCGACAAACAAAATAACGAGTATGATATAAAATGTTGAATGCAAAGATCTTCATCTCTGTGATTGTGGGTTTATAATTTCTTCTCTACAAAGTGAGATGAGAAACTAAGATATATTAGTGTTTGGTGATGATATTCCAAAGACTTGAGTTTGTTTACATATTACATGTAAAATAACATCAAAAGATTATGCAATAGCAATACAATAACAACAACAACAACAAACTCAGTGCATCAAGGGCTCCCGTCTAAGCGGGGTCTGGGAGGGTAGATATATGCAGCCTTACCCCTTCAGGGTGTAACCCTGTCGAGAGGCTGTTTCCAAGAACCTCCAACCTTATAGAGTTGGCAACACAAGGATTCCCAGGAGGTCACCCATCCTGGTACTACTCTCGCCCAAGCATGCTTAATTTTGGAGTTCTACTGGGATCTGGTGCATTCGTGCCTGGTAAATGAACCTTAACGCAATAGCAATTTATAAGAAAAAAAACATCTGTATTATTAATTAAACATTACTTAAGTAACAATAACTTCTAGTGTGTTATTGTATACTTAATTAGTTCTATGAAGTAATATAGTTCCTAAAAATTATTGTCAAATTATGTTGTTCAAAATGTTTTAAATGGTAATAGATTTGATGAGAGGAATAAAAGCACGTAATAATATCTAGGGTAAATTACATATGTAACAACCTAAGTCCTCTATGATTGAGGGTTATACGCCGTAGGCACTTTTAAGAACCTACACGACTTTTTAAACTTAGTTGAAGTAATAAAACATTTAGTTTTGATTGGAGTATCATGAAATTTTATATATATGGTAACTTACATTACACTCTAGTACAATCTAAACAAAAGAAATTACGTATAATCTTGTACAAAAGGAAGAGAAACTAAGTCTCTTTCCGTATAAAATTCCTAAAATTTGTATAAGTCTATGTGGCGTCCCATGGTCCGTCTTCAAGTAGTATCTGGAACATTTAAGAAAAACATAAAACGAGGGAGCTAAAAGCCCAATAAGCAAATCATCATCAACCATAAAACCAATTTAATCATGGTATTACAAAAAAACTCATTCTATCTTTCAGTACAAACAATTTCTCAATCAAATAATTTAGAAGGAGGGCAGCCATTTCCTTTGAGTCGGTTGACTTTCACACCTCATACATGGCCAAATCATTATTCCGGAACATTTAATGCCACTGTGCACAGAAACACCTCTCCTAACATTTCAGTTAGATAGTCAACCTCTCCACCAATGTATGCAACATGTACTACAACAACAACAACAACAACAACAACAACAACAAAACCCAGTGCCTCCAAGGGCTCCCGCATAAGCAGGGTCTGGGGGGGTAGATGTACGCAGCCTTCCCCCTTCAGGGGGCTACCCTGAAGAGAGGCTGTTTCTGAGGACCCCCAACCTGAGAAGTTGTCCGCAGCACTGATCAACAGACCTGTCAGCATTGAGAGCACCAAAGCATGAGAATGGCAAAAACACACGGTGCGCAAAGCATACAGACTCCAAGCAAGCCACATTAGGCACAAATCAACAGATAAGATTAAGAAAAGATAGAGATAGAGGATAGAGAGAGAGATAGAGATAGAGGTAGAGATAGAAATAAGATAAGTAGGCAAGTAGCAAGCACACCTCATGAGAGCCAGAACACAGACCACGCGTGCCGAGAGGACCAAGCACTAGTAAGCTGGACTATCCTACTCCAACCGAGTATCTAATACCCCTATGCTATCCCTCCATTGGGCCCTATCTAAGGCCGTCTCCTCCTGAAGGTTTAGGTGGGTGAGGTCTTATCGGATCGTCTCAAGCCATCTCTTCTTTGGATTGCCTCTGCCTCTTCTGCCTAAAATAACTCTTAACACACCATGGTTATTTTTGGTATGCTTCCAACTCAACAGATATAAAACTCGTCATTTTAAGTAACATACTTTCAAAACCCACACAATTTTGCCTAAACCAGTATCTTTCAACATAAAACACTCTACAACAACAACAACAACAACGATCCCAGTACCACACGGGCTCTCGTGTGGGTGGGGCCGGGGGAGGGGGGGGGGGGGGGGGGGGGGGATGTATGTTGTCTTCCCCCTTTAGGGTGTTACCCTGAAGGGAGGCTATTTCCGAGGACGCCCAACTCGAGGAGCGTGTCATCATGGAAGCGTAGTAGCCTATAGGCATGAGAGCAACATAGTATTAGAGCAACACATAGCACAAGCCAAGCATAACGAAGCAACACTCAATGGAATGTAACTACAGGCAAATGATCGGCAAGTGCGCAAGTGCTCGAGTACACAAATAAGAAAATAAGTGCACCCACGAGGTAGCAAGACACCTAGAAGCACTAGTGCAGGCAATAATTAGATGCCGTAGTCTAAGCTGTTACATCAACTACCCCTATACTAGTCCTCTGTCGAGCTTTATCTAAGGTCATTTCCTCTCGTAGGTTTAGGTGGCTGAGGTCCTGTCGGATTGTCTCTAACCATCTCTTCTTTGGCCTGCCTCTCCCTCTCCTCTCTAGCGTCGTATGGGATTGTTCGCATCTCCTGACTATGGCAATGTACTGTCTCCTCCTAACATGAACGAACCGCCTCAAACATTGCTCCCTTAATTTATCCTCAATCGAGGCCACGCCCAATCTGCCTCTTATGACGTCGTTCCTGATCCTATCCTTCCTTGTATGTCCGCATATCCATCATAGCATCCTCATCTCTGCCACCTACATCTTCTGTGTATACTGTTGTTTCATTAGCCAACACTCCGCCCCGTAGGTTAGACTACCATCTTATAGTATTTCCTCTTTAGCTTTAACGGGAACCTTTTGTTGCAAAGCACCCGGAGGCCATCCTACATTTATGCCTTCCTACTCCAATTTGGTTATTGACATCCTCGTCAACTTTGCCGTTCTGCTAAACCATGGAACCCAAGTACCTGAAGCTCTCTTTTCTCTGTATGGTCTCAGATCTAGAGGTGGCCAACGGGCCGGGTCGGCCCAAAAACCGGCTCGGCCCGGCCGGTTTATGGCCCGGCCCGGCCCGGATGGCACTGTAGCGGGTCGGGCCAGTCCTAGGCCCGAGGTCCCCCTGGCCGGGCCTCGGGCCTAATTTTTTCAAGGGCCTGGGCCCGGCCCGGCCCGGCCCAAAAGAGCCAACGGCTCTTTTAAGAGCAGTTGGCTCTTTTATTGTACAGAGCCAACGGCTCTTTTTTTACAAAAAAAAAAAATTATATATTTTTTTTCTATAAATACTTAAACCTCCCCAACTCATTTTCTCACAAAATCTTCAATTCTCTCTTCTCTCTCTATACATTCATCATCTCCCATCTTCTCTAATTTGCTAATTGCAAAATTGTGCTATAAAGTTTGAAGTTCGTAAAGTATTTGGCTGAAGTGTGAATTTCATTGTTCTCTCGTTTCGATAATTTTAGTATCGTAATTTTTTTTGATTGGCATTTTTAGTTTTTTAATTTGCATTACTACTTGCATTTCATAAATAATAATTATTTATACTAATATGGCACACAACTCTTCATCATCATCTGGAGCCGGTCATGCTAGTTCTAGCTCTTCTCGGCCACCAAGAATCCCTAAAAGGACTAGAATTGTCTTACTTGATACTGAAGAACGAGCTTTTATACAACCAGACCCAACACCCCAATACACTGATGATAGCAGAGATTATAACTTTTCACATCCACAAGATTATCATGAGTCAGGTAGTGGTGGGGTTGGAGACTCACAAACTGATGAGGAACCCACCCCCACCACCGAAGCCCAGCCTGAAACTAGTACCTTGACTAGTAGGCATACAACTAATGGGGTATGGAAGCACTTTACCCTTAATAAAACAACTAATAAAGAAACCTGTAAATTATGTGACCCACCTAAGAATTTTAGCCATCAACCCGGCAGTGGGACGGGCACACTAAATAGACATATACTTAGGTGCCACCGCGAGCAATTCCCGGAAAAGAGCCAACAACATTTAGTACAGCAAGTGACCGGTGCACTTGCTAATTTTAGGTTCTCTCAGGAGAGCAACCATAGGGGGTTAGCTAAATATGTAATTTTGAGTGAAAGGCCTTTTAATACCGGCGAAAACCCACATTTCATCGACTACCTCCAACGAAATGTGAACCCCGCCATTGTGAGGATTCCTCGGAACACCGTAAAGCAGGACGCTTTTACGTTGTACCACAATATTAAAATTGGGATATATACACTTTCTGCGACAAACACGAGCATATTCTCGTTGACGTCGGACATATGGACGTCCAAACCCGGCCAACCTTATATGTGCATAACAGCACACTGGACCGATGAATCCCTTATCATCCAGAAGATAATAATTCATTTCGGGCTTTTAGATTGCCCCCATACTGCCGAGGAAATTACGGGTGCGATTATGTCGGCAGTCCACGATTGGGGCATAGAACAACGTATCTTCAGTATTACGTTTGACAATGCTTCCAATAACATTGCATCCGTAGCACATTTAATTAGGAAAATGAGACCCATGTTAGGTGGGAAGTGTTTTCATTTTCGTTGCATCTGTCACATTATGCATTTAATGGTAATGGATGGTTTAGATCTTATAGACGTATCCCTTGCTACCTTAAGATGTGTAATAATATCAATTAAAGCATCCGCCGCTAGGAAAAAAAGATTTAAAAATGTATGTAGGTTGCATAACATAGAATATAAACAATTTAAATTAGACTCCAAAACTAGGTGGTCGTCTACGGTAGTAATGTTAGAGCGCATTCTACCATACAAAGATGCTCTAATGGAATTTGCCCAGGAAAATCGTGTAGAATGGCCCGATTACAACCTGGACGGTATACATTGGGAGACAATAGATGAAATTTGTAAATTTTTTAACATGTTTAAAGACGCGACAACACTTTTTTCGGGTTGCTACTATCCGACCATGCCTCAAGCAATATCAACATTACTTGATATTGTAAATTGGATGGTGGGTAATGAATCCAACCCCATTTTGTTCGGATCGATTACGGCAATGAAAGAAAAGTTTGCCAAATATTTTTCTGAACTACCTCTTACTTATTGCTTTGCAACTATTTTAGACCCTCGTTGTAAACGCGGGGGTTTCAACTTGTTTTGCCAACATTTTTTTAAATATTTGCATCCTACTCTTAATGTCGACACTTTCATTGCCGATGTCGATAACGACTTGCATAATTTATTTTTTGAGTATTCTCGTAAATTATCATTTAATAATCCTAGTACTACTGCAGTAGGATCTTCCACATCTAGTGGAAGTAGTTCACACATGTCATATTCGTGGAAGCTGTTGGAGCAAGTTACGCCCGCAGTAGCCCCCACGTCATGTGACGAGCTAGATTATTACTTGCGGAAACCGTTGGTCCATATTTTCGGGCCGCCGGCCAACCTGCATTTTGACCTTTTATAATGGTGGAACACAAACCAAACCCAATATCTCGTGCTTTCCTCCATGGCACGTGATATACTAAGTTGTCCGGTGTCTTCAGTAGCATCGGAGTGTGCTTTTAGTCTTGGTGGCAGGTTGCTTGGAACGAAGAGGGCAAAGCTATCGCCGTCGAGCTTGGAGATGTACGTGTGCTTGAAGGATTGGCTGCTAGCTGAGGCAAGAGATCAACAGAGAATGAAGCTGGATTCATCGAGCGATGAAGAAGATGACCGCACAACTGATACATCAAATGATGGCGTAGAAACCCCTCGATATGACTGATATCAAGATTCAAGACTTTTGTATGTTAATTATTTACTTTCAAATATTTACGTCAAAAGATGACCGCACACTCCATATGTCAAACTTTATATTTTTTGATAAATAAATTTGTATTTTTAAATATTAGGCCCCAACTTTGTATTTGTATTTGACACGTTATTTATGTACTGATATTTTTTTGATAATTACTTATTGTATATTTTATTTTATTTATTACATATATTTAGTATTATTTTTTTTGAACATGTATACTTGAAAAAAAATATATTTGTATCTCATATTATTTATCAATGAATTACAATAATTTTAGTACAAAACGACTATGTATTTTTAAAATTTTTTTTAATTTAGTTAAAAAGGCCGGGCCCTGGCCCGCCCGCACTGTAGCTGGCCCGGGCCGGTCCCGGCCCTGGAGGCCCTCGGGCCCGGCCCGGTTCTCTAGCGGGCCAGGCTGTAGCGGGCCGGGCCTGCCGGGCCCGACCCGGCCCATGGCCACCACTAGGTGTCACCCAATGGTGTTTATGTCTGCAGTATCTCTCCGATTCTGTCATTGATAATTGATTGCGCATTGAGCTCAATTGGATTGGGCCAGCATTGCTAGCAAAACCTCTTGGTTTGATAGGACACTTCACCCGAATGCAAGCCCCTGGACAATCACCTCCTTTGCACTTGAGTTATTGATTTTAGCTTGCATGCTTAGTTCAGTGTGGTGTTCAGTGGATACTTTAGTGAAGCACGACTTGTGTCTTGGTCAAGTTCATCCAGAATTTTGGAATTCTACTTATTTAACCTCCCTAGTTAACCTTATATTTATAGTGCAGTGCTGATGAGTACCCCATGTCCTGATTGTGGCCAGAGTGAAGCGCTCAGTTTTCTTCTTGTTGACGATGGATGTGTGTCTCTTACATTTTGCTTTGTCTGTGTTGGGAAAAGAAACACATGTTGAAATTTCAATTTTTAGAGAGTGGGAAATGAAAAGGAGAACTTGGTATGCCACTTCAAAGTGCCTCAGGAAGTCTACAGTGTTACTCGTTTTCACTCAAAAATATATCAACTTTAATTTGTTTGGTTGGGAAGTCTGATGTGGCTGGGTTTAGGTTTGATCTACACACACCCTACAATTAGATTTTATAATGTCTAACCTTTGCAAATGATTCATTGCTTACTATTCTTTTCATCTCATTTTTGGGTGAACGATTAGAATTCATATTTTCCATGCAAGAAAAGGAAGTTGGCAACATGATTTTAGGCTGTCTTCACAACCTGAAGTGGATTTGGGAAGTGGCATAGAATCAAATATAGGCCGTTATGTTGCATAATAGATTTTGAGCTAGCTGCTGTGTGATTAACCTTTGCATAATGTATGTAATAGTCACCATAATACATATATATTGCATTTGAGTTACTGTGTTAACAACTATCAAAGATGCATAAGATTAATGATTGTATGATATTCATTCAAAATTTTGCAAGCATAAGGTTTAAGACCAACTTGCTTTCTCTTGAAAAACTTAATGCCATCGCCTCAACCTATTATTTAACCTTTGCGATACTATAATACAATAATAATGTGATTGCAGAATAGCATTTGAATCCATGGGAAGTGGGTGTTTTATTGATATCAACCTATTATTTAACCTTTGCGATACTATAATACAATAATAATGTGATTGCAGAATTCCATTTGAATCCATGGGAAGTGGGTGTTTTATTGATATCAGCATTTGAATCCATGAGGTTAGGTGACGGTGGTCTTCTGCCAATACAGTGGTAGAACATGTATGTGGCCCCTTTAAAACAAAAATATCAAACAACCCTATCCTCTGTTTGAGTGCCCCACGCTGATACCATTCACATTTTGGGTTGTGACATCTGTTAAATGATTATTGCTCCGAAGAGGAAATCGTGAGAGAAGAGGGAAGGAAGTGGCTTCAGAGAGGAGGGGGAGGTATGTGTGATGAAGAATGAAAAGCCTTTTCCCTTTTGTTGAGGATTTCGATTGGGTGGCTTACCCATTCTGGGTCGCCCATTTATGGGTCGCCCATTTCTCAGTCACCTATTTCTAGCTAGCCCTTATTGCACCAGTTTTACGTTGTAGTTAATAAGTTGTAAATTTCTTGTTAAATAATATATTATTAAATAATTTATTGTGTAATTACATTAATATTGTATGTATCAGTTTTACTAATGTTCTATTTAATGTAATATTATATTTTTAGGAATATTATAAATATTGATAATAAACTCAATAATATATTGTTGCATCATAATGGATCTGGATAGCTATATTTACTGATTTTGTTTATTTTATTTCTAGGTAATCAACCTAGAAATTATGGCGTACAATGTAGTGACATTATGATGGAAATATGGTGCAAAATGTTGGTGTTGATTACATGGGTGGAAGACAGTTTGTACTTAGGGCACGATCTGGAATTTCTCTTCCGGAGTTGAAGGGGATGATGTATGAAGCCATTGGATGGGATAGTAACACAATTGGCATTGAGATTACATGGAGAACATTGTTATCCCAAAATTCTATGCGTTATGCACCTATTGAGATCACTTGTTCAGTGACTTTGAGGTCTATATTCGAAGTAGGAAGTAGGGCGGCATGCATAGAATTATATGTAAATGCTATGGATGTTGCTGGTAGATATGAAAATCATGTATTCCATTAGCAATTTGAAGCTTCTGGCCCGTCGAGAAGAGCTTCTAATCCGTCTAGAAGTCCCGATGTGGACGTCTCATTGATTGGAATCATTGTAAACGAGAATAGAAGTATATTTGATGGGGCTTATGCCAACAATGATTCCGAGGCATCTAATGACGATGCAGATGGGGGTATTTACGCTTGTGGGACTGTACCAGTTAATGTTGACAGATCTACAGTTGCCCAAGCCCCTGCTCCTGATTTTGAAAATGTTACTTGCCCCGACCAGACAGTTTGTTCTAACTAGGAGGCAAGTAAATGACAGGGGTCCATAGGATCTAGATTGGAGCAGGGATAATTGTTCCAAACCAAGGATGACTTAGTCAATGTAATAAGAACAAGCTGCAATATATGGTGTACAGGTCGAAGCCTCAATACATAGCCTTAAATTGTGTACAAGCACCACAATATGAGTGATATTTGCGTGGGGTGCTAAAATAAAGGACAGGGCTGTTTGAGATTTAAGTTTTGAAGGGGCCATATACATGTTCTACCACTGTATTGGAAGAAGACCACCGTCACCTGACCTCAAATTTTGTTGCGAATATGGTATTACCTATTGCGTCTACTGATCTTAAAATGAATGTTGAAGCAATTCGTGCAGCAGTGAAACAACAACACGGGTACACTATTTCGTATTACAAGGCATGGAAAGCTAAGCAACAAGTGCTTGAGCGGTTTTTTAGCTTGCATGAGGAAGCATTTTCAATGCTACCTAAGCTGCTCACTGCGTTGCAACAGTCAAATCCAGGCACTATTGTTGACTAGCAATTTAAGAGCTAAGCAGCTAGTGAAGCACTGTTTAATGGAGTTTTTTGGGCATTTGGGGCATCCGTCGAGGGGTTCAAGTATTGTCGTCCATTAATCAGTGTTGATAGTACCCATTTGTCTGGGAAATACATGGAGAAGTTTCAAGTTGCTGTCGCATTTGATGCTAACAATGGTCTATATCCATTGTGCTTTGCATTGGTGGATGAGGAGAACACATGGATCTGGACTTGGTTTTTACAGTGTGTAACCTATGTGACAGGTGGGCGTTTCCAAATGTATATAATCTTTGATCGACATGGTGGAATCAAGAATAGGATGTTAGCGATTTGGCCTGAGCCTGAAGGGAAACATTGGTACTGCATTTGCCACCTGGTTAGAAATTTCAACCACAAATTCCAAAATCATGCACTAAAAAAAAAAAAAAGTTGAGTTTGATGATGAGGGAACCTTCCAAGAGAAAGTTTGATGCTTTGTCTGATTATTTCATCCACTTTAGTGATAAGGTCAGACAGTGAATAGAGAGAGCCTAAAGAACGTTGGGTACTTTCGTATGATGGTGGTTATTGTTATGGTAACATGACCACTAATTTATCGGAAGTGTTCAACAGTATTTTTGAAAGGAAGATGAGCACTGTCAGTAACGGCCCTTGTGCAACTGACATTTTTTCGATGCAACAAATACTTCGTCAGTCACAGGGATCTTGCCGAGGTGTTTTTTTTACGGGATTTTCTATAGCGATCTACTGTCTTCGTGAGATAAAGCATGCTGCCATAAAATCAAGAGTACATACGGTTTCAGTGTTTGATCAAAACACCATGTGCTTTCAGGTAACAACTCTCTGGCGTAAGATTGAATCAAGCTTAAGAGGGGAGATTCACCACACTATAACGTTGAATGAATGGAGTTGCACTAGTGGTACATGACAACTGTTTCATCTTCCATGTTCACATGTGACTGCATATTGTACCGCATATAATATCGACTATGGACTGTATGTTGATCTGTTGTACAGCCTTAACATGTACGTAAGCACGTATGCTCCATTGTTTCACCCTCTTCCTGATCAACCTTTATAAATGGAGTACACCGGGCTTATAGTGATTGCAGATCAAAATAGGTGGAGATTTGGTAGAGGACAGCCGAAATCAACCCGGCTACATAATGAAATGGACATTAGGGAGGGGCGTGTCTAAGAATAAATGTAGTATATGTGGTCAGAGAAGCCACAATAAAAAATAAAAAAAAAAAACTTGTCCTAATAGACAGTGCTAATTTTGTAATTAGGTTCAAAGCTTGATGTTTTTGATTTTTTAGTGTAACATGTTCTAATACATACTATTAACAACTATAGTTAGATATAATATATATAATTTTATTTATGTGTTCTGATCGATTAGAATGTTACAATATTTGTAATTTTATTTTTAGCCCATTGATATTGATGTGAAACAGTCTCCTTTCCAGCTGGAAGGGGTAAGGTTGCGTACATCCCTCCCCCGACCCTGCTTTCTGCGGGAGCCGCGAGGCACTGGGACTGTTGTTGTTGTTGATATTGATTACTATTTTTTTTATTTTCTAGAGAAATGGTAAGAACACAAGGAGGACATGCTTGGAACATTCGATATGTTGAACAGAATTCAGGTTCAAACAACATATCAGTGTTGCATCTTCAAAACAAGCATCGGTCGAAGGATGTTTGACATGGTGCGGTGTGTTAATAATTTATGTTTAGTCCTAAAATATTATATTTTAATTAATTGAATAGTTGAGTGATACATTTTATTTCTTATGTTACAGGACGACTACGAGATCAGGGTGAGGCAACACCATTTGTTACCCCTTCACTATACAGTACGGCCTTATATCATACATGCTGGGTTTATTGGAGTGATCCAAATAGGTCATCTCCATATTGATAACTCCTTGATTAGTTCTTTGATGGCAAGGTGGAGGAGAGAGACTCACACATTCCACCTACGTGTTGGTGAGATGATGCCAAAACTGCAAGATGTAGCCGTTTTACTGAGGTTTACGCATAAATGACATGTTAGCCACTAGTACCTCTAATTATAATTGGAAGAACCTGTGCCAAAATTTATTGGGCGCAGCTCCTCTTCCGGGGCAATTTTGTGGTGGCATGATCAGAAGTTGTTGGTTGAAGGAACAATTTCAACATGCCCCCCCCCAGATGACGCTGATGAGCAAGTGTTATTGTAGCATCCTAGAGGTTACATCCTCCATTTGATCGGCTCCGTGCTGTTCACCAACAACACTGGTAGTTGGATACCGTTCATCTGCCTACCATTGCTCGATACAATGGAGTGTAGGTTGTACAGTTGGGGGTCAGCAGTGCTCATCAACCTTTACAGATAGCTTTGTCGATATTGCATGAAAGGCGGCAAGCAACTCGATAGATGTGTTTTATTGCTACAAGTATGGACTGCAATGATATTTATGTTTAATTTTTTTAATGTGTTATATTCCAAAATTTTACAATTTACTATGTGTAGTTGTGGTCGTGGGAGCATTTACACATCGGTTGACCAATTGCCACCGTCCGCCGTCAAAATCAAGCTACAGCTAATGATCTGCCGCCTCCATTGGGCGCTCAATAAGAGAAAATACTTCGTACATCTTACTTTAATGTACGTGTAATATTATGCATGTATTGTAATATAATTCACTGCATATTTAATCAGATGGTATGCCACCTTGACATTCCTCAAGAACCCAAGGCGTTATTAGTCCTTTTATAGGGGCCAACTTGATGTCCAAAAACCTAATCAGGTATATGATGAAAATAGACATTTCTTTGTCGTTTAATATTTACTATAATGACAAGTTTTTGTCTATTGCTAGGTTAATTAGACGCCATATCTACAATCCCAATTAGACTCTTTGCCTGAGATTTGTATTGAGGATCATGACATCTGGCAACATTAGGACTATTGATATATTTTGGCATTGTTGAATTGCATTGCCCTGATAGAGTATTGCGTAAGTTTGGATTGACACAGTATATCCCAAATCATGTTGATGCTCGCAATTTGTTACATAATACATCTCGTCTAGGCAGGTGGGATGAGAACTAGGTTGTCTACCATGCGAATTGGCTGAGGTTGTGGAACACACGGATGCATCGTATCGCCAACGTGCATAATCCCCTGATATTTCCTAGAGAGTATATGCAATGGTACTTATCTATCACTACGCGTGTCATCACACGGCATGAGGTGCATGCTCCGCGCCGCTCCCGGCTTCATATTGACACAAATGGCATCCGTTTTCAACGAGCAGTACGTACTTTGAATATATTAGTCTTGTTACTTATTCTACATTATGTTTTATTAACATTTAAAAGTACTATGTGCTAGATCGATCTTGTTGTCACTCAGATCAGAAGAAATTTGATGGAGAACGAAAAGAAAGGAGAGAAAAAATGGGTAGAGTAGCCCTGTGCACTCCCACTAAGCAGCCCTGTGCCTAGTTTAAGCAGCCCTATGCTTATGTAAAATAGAAATATAAGTATTATTATTGATTTGAAATGCCCATTGGCATGGACTATATTGGTATTTATAGAAATAGAAACTGGATATGACTCCTAATCTTGATAAATGACTATCCAAATAAATAAAGGACTCCTAATCTAACAAAATAATTATCCTAATAAGATAATAAACTAATAAAAGATTCAAGATAAAGCAAACCCTAAATAAAATCAAAATATATCCAAGAATTCCTATTTCAGTGAGAGTGATATTTTGAAATAATTCTAGGATCTCTATCAACTCTCCCTGGATGGAAAACACTAACCTCTGGCGAGTGACGTGAAGTGTACTCTTCAAGAAGGTCAGGAGCAAATTGGCAAATATCTGCTTCTAAAAGCCAAGAATTATCAGACATGGGATGATCCTTCCATCGTACAAGGAAGCGATGAGATGCTCCATCAGTTGCAGTAATAAATTCATTGTCAAGGATTGCATCAATCTCATCCACAATTTGTTGCTCAAATGAAGGTAATTTAGGCTCCAGTGAGAAGTGGCAAATCCATCTAAAACACTTGCAGAAAAAATGGGAGGCTCAAAAGTACCTCGATAAGGTGTTAAATCCTCCACATTGAAGATAGGACTAATAGACATGTCAGAAGGCAAGTCAATTAAATAAGCGTTAGAACCAAGTTTTCGAATTATGCAATAAGGTCCCATAGCACGAGCAAACAATTTATTGAATGAGTGCTTAGGATACCACTTAAGGCGAATACGAATCATCACGTAATCCCCTTCTTGAAATGTTACGTTCCTTCTATGCACATCTACAACTAGTTTATAATTTGAATAACTTTGCTCAAGTTTTTTCCGTCGCAAATCGCGAATATGTTTAGCAAAAGTTTCAGCAAATTCAGATGGCCGTGAGTCTAAGGGGAGAGATACTAGGACAATGGGCAGGCAAGGAGCCAAGCCATGGACAATTTCAAAAGGACTCTTGCCTATGGACTTCGAGGTCGAATTATTGTGAGCAAATTATGCGGTGGGCAAGACTAAATCCCAAGTGCAAGGCTTTTCCCTAGCTAGACACCTAAACAAATTACCTAACGTTCGATTAACCACTTCGATTTGACCGTCAGTTTGCGAATGAAAGGCTGCTGAAAATTTGAGGTGTGTTCCAAACAGCTTCCATAAAGTTAGCCAAAAATGACTTACAAATTTAACATCCCTATCAGACACAATAGATGAAGGTAATCCATGAAGTCGAACAATCTCCTTAAAAAAAACCCTAGCAACATGGAAGGCATCAAAAGTTTTGGAGTAAGGTAAAAAATGGGCCATCTTTGAAAACCTATCCACCACTACAGGAACAGAGTCATGACCCCTAGCAGTTCGTGGCAAACCTAAGACAAAGTCCATACTAAGGTCTTTCCATGGCTCATGTGGAATTGTCAGGGGGTGTATAACCCAGTGTGTTGTTTCCGGGTCTTGCTGAGTTGGCAGATACGACATTGAGAAATGATGCGAGTAACATCTTTGCATAAAGCTGGCCAAAAGAACCGGTTGGAAACTAACAAAATAGTCTTGTCACGGCCTAGGTGTCCAGCAAACCCCCATCATGTAACTCCCAAATTAAGAAATCGCGAAGGGAAGTACGTGGAATGCACAATCTCGAGCCTTGACACAAATAGCCCTCAATGATGAGATACTCATCATAGTCTCTACGATTGTCGTTAACAATCTCATCATAAATGTTACCAAAATCTGGACAAGAGGAATAAGCATCCTTGATCTGGTCGAATCCTACGACACTAGCGCGCCATTGGCGTAAAAGATATGTGACGTGACTAAGGGCATCAACAACTTTGTTCTTAGTACCCAAACGATGTTTGAGAACAAAAGTGAAGTCTTGAAGGAGTTCAACCCATAAAGCATGTTTTTCCCTCAATGCTCTTTGTTGATTAATAAACTTAAGAGCATCATAGTTGGTCCAACGAATGAATTCCTTAGGTAACAAATAATAACGCCAATGTTGGAGACTACATACTATAGCATAAAATTCCTTCTCATAAGTGGAATATTTCATTCTCCTTGATTCATTTAGCTTCTTGCTAAAAAAAGTAATGGTGTATCCTTCTTGAGGTACTCCTCCTATGCGGACCTTTGAGGCATCACATGCTACCTCAAACACTTTACTAAAATCAGGGTGACCTAAAATTAGAGCTCTAGTCATTTTCTCCTTGATTATCCCAAAGGCATTGCTAGCACTTTTTGTCCATTTAAACTCACCCTTTCGTAAACAATCAATGGTGGGAGCCATAAGGGAACTAAAGTCCTTAATGAATCGCCTATAAAAAGACACTAACCCATGAAAACTCTGAGCCTTAGAAAGGGTGGTTGGCTTAGGCCACTCTACTATTGCTCTAATCTTATTAGGGTCAACAGAAATTCCGTCGGCAGAAACAGTAAAGCCTAAAGAAATCACTTGGGGTTGCATGAAGGAACATTTTTTGAAGTTAGCAAATTACTTGTGTGTTCTAAGAGTCACAAAGACTAACCTTAAATGCTCTAAATGCTTATCCAAAGAACGACTAAAGATTAATATGTCATCAAAGTAAACAACCAAAAATTTTCCAATGAAAGCTTGAAAAATGTGAGTCATCGCTCTCATGAAGGGCTAGAGGCATTGATTAACCCAAAGGGCATGACTAGCCACTCAAACAATCCATCCTGAGTTTTAAAAGTTGTTTTCCACTCATCGCCTGGACAAACCCTAATTTGGTGACATCTACTACTCAAATCAATCTTGAAGAATCACATGGATCCAGACATTTGGTCCAACATATCATCAAGTCTAGGTGTGGAAACCAATACTTGATAGTGATTTTATTAATGGCGCAACTATCAACACACATTCTCCATGATCTGTCTTTCTTTGGGGTTCGAAGGGCCGGAACAGCTGAAGGGCTAAGACTATGCCTAACAAATCCCTTTTCTAGAAGGCCTTGCACTTGCTTATTCAGTTGCTTCCTCTCTTTAGGATTCATCCTTTAATATGGCAAGTTAGGCAGCGGAGATCAAGGAATGAAATATATAGCATGCTGGATTTGCCTAAGAGGGGGTAGTTTAGCAAGCAAATCCTCGGGAGCAATGTCCTTAAATTCTTCTAATAAGTTGCCAAGTGCAGGGGAGGAAGCGAGAAGAGACATGGACAAAAACTCAGGTTCAATTCTGGACACCAAAGCAATCAAGGATCCTAACTTCTTACCTTCTTTTTCACAATCCCTTAGGCTTAAGAGTTGAATTCTAGAACTTAAAGGGTTGGAAGACCAAGAAGGGAAGTTACTTTTGTCAGACTTTTCTTTCACATGATTAGTGTGCCTAGCAGGTTTCAAGATAACTCTATGTCCGTCATGTTTGAATACATAAGTGTTCTCACGCCCAAAGTTGGTAGCATCAACATCATAAATCCAAGGACGTCCGAAAAGCAAATGAGCTACATCCATCGGCAAAACATCACACCAAATTTTGTCATAATACTTGCCTAATGAAAGGGGAACATGACATTTATGGGAGATTGGTAAAGAGGTTTTGTTAACCGAAGACACCCTAAAGGGAGTAGGATGTGGTTCAGTCTTAAGATTGAACCTCTTGACAGCAGACTCAGATATGACATTCATGGAACTTCCCCCATCGATAACAAGTCGATACGTTTTATCCCTACATTTCAGAAAAGGTCTGGAATATACTAGTCCTCTTCCAAGTGTCCAGACCAACAGGAGACTAAAAGACACATCTCGTGACATTTAACACTCCCCCCTAACCTTCGTGTGCTTCCTGCTAATCGTGAACAATCGCCTCATCTGAAGGTGGGTCTAAAGGCTCAGCAGTTTCATCTAATTGCTCAAGGTCTATAGAATCCTGATAACCTATTGCGAAGGCCCCATGTGGACAACAAGAAGCAGTATGCCCGTTTTCTTGACATCTAAAACAAACAATGCCAGAAGCAGTGGAGTGGGAAGGAGTTGACTTGACAACACCCAAGCTTACTACTTGACCTTGGCCATGATCTTAAGTGTGAGATGCTAAGGCAGGCTTTTGGCTGGGTCCAAATATACCATGACTAGAATCCCCAAAAATGGAGGTAACTCTACCTGAATTAGAGATCTTCAAGTATCTCTCAACCTCTAAGGCCTTATGGTCAGCCGTCATTCAGGGTTTCAGGTGAGTGTAAGCTTACCTCCTTTTGGAGGTGGGGCTTAGGGCCATTTAAGAATTTTGCAGCTGTCATCCAAGGACTTTCTCGTATCCCACATCTAAGTTTCAACTCCTCAAATCGATTGTAATACTCAGTCACACCAGAGTTAGTTTGTCTCAAATTCAACCAGTCATCAAACTGTTGTCTTTTATGAATGGTGGGAAGATATTTCTCTTTTAACTTTTGTTTCAATTCAGCCATAGAGTGATAGGTGGTTCACCTTGATATTGTAAGTCATCCTGAACACTAACTAATACTTCTTTGCTGACCCTATGAGCTTCAATTTAGTGAAACAAACTTGATGTATGTCAGTCATACCATAGAAATCAAAATAATCCTCTAGGTGTTCTAACTAATCTAGGAAAGCAGTGGGATCAGGAGTCCCATCCAAATCTGGAACATCAACTTTGACTTTCCTAGTTATGTCAAATGGGTCATCAAGAGGGCCATATTGATGGTTATCATGGTAGGTTCAAACTGGAGGGTATCTAGGGCGTCTATCTCGATTTCTATCAGGTGGTAGATACTCATAATCTGGGTGAAAATCTTCATCCTCTTCTTGTTTATTCAAGCCGTTCTCATGGTAGTGCCTAGGGCTCCGACAGTTTTGGTTTCATGAAAAATTAGGGTCTCAAGGGGCTCTCTCAAGAACCAGGGGTCTATGGTCAAAACAAAGGTCAGGTTGATTCTGGATAGACGTGGCAGCATTAGGAGCTGGAGGAATATGAGGGATGCTAGCACGTAAGTTGCTACCATTGTATTGTGGTACTTATGATTCCAACAAACCCTGTAATTTAGCATGATTGGTCCAGCACAACGGTGAAGTGGACGAGGATGTCAGCAACCGGATTAAAGCGGGATGGCATAAGTGGAGGATGGCCTCCGCGGTACTTTATGATAGAAAGTTCCCCTTGAAGCTAAATGGAAGATACTATAAGACGGTTGTGAGGCCAACCATGACGTATGGGGCAGAGTGCAGGGCGATGAAACAACAACACACATAGAAGATGAAGGTGGCGGAGATGCGAATGCTAAGGTGGATGTGCAAACACACAAGGAAGGATAGGATCAGAAACGACATCATAAGAGGCAAACTGGGCGTAGCCTCCATTGAAGATAAATTAAGGGAGTAACGTATGAGGTGCTTCGGACATGTCAAAAGGAGACAGGACAACGCTCCAGTAAGGAGATGCGAACAACCCCTTACTACACTAGGCACAAGAGGCAGAGGCAGGCCAAAGAAGAGATGGCTTGATTCGATCCGATAAGACCTCACCCACCTAAACCTTAGAGAGGAGATGGCCTTAGATAGGGCCCAATGGAGGGCTAGCATAGGGGTATTAAATTCTTCGGTTGGAGTAGGGTAGTCCAGCTTACTAGTGCTAGGTCCTCTTAGGGCAAGTAGGCTGTGTTCTGGCTCTCATGAGCTGATACTTGCTACTTGCCTACTTATCTTTATCTCTACCTTTATCTCTATCCCTATCTCATTCTCTATCTCTATCTCTTCTATATCTATCTCTATCCTCTTTCTCTATTCTTATCTTTATCTTATCTGTTGACCTGTGCCTGATGTGGCTTACTTTGAGTCTGTTATTTTGCTCGCCATGTGTTTTTCCCTACTCATGCATTTGATGCTCTCCTGTTGCCAGGTCTTTTACTCATTGTTGCGGACCAGCTTTTCAGGTTGGGGGTCCTCCAAAATAGCCTCCCTTTAGGGTAGCCCCTTGAAGGGGCAAGGCTGCGTACATCTACCCCCCCCCCCCCCCCCGACCCAGCTTATGCAGGAGCCCTTGGAGGCACTAGGTTTGTTGTTGTTGGTTTCTAGGGTTTGAATGGTTTGTTCTAAATGTTGGGACCTTTATTGAACATAAGCTAAGCCATCTCTAGACACCTTTTCTAATACATTATGGTCGGCCTGTAGTTTCTCTATTGTTTGTCTCATGGACTCCACAGTTTGTTCAAGACTCGCTACCCTTTGATCCATTGTTATCCTCCTAGTGGTCACGGGCATCAATTATAAAAGAGATTATTATTATTATTTTTTAATGCCTATATTAGAGTTAACAACGCAAGTAAATCAAGTTATAAAATAGTTGTAGAAACACACAAGAAATATTGATTTCAAGTAGAGGATAATTATACTATATTTTTTTTAATTATATAAAAAGAACAAATTAATTAACTTGCTAGCTAAAATATACTAAAAGTCCTATATTCAAATAAAAGGAATCGACACGTTATAAGGTATAAAGAGTGCTACCAATTTTCAGCGAGGGTCCTATGTGAACTGAGGCAATGTAGGCTCCAATGTATTAACTTCTCCGAAGGCCCGGAGTTCCTGGAGAAGCCTAGAAAATCAAATGGACACAATTGGCGATTGGTGGCAGCGGACACTAGGAGATTGGCGACAGCGAACAGCGGCCACAGACCACGGACGGTAGCGATCAAGAGAAACTCAATCTTAGCAGGCTAAGCGAAGCCAGAGAATGCAAAGCCAAGGTCAGAAGGTCTGGAATTTAGGGTTTTTTTGAGGTTAGGGTTCCGATTGGGTAGGTTGTTTTCCCAATTTTAGGGTGCGAAGGTTTTGTGTGGTCGATGATGAGAATATGAATTTTTATTTTTATTTTTATTTTTTTTGCTTTTGGTTTTTGGGATGGCAAATGACAATTTGACGAAAAACTAATGGAAACGCTGAATCAAAACTTGCTTTGATACTAATTTGCTGGAGAACGAAAAGAAAGGAGAGAAAAAATGCGTAGAGCAGCCCTATGCCCTCCCACTAAGCAGCCCTGTGCCTGGTTTAAGCAGTCCTGTGCTTACATAAAATAAAAATATAAGTATTATTTTGATCTAAAGTGCCCATTAGCATGAACTACAATGATATTTATAGAAATAGAAATTCGATAAGACTCCTAAGCTTAATAAACGATTATCCAAATAAATAAAGGGCTCTTAATCTGATAAAATAATTATCCTAATAAGATAATAAAATAATAAAAGATTCTAGATAAGGCAAATCCTAAATAAAATCAAAATCTATCCAATAATTCCTATTTCTACGAGAGTAATATTTTGAAATAATCCTAGGATCTCTATCAGAAGGGTAGCTAGGGCGCTACATAACAGTGTTGGCCACAGTGTACAGTTTGTCTCCACATATTGGCTTTCTGGTTGCAGTAGCGTATTGGATGCTTTTGGTGAGGAACACCAATTTAGTCAGATTCTGCAAGATGAAGGTGTTGACTACCGTTCTTTAACTATTAAGGGAGGAAGTAGACGTGAACTTCCTCCACGACACCGTTTTTTGATTCATACGGAGTCCACGTCCTCAGAACATTATGGTGAACCTAGTTGTAGATCCACGTCACGTTTTGTACCATAATTTGTATTACTTATTTTTATGTATTTTGATATTATAATACATATTTCTTTATATTATAATACATATTTCTTTCCTATTCACTACCCTATATAAATATCACCTTTTTATACATTTTGCAATACTCATTTACCTATATACATCACTAACTCTGATCACTTATGCACCTCGAGCCACAATATACACATTTCACACCAAAAAGAGAGGGTTCATGTGAGGGTGATAGGGTTCACGGGAGGCTGAGGATGGGATGTCATTTGAAATGGGGTGCATGCACGCCATTTTAAATGACATGCATAATGGCTTGCAGTGTATGTACGCTATTTCAAATGGCATTCGTAAGACTCGTACAGTAAAGTGTGTCATTTCGCTAAAAATTTTCCTGACATGCCAAATTCCTTTTTTTTTTTTAAAATGGTTCCAATTTGCTAAATTAGTCATGTTTTTCCAAGCCATACTCTTCTTTCAAAATATCAAGAAAAACTCACCACAAGAAGATTAAGAGGCAATTATCTAATTGTCATTAATTTTATAATTCATGTATTTTTATTTTTAAATTTTTTTTCTATTCTAGTATTTAAAAATAAATATGTTATTTTATTTACTAAAAAGCACATTTCTTTCATTTTATTTTTATAAATGAGTACTTTTTAAATTTTTATCAATTTATTAATAATTATATTATAATAAAAGCTATACTAAGGATATTTTTATAAATGAACGCGGTCTTTTCATAAATCTATTAAGAATTTATGTTTAATATTATGAGAATAAATAATTATAATTAAATAACTCTAATAAAGGGTGATGAGGAAAAAATGAGTTGGGTCAATAAGTCAACCACGGTAAACAAACCTGGTGGCACGTCCACTCCCTGAGTTACCATAAGCCAAGGTGCCGCCATGCTATAACGTGCCCGGCACTCGGTACCGTTCATCTCTATCCCACACCTAGGCTCCCCGTACCGCCTGCTTCCTCCATCATAGGGTACCGTCTGCCATAGGCCTTGGTACCGCCAACCCTAGCTACCGTCAGCATCCGCTTAGCATGAAGGACCACGGTACCGTCGAACCCTGCTACCGCCCACTTTCCCACTTTCCTTACCACTCCCGGGCGGTACCGGGCCCCTGAGGTCATTACCGTCCCCTTTTCTAACCACTCCCAGGTGATACTGTGCCCAGGGGTCATTACCGCCCTCTCTTGACCACTCCCAGGCGGTATCAGAGCAAGGTACCACTATCGCCCCGAGAGCCACAATGCCGCCTGCAGACCTCGGTACCCCTTCTCCTAACCCCGTGTACCAACCGGGCGGTACCACAACCATCACCACCCAGGCTGTATCACCGCCCCTCTCAACCAGTTGCCAAGTAGACTGTAGCACCTCCCTTCCAACCAATCATTCACCTTCATCTCTCCATTAAGTAATGCCAGGCAGTACTGCCCCTAGCCCGGCTCTACCGTCCAGCACCACCAACTCCCCCTTTCCTATAAATACCAACCTATTCCCCTCATTCAACCCAAGCTCCACCAGGCATCTCCATGAGCTACCCTTCTCTCTCATCCGGCATGGGGCCCCACGCCCCTCACGGCCTAACCTCTCAGGGGACTCACGCGCATGAGTCCCCTGAGAGGTTAGGCCGTGAGGGGCGCGGGAGTCACGCCTCATATCTTCCCCAAGAGACCTCCCGTCTCTCTCTCCTCGCTAGGACCACGGTATTGCCTCTTCCCCTCCATGATTATTACCCGATGCGCTCCCTTCCCTCAATTAACTCATTCATATTTACCATGCATTATCTACTTTACGTATATTTATTATTGCTACCGCTTCTCTTACTGACTTAGGCATCGGAGGGGTCTCCCGCGGTCCAAACAACTGCGGGTCCCTCTGACGGCCTTGCTCGTTTTACAGGTGAGCCCGGGTTAAACGCGCCAGCAGCTAATTTCTCAAGTGAGGGTTGAGTCCCGCTCTCATCTAGAACCTGACCAAAAAATTCTGATAGAATAGGCGCCGTCTGTGGGAAAGATAGCTTGCTAGCATTTAATCTGGAATCACCTGCAAAACGGCAGAAGTCCTCACACGGTTGTGAGGTGCAACACCCGCTTCAGGTAATCTTTCTTTTAACACAAGAGGCCAAGGCATCTGCGTCAGGCTTTGGCAGGAAACCTTGGCGTTACCTTAAGCCCAGCACCAATCCTGAAATACCTGCTGCTAAATCTTCTTTAGGCCTGAAAGGGTGACGCCTGAAATTTCAGTAGCCAAAGAGTAAACAAAATTAAAATAATGGTAGCAATAATAATAAAGTAGAAAACAAAAACGGATACTATCATTATTACGTTTCTAAATACGATATCTCAAAACATGCTAACCCATACATTAGTAACAACAGTTAAATTGGACTAGAACGCCGTTATGAGTAAAGGTGGAAGTGTCCTTGACCGAAAAACGACCCAAATAAAGTAAAATTTGAGCCAGGTGGACGATGGCCGCCAACCGCTTGATATAGAGGTAACGCCCTTCAAGGGCTCCCTTAAATAAGAATGTTGCCTTCCTTGAATTAGGCGAATGCCAAAATGGCGCCAACATGCAAAAATTTATAAACAAAGTTACGGTGACCAACCAATGTCAATTGGGGTCATTAGTAAAGGCTCGTTAATAAGAACTTTACCACTGACAGTTGGAGGCTTAAGCCACCATGAAGTAAACTTAACAATGTCAACCAGGCACCTCACCAAGGAACTTGGCTACACCCATATGCTTGTTTGGCCACAACAGTCGTTAAGCTCAGCCAGATGGCCTCGCCAACTCCTTGAATGAGTAGCTCATTAGTCAAGGGCTAGCTAAGGCCTCGCCTAATAACTCAGCCTCGCACTATCTTCCTTGATTAAGCGCAACCACCCATTGGGCTGGCTGTGTAACGATAGCGGTGCCGCCCAAGGTAGGGGGCTTCGCCAATGATAACGCGTGAGGCAAACCCGCCAAAATTACGTCTTGGGTATCAAACTTAGCTAGAATACCACCAACAATCATGGTAGAGGGTCGCTAGTGGGGACGATGCCTTCAGCGCCTCAAGATTTGGTCTACCGCCAACTATGTTGGCGAAAGCTCTTTTAGGGCTTCACTACTCACCTTTTAACTTAGGTAAAGAAAAAATTACCACTAGGTGTGCCAACACCAACCAACGGCATCATAGGTTACCGTGGGTAACCCACGAACAAAGTTAAAACAAGCAAACTGAGAAACTGCCGCCAACAAACTTGGCTAGACTCTATCGCCAACAAACTTGGCCGGATGGCCTCACCAACCCCTTTAGTGGGTAACGCACGGCCACGTAACTTAAAAAGGGTCACCACTAACAATCTTGGTGATAATCCCTTAAAAGCAACAGCGGGGTCACCAAACGATACCTTCCGCCCGTTTGGCCAAAACTCGACCGTTACTAAGTTCGGTGGAATACGCACAGCCAACCAAAGATGGCTACTCAATGTCACCAGCCGAGTCCGGCTGTTAACAGCCTCAACACTCTCGACTAAACAATTCCACCAAAGAACGTGGCCTGGTATTACGCCTAATACCCTCACCTGGGTGATATCACCGCAAGGGTAGCCATAAATTCACCAGGACACTCGTCATGGCTCATCTGCTCGCCAACAGAGAGTTTGATACTCTTGGGATTAAGGATGAAGCCTTAAAAGATCCCGTACCTTTAGGATTCAAGGGGCATGTTACTCCTTAGACTTACAACGGTGTTAAAATAAGTCTAGCACTTTTAACAAGACGCGTGTAGGCCGCAAGCCACGCTCATTAAAAAACGCGTATAATTGCATCCTTATTGATGGTTTTGCACACCTGAACGAGGTGCCTATTCAAATTGCCTCTCGGCAATTATGAAACTTATTGTTCCTCAATAACGATGAACAACGGTGTTTACTTGACAGCGGGGGATTCAACGTTCTCCATATAATTTTACGTAATTTAAATTTTTGTAGAAAATTACGTGATTGACGTTCCCTATGGGATTTGCGTTCAAATGGGGGCTTAGCGTTTTCTATGTGATTTGCATTCCTTATGTGAATTACGTTCTCAGTGCAATTTACGTGATATACGTCCGTTATGTGATTTATGTTTAACCTAACTCCTTACTTGGGGCTAGGGCTTTGATGTTTCTTATGTAATAAGCTAGGGATTTGACGTCTCTTATGTGGTTTGTGTTAACTTAGCTCCAGGACAAGGACTGGGAGCTAGAATTATCATCCGCGGTTAGCTTGCACCTAACGTGAGAGTCCGCGGTTCTATGAATTGTGAGCAGTTAACTTCCACCTAACGTGGAAGTCTGCGGCGGTATTGTTTGCTTCGGTTGAAAAAGGAAGCAAGAAGTGGTGTGGCGGTTAACCTTCACCTAATGTGAAGGCCCGCAGGCGGTTAGCTTTTGCCTAAAGCAAAAGTCTGCAATACCGTGAGGTCCTCCAACAATGGGGGCTCGGTATTTCTTGCTCAGGTTGAAAAAGGGAGCAAGAAATGGTGAGGTGGTTATCCTTCACCTAACGCGAAGGCCCCCGCAGGCGGTTAGCTAAGTCTGTAGTACTACTATTCCCTTTAACAATGGGGGCTCGGTACTGCGTGTTCCGGTTAAAAAAAAAAAAAAAAGGAGCAGGAAGTGGTAAGGCGGTTAACGTGAAGGCCCGCGAGCGTTTAGCTTTCGCCTAACACCGAAGCCCGCGATAATATGAGTACCTTTAACAATGGGGGCTCGCTATTTCTTGCTCAGGTTGACAAAGGGAGCAATAAGTGGTTAGGCGGTTGACCCTCACTTAACGTGAAGGCCCGCAGGCGGTTAGCTTTCGCCTAACGCCAAAGCCCGCGGTATTATGAGTCCCTTTAACAATGGGGGCTCGGTATTTCTTGCTCAGGTTGAAAAAGGGAGCAAGAAGTGGTGAGTCGGTTGACCTTCACCTAACGTGAAGGCCCGCAGGCGGTTAGCTTTCGCCTAACGCCAAAGCCCGCGGTATTATGAGTCCCTGTAACAATGGGGGCTCGGTATTTCCTGCTCAGGGAGCAAGAAGTTCTGTGGTGGATAACCTTCACCTAACGTGAAGGTCCGCAGGCGGTTAGCTTTCGCCTAAAGCAAAAGTCTGCAATACCATGAGTACAATAACAACAACAGTCCCAGTGCCTCGCGGCTCCCGCAGAAAGCAGGGTCTGGGAGGGGTGATGTACGCAGCCTTACCCCTTCCGAGTGGAAAGGAGGCTGTTTCCGAGGACCCCAACCTGAAGTAATTGAATGCCTGCAAATAGACCACCAATTAATTACCAATGAATTTTGAGGAAAAAAGAAGAAGAAGAAGAAGAAGAAGAAAAAGCATGATCAGAGAACAAACTAGCCTATGAGTGCTTCACTTGAGGTTATGCCTGCCTAAGAATCTTAAACTACAAGTCACTCTCCGCATTAATCTGCTCTACCACCTCCGCTACCCTTATGCTAGCCCTCCATCGTGCCCTATCTGAGACCATCTCCTCTCTTAGGTTTAGGTGGGTTAGGTAGTGACGAATCGTCTCCAGCCAACTCTTCTTTGGTCTGCCCCTCCCTCTTCTGCCTAGCGTCGTGGGAAGCTGTTCACACCTCCTGACTGGGGCTGTAGTCGGTCTCCTGCTAACATGTCCAAACCATTTTAGGCGGCTGGAATACCATGAGTCCCTCCAACAATGGGGGCTTGGCATTGTCTGCTCCGGTTGAAAAAGGGAGCAAGAAGTTGTTTGGCAGTTAACCTTCACCTAACGTGGAGGTCCGCAGGCCATTAGCGTGCGCCTAACGCGAAAGTCCGCGGTTGTGTGCCCCACCTAACATCGGGGCGGTTGTATGTGCCCCACCTAACACCGGAGCGGTTGTATGTGTCCCACCTAACATCGGGACGGGCAGTAAACTCTCACCGGCTTGAGAGCCCGCGGTTGTGAGTCCCATCTAACACCGGGGCGGTTGTATGTGTCCCACCTAACATCAGGACGGGTGGTAAACTCTCACCGGCTTGAGAGCCCGCAGTCGTGTGCCCCACCTAACATTGGGGTTGGCAACATCTAGTCGAGCCATAAGCCCTTCTCAGGCAGGTAAGATAGATTTACGCTGTAAGCCCTTCTCAGGCTAGCAATATCTAGTCAAGCCGTAAGTCCTTATCAAGCGGGTAAGACACATTTACGCTGTAAGCCCTTCTCAGGCTGGCAATATTTACTTGCGCCTTAGATCCTGCTCAGGTAGGCATACTACCCCTCATACACAGGGGACTGGCGGTTGCTTTTGTTCCAATTGAAATAGAAGAACGGAGTTATTCGGGCGCGGTAAACTTTCATCTAACGTGAAAGCCCGCGGTTATTTGTGTCCCACCTAACATCAGGGCAAGCGGTTGCTTTGCTCCAACCTATATTGGAACACAATTTACGCTCCATCCGACAAGTACAAAACAAAATACGCTCCAACCCAGCCCACGGGTGGGGGCTAGGAGTTAAAAATATGCACAATACGCTCCAACCCAACCTACGACTGGGGGCTAGGAGGTAAAACTATTCACAGTACATTCCGCCTCGACTTGTAAAGTAAAAACCAAGAGGCTAAATATACAGTTGTTGATAACCTGGCTCAACGGCCAAGACTCAACAAAGCCTCCAACCAGGAATACAACTCCTAGAGGCTATATCAAGAATTTGCAAATTAGAGGGAACAACGCACACATTAACAAGCACTTACAAGCACCTCCTAGTACCCTACCACGAAAATAACAACAAGCATGATTCTTAAAAGGCTAAAGCCCTCTAAGCCTTGAAGCATATTCCAAAAGCTAAAAGCACACCTTTTAAGCAGTAACTTCAAGCGAAAATACCCTAGAAAGTGGGTAGGGAAACACCTGACTAACCAAGTGTATGACTTGGTCCTTCACTTTTTGAAACATTAAAGCTACTTAAGCTCCTTACTCGCATAAAGCCATCCAGCAAGCGTATACATATTAACAAACATTCAAATATATATACATTATAAATACTTTAAACAAAATGTCTTTTATACATAATAATCAACAAAATTCCCCTTTAAAGGGGTGTATAACATGAGCATATTTACAACAAAATGATGCCAAAATCAAAAACGGTACTTCAATCTTCCCGGTCACTCTCGATATTGGACCTGTCTTCCACCTCTCCTTCCATCTCCTGGTTCACCTCATCCGCAATCTGCCGAAGAAGAGCGTTATCAAGCTGAGGGAAAGCATTTTGCACCTTCTCTTGAAATTTGGCTAAAGCCTTATCAGCTCCATCCCAATACCGTTCGCTCTATTCCTCAGATTATTCAGAACTGGCATGGTAATCTTCTACCGCCACCTCTTTGGCGCCAGCCAACTGGGAAGGAATCTCAACAAAAAACCTTTCAAGCTTACCTTGAGATTCTTGAGCGGATACTCGCAATTCATCATTCTTGGTCTTCAACGCTTCCATTTCAGCCTTCAGCTCTTCAATCTTAATCTTTAATTCTTCATTTGTTCTTGCCTGGAGCTGCTCAACCTCTTGAGAACGCTTCATTGTAGCAAAGGAAGATGCCAATTCGTTCTGAAGGCGTTGAAGGTTGGAATCTTTTTCTGATAAAGCCGCCAATGCTGCCCCCACCGTGCTAAGTCCCTAAAAACACAAACTTAAAATGCGTAAGACGCAAAAGAAAAACTATGGAATAAGGAAGGAAGAAGTCTGTACCTGAGAAATGAGAGACGCCAACTCAATTGAAGGAACTCTGTACTCTCTCCCTAAATCCCTAGACGAAAATTCCTTTAAGCTTTGACCAAGGAAATCGAAATTACAACTGATCGGTGTAGAAGAGGATGGGTCCAGTCTCCTTGGCGTCACCACAGGCCCACGCTCACTACTTAATCCTGCAACAATATCCCTTTCAGGGATCTCTGAAGGTAGATCTTGTTCCGCCAAAGGAAAACCTTCCACCCCCAATTCAGGCTCAACATCGATAGAAAGATCCTCTTGGGATTCAGAAGCTCGCCTACTTCTTAAACGACGACGCTTATGTGAAGGCACCTTGGTCGCAGAGAAAGACGAAGGCTGGCATGATGACGCTCGTGCTGACTTGCGCTTTTTTAGGACAGTGTGCCCCCGTTGCCCCTTTTTACTGGTGGGGAGGGAAGACAAACTCGAAATGTCCAGTTTCTCAAGCTCCTCAACTAAATGAAAGAAAGAAAAATAAGTTCAAAACCCCGCCAACCAAAGAAAAAGTAACCGAACACTTGTATAACCAGACAGCTACCTGGATACGGCTTCTGGCTCAAGCCAGCTTTCGCCAAAACCATCTCCTGTTCTAGCATCTCTCTTGTCGCCAGAAACTTGCCACTTTCAAAATCCCCAGTAAAGTAGTCGTATATAGCCCGCTCCTCTATGGCCAAAGTGTCAAGTGCCGGTCGAGGAGGCTTGTACACCGACTGCCATTTTGTAGGGTAACGGGGACGACTCGGAGGCTTAACCCAAATAAATTTATTCAACCAGTGTTATATATTAGAAGGAAGGCTCCTGATAAAGGTAGCCTCACCCCCAGCGTTCAAAAGACGTCCCACTATTAATTACCTTCGCTTGGAGTAGGACGTCAAACACATTATGGTCGGCCGGAACCCATTTACAAAACAGCCTAATAAAAAACCATAGACATTTCTATAACCGTTTGGGGTAACTTGACACGGACAAATAGTATATAAATACAAAACGTTAGCCACAAATTGCGGAATGGGAAATCTTAAACCTGCATCCAAAGCATCCAGACTAACCCCAAAAAAGCCCGGAGGCGGGAACAAAGGACATTCGTCCTCCTTGGGACCTCAGATTTCGAAATCGTCAGGGAAAAAATACCTGGAACGTAGCATTACAGCCCCCTCTTCACCTGACGTTTGCTGAACAAAAGAACGAAGAGGACGAGCTCGAAATGCCTCAGCAAACTCTTTGGCAAGCCCAGCTTGTTCCCTCCTCCAATGGGTAACAGGAGGATGTTCAGGAATAGACTCCAAAACAACCCCCTCCGCGATTTGTTGCTTCGAAGAGGGGATATCTTCACGAACCACGGGAACATTGCCTTCTCCAGTGTAAACAATAATTTCCCCCACGGATTGCCCAGTTCGAACCTCCTGTTCACCCACCTCTGAAACAACGACCATTTTCTCGATTATTAAAACAAAGGAAGTACGAAATCAAAGCCTTGAATAACAACAAAAACCGTGAGCAATCAAGTGACAAAGCACGGTGAAACAAGAAACAAATGAATTTTTGGAAATGGAGAAGAAACGGGAACGAAGAAGAAGAAAGAAGAAAGAGGAAAAAGAGAAAGGAAGGAAATTGGAGGCAAAAACTTAACGCCCCTGATTTAATTCTCCAAAAGAACGGCCTAAATTGAGTTAAAAGTCTGACGGATGGGACACGAGGCTGACACGCATCATTCAGTACCGCCGTCACCTTAATGCTCGCGTATTCCCAAGAAAAACCTGCCCCAACTTTCCTAGCGCCAACTACTTGGCAAACCTGGCATCATCCCTTGCTCGCGCCAATAAATCCAGACCGCTAGTAGAAAGGCGCCACCCTTTTTGATGTTATACACTCCACGGTCAAAAGTCACCAAGTTAATATTCGCCTCCAGCTGAACATAAACCCGCTCACATTCGACCGTAGAGTGGGGGGCTAACTGATGAGAAAAAAATGAGTTGGTCAATAAGTCAACCACGGTAAACAGACCTGGCGGCATCTCCACTCCCTGAGTTACCGTAAGCCATGGTGCCGCCAAGCTATAATGTGCCCGGCACTCGGTACCTTTCACCTCTATCCCACACCTAGGCTCCCCGTACCGCCTGCTTCCTCCATCATAGGGTACCGCTTCCCATAGGCCTTGGTACCGCCAACCCTGGCTACCGTCTGCATTCGCTTAGCATGAAGGACCATGGTACCGTCGAACCCTGCTACCACCTAGCTTGCTACTGCCCACTTTCCCACTTTGCGTACCACTCCCAGGCGGTACCGGGCCCCGGAGGTCATTACCGTCCCCCTTTCTAACCACTCCCAGGCGGTATCGTGCCCAGGGGTCATTACCGCCCTCTCTTGACCACTCCCAGGCGGTATCAGAGCCAGATACCACTATCGCCCCGAGAGCCACAATGCCGCCTGCAGACCTCGGTACCCCTTCTCCTAACCCCGTGTACCAACCAGGCGGTACCACAACCATCACCACCTAGGCTGTATCACCCCCCCTCTCAAGCAATTGCCATGTAGGCTGTAGCACCTCCCTTCCAACCAATCATTCACCTTCACCTCTCCATTAAGTAATGCCAAGCGGTACTGCCCCTAGCCCGGCTCTACCGTCCAGCACCACTAGCTCCCCCTTTCCTATAAATACCAACCTATTTCCCTCATTCAACCCAAGCTCCTCCGGGCATCTCCACGGGCTACCCTTCTCTCTCATCCGACATGGGGCCCCACGCCCCTCACGGCCTAACCTCTCAGGGGACTCACACATATCTTCCCCAAGAGACCCCCCGTCTCTCTCTCCTTGCTAGGACCACAGTATTGCCTCTTCCCCTCCATGATTATTACCCGATGCGCTCCCTTCCCTCGGTTAACTCATTCATATTTACCAGGCATTATCTACTTTACGTATATTTATTATTGCTACCGCTTCTCTTACTGACTTAGGCACCGGAGGGGTCTCCCGCGGTCCAAACCACCACAGGTCCCTCTGATGGCCTTGCTTGTTTTGCAGGTGAGCCCGGGTTAAACGCGCCAGCACCTGCTTTCTCAAGTGAGGGTTGAGTCCTGCTCTCATCGAAAACCTAACCAAAAAATTCTGAAACAAATAACAATACTACAAAATTGCATAAAAATAATATGATTAAATATATAATAAGTAATTTATTTAGATTATTTATTATAAATCATAAACATAATTTAAAATTAATTTTAAAACCAAGTTTCTAATGATGATACATAATTGAAAGGGTTTTTTTTTTAATTGAAAATCACCTATATTTTAAATGCGATTTCAAAAATCACTTAACTTTTTTAATTTTTTAAAGTCACACACCTTAAGCTTTCCAAAATTTTTCAATGTCAAACATAATGCTGATGTTGTTAATCTTCCCTCAAATGAAACACCGCATTTTAGGTATAAATGCATCTAAACACCAAGTTTAACTTAAATTATATTAAGTAATATATTTTACGAATGACAAAATCAACCATCACCTATGAATTTGTAAATCTTTTAAGTGTTTGGCGCACTTTTGACACCAAGAAATTTAAAAATACTTTTAATTTGTAAAATCGTTTGTAATTCATAGAAAAATCTCAATTATTAATTCATTAAAAAATAAATTTATTGAAGGTAGTTTAATAATTTCTTATTTATTTAAACATCATATTAATAGTATCGATATTAGATGTGATATTGAAAAATTTAGATGTGACTTTGAAAAATTAGAAAGTTAATGGTTTTCTAAAACCGCACTGTTGTTTTAACCAAAAAACTAATTTAAATTTAAATATAGAGTCTAAAGTCAAATATTTTGTGATTACAAAAATATAAATTTAACTTTTAATTGAATTAAAAATTTTTTAAATAATTAAATTTAATGCAATATAATTACTTTTACTAAAAATTTGAAAATTAAAATTTGAAAAGAGTAATAAAGTCTCGGAATTTCTGACATAAGCGGCCGCTCAGGCGGTTTAAAATTCTCTAGTTTTGGCTCCCAAGTGGGTGTCATTTTAGGGATTATTTTTTAAACTATGATAATTTTAATAATATTTATTTTCGTCTCATTTCCGATAGCTGTTCAAACAATAGTAGCCCTGCCTAACACAACACCTAATTCACTGGGTAAAGAACGCAACCATTATCAAGCCTAATTCACTGGGTAAAGAACGCAACCATTATCAAGCCGATACAATACGAAAACAAACATAACATTGTGAAATAAAAGAATCATTACCCAAAATGGCCCAAAATAAAAAATAATTATCCAAAATAGTCTATTTTAAAAAATATTTTTCCAAATAGCCTCCATGTCATCAACTCTAAAAATTTATTTTTTTATGTTTTGGGGTACTTGATATTTTAAACTTTTTAAAATTTTTTTATTTAATTTTTTAATAAATTCTTAATTATTAATTAAATTAAATATATTAATTATATTTTTATTATCATGTTATATTTAGCTTTATGACATACGTTTTAGTTAAATTATATATGTAATTTATAATAAAAAATTTAAATTAAGTTGTCCGTTAAATATAAAATAATATTATCTATACATAATTTTTTAATTTACTCATAATTATAGTTATATAATAATAGTAATTTGTTTATATAACATTTAATATAAATTATTATATTTAAAATTATTATTATAGAGAGGAGGTATTCCCAAAAAAAAAAAGTTTAAATTTGATGACATGTTTGGATAAATATTTTTTAAAATAGACTATTTTGGGTAATATTTTTTATTTTAAGCTATTTTGGACAATGGTTCGAATTAAAAAGTGAAGAAAAAAGTAAACTTACCAAGATAATCACCAATATGGAAATGAGATTTCTAAGCCAATTCATCAGTATAAAAGAACTAACTTTTCGAAAAGCTTAAAATTATGAGTGAAGGCACATTAATGATTTTGTACTCAACAATCAGTTACTCAGCTTCTCCAGAAGAAGGCACTTTCCAAGCATCTTTTTTACCTCAACGCTGCAGCAAACACAACTGCCATTAGCACAACACAGAAAGCTCTGCTTGAAGTTCCTGCCATTGCCGGTTTTAGAGAGAGAAAATTTAAAATTTTTTAAAGAAGTTATACGAGAGAGAGGAGGGGAAATAGAGTAATGGGTTGTTGTTACTTGTTATGTTGAGATTTCTGGGGTTTTGGGTTTTATGGTAGGAGAGAAGAGAGGGAGAGAGAAAGTAGCCGTTGTGAGGGCCAGCTTATATTTGGGGCGTTTTGTCCATTGTTGTCACGATTTTTCAAAAATTGAGCAGGGCCCTGAAAACGTTCAACGGTCAAAAATAACTATATATCTCGAAAATTTTCATATTACTAAAATAATTAAATAATTATTTAGATTTAAGTTTGACCCAAAAATAAAAAAAAATATAGATTTAAGTAATCGAAAGTGTGGTGCGGGTATTTTTTCAATTTTTTAATTATAAATTAGAATAGTCCAAAATTTAGCATTTGGAGTATGCTTAATTATAAAGAGTGTTGAAAATTATAAATTATCTATCTATTTATATTATTAATTAAAAGTTTTCCCTCCAATTCTTAGACAATAAGTAATCCTACAATTCTAGTGTCTTCACTGTTACTACACTAAATTATCCAAAAAATAATAAAAAAATTGACAAAAAAAGTTCAATTAAAATGGGTAGATTTTTAACTACCCATTAGCAATAAATAAACCACCCCTTCCCCCATTTTACTCCGCTTGAACAACCCCAACCCCCCATTTGTAATTGTAGGGGTTGTAAAGCCTCAAATAAATGGATTTTAAATAATAAATCCAACATTTTCCTTCCCTGTGATATATACTTTTAAACGGCAATAACATATAGAGATTCCAAAAAATAAAAAACATATATTAAGGTTATCGATGTCGGACAAATCTCGAATTTCATTGTGCTAAGGTAACTTTTATTCTTTAGATTTACGTTGTATTGTTCCATACCAAAGGAGGTTCCGTCCCAAAATCAATTGGCAATTGGTTGAATAGCTCCTATAGTATATAAGATGGTATATTTCTTTTCCACCCACCTACGTGGGATTGCATCAATCCACCACGCTTCACAACCGTCGTTCTCGACAGCTTCACTCTAGATAGCTTCACTTAAAGTAGGTAGCTGTTTTCTCTCGTAGACGGCTTCACTCTACTCTAAATAGTCCTCTCCTAGGCAGCCCTTTTCGAAACTTGGGCCCGTAACATGTGACTTGATTCACTTTTTTTTTTTGCTCAATGTTTTGACTTGTATCAAACCACCATACTCTGCAATCGTTGTCCACGACGACTTCACTCCAGGTAGCTTCACTCTGAGTAGGTAGCCCTTTTCTCCTAGAGACGGCTCCAATCTACTCTAGGTAGCCCTTTCCAAATCTTTGGCCCGTTACATGTGGCTTGTTAAGTACAGCCATCGAGCACGGTCCATCCCATATCAAACCAAGCACGACTTCATAGCGGGTTCGTCTCATACCAAACCAAGCTCCTTAGAATTGATCCGAAGATCGATGGCTCTGATACCATTGTTACATACCAAAGGAGATTCTATCCAATTGGCAATGGATGGAGTAACTCTTATAGTATATAAGATGGTATATTTCTTTTCCACCCACCTATGTGGGACTGTATCAATACCTTTATCTATTTATATGATAAATATTAATTTTCACTATGCATATTACGCACATAAGATTGAAGGTTCAAATCGCATAAAGTTGTTCTCTTTTTTTTTTTTTTTTACTAAGTTGTAAAATCAAGAAAAGGCTTGATGAGTCAACAACAACATCGTTGAGTACAACAATAAAATTCATACATTAATGCTATATATACTCATTTGAATAGGTACGATTTGAATCGTAATCAATATTATTAAACACTTTTTTTTATTGATAATATGATATCACTTAACAAAATAATTATAGCCTTTAGATTTTAGTTAAACTATTAAAAAGATTATAACAAATATAGTTTTTAAGGGTACGATTGTGGGAAGGGGAACAATATAGGTTTTTTTTTTTTTTTTTTTTTTTTTTAAGTTAAACACTTTGTGTTATTATTATATATAATAAAACAAGGTTCAAAGTAAAATCTTTTGCCAAATAGTTATGTAAACATATCCTACTCGATAAGGACATATGATATGATAATGATAAATTAGTAAAAAAAATTCTTAATAGAAGTTCAATAACAACATTGTAACTTCGACATATTAAAAGGAAGAGGGTCAATGATATTAACGGATTATCATAAGAAACATAACTTAAATCTATTTATTTTTTATCTATATTTTTATATCTGTCTTTTATCTATATCATTAACCCAAAGATCTTCTTCCTTCCAAAATTTCTTATTTCAAAAAATAAATAATTTTTAAGAACAAACAAATAAAGTTCTTCCACTAAAATCTAAGCCCCTTTCCCGTTTTTATTTTTCAAAAAATAAATAAATTTCACAACTTCATATGGTTATTCCCATATTACATATTTATTCCTAATTTTTAGAACTACCTATTCCATCTCCAACCGCCTTTTGTTACCACTTTTTTTTGTTTACGAGACATACATTTTTTTTTCTTCACAAAAAGATTTCAATACTCTACTCAGGGTGGAAGACATGTCAAAAAAGAGACTAATGATTGCTCGATCTTGATATTGATTTCAAATCATGTGCCAGGTAAAACTTGGTCTTTTAAATTTTAGGTAAATATTCTTCTTATACAAACATAGCTTTATATCTTCTACACCGTTTATTTGTATACTGCTGCCACCAAAGCCAATATTGCATATGCCTCTGTGGTAAGTGAAAAGTTAGAAAGGGGAAGTAGGCATGGGCGTGTGAGTAGTTAGGTGTGAATGGTGTGAGGGTGCATCTAAAATCCATATTTAAGTCTTTTAGCAAGTTTTTGGAAAGGCACGTTTAAAAAATAAAAATGTTATTATTTACGAATTAAATTATGCAAAATAGAAATATAAACCTTGCATCGCATGGGCAACAATAAATAGAAGTTTATATTGAATGAGGGGTTTAGGCAAGTCTTACTAGGATTAGAACATTATCCCATCAACCCTCTTGTCCTTCTGTATAATCTATGGGCACTTTAGACTTTTGTATTTGACTTGGTACTCTATAAATAGAGCCTTCTTGTACTCATCACATTATTCATCAATTGAAACATTATTCATCAGAGCCTCTTTTACTCTTTTTTTTTTTTTTGTTTTAATCTTTTACTTTTCCGCATTATTATTCTTTTTTTACTAATTCTCTATTTGTTGCGTTTTCAATTTCTGTTCTTAATTTTTTTCTATGACAGCTAACAACTTTAATCTTTCCTCCTCCCCCATTTCCCCCCCATCCGTGCCTCCCACCACTACCGATCCCGGCTTTTCTCATGCCGATGGTCGCTCAAGTGGTAGGACGATAAATCCCACATCAGATATGCCCGATCTTCCCCATATCAGGTCACTATACTTTGGATTATTCCTCAACGGCCTAGCGCATATTGGCGTCGCCATCTTGGGTGTATCGTTAGCCTTCATGAGGGCGCAATTTTCTCAATTTCTTGGCTTGGGCATCTCCCTTAACCTCCCTCCCTTCCCCTTGCCGGAAACCACTAGCTGACTGGCCACCAGTCTCCCCACCGCCACATGTCCCCCACCCATGGGAGGAATAACCTATGTTGCCCCCTTCTTTGGCGTTGGACACCTGGAACCGGCCTTCACCGCCCGGATGGCCAGCACCGGCACCGATGTTGGGGGTGGTGGCGTGGCCCGTGGTGACGACACCCCTGGCTGGGGGGGTGCATAGCCACCCCCTTCTCCCTTTCCCCATTTAATCAAAACCTTACTTTTTACAATGCAAGCATAACTAATATCATAACTATCAAACTAAAAATGCCACAGACTATCTCGCTTAGAGAAAGCAATTTTTTATAATCTTAATTGCCTATTAGTTGATGGGCTACACTGATAGCTCCAACCCTTGCCCCCCAGTCACCCTTCCCGCTCATGATGGGACTTCTTATCCTAACCATGAATATTTAAAATGGGTTAGGACAAATAAAACCTTAAGATCTTGCATAGCTGCCACCATCTCTCGACCCCTGATAAATGACATTGTCCGACAACCAGCATCAAAAGTCACGTGGGATGTCCTAGTCAAGCGATTCTGGGATCATTCTATGGCCAAGGAATTCGAATTAAGAACTTAAATTATTAACCACCAAAAAGATGACAAAACTATGGAAAAATACCGATCTGAATTAAAATCTATAGCCGATGACCTAGGTGCCCCCTCTTAGGCCTTCCCATTAAAGATGCTGCATTTGGGACTCTAACAAACATCCAACATTCTCGGTCCTAGCTCTAAGTTTTGTCAAATTTGTAATCTCATAGGTCACAGTGTTGTTTCATGCCCTCACCGGTTCGACCACACCACCTATCTGGATCCTTCTCATTCCTTTACTTCCATGACTTAGAGCGATTCCCAAGACTATAGCTAGTACCCTGGCTCAAGTGCCTCAAATCACATAAGCCCCAACTCGGGTATTTTCCATAATGCTTTTCCTTATACGGTCATAAAAGTGTCTTTGTATAGAACAACGGCGAAGTTGACGAGGATGTCAACAACCGGATTAAAGTGGGAGGCATAAACGGAGGATGGTCTCCGCGGTACTTTGTGATTGAAAGTTTCCCTTGAAGTTAAAGGGAAGATACTATAAGACAGTTGTGAGGCCAGCCATGACATATGGGGCGGAGTGCAGGGCGACGAAACAACAGCACACACACCAAATGAAGGTGGCGGAGATGCGAATGCTTAGGTGGATGTGCGGATACACAAGGAAGGACAGGATCAGAAACGACGTCATAAGAGGCAAATTGGGCGTAGCTCCCATTGAAGATAAATTGAGAGAGTAACGTTTGTGGTGGTTCGGACATCTTGGAAGGAAACCGGACAATGCTCCAGCAAGGAGGTGCGAACAGCCCTTACTACACTAGGCAGGAGAGGAAGAGGCAAGCCAAAGAAGAGATGGATGGAGACGATCCAACAAGACCTCACCCACCTAAACCTTAGGGAGGAGATGGCCTTGGATAGGGTCCAATGGAGGGCTAGTACAGGGGTGATAGATGCTCCAGTTGGAGTAGGGTAGTCTAGCTTATTAGTGCTAGGCCGTGTTATCCTTCTAACGCACTGAGGTTGGGTACTTGCTCCCATGAGCTACTACCTGCATGCATACCTGCCTAACTACCTATCCTATCCTTTGATTCCTGCTTGATTTTTGCTTGATGTGGCTTGCTTTGTATCTTATGTCTTGTATCTTGTGTGCTTTGTATCTGTTGTCTTGATCGCTTTGTGCTCTTCTATTGCCAGGTTTCTTGCTCTCTACGGCGGACCTTTCTCTCAGGCTGGGGGTCCTCGGAAACAGCCTCTCTTCAGGTAGCCCCCTTAAGGGGGAAGGTTGCGTACATCTACCCCCCAACTCCGACCCTGCTTTTGCGGGAGCCCTTGCAGGCACTGGGTTTTCTGTTGTTGTTGTTGTTGTTGGTCATAAAAGTGTCTTTGTTAGGGATGGTGCTTTACTTCCTATTTCACATATTGGTTCCTCAATTATCAAAACTAAAAACCAAAACTTGCATCTTAAAAATGTCATGGTTGTTCCTAAACTAACTCACCATTTGCTTTCAATTAAACGCCTTTGTCAAGACAACAATTGCTATGTTGAGTTTGACTCTAATTTATTTTCTGTAAAGGACAAAGCTAAGAAGATCCCTCAACTATAGGTTCCCAATAACGGTCCGCTTTATAACTTCTAGCCAAACTTACTTGGCTTTGTTGCTCGCATCTAGTCTTGACATCTATGGCATCGTTGATTAAGACACTTAGGCAACCCTATCATGGACACTCTACGTAAATGTAAATTGATTAGTTCTCATTTTCCCTATAGTTGTTAGTCTTGTTGTTTAGGTAAGTCCCATCGATTATCATTTCAACGTGCTTTGCATTCTTTTATTTCACCTTTGCAATTAATTCACTTAGACGTATGGCCATCGCCAGTTTCATCAACTTCGTGTACTAAATATTATGTTATTTTTGTTGATGATTATATGCAATTTACTTGACTATGTCCAATGAAATATAAATCTGAGGTCTTCGAAATATTTGAAACCTTTAAATTTCTTGTTGAAAACCAATTCTCTAGAAAAATTAAAATATTTCAAAGTGATGGAGGACGCGAATTCAACCATAAATGTACGCCCTTTGTCGTCAACATGGCATACACTTCCGACTTTCATGTCCCGAAACCCCACAACAAAATGGGGTCGCAGATCAAAAACATCGGCACATTGTTGAAATGGCACGAACACTTTTTATACAATCTCAACTTCCTTACTCTTTCTGGGATGATGTGGCATGCATCGCCTATTTTATTATAAACTGTTTGCCTACACTGATTTTAACAAACATGTCTCCCTTCGAAAAACTCTTTTAAAAGATCCCGAACTACTCAAGTTTTCGTGTTTTTGGGTATGTGCGTTACTTCACACCCCGTGCCCCTCACAAATTAGCTCCTAGGTCTATACTATGCATATTCTTAGGTTACATAATACATTCTAAAGGTTATAGATGCTTAGACCCCAAAACTAGAAAAGTTTACATGAATCGACATGTCCAATTTGACGAATATAGGTTCCTTATTTTGAATTTGTAAATACTAATCTAGCTCCTTCCCCTAGATCCATGGCAACTATAGGTGACCTACCCCTTCCTCTACGCATCTACCCATGGCTGAACAGCCACTGTCGAGTAGCTACAACCCCACCCTAATGGACCCCAGCCCCCCTACGGTCCCCGGGTCTCACCGTCCAATTGAGCCCCATCCAACGCCTAGCCCAGCCTTTGACTTGCGTCACCCGTGGCTGCCGTAGCCAGACCCAGCCTCGTTGGCCACCATTAGCGACCACATCCTCGATTCTCCCCCATCCCCTGACCCTCCAAATGGCGTCCCCCAAAACCTGAGCTCACTAAGACTCAGACCCATCACCGATGACAACCCGAGCTCGGCCCTAGCCCCCGCACGTCTGGACTCTCCCTGTCCTCCACCTGCACCAACTAACCAGGGTGATGACACCACCAACAGCCACGTCGAGCTTAACCCCCAACCCCAATACCAAACCTCTAGTGTCTTCTCCTCCAGTATCTGTCCAAAACACTCATCATATGTAAACACGACTTAAAAATGCAATTCAAAAAACTAAACCATCCCATTTCTTTGTTGTCAATAACTATAATTCAGGGGCCAACATGTTATTCTCAGGAAATAAAGAACCCTAGTGGCAAGAATCTATGGCTGAAAAATTTAATACTCTTCTTCAAAACAACACTTTGGACCTCATTCCCCATGACCCCTCTACGAACCTGTTGGGAATATATTTCAAAAATATTTTCCTAAACGGCTTGAGTGGGCACAGTGGAATACCATTTTAAAATTTTTAATATTGAATCTAAAGTCCGGATATAACTAAACTATTTAATCAAATATAGATCTTACTCTAATAGAATCATAATATGACAAATGAAAAATACCAAATAAAACAAGTATAAACATAATATGTAGAATAAACGAAATAAAACAAATTAAATGTTATATATTTAATTAGACATGCCAAAAGCGCGAATCCTAACTCCAACTTGAAGATCTGAAATTAGAAGAAGAATAACTAGACACCGCAAGGTCTTCTTCACAAAAACCTCTTCTGGCACTAGGAGTGTAAGCTCTCAAAAATATACATTTAGGGGAAATTTCAAAGAGAAATTTATCCTTTTAATTTTTCAAAAAATTATATTTTTTAGAGAATTATTTGATTGCAAAACTGAAATCCAAAAACCCTATTTATAATAGGTTTTGTGTAAAATTTCTTTTTAGAACTATGATGTGGGATTGCCAAAAAAAAAAAATGTTCTGTATTGCAAATAAAAATGACGTTGTATCATAAAAAGGAATGCGCGTTTCTTTTTTAAAAACAAATAAAATGCCCCGTGTTGCCATATAATTCGCTAGACCTAAATGGCGGGGATCACACCTTGTGTTTCAAACTTTTTTATCTTTTGTTTAAATTACCACATGTATAAAATTGATCTCATAAATATTATTTGAAAAAATTAATTTATTCATTTTATGAATAAATAATTTATCTCATGAATAATATTTAGTAAATTAATTTATTTATCTCATGAACAAATAATTCATCTCACTAATTTATTTTAAATATTTTCAACCAATACTTAAGTTGAGACTTGCGAAAGGACCTTAGGGATAATCTAACTTTTGCTCCAAATACGTCAAATCTGATTATTATCTCTTGATAACAATTGATTACCATTTAGTAAAACTTAATTCCACTAAATAAGTTTTACTGCACTCTAGAATTAAATATATTCATTATTGACTAATTTTCCAAATAAATTTTATTACAATAATAAACCCCTCTATTAGATATACGTACGTAAAAGTAATTTTAACTACTATCGTTAGTTTTTTCACATCTCTCGCCGTAGTTCCCAACTCGCCCTTCTCGAAAAATTCAATAATACAGAAACAATTTTCATACTAATTTCAAATGTCAAACATATTGAATACTTTGGCTAAGTATTCTAGAATTTGTTCGTATGCTTGCAAAACAACTAAGGGGATATCTTTATCTCGTTAGAGACTATAGATTCCATGTAAAACAACTATTCCCGCTGCACTTTATGTCGTTACCCAACGCACGTAAGATTTAAGTCAATGCACTTTGACCAATCCTTTTAGCACATTAAACAACAAACAATCTATGTAGGAGTTCAGACGGTTTCCTAGATTTAGAGTTTTATATAATTAATTATTTCTGATAGCAGTTAAGAAACAAATAATTCAGGTGGTCCTACTCAGTGTTCCAATCATATAGACACAACCAATATAATACTTTTAGATCTCTATCCACATGACCAAGATATGCTATTTAAGGTATTATATTATAGTTTTATCAGACAAGTTGTCCAAACTCATCACCGACAATGAATATATACTTTGACAACATATCACTTATTTGATTTAAGTCTATCTGTAGCTCAATCTCATTGACTACTTAAACGAAAACCGACATGCCATCTTGGATTATGTCCATCTCATGGAACATTTTAGAAAACAATCACAAGCATGTTAGACTGGTAAACCAAAATCAAACAATAAATAAATAAAACAATTGTCAAACCCTCTACAAACCAATTTATATTTTCACTTGCCATAACCAATGCTTGGCTGATCAAACAATTGGATGTTAAAAATTCTTTCTTACATGGTCACCTTAAGAAATAAGTGTATACACGATATCCTAAGGGCTTTATTCACCCCAAATTTCTAAATCATGTTTTTCATTTATGAAAAGCCCTATATGGCTTCAAGTAGGCCCCTAAAGCTTAGTTTCAACACTTTAGCAACTTTCTCCATAGTCTTGGGTTTATACGTTGTCGAGCAGATCATTCTCTTTTCTTATATCGTAATAGGACCAATATTATTTGTTTACCCTATGTGTTGATGACATAATTCTCACTGGATTGAATCCTCAATCCCCAGACTTGTAATTCATAAACTCTAAACTCACTTTGCCATGAAAGAACTTGGACCATTACATTACTTCTTACACATTGCCGCAAAATGAACTAAACAAGGATTTTTTTTTTTTCCCACAACATAAATATACTATAAATCTCCTTACCAAACATAACATGCAAGATGCTAAATCAATCAAAACACCCCTACCTGCACGAACTCACCTCTCCATATATGATGGAGATCTTCTATCCGATCCCACTGAATATCGAAGTGTTGTTGGTGCCCTGCAATACCTTACCATGACTTGACCCTATATATGCTATGTTAATCTTGTTTCCCAGTTTATGCATGTCCCTAGGACTAGCCATTGGCAGGTTGTGAAATGGATCATACAGTACCTCAAAAGCACCCCCGACCGTGGGTTGTCTATCCTTCCAGGTTCCTGTACCTCAGTGGTGGTCTATGCTGATGTTGATTGGGGCAGTTGTCCTGATACCCGTCGCTCAACCACAGGATATGCTTTGTTTTCTCGGACCCAATCTCATCTCATGGCGTGCAAAGAAACAAGCAACAATGTCCAAATCTTCCATCGAATCATAGTACCATACGGTTGCCCGTGCTAATGCAGAAAGTGATTGGATTTGCTACAACATGCGCAACCTTGGCCTTCATCATCCCGGACCCAACATTATCTATTGTGATAACGTCTCCACCTCTTACATTGTGGCCAATCCCGTCTCAAATGATGGAAGCAAACACGTCGATATTGACTTTCACTATGTTAGAGAAAAAGTCCTTAAAGGTGACCTCCAAGCTCGCTACATTCCCACCACTAGGCAAATTGCTAATATCTTCACAAAAGGTCTAGCCGCTGACCTCTTCCTCTTCCACAAAGGTAGAACGTCAATGCTCCCTGTTTGGTTTGAGGAGGCCTATTGAATTAGAGATTTAGGCAAGTCCTAGGATTAGAACATTGGCCCTTCTACCCTCTTGTCCTTTTGTATAGTCTAGGGGTACTTTTGTATTTGACTTGGTGCTCTATAAATAGAGCATTCTCGTGCTCATCACATTATTCATCGATTGAATCACTTTCATTTTCCCACAGTTTCATTACCCGAAAAGATTTAGGTTGTTTTAAAAATTCTAACTCTTTAAAAAAATTTACTAAAGGGGGTTCTTAAAAATATGTACACAAGTTGTTACTCTCAACTAAAAGAATACTAATATTATAAAAAAATTAAAAATCACTCAAACATATTTAAAAATAATTAAAGATACTTAAAATTTTAAATGTTATGTTACTAAAAATTTAAAATAAAGCTACTAAAGATATTTACAAAAATATTTTCTCCCAACTCAAATACTAGAAATCTTATAAAAAAAAAAAAAAAAAAAAATCTAAGATCAACATATTCAATCTAGCTAATCTATCTATTTTAAATGAAGTTTTGAAGTATAATTATTCTTTTTTTTTTTCATTAACTTTTATGGCTATGTTATAAACAATAACATAGCTTTTAAATATTCAATTGACATCACTTTTTTCTCTTAAATAAGTTTTGTCCTTGTTGTGGAATTCTAGAGAATGTATTATTGAATAATGAATGAGCTTACATGTGTGGCATATGTATAGGCAAAGGAAAGATCAAATTACAAGCTTGCCCTTAGGATTAGTGTAGCCCGAGGGGTACTATGGGTCAACAACTTCATTAGAGTCTCTATTCTAATACGCCCCCTTAATCTGAGCGAGGCCGTGTCACGCGAAGATTGGCTTTGAGAAGTAAAAACTGTTTTGTGGAAAGTTCTTTGTTGAAGATCTCAGCCACCTTTTTTATGATAGGCATGTATTGAACCTAGAGTCTCCTTTCAAAACTTTCTTCCTCATACATAGTGAAAGTTAACATTTACATGTTTGCTTCGGTCATTGGAAACTGGATTGGCGGCGAGGTAGGAGGCAGAGATATTGTCACAGTAGACGATGATAAGCCCTAGATAGCGAAGCCCAAGGTCTCTCATTAGGTAACTTATCCAGTCAATTTCAGCCACATCTTGAGCAACTACACGATATTCAGACTTTGTTGTTGATTTGGACACCATGGCTTGCTTTTTGGCACTCTACGAAATGAGATTTGAACAGAAATAGATGGCATAGCCTGTGGTGGATGGTCTTGTGTCAGGACACCCTTCCTAGTCAGCATCTGCAAAAGCCATAACAATAGCAAGGGAACTTGAGATAATGGATAGGCCATGGTTGGGTGTGCCCTTGATGTATCGCAGAATACATTTTACAACCTCCCAATGGTTAGTGCGGGGTGCATGCATAAATTAAGAAACAAAGTTAACCACATAAAAAACATCGAGCCGGGTCATAACGAGGTACTATACTGCCTCTACAGCGCTTCTATATTCAGTTGGAGTGGTTAAGAGCTTGCCCTCATTCAAGGATAGTTGTGCTCGAGTAAGGAGAGGTGGTTTTACAGGTTTGGCCTCATAGAGTTTGTCTTTCAATGGCATATTTGTGTTGGGAGAGGAAGAGTCCCTTTGAATTGCATTTGGCTTCTATACCTAAGAAGTAATGGAAAGGGCCTAAGTCTTTCATCACAAATTGGGTGGAGACGGAGTCCATGAGTTCATTTAAATGTGAGATGTGTGTTCCAGTTAAAAATATGTCATCTACATAGAGAAGTAGACAAGTGAGATGATATGGTGACCTGTGAATAAATAGAGATGAGTCAGCACGACAACAAATGAAGACAAGGCTGCAAAGAAATGTACTAAAAACACTGGAACTGTGCTCGAGGTGCTTGTTTGAGGCCATAGATTGCTTTTTTTAAATGATAGACATGATTGGGAAGTACGGGTGAATAAATCCTTGTGGTTGCTTTATATAACTTCTTTCTGTAAAAAACCATGTAGGAAAGCATTTTGACATTGAGCTATTGGATGGGCCAATTTTTTGTAATGGCAAGTGAAAGTATGAAGCAGATAGTGAAGGGTTTAACTACAGGGCTGAAGGTTTCCTTGGAGTCGAGCCCTTCCCATTGGTAGAAGCCTTGGGCTAGCAACCTTGCTTTAAAACGTTCAACAAAGCCATCTGCTTTATACTTTACACGATATTTCCAGGTGCTTCCTACATGGTTTTTGTTAGGGTCATATGGGACCAATTCCTGGGTGTGATTTTGAATGAGAGCATTAAACTCATCCGCCATCGCTTCTTGCTATTTGGGATTTTTAACTCCTTGTGAGTAACATGTTGGTTCCTGAACTACTATGACTGTGAAGAGGGATAGAGGCAAACGTGATTTTTTTATCCCGTCTTTAAGACGAGTTTGAATGGGATGAGCATTGGTATGGGAGGAGGGTATAGCCTCGGTTTGGGCTGGTTGGGAGGCAATCATGGTTTGGTCCAGGTGGAAGGCAGTCATGATGGTGTGTGGGTCTTTGGTAGTGGTTGGTGCAGCTGGTGTAGGGTTTTCAGTTAAGGGACTGGTAGGCTTGGTCAGGTGTTAGTCCTAAGACTATATGGTTTTGAGGCGATGACCTGAGACTCAAGGAGGGATTGTTGTGATTGTTATGAGTGCTACTGGGGTGTCATTGGGTTCGATTTGGGGGCCATGGAGAGGGTGGGATGGAGGGGGACTTGAGTGTGGTCCAAACACAACTAATGGTGGACATTTTGGGTGGTAATAGTTTTCTTTACCAGGTTAATATAGGGAAATTGTAATTCATCAAAAACAACATGTCGACTTATGTAAATTCATTTTGTAGTGGGATCGAGACAGCTACACCCCTTATATCGTGCAACATAACCTAAGAAGAAGCATGGGATAGACCGAGGGGCGAGTTTATGAGGGACATGAGGTGTGAGGTTTGGATAACAGGCACACCTAAAGACGCGAAAATGGCTGTGATCAGGTGGTTTTTGAAAAAGTTTTTCAAAGGGGGAGATGTTGGATAAACCAGGGGTAGGGAAACGGTTAATAGTAAAACATGCAGTACAAAAAGCATTATCCCAAAATTCATAAGGTAGTTTAGAGTGAATTAGTAGCATCCATGCCATTTCAAATAAATGTTGATGCTTACGTTCCGCACCCATTTTGTTGTCGGGTATCAAGACATGATAAGCACAAGTGAATTCCATGCGTTCATCATAGAGCATTCATGCCCTGATGATCGATTTCAACCCACCATTTCTTTGGAAAATCTTTATCTTTATGTTAAATTGATTTTCAACTAAAATTTTCAAGGTTGTGAAAATTTCGAAAACCTCTGATTTTCGTTGCATCGGGTATAGCTATGTAAATTGTGAGAAATCATCCACAAATAGTACGTATTATTTGTGGATGGAGTTTGATAAAATTGATGATTGCCAAACATCAGAGTGTATAAGTTGTAACGGAAAACGAAAAGTATGCATAACATGTTCAAATGGAAGTCGAAAAGATTTTCTTAAATAACAAGATTGACAATCATTTTTATATATGACTATGGAAGGTAAATGTTTCTTACATAAAATATCCAAAATAAAATGATCTAAATGTCTGATGCAGCACGTGAAATGGGAAAAATAAAGGTACGAGAAGGTTCGACTGCCTTCCCTTTAATTTTATTAACTGATAATAAAAGTAAAGAGGAAAAGATAGGCTCAGTTGTCACAACTCAAGAAAAGAGTATCAAATGACAATTTAAAATTTGAATAATCAACTCTGTCTAACCCTAGTGTCATCCCCTTTATATAGAGGAGAAGTAAAAAGGAAATAATTCAAATTTGCTACAAATAAGGAAAGAAATAAAATTAAAACGAAAGGAAATTAAATCTAGTCCTAAATCTCGGCCGTCATCCCTCGAATCCTGTTGTCAATCTCATTTGACCCGTTTCCGCTTTAAGCCATCCTCGCGCCAAGCCTACACTCTGCCAGCATTGAGTACATGGCGGCATCCTCCCGTTGAGGCTGCCCCGCTAAGCCTTAATGGCCGCATTCCTCCTTCAACCTTGCCATCAGGCTTGTTCCGCCAACCCACTGCTGGCTGCATTGGACTTAGATATCTGTCGGTGGTGCTTCCATGCCCGCTACTTGTACCCGCCAATTTGTAATCGCCACGGGACCCGCCAAGCTTGAGCACAGGCCACATCATCCTCTCTAACCTGGAGAGAATTCGCTCTCGAATTCTCAGTGGGGTCTTCTTGATTACTCGTGTCACGTGGAGTTTCCTCACATCATCCGCCACCCTTTCGCAGCCCCCAACCTCCATGCTCCTCTCGGTGCTTGCTTTTGTCTTCTTTTGCCGATAGTCAGGATGTAGTTTATCCCAACGTGGTGGTGTGGGCGTCATCATCCTCCCTGGTTGGAAAGCATTCGTCCTTGAATTGGCCTCCGAATAGCTCGAACCATCTTTGTTAGTGTGCTTGAGATTTCGAATCCCGCAATGTTGGAGCTGCCAATAACACACTCCCGCCATGCCTCATTCCCCTTTGTTGGAAACGATGCCATTGACCTGTGAATTCCAGAATCTAGAAGTGTCTCAGATCCTTCTTGGAGTTTACTTGGCAACTCTTCTCCCGACATCAAATCCTTCCACCGTGAACTTTCCCTAGCCGCCAATACAAGTCTCGGCACCCCTCTTGGCTCCTTACCCATGTCTACTTGCCGTATGACTTTTCCCGGCACCGTTGAGTCCTTGTTTTTGCCAACGTCATTGGGCAGTTATGCTCTGGTGGGTCCCTTTAGGTCCTTATCTTCATCTGGATGTGGCGCTTCGTCCCTCTTGGGTAGCAAGACTATCCTTGTGCTCTCAAACACAAAGTTGTAGGTGTTCCGATGTCCATCATGGGTTGCGCCCCTATCAAATTGCCATCGTCGTCCCAATAGCAGATGACAGGTGTCCATAGCTATCATGTCACACCATACCTCGTCCTTGTACTTTGCCCCGATTAAAAAGTGAACTAGACATCGTTTTGAGATGGTTACCTGATTCTTCTTCATGAGCCAAGATAGCTTATATGGGTTCGGGTGGTCTTTCGTCTTCAACCTAAGTTGCTGCACAGCCTCTTCGAAGATAATGTTCTCATAGCTTCCCGAGTCGATCACTAGGCGACATACTCTTTTGCTAACAGTGCATGTTGTCTGAAAGATGCTGCTCCTGAGCCAATCATCCCCATTCTATTCTTGGCATGATACAAGTTCGCCTCACCACAAGTAAATGACCCTCATCCCCTGCGATGGCTTCCTCATCCCGTGGCACCAACTCGTCAACAGCCTCTTCCACAACAATCCTGCCAACTTCTTCATGGAGTCCCCCGATGTAAAGACCCTTGCCCGGTCTGTCACCCTTACGACACTTAGCAGCATGGTGTCCCATCTCTAAACACTTGAAGCAACTAGTTCGGGAACTGCTCTCTATATCTTTCCCAGTGTTGACGGTAGCCGGTTTCCCCTGTGCCTTCAAGTTGGTTGATTGTGGTACATGGTCATGCCTACTTTCTTGAACATTCCAAGTGCCGCCAACGTGGCGATGCCTCTGCTGCTTCTCCACTACCACTGCCCTCTGACTTGCCTCCGACATAGTAAAGATATCGAACATGTTTAACACGTCTTAGATTGACTCCCTTAAACCTCCAATGTACCTATCCGCCAATTGTTTCTGCGACTCCGCCAAGTTGTTTCCGGAAATTAAAGATTGGAAGTCAGCTGTGTATTCCTCCACAGTCCGCGAACCCTCGCGTAAGCTCTGAAGATGTTAATACATGATCTTGGCGTGATTGTGAGGCAAGAAGGTGCCTCTTAGGTGTTTCTTCAACTTCTCCCAAGTCTTAATTCTCGCCTTTTCTTGTCGAACCCACGAGTGCTTCAACTACTGCCACCAAGTGGCAGCTCTTTCCCGAAGCTGTGTAGTTACTAGTGGCACCTGTTTTCGCTCTTGAACCCCCTTGAACTCGAGGATCTTCTCTACTATCGCTAGCCAGTCCCAAACTTCGTTTGGGTTCCTTTCGCCATCAAACTCTAGTATTTTAACCTGAAGACCAGACTTCCACCTCGGATCACCCCGATCATCAATGTAGCTAGTATTGATGTGTCATCGCCTAGGCCTAAGATCCGGTATATCCTCTAGGAATGCATTCTGGATGCCTTCCTCCATTTCTTCTCCCGTCGTGCCCAGTGTTAATGGGCATTGGGGTAGGGATCCCAATGTAAGATCGGGATTTATCCCAAGTTGAATCAAGCAAAGCTCAATTCGCCAGAATTTCTCCTCCAATTCTTCTACTCTCCTTTCAGTCCGCTATTGATGATCACGATTAATAACGTCTTCAACAGCGGCATTGCTCTGACGTCCACGGGCCATCTTAGAAAACGCTATGAGCTTTGATACTAACTGATACAACGCGTGAAATGGAAAAAAAAATAAAGGTACAAGAAGGTTCAACGGCCTTCTCTTTAATTTTATTAACTGATAATAAAAGCAAAGAGGAAAAGATAGGCTCAGTTCTCACAACTCGAGAAAAGAGTATCAAATGACAATTTAAAATATGAATAATCAACTCTCTCTAACCCTAGTGTCATCCACTTTATATAGAGGAGAAGTAAAAAGGAAATAATTCAAATTTGCTATAAATAAGGAAAGAAATAAAATTAAAACGGAAGGGAATTAAATCTGGTCCCTAAATCTCAACCGTCATCCCCCGAATCCAGCTATCAATCCTGTCTAACCTATTTTCGTGTGAACCCAACATCATGCCAAGCCATCCTCGTGCCAAGCCTGCACTCCGCCTTGAAACCTGACAACCTTGAGTACACTGTGGCATCCTCCTGTTGAGTCTGCCCCTCCAAGCCTTAATGAGCACATTCCTCCTTCAACCTTGCCGCCAGGAATGTGCCGCCAACCCACTGCCGGTTATGTTCGACTCGGATACCTGTCACTGGTGCTTCCATAGCCGCTACTTGTACTTACTAACTGGTATTCGCTACGGGACCCGCCAAGCTTGAGCACAGGCTGCATCAATGTCCAAAACATTGATATCACAATTCTCCTTACTCAAGACGTGCAATAAGACCGATGTTTGTAGGCAAGAAGTTGTATAGGGGTTCCATTACTAGCTTCGTCCGTGACACTAAAAACATTAAAAGTCATACTTGACACTACAGTTTTTATCTTGGCAAAGCTTCTTAATTGAGAGTAATTTGTGGGTTAGTTTGGGAACTAACATGACATTCTTAAGTGTTAATGGTCGTAAGTGAGTGGTTATGAACAAGGAACCAACATGTGTTATAGGCAATAAAGCTCCATTACCAACAAGAACACCTTTTGGACCGAATTAATGAAGAAGGTTACAAAGTATACCTAGGTTTGGCATCATACGGTTTGAAGCACTCGAGTCTGGATACCAATTGTAGTCTTGTGGTTCTGTGATGGTCATTGCCCCAAGAGACTGAGATGGGTCATGATACACATTGTTGTCATGGCGGTTCCAATAGGAGAGGGCAACGTAGCCATGTTTTAAACAGATTTGGCAGATAGGTGGTCCTGGCCCAAGCACACCTGCACTTGTGCTTTTTCTTTTTTTTTTTGGTTGGGGGGGGGGGGGGGGGGCGCCAATTTGAGGACCTGAATTACCAATATTTTGTTATTGCCGGGAGCCTTGGTTTCCCTGGAGTGCATTGTAGCCACCATGGCTGTTGCCACAGCCTCGGCCGCGACCATGGCCGCCACAACCACTGTGATTGTCCAAGTTATCTCAGCTTATTGCAACTAAAGCATGATTAGGTTTGGGGATAGTTTATCATGAGCAACGATTGAAGGCAGATTGTTCATTTAACCAGGCTGATTCTAATTGTCCAAAAGAATATTGACGATTTGATTGATGAATAAAAGTGGCAAAAGTAGCATAATCTTGAGGAAGGACAAATAAAATATAGTGAGTAAATTTTCAGTTAGAAATTGGTTAGTCAATAGCAGTAAAATCGTCCACAATCGATTTTATTTCAGATAGGTAAACTTTCATTGTTTTGCCATCTTTTTGGTGGGTGGTTAGCTGGCTTCGAAGATCACTATTTGGCGAACGAGTGATCCCAAAAATGCTTGGTCAGGCATCCCACATGGTTTCGGAGATGGGTTGGCAGACTACGTCATTTATAAGGGAACGAGAGAGAGTGACAGTGATACAAGATTTGAAACTTTGATCTGTACATACCCAATTTATATATTCAGGGCTACGAAGATCGATCCATCGTGATTGGTTATATGGACATGGGGGCATATGGGTAAGAGCCATCAATAAAACCAGTTAATTGATGAGCAAGTAATAACATAATGAATTGTTCATGCCACGTGGTATAGTCGATTGTTGTTTCGAGTTTTACAATGACTATACTAGTAATGTTTGAAGGGGGAAGAAGGGGTTTTTTTTTTTTTTTTTTTTTGGTGAACAGTACAGTTAAATTGATTTAGGGAAAAATTAGGGTCTGAGACTGAAGATAAGAGAGAGAGGAGGTGTTGTCCAGCCATGGGTAGCAACGGCAATCAACGGCCAAGAGGTAGGGGTGCGGCGGTGATGCCAAGCATGGTAGCACCCACCCCTACGGCCGAGGGGTTCGAAAAGGGGGAAAGGTAGGGGATGCCCGAGATAAGCACCGAATTCACTATAAGCCTTCCGAGTGGTGGTGGTATACTGGAGATGGGGACATCGGTATCCACTGACTAATAGAGGAGAGAGGAGGTGGCAACAGAGGATCTGACCATTAATGGGTCAGCCGCCTTGACCAGGGCGGCTATTGTTGTTGGTTCGGCTGAGCTTACAACGTGAGGAGAGCCAAGCTTGACCAGTCGTATGGCGGCGCTGGTAATGTTTGGTTCCGGGGGGGGGTTGCGATGCGGCACGGGCATAAGATTGATTATAGTTTGCTGCCATTGCTCAAATTAAAAAAATAAAGAAGAGAAGACATAAAAAAAATAATGAATAAAAACAAAGAACTTACGTGATTTGAAAAAAAAAGAAAAAAGTATGAGGTTACATATGAGGCCCGTATATAGGCACGGAAGAAAAGATCAAACTACAAGCTTGCCCTTAAAGCTACTGTAACCCTAGGGTACTATGGGAAAACAACTTCATTTTAGCCTCTATTCTAATACTTATTTGGTTATCTTCTAAATTTATCTTTTTTTTCTTGGTTGCAACTGTTGTACTATACCTACACTTTAGGTTTGGGAAATTTCAATTTCAAATAATAGTTAATGTTGTACAATGAGTAAAACTCGACCGTGTATCATACAAGTAATGGCTAATTAATCACGTTGTTGGTTTTTGTGAATAGTAATTCTAGAAAAATCTAGGCCAGCAAACACACGTGGCATATATTTGCTATCTAGCTGCAAACTAGCATTTCTACAGTAAGGATATGTTTGGTACGGGGTTAAAAAAAGGGGGTAATCTTTAATTGTTTAATTAAAAATGAAAAATAGAATACCTAGGTGATTAACATTTAAACTTTATGAAACCGTATTGTATATATTGAAGTGTCGTATTACGTAAGCAGTAAATGTTGATATATTAGGGCACCCAAGTAATAAATTTGCTTTATTTTATTGTTGAAATAATGCTAAAATAATGGTTAGCCCTGCGAGTCGGGATGTGAACACGGATGTATTTGTTTAGTAGGTCCACCAAGAACCGACGACGTACCATGTGTGTTGCATTATACAATGGCAAAGATCACTAAATTTAGTACATTCGTAGACCACATGAACCTAAGAACACAAATCTAATTTGTGATTTGTAATTCAAATTATCAAGTTTAATTAAAGATATAGGCTGGTACCCGCCCCGTTTGTAGAAGGTGTGGGTATAGATGAGGCAGGTAGCGGATACAGGTCGTGGGGCGGGTACGGGTATAGTGTTGTACCCGCCCTGCCCTGCTCCATTCCCATTTTATTTTATATTTGATTAACTTTCAAATTGAAAAATACAAATTTAAATTTAATTACCTAAATTATTTATTGATGTTATAGAAAAATATAATTGAATTTTTAAGAATAATATTGAATAATTAATACGAGCACGTATGAATAATCATTTTGTACTCATATTAGGGCGGGTATGGAGCGGGTAATGGATACTCTTTAGATATCCGAGTGGTAACAAGGTGGGTATAGGTATAGATGTGTACCTACCGGGGTGGATATGGCTATCCATTTCATACCCTTGGTGGGTAATGAGACAGGTATTGATATGCATTTGAGTGGCGGATACGGGTATAGAGGATGCACCCCCCGCCCCACCCCATTGCCATCCCTATCCCTAGTTATTTACAAGAGGAAAGAATGCTTTAATCACTTTGGTAACTATTCTTTTGGCATGACAAAAAATAGAAGAGATATACAAACTTATAGTTAGCAATTGGTAGAGGTGTTCACAAAAAACTGAAACTGGAAAAACCGAACCAAAACCAAGAAAACCGAACTGAAAATTTTGGTTATTGAGTTGGAAAAAGCGGTTCGGTTATTGAACTGGTAAAAATCCGGTTAATTTGGGCGGTTATGATTTATGAGTTCCACTAAATTGGTTAACTGAGTAAACCGATTAGTATATTTGCAAGAGCATTATGGTTCAGCATAATTAGTTATAGCTAGGGATGGCAATAGAGCAGGTAAACCCGTTACCCACTGGTACCCACCCCAAATGTATAGGTGAGGCCGGGTAGCAAGCACGAGTTGGGTGTACCCACCCGTATCCGCCACTGGTATAAGACGGGTATGGGTATAGAATTGTACCTGCCCCACCCCGCTCCATACCCGCCTTGCCCCACTTTATGCCCTCTATACTCACTCCAAAATGATTTAACTTTTAAAAATAGTATAAAATAATTAATTCGAGCAGGTATCAATAATCGTTTTATACCTACATTAAGGTTGGTACAGGAAGGGCAATAGATACTTGTTGGATACCCGCAGGTAATGGGGTGGTATGGGTATGGGTTTGTACCCGCCGCGGTTAGTATGGGTATCCATTTCATACCTATTTAAGTATAGATTCTTTCAATGGAAGGTAGGTTTCGAGCTTTTTTACCACTTTTTGGTCCAATACAAGAGAAGACTCCTGCATTGCTCTGTCGTTCTTCAGGGTTCTGGCTCGTGTTTAAAGGTTTGAGGTGGTGGAAGGCCTCCTTCTTACCACTTTGGGGGGTAATCCGGCCGAAGGAAATGCAGGGCGTAATGGGTTCCTTAGCCTAAATGCCTGATCACGGGCATTTTTTGTATCATCTATGTCTGCTGCTAGGTATTGTACATTAATATGGGTGTTTTCCATTTCAATACCAAGAGGCGTCCGTCCATCCAAAGTTTCTCTCTACTTTCGGTTCTTATTCGGTAGCGATTCTTTGTTATTAATACCCATGGCATATAATGGGACGGATATGGGTACAGATTTGGGTGGCAGGTACGGGTATGGAAGAGGCAACCCCTGTACTCGCCCCCCCCAATGCCAACCGTAGTTATAGCCTAGTGGATAAGCACTCGTGCTAGTTTTGTATGGTTATAGATTCAATTTTATTAGTCTCGACTTTTTGCATTCCTAGTTAAGTCAATCTAAGTTAACCCTAACAATCATGTACACTCAAAAATCCAATTGACGACTTAAATCTAAATCCTGATTTCCTCTATTCTTACTCTAAATCTCAATCTCTTCTTCTTCTTTTTTTTTTTTTAGGTTAAATTCATTTAGGTTCTGTTTGGAACCTGGAAAAATCTGCGAAAAGAAAAAAAAAAAATTTAGCAAAAAGGTTTTCTTATGTTTGGAATAAAAGTAAAATATGAAGGGAAAAAAATTGAATGAAAATTTTCAAAATTTTACAAAGGAGTTTGAGGAAAGTCATTTTCCTCTTGAAATATAGATGGGGGGGGGGGGGGGGGGGGGGGGGGGGGGGGGGGTTGGGGTTGGGTTGGTGGGGTTTTCTTCATTTGCTTCCAATTGGGCTCTCAACTTCTTCAAGTGATGGTTGAATCAGAGGATGCTACTTTTAAGATATTCTCTTATCTTCCTGTTAAGTCTCTTCTTAGGTTTTGTACTCTTTCCTGTTCTCGTTATCGACTTGTAGGTAGTCGACACTTCATAGATACTCAAGCATTCCATTCCTTGGACCGGTATGTAGATGGCCTCTTGACTCAGTCTCGTTGTTATTTAGATCTAGATGACGTTATGGTTTATCCCGGCATCCCATCCACTGAGAAAGTTCTTCCCCTTTTCTCTGTTGATTTTCTTTCTGGTCATAAGAGGATATTGGGGTGTCATGAGGGGTTGGTCTTGCGTACAGAGTTTAACCCGGTGGGTCCTTCCCACTTATCGATTTTCAATCCCGCCACTCATTTGTACTTGCCTTTAGGCTCCCTGACTGAGGGGGAGTTATCTCCATACGTGGAGTGCCATATGAGCACCATTCTTGGGTGTCGAGATTCCACAGCTTCCTTTGATGTTTCCGTTCATCCTTTAGTCTATGACCTTATCCCCAAGTTAGAGGGGGGCGAATGGCCTAATACCCACAGGTTGTTTGCTTGTGCGGATAGATGGGTTTATAAGGGCAAGTTGTAAATTGGGGGGCAAAAATTGTTGTTTCACATCCTTGTCTGTCTAGATGATGTTATCTATTTGATTTCGGATTGGGGCCCCTATATCTCGGATCAATCTCCCTTCTTCCATACTTACGTAGTTCGTTGGAGTACTCAGCAAAACACCGCCGAGTTCTTATTATTTCCTCCTAGGACTCATCAGTGTATAGTTCATAGTGATGTTGTGGGTCTTTTTCAATGGGATGGTCGTCCTACCAGGAGGACTACTTTGCGCTTAGTTTTGTTGTGTGGATCCCTTTTCGGAATATGGTTACTTCATGATCATAACGACTTCTCTTCCTAGTTTCACTACAAAAACGTGCATTTCTAGTTCCTTGTTCCCCACGGAGCACATCATATATTGCGGGTTTTCTGATTTCGGGTGGATATCTAATTTTTGCTTGTGAATGAGGGATACAAGGCTGTTGTCTGGATGGAGCTGATCACGGGTACCTGGTGGGCCAATACACGTATAGAGGACTGCATCTACTGTACGCTTATGTGGGGACACTTTACCCCGAGTTGCCAGGTCCTGTGTTGCCGTTTTAGGTTTGCCTATAGTTCTTCTCTTTTAATAACAATCCCTATTTATGAATGGGCATAACCTTAAGGGGTTCATTTTGTGCCGTGATATGTAAGGTGTTGTATGAAACTTTGTGTTAGATGAAAGGGGCTTTTTTGTCGCTTTTCTAGTCGAGATGCTATTATATTTTTATTTTCATTTTTGAAATGTATTTTATATAAGTTTTTTTGTATATATCATCATTTTTTATGTGGCTTAGTACTTGTCCCTTTTTTCCTTCTTGTTCTACTCTCGTCGGAGCAGGGAGAACCCTAACCCTTCTTGTCCCAAACTCGGCTCTTCCGGTTCCAATTCGAAGGGGGTTTTGCTTCCTTTTGTTTTGCAGGTAAGTCCTCATCTCTTTCCTTCAAGCTTTTACTCACCTGATAGTGGGTTTAGGGTTGCATTTGATTTTTCTTTTCTCCAGTTTGTTCCACGTGATTCCTTTAATTTTTGGTGCTGCCAATCTCTCTTCCCTCCTAGATCTACGAAGAGGGGCAGTTGAGTAAGGGGATGCTTTAGAACGTCCTCTTGTGGGTAGATGGCACTGCATTAACGGTGGGAAATGAGGGAATTTTGGAGGCCGGGCTCTCTTCTCCAGTGACAGCATCATTTGTTACTATTGCAGGTAACGGGATTTTGGATACAAGTAAGTCTTTAATGTTTACCATCTTCTTTCCTTTCCTTCTTTTAAAATTTTCTTCTTGTATCCTTGATGGCATGTAAGCGGAACCATGTTGAGGCCTCTTCTTCCGAGGTTCGGAGTGAGGGTGCATCATCTCCCGAGGTGGAGGGTATTGCTGCAAATCTGTTAAATCGATGTCCTTCGGATGAAAGCTCTCCTTTGGCATTTCTTGAGATCTCCTGAATTCGTCCTTTAGTGACCTTCGTATCAAGCACTTTGGGCGAGAACGAGGTTTCCATGATTCGTTCTAAGTATTTTTTTTCCCTGGATAATTATGAAGTGTGGGGACCCCTCCTAGACGATTGTCCTTTGTTTCCTCCTAAGGAGAGGAGTTTTTCTATTTCCATAGATTCTTTAGAAGCGCGTGTCCATTTTCCTTTACCTCCTTTTGTGGAGCAATTGCTTCAGCGCTGCAATATTTGTCCTGGTCAAGTTTCTCCTAATGGTTTTAGGAATGTATATGGTTTTTTTGCTTATGTGTTTTGTAAATAACTTTGGTCCTTCTTTTAGAGTTTTTCATATTTTTTTTAAGATTAGGTACTTCAAACATGTTGCCACTATTGAGAGTCGGGGTAGGTTTTATTTTTATAAAACACAACCCTTCTAATGTTAAAAATTGGGAAAATAAGTTTATCTGGGTGAGACCCCCTTCTTCTCCTCAATTTCTTACGGCTCGGGTACAATGCAACGTCCCTCCCCCCTAAAGAACAGTGTCCTGACTTCTCAGGAAAAACGGATTACTCATTATTTTGACAAAAATTTTGCGGGTGAGAGGTTTTTAGTTTCTACGAAGTTGTTTGAAAATAGTGCTTGTTAAGTTTGGGCTTTCTCAAAAGCCTTTCTAAGGTAATTATTATCAGTTTTTATGTTTTGTTGTGTGTGTGTATATATATATATATTAGTGGATCCCTTCTGAACTCTACTTTTCCTTTCACAGCCGATGAATTGGCCAGTGTCGATATTGCTAATATGTCTTCTCCCGTGGAGTCTTCCGAAGAGCATGGTTCCAGATCCGTTCCTATTGTCATTCTGTCTCCTGCTGGCACGAGGAAGGAACCGGTTCGAGAATCAGGGGTTTTTGTGGCAATTCCGGCCCCTAAGTCTCCTACTGTGCGGCTACTGAAAGAGCCACTAAGCTGCTCCATCTTCACCTTCGTTGGTCTTCCCCCGATGTTGCTGGTGGCGACCCTATTCGTCTTGCAACTAAGAGCAGTGATAAAGGTTCTTTTGAATTCGTTATTCCAATAGCAATTCCTTCTACTGCGCGGGTACCTTCAATGAGTTCTACTGATTAGGATCTGGGAAACGAAACAACTTGCTGTCTAAAGGCTTTGGGTTCCTCTATTTCTAACTTGATGGAATCTTCTCTTTCCTTTTTTGAGGGCCTTCCCATGTATGCTCTTGTGGATGAGCGCCCTCCTTCTATGCTCATACCTGAAGAAGCCTTCAACATTTTCTCGGATCAAGGCGCATCCCACTCCTGAGCTTTTAAGGAGGGGATGGATGTAGCTATAGGGGGTCCTTCTTCTACTCCGGAGGGTTTTGGCTCCTATGGGTAACGCTGATGCTTGATGATTCCACCCGTCCGAATGAAATGACCCTGAAGAACGCCTCTACTTTTTTGTCGCAGGTATCTATTAGTTCCTTTTTCCTTTTTTACTTTTACGGGAAAGGAATTCTTCTAACTCTTTGTTTCTCCTGGCTTAGTTTTTTGCGTGATCAGCTTTTTCTCTTTCCCATTAGTGTTATTACTCCCAAGAGGTGAAGGAGTTATGCAGACTTAATGGGGAGCTTGAATCTCGTTTGTCAGATCTCAAATCTCGGGTGGTTTCTAAGGATTCTACCATTTTTAAGCTTCAATCCCTGATTGCCTCCCAAAATTCTTCCATTTCGGAGCTGAATGCCCAAATCTTGGAGGTTCCGGATTAGATTTCTTGTGCGGTCTCTGAATTTAAGGTTAGCTTGGAATTTCGAGAATATGGGGTTGCCGAGTACCAGAAGGTTTTTGATATTGGGTGAGTTCCACGATGAAGAAAGCGAAGCACTTAGAGCCAAATTTGGGGGTTCCTTTTTTTTTCAAGAAGTGTGTCGTTCAATTTTTCAAGACGTGAAGGTGCGAAGATCGAGTGCTGCAAGCTCCACGGATTCTATGAAGACCGCCCCTTATTAGCCGGGGTTGGTTTTTTTTTTTTTTTTTGGGGAGGTTAAGCAATTATTATTAATGATCTTCTTTTTGTGTTTTTTGTACTGGCATTTTGGGTATCTCTTTGACGGCTTTTGAGCTTTCCTTGATGCTTATGTATTTTTTGTGGCCTTGAAAGGAAGGCTTAATTTTGTGTGAAATAGATCTTGAGATTTTTAATTTTAATTTCTTGGATAATCCGCTAGGGAGCGAAATTTTAGTTAGAATGTATTACGCCTGCCTTAGAATGGTTTAAATTTATTGCATCTGCCTAGAAAGGGCTTACAGTTTGAATGTGTTTCGCCTGCCTAAGAAGTGCTCATGGCTTTGAATGTGTTTCACCTGCCTGAGAAGGGCTTAGGGCCTTGAATGTGTTTCGCCTGGCTGAGAAGGGCTTAGGGCTTTGACGTATTTCGCGTACTTGAGGAGGGCTTATGGCTTGGGTGTATTTCAATAGCCTGAGAAGGGCTTAAGGCTTGGGTGTATTTCGTCTGCCTGAGAAGGGCTTAAGGCTTGGTGTATTTCGCTTGCCTAAGAAGGGCTTATGGCTTGGCGCATTTCGCCTGCCTAAGGAGGGCTCATGACTTGATGTATTTCATCTGACTGGAAGGGGGAAGAAATTCAAGAGGAGAGAGTGCATACATACACTTAGTGCGATCTTGTACATAGTATTTTCTTAAATTTAATGTGCTCTAGGTTCTCGGGACCGGAGCCCCATTCATCTATTTCAAATGGTAGGTTCCATTTCAGGTGACTTGAGAAACCCTATAGGGTCCCTCCCAATTGGCTAATAGTTTGCCATGGTGGTGCCCCGAGGCTTTCGTTCATCTTAGCACTAATTCCCCTTTCTTGAAGCCTCGCTTCTTTACTTTGGAGTTGAACTATTATGTCATTCTCAGTTTCTCAGCGATCATTCTTACTAGTTCGGTCTCGCGTGTTTTCTCTACCTCATTTGACGATTGCCACAAGGCGTCCTCATTGCGTTCTTGATGGTAGCTTAGGATTCAAAGGTTGGATTCTCCTATCACCACCGGTAATACCGCCTATGTGCCATATGCAAGGTTTTATGGGGTTTTTCTTGTGACATTTCGTACCATTGTCCTGGAGGCCCATAAAACACTAGGAAATTCTTCCGTCCAGTTCTCTTTGGATTAATCTAATCGTCGCTTGAACCCTGAAAGAATATGCTTGTTGGTGGCTTCTGCTTGTCCGTTGCTTTGCGAGTGGGCTACGGAAGTGTAGTTTATTTTGATTCGGAGGCTTTCACAATAACCTCGAAATCTTAGCGAACTAAATTGAGTCCCGTTGTCGGCGACAAGGATTCTTGGAATTTCAAAAAGGGTTGTGATCCATTTCCAAAGAAAACATTGCACGGCATGGTCCATAATATGGGCCACAGGCTTGGCCTCAATCCACTTGCTGAAGTAATCTATGGCTACAATAATGTATTTCCTTTGCCCGACCGCTCTGGGATATGGCCCTGAGATATCTATCCCCAATTGTGGATTGGACTGAGTATAGGTTGAAGTAAAGAGGTGGCTGCATGGATTACCGGGGCGTGTTTTTGGCATTTCTCATACTTTTGGACGAGGTTCTAGGCATCTCTTTTTATAGGGGCAAGTAGTATCCGGATCGTAACACCTTGTTTGTCAATGTTCGACTTCCAAGGTGCTGCCCACAGATTCCTTCATGAATCTCTCATAGGACATATATCCCTTCTTCTTGGCTAACACATTTCAACAGGGGGTGTATGAAATATCTTTTGTACAGGTTTTCATCAATCAATATGAACCAGGGGGCCTGTCTTTGGATTCGCTTCACTTCCAGCAGTTCTGCAGGTGTGGCCCCGTTTTTCATGAACTCGATAAGCAACTGTCGCTAATTGCTGGTGGTTTGGATTTGTACGACTTCTCCCTTGGGGACGGTATCCCAGCAAGTAGTCCTAATTTCTTCTACCGGAACTGTGTTTTCTGCATGCTTTCTTTCTTGGTTTGAGCTAGCAATCCAGCTTAATTCGTCTGCTTTGGTGTTTTCGACTCGAGGTATGAGGTGGACCCTAAATTATGAGAAGATTTTTGTTAGCCTATTTACTTTATCCAAATATTCTATCTTTATGGTGCTCCTCTGTAAATCCCCTGGATTTGCTTAACAACCAGTTAAGAGTTGCTAGATACATCTACCTATTGTGCTCCCGCCTTTTATGCGATCCATGGAAAAGCACTTCATACTCGTCCTCACTGTTACTAGCCTTGAATTTGAATCTCAACGGGTACGGGAAATGTAGATGAGCAAGATTCCCTCCCCGCGTCCCTGATTGTTGGAGGACCCATCCACATATAATTTCCACAATTTTTTCGGCTGTCCGTCAGCTTTGGGCTCAGTGATGTGTCGCTTGTGAAAAAGCATTCTGCCAAGAAGTCGGCCAACGCTTACGCTTTGATTGCAACCTGTGGTTCGAAGTGTATGTCGTGTTCGGGAAGTTCGACTACGCAGGTTAACATTCTTCCCGAACATCCCAGTCATTGGAGTAACTTCTGAAGAGGTTGGTCAGTTCGTACCCGGATGCGGTGCACCTGGAAATAGGATCGTAACTTTCTGACGGCCATAACGACGGCATAAGCTAGCTTCTCGATGGGGGGTAGCACATCTCGACGTCTCTAAGTATTTGATTAACGAAGTAGATCGACGTTTGGTGACTGTCCCTTTCAGATATGAACACGGTGCTTATCGTGTCATCGGATGCCGAAGCGTAGAGGAATAATTCTTCTCCTGGAGTGGGTTTGGACATAGTTGGGAGCCCAGCCAGGTGCTCTTTCAGTTCTCGGAAGGCGTGTACACAGGACTCGTCCCATTGGAAGGCCTCTCTTTTGCTTATAATTTGAAAACAGGGGAGAGATATATCTGCCAATTGGCTGATGAATCTGTTAAGGGGAGCCAGGCAACCAGTCAATTTCTGGATGTCCTTTACTGTTTTTGAAGTTTCCATTCTTAGGATCGCATCTACTTTGGCAAGATTGGCTTCTATTCCCCCTGCGCTTACGATGAAGCCTAGGAATTTCCCTTCGGGAATGGCGAATAAGCATTTGCTTGGGTTTAGGAGCATTTCGTACCTTTTGAGCATTTCTTTCTCTTAAGTTGCCTATGTGATTAGGGGCCTGTTTGGTTTTGACTATCATGTCATCGACATATACTTCCAAGTTCATCCTAATTTGCTGCTGGAAGACATGATTGACTAGCCACTAATAGGTGGCTCTCGGGTTTTTCAACCCAAACAGCATGACTCGGAAGTAATATGTGCCTTTGTTGGTGATGAAGGACATTTTTTTTTCCTCGTCCTATGGGTCCATTGCAATCTGATGATATCTGGAGAAGGAATCCAAGAAGCTGAATAGTTCATTTCCCATGGTGGATTCAACTAGCTGATCTATCTTGGGGAGGGAATGAATCATTGGGACAAGCTTTGTTTAAATCGATGAAATCTACACACATCCGCCAATTTTCCTTTGGTTTTTTAAACAGGGCCACATTTGCAAGCCATTCAGGGTATAGGACCTCGTGTATGAAGTTAGCCTTTAAGTGCTTTCGGACTTCCTCACTTATGACTCTATTTCTCTCAGCACAAAAGTTGCATTTCCTTTGTTTCACCGACTTTTTTTGGGCTGGATATTCACACGATGGCTTATGACTTTGCTGTTTATTCCTGGAATTTCCTCAGCCAATTGAGCAAAGAATTCTCGATGTTCTCGCAATAGTTGCCGGACTTGTCCTAGGTATCTGGGCTTAGTTGTGCTCTAACTTGAACCATTTTCATAGGTTCTAACTCAATCTCGATAGTTTTTCCTAGGTCTTGCTTCTTTCCTTCTCCATTTTCCTCCTCTCCCTGCCCTGGAGTGGTGTGGGTGTAACTACAATTGTGGGTCATTTGTTGGCGTCCTTTGATGGTCAAAATGTTTCTCTCATCTGTTTTAAATTTCATGATTAAATGGTAGGTTGACACAACCACCTTTAAAGAGTTCAAAACCGTGCGCCCTAGGATAGCATTGAATGCCAAATTTGCCATCACAACCTGAAATTCGGCCACCAGCATGTGTTGTTGTTCCTTGTCTTTGAAGAGGATGCTAAGGTTTAGACTTCCTAGTGGAGGAACGAGCTCTCTGGAGAATCCTGCTAGTGATCCAATTGTGGGGGTCAATTTTCCTGGTGAGATGTTCATTTGCTCGAAGTAGTGGTGGAAGACAATGTTCACTGAACTTCCCTGGTCCATTCGATACCTGAGCGCCCGACAATCTTTGGTGTCATGTCCCTGTATTTCATGGTACTCGCACTATTTCTTTTGGTCCAATCTTGGTTTTGGGTTTGTTTGGGCCCTGCCCTTCGTTGCTTCGAATTTTTTAACTTCCAAGAGCAGCCTGGGAGGATTTCTTCGGCCAACGCCTTGAACTTTTTTTGGATTTCCTAGGAACCTATCGGACCTTGGGTTGGGACCCTGAGCATGTATTCTGCCCCTCCCATGCTCATGCTTCGGTGGTTCCGCCTTGGTCATCACATGCACGGCAATGATATATTTATTGACCTTTTCCCACAGCTCGTCAATTGTTGTGGGATGGGCATTGGCTAGGGCGAACTTGAAATCAGCATTCTGGAGCCCGTTGATGAAGGCAGTTATGGAGGTTTCATCGGTAAGATTTGAAATGTTAATCATAACTTTGGAGAAACTTCGAACGAACCCCCTCAAGGATTCATCTTTAGCCTGCTGGATTCTAATCAACTGGGCGGCTATCTTTTTCCTTCTTTTGCTTCTTAAGAAGTGGCAAGTAGATTTTTGTGAAAGTTCTGAAAAGCTACGTATCAACCCATTTGGGAGGGAGGCAAACCAAGCTTGGGCCATCCTTTTGAGAGTAGCCGGGAAACATTTGCACCATATGTCTTCAGAGGCATCTTGGATGTACATTCGCGCTATGAATCCAAAAATGTGATTTCCTAGATCTTAGGTCCCGTCAAACAGCTCTAGGCTTGGTACCTTTACTTTTCCCATTACGATGGACAATATTTGAGGCATAAAGGGCGAGTGGGTAATGGGTACCCTTCCCAATGCTTTTGACACCGCTTCTTCATGGTTGGTATTCGTGTGTAATTCGAACTTGGGTTGTGCCTTGCCTACCATATTCCTTCCCTCTCAATGACGTCGATATGACGCATCTCTCTCATTATCTCATTTACTCTTCTTACCGCCTTGTTCGGTGGAGGCGAAAGATTTAACCACCATCTCCGGGTTCTGTTTCGGGGTAGGGGATGGAGTTTTGACTGGGAGGTCATGATCGGCGAGTTGCATGATCAATGTACGAAGTTCTTAGAGTTGGCTTTAGATGACGTACTGGTCTCCCAACTTTGTCAATGAAGAATGGGATTCCGATGATCTGTTAGGGGGAAAGTTTTCTATTTTCCACAGACGGCGCCAACTATTTAGGTACAGGTTCTCTCAATGGAAGGCAGGTCTCAAGCCTTTTCACTACTTTTTGGTCCAATACAAGAGAAGACTACTGCACTGCTCTGCCATTCTTCAGGTTTCTGGCTCGTATTTATAGGCTTGAGGTGGTGGTAGGCCTCCTTCTTACTGATTTGGGGGCTAATTCGCCTGAAGGGAACTCGAGGCGTAATGGGTTCTTTAGCCAAAATGTCTGATCATGGGCGGTTTTCCTATCATCTGTATCTGCTGGTAGTTATTATACATTAATATGGGTGTTTCCCATTTCGATACCGAGATGCGTCCCTTCATCCGAAGTTCCTCTCTACTTTCGGTTCTTACTCCGGTAGCAATTCTTCGTTATCAATACCCGTGGCAGGTAATGGGACGGATATGGGTATGGATTTATGCGGTGGGTACGGGTATGGAGGAGGCACTCCTAGTACCCGCCCCGCCCCCCTTGCCAACCTTAGTTATCACCTAGTGAATAAGCACTCATGCTTAGTTTTGTATGGTTATGAGTTCAATTTTATTAGTCATGACTTTTTACATTCCTAGTTAAGCCAATCTAAGTTAACCCTAACAATCATGTACACTCAAAAATCCAATTGATGACTTAAACCTAAATCTTGATTTCCTTTTTTCTTACTCCAAACCTCAATTTCTTCTGGGTTTTTTTTTTTTTTTGTGTTAAATTCATTTTGTTTGGAACTTGGAAAAATCTACAAAAGGAAAGTAATTTTAAAGGAAACTGGTTTTCTTATATTTGGAACAAAAGGAAAATATGAAAGAAAAAAAAATTAAATAGAAAATTTCCAAAATTTACAATGAAGTTTGAGGAAAGTCGTTTTCATCTTGAAATTGAGAGGAAAATCGGAAAACAAAATGTGTATCAATTCAAACAATGTCAATCCGATGTTCATTAGACTTGATTTGAGTCACATAAGTTCATTGAATACATTAAGTATGTGTGATATATTAATCATAAATCAGATACAGTATTTTTCATTTAAATACATAAGAGGTAGAATATTAAAACTTCTGGAAGTATATGAATGTCATAAACTACCCTAAGATATTTTTAATATAACCTAAAAATTGGTCTTTTTTTTCAATTACCCTAGATGTGACTCTATTAAGATTTCGTAAGTCTGTGCTGACATGTAGTTAAGATATAAGACAAATACATAAAAATTTAAATTTTACATTTCGAATAATTTCAAAAATTTTAAAACTACTTCAATTTTTAAAAATATTTTAACAATTTAACAAATATTTTAAATATCTAAAATTTTTTGTAAATGTTTAAAAAGTATCTTAAACATTTCAAAAATATTTAATATATTTAAAATATATTATATATTGATATTTTTATATTAGTAAAATTTTTTAAATATTTAATATAAATTAAAATATTATAAATAATTTTAAATATTTACATATTTTTTGGATATTTTTAATTTTTTTTATATTTAAATATTTTCTGAATTTAGAATTATCTTTAGTTTTAGTGAGATTAATTTTTAGGTTCCTTTATGTGTCATATTAATATAATTTAACAGAACCCTAATAGAGTTACAGGAAGGGTACCAGAAAAAAGATTACCAAAGTTCAAGATACTTAAAATAAATTTAAAATCTCAAGGTATCTAAAATATATTACCAAACCTTAGAGTAAGGTATTTAGGTGATAAAAGATTAAATTCATGGTAACTAAATAATTAATCTAAAATAGAACATTATCAAGATATCTTCCCTGAAACGTTTACACGACCCAAACTACACAAGGAAAATATAGGTTAGACAATAGTTTTTTTTTTTCATTTATTTTCTTCCTACCAAGCAAAGGAAAATTTTAATCTTGAAAACTTACCCTTTTTTTTCCTTCCCTAACTTCCAAACAAGGAAAAAAAAATATTTTCCTTAATT